>JARUHQ010000023.1:4610659-5225911 GCA_029955515.1 Chrysomela aeneicollis
TACAAATTTTATTAGTCGCTATTTTGTCGCACGTGTTGTTTGGAATACGATTCATATACAATATTTTTTATTTCGCATTCATTTGAAGTGCCTCATTTGAAAATAATATATTTGAAACTTGACTTATGATACCAGTTGAGTATAAGAAACGCGTTTCCAAACAGCCTTTGTTTCGATACACGTTTTATAATCACTCAATTACAGAACCGACATAGAAAAGTAACCATTCAGTTATCGGAACCAGGGGGTTTCACCATAAATGCATCCACCTGTGACTTGTTTATTTCTGAACCGATTGTAGATTTCGAGGAAAATTTGAGAATCATTTTCTAGAGGCATTCTAAACACTTCATCAAGAAATATAGGGTATCCGAAGTTTATGAATTATTGTGTAGTAGTTGATTTTTATAAATGGAACACCGTATTTTTCATCCCATAATCAGTTAGAGATCATTTTAAGGAACTCAATAATACTAGGTTTGATGACGGGGATATGTCAAACGTCTTATTTAGATATAGACGATTTTCTGATATATGCTCAATGACTTTTGCAGGCACTTGGTATCGTTTTCTTGATAATAATCAATAAGAGATTGTCAAATAAAATACACGGTGTTCCATTTGTAACAATCATCTACTATATATCGAGTGATTCGTATATTTCGGACACCCTGTATTTCTCAATATAGAAAATGATTTGATCATCTCTACCGAACCGGTTCAGAAACGGCTGAGAGCCACTTTATAAAAAACTTTAAAACCTAAGATTACCTAACATTTAGTACTTATCACTTATGATTGATTGTGTTATAAAACCATTTAAGACTTATGATTTTATACTTAAGACGAGATGCATGAGGAAGAAAGACCGGAATTGAAAATACAAAGTTAAACCCATGCATAGGAAGAGGAATACCCATTTCCGATTCCATTTTCATTTGAACAAGATAGAAAATATGGATGCTGAAGAGTTCTTCAAATATACTAGAAACACCAGAGCTCTTCAATGATTTGGTTGAACTGTTGTATCCATATTTGACAAAAGATATCTGTTAGGTAGCGATTAGTGATTACTTTGCAGTAATTTGAGAATATTTTGAAATCGATGTCAACAATAATAACTCCAAAATATAGCCATTTATCAGAGGGTTACTCTATGCAGCAAATTGCTTGGGCCAACCATGTTGGACTGTATATGTGAAAATAGAGGAAACCTGCAATGTACTGTGTCACGGAATTTCAAGGGAATTTTATGAAAATTGAACATGCCAAACTCTATTGGTGTCCTTGATGGGAAACATATTCAGATACAGAACTCAAAACATGCTGGAAAAGAATACTCCTCCTACAAGAAGACTTTTAGCATATAGTATTGAAGGCTATCCGTGATGCATCTCATAAATTCATCTTTATTGATGTAGCCTGTCCAGGATCAAACCATGATAATTCAATGTTCAATGTCTACCTTCAGTTTTCCAGATTTGGCCAATTGTTTTTCATGCAGTTTCCCTGGCGAAATTATTTTTGATTAAACTGCTTTGTTTTATCATAAATATGTCTGAATTTTTCAACTCGTTCAATTAATAGGGCATCGTCCAAGATACAAATAATATTGAAATGAAATAATTGAAAATTCAAACAAAAACAAGCAATAGTGGACCAAACATTAATAATAGATATAGGTTAGAACTTGCCAACAAGTTTTTTTTATAACAGAATCAACTTATCATGTCTCAAATTTCAAATGTTAGAAGTTGTTATAAAGTCACCACGAGTTGTGGGGGGGGGGAAGAATTTATGGTGAATCACGTGGTACGCTACTGGAGCAGAAGAGCATCTCTTCTTGATTCTGCGTCCATCACCAATAGTCTGCCGACCGAGCGACTGCGGTCAGTGGGTTATTTATGCCCTCTGGCACCGTCAGATACACACTGAAAATACTATACCTGTACACGCCAAACAGGTGTTATAATAAATTCGTGATTACGGGGACCCGTTGGTTCTCAGACCGAGAAGAGATATCCTCTGGTGCAGATAAGATGTGCCAGTTAGGTTTTTCAATGGAGAGAAAATATTTGGTTCGTTTTTTGAGCGCTATGCTAATCGACTACGGTGGTTTGTGTGGTCTGCCGCTGGGATTTAGTAGCTAGATTTATGTCTTCATCAGTTCTTTTTTTTTTATTTTGGTAGTGCGTGGAACCTATTAATGAAGCATGCGTGGGTTTGTAGACCCACGAGTGCCATAGAACGAATCAGCAACTGACTATAACTTTCGTCCAGAAGAAACCGAAATAAATTTTACGAAATATACATATTTACAAGTTCATTTTTGAAATATTACTTGTGTGCATGTTTATTGTCAACAGTTCTCACTTATAATTCCTCTACATTCACACATCGGTGTAAAAAAAAAGTTTTTCTATTTTGGTTGTATAATGAAGTCATTGTGCAACGCAAATGCGTGTCGAAATGGCCTCTATTTCGATACGCATTTTTTATTATTTGCAAGTTGGTACAATCGAACTGACAAATGAAAGTCAGAAGGGTTAGGCCCAGCTTACTTCTGAGCGATTTGGATTTGGTGATATTAGCAGTGAAAACTCAATGTTTTAATAGGTAAATTTTAATTCAGAGTGTAATTTGATTTAAATTGACCAATAAAAACAATAACAACATTGAATTTTTCACCGCTGGTATTGCAAAAATTCAAATCGCTCAACTGTAAACTGGGCTTTAGATTTTAGTTATTTCAATGTCATCATTATTACCAATCGAAGATGTTTCTGTTATTTATCGATATTAAATCAATTTTTTTCTTCAAATTAATTCAAAATAGAAAAAATTGCATATGACACACGTTTTATAAGACACGTTGTCGCACTTGTTCACTTGGAGCACACATCGCTTGGCTCGTCGTACTCCAAACAACGCGTGCGACAAAATAGCGTCTTATAAAACTTGTATCATAATATACTATTATTTTTCACACCGAAATATTATTGAAGTATGTGCGTTGAAGAGATAGGGAAGGTTCGACCTCGTTTCTCATTGGTTTAGACGTGGTTAGTTGACCGTACGGCTGTGTATAAACAGTAAAATAAAATTAAACTTTGACGAGATTGACTGTTCAAGTCTAATTTCTATTATATTTACCGTGAGCTCTGTTAATCAAGACGTACAATAATTTCAATAATCGTAGGACACGAATTTGATTCTGCGAATAAAATGATACCATGATAACACACAGAATGCATAAATCAATAGTGTTGTAGAGTAGAGATATTAATGTTTTATTTAAAATTTATCGATTTGCATCAATTTTGAGAAATTCGTATAAGCATGATCCTACCTTAATACCATGCTCCTTTCTCAAAAGAAGAGATAAACATTTCCGGAAGTCGTTCTAGTTGCTTACGATACAAAATATAGGCTTTTGATTGGTTGAAAATGTTAGTTGTGAAATATTCTAGGAAACCCCGACTAACTCCGTTTCTCAAAAATAGTTATTTTATTCACATCCAATCCAAATCATTCTCAAGAGGATGAAGAAAACTATATCAACTGGATTTCATCTGATCATTCAATCTCTGTTTTACATTATTTTGAATATTCTAATAAAAACTACCGATAGTTTTATCATCACGGAATAATTTAGAAAGAGCTATAGCGTTGCCACTTGCCAATTAACCACCTCTATCAATGCAGGAATACCACAAGGCTGTATTCTAGCTAGATTTGTTGCAGGAAAACCATCAACTTATTCTTTAAATTCACACGTTACAAATGACCATCCTTCACTTTGGTCACATGACAATCAAATGAAAATATTCAAGACGCACTTTTCTAGACAACAGTTGAACAAAAATTACAATTTACACTGTCAGTACTGGAATCGGTGCAATAGATATGATTTCAGATTCTTACAATAAAACTACCGGTTAGCTCAAACCTCGGTTAAAACTGTATGATTCGTGAAAGCTTGAAACTCTTATTGTAATAGTGTTTTTCCTAGAAAACTGATACTCCTTCTCAGTTATAAAAAAAATTTCTTGACGCGAATATTAAAAACTTGGCCATAGTATCCAATTATCATAAGAATATATTTCAGTCAATATTTCAGTAATATATTTGTGGATATTTGATACCAATTCCAGATACGCTTCCGCACTTTTAATTTTAGTCATTTTTCTCATTTTGAGAAGGTTCTTTTCATGAAAATGTTGGAGAAGACTAGTACTTTTACTGCGTAAGCCTGTTTTGCGATCATTTACGATCGTCAATTCTAGGTCAGGCTATGGTTAATCTGTGCCTATAGGTGAAGGTATAGTGATAAATTTTTGACCCACTAGAAAGGAAATAATTTACATATCTCTCATGATGCATTAAACATCTTCTTGAATATGCAGTCGGATGCACAACTCAAGATTATGAAGGTATGACCGAAAAATCCAAATTTCGAAATATTCATCGATGTTGCGGCATGAATAATTAGGTTATTTTTTTTTATAAATCAACAACAGATATAGTTCTTCTAAAGAAAGTTCAAAGAAATGTATCTTATATACCCGATATAATAACTCCAAAGTTGGAAAAATAATATGTCTAAAAGCAATCTCAATATTGGGGATATTTGAAACCACTATTGTTATATTTCAATAAAAAAATCTGATTTCCTAGCTCATACCACATTGACCTACTCCGACCTACCGATGAATATCAGATATAAAGGTCCAGACCGGAGATGAAAATTCGCATAATTTTACTAGAAACTATAGAAACGAAAGGGAATTTGCAAGATAATAAATAAATTGATATTTGAAATCGACTATAGATTATCTTAAAATTAATCATCAATAATGTTGAAATAATTTCTAAATATTCCTGGGAAGAATCAGAAATATTGGAAGTATACTATTGATTTTTATCATCAATATTTCATTTATTAGATATAATCATTACATTTTTCGAAACCTAGAAATCCAATATAATTTAAATAAATTGAATTGATATATTGTAATAGCTATATTCATCTTCCGAAATGGTTGAGATGCTTGAATCTAGTGATGAATGCTTTATGAAGTCGATACAGGGATTTCATGTTGAAAAAATATTAAAAATATCTGAAATTGCAGGTAGGATAAAAAATTTGGTCCGCAACCGTACCTAATGACTTTCTAGATGGTGAAAACCAAACCATATTTTGGCATATCGTTTCAATTTTCTACAAATAAACAAAAAGATCGATCGCTCGAAATTTAGTCAAAGAAATGCTCAAGCAACTTTCCTGAAATTCATTTTTTTTCTCTTTACATAAATATAGTAACAATCGAGTTTGAAATTCAATTTGGGTGTTGATTTTTGGGTTGAGATAAAACTAAAAAAGATAATAGCTACCCACTTATCCCTAGGATCTTACGAATTTTAATGAGTGAACTTATTTAAGATAAGTATTTTTGAAAAAGTTTAACATGATCAAGTAGAGAGTTACTTATGAACTATTTTTGAAATTTAAATGAGAAATTGTCCCATGAGCTCAAACACGGCAGAAATTGGTGAAGTGAACTGAATTTCCATTACCTGCTTGAAAATTTGGTTTCTCATAGTTTGAGTTAACCAAATTTGGAACAAAGACCATTGAAGAACGGTTTTGGATGGAAACAAGTTTTGGCATAATTTCCAAATGGTTACTAAGAAACTACAAGTTGAGAAACGATAAAAACTGCACTATAGCGATATGATTTTCCTTCTATCCTATAGATATCACCACTTCCTAGCTGTATTGATGTCAGACATGATTTTGCAATAATTTCAACTATTATTGGCGACAAATACTTGTATGAAGAATATTATTTATACATATTCATGACGAGCAACGACCATAATTCCAAAAGAGAAATCATAGGAATTCCAGAGAAAAGTCATATGTTCTATTCAAATGTCGATGATATCAGTTAAATCACTATTAATGGAATTATCACAACAATCCGTAGATGGAATTTAAAGATGCGTCCAAATCGAACATTTCCATCGAATATCAACGGATATTCGAGAGTATGATGTCAGCGTTAGCCAATTGAATTTTCATTAGGTTTCTACAATTTTAATGGTACAATAGACCAATACGTTAATGGCTATCAAATTATGTTCAGTATCATTGTTCTGATGCCCTTTCATATTGCCAATCTATTTGAATCATGATGAATCATGACCCAATCAGTCCTGATTAACTTTTCAGATCGCAACGCCAGGTATTATTTGGGAAACTTTTTAAAGATTTTGAATTTGTATATGGCACTTTTCAGAATGAAATCGGAAGTACTTTCAGAAGGAATGAATATGCTGTTAAAATCAGAATCATGAACCGATAGCAAAATAATTAAGTCGCACCTCGAAATGTTGCCCCTGTTAAAATTTGAATAACTTTTTTCTGCTTTGAAAAATTCGAATTCTGTTTACACTGTTCGCTAGCTCAGTCCTTCAGCTATAATCTCGTACTTTTTCGATACATGAGGTTATTTCAATAAAGTTGCTACAGGATGTTTTTCGAAACTACTGTGCAAGATTTCGGAATTTTCAAAATGATCCTAAATGAAGAAAATAGTTTTTTTTCAACTTTGACATTAAGACGGATGAGAAGAAGAACGAACCTCTATCAAGTTTAGGTATTACCTAGACACGTACAACCTCGTGTTTCAGTGGGATTTTGTGTTTATTTACATGTTATACTGTTATTTTCTTTGTTTGTTATATATATTTATGATATACTATTATGTTACATTTCGTAAATAAACATTATTATTATTATTATTATTTGTTGAACGAAACTCCGATTGAAAATGTTGAATGATCAGGATTATTACTTTTTTTTTTCGTCTTCTCTTGGGCATAATCAACTTTTTTTTCAATACGAAGATGCATATTTTTTCATATTTTCCACCATGAACTGACACCTGAAATATAACATTACTAATGGTTACCTGATCAACAACTCTATCGTGATTGAAAGTCGTCAATAATAGATAAATGAAATAAATAAATTATTTGAGTGTATTCTAGGGGTCAGAACATGGTGAAAAAAATGAAAAAAGGTGAATCTTCGCATTCAAAAAATAAAAGTTGATGATGGCCGCTAGAAGACGAAACGTCGAACTCGAAATCTAAGAATGGCCATTTTGAAGATCGCAGAATGTGGCAATGAAGAAGTGCTTTCAGATTTTTTGTATCTCCAGTTATAAAGCAAGACTAAAATAAAATGGATAATTCAGAAATTCAGTTTATTTCAAATATTTTGAAAACTAAAAGAGCTAGCGCGGATTTTTTCTCACCATAATATTGAACATAAAATTCCACAACTTTGTCCCAATTTAAAGTTCTTCGTATCTCTTACGGTTCTCTAGATCCCAATGATGAGCGTCGAATTTGCATAACCCTGTATAGATACCTGATTTCGAATCCTAGGAGTTGAAATTCAACAATTACTCCTGTATATACCCTGAAAGTATTGCCTAGCAACATACATAATAATCATTTATTATTTTATTGTGTCACTATGAGAAACATCAACTCCTAGAGCTAATTTCAGACGTTTGAGTCGTTTTCAGGAAAAAGGTTTCTTTCTCGGTTTTTTTTCCTTTGATATCTATTTTTCTTCATTCGAGATATTTTCAACGCATCTTGTCGTAGATTGGAAATTTATTTTCATTATTAGATTGATCGACAGGACATCAAAATATCTATACGAGGAATGGATCAGCGACAATAAGGGCCAATTAGCCCGAAAAACAAACTCTACCTCAACGCAACCACCTCATCGAATCCCATCCACCTAATCCTCCGAGATCACATCGCGCTTTTCGCAATCGAAAATCGAAAATCCACACTCAAAACTAACTTCGAATTCGCGAAAACAGATGATCGAACGAGCGCCTAGCGAGATCAAGCAGGCGGTGGCGCGAACGCGGAGAGAACGAATACGACAAAGTCAGCGGTACTCGTCGGGTCGAATAGAAAGAGCGGCCGACGAATAAGTTGCATTTGTGACACATTTCGGCGGCCCACATTCGAGCGGCTGCCTCTCAGCCACTTGTCGGTGGAGATGCTGCGAAAGGCGCAGGCTGAGAACAGCCAGAGATGAGCGGGGGTCGGGGAGCTTTTTCGAAAATGATACAAAAATATTCAGGATTTCCTGCTGAACATATCTGCAACACAAAATTTGAGGCTCAGTGCTAGCAAGTCTAGTGTCTCATTTTTTAAAACGAAACCCAAGCGTGAACTTGCTACTTCTTCTATGGATATTGTAATGATCGGTGAAAATATTCATAAAAAATTAGGTGAAAAATCTAGGTACTTGGGAAGACACAGAACTTAGATTCACAAAACATGTAAATCAAGTCTTACAATATTCTGAAACAGCTTTATCCTCATCGACATGCTATGAACTCTCACTTCAAACTCCAAGTTTGTGAGTCCCTAATCTTATTGACTGTTTTACGCACTTGCCAAATGAACCAATCAGGAGCCGAGTTCGGATTATCGATAACACAAACTTGACTCTCGACTCTGATTGGCCTGTCAAGTACGGTGTTTTCAGAGTTGTGACGTGACAGTGAAACGTCAAATATAAATAATCATGATGATTTTAGCAAATTTCAGATTTTCACCATTTACTCTGTTTGTGAAATAGTCTACTAAAATTCCACTCGTGATTGGATTTATCTCATAAGTATGTTTTTTATTTCATAACTCAACTGAGTTGCTTGAAGGAAACATCACGAGTCCGCAGGACGAAGATGATAAAGCTGTTTCAGAATATTGCAATAAAGCAACTCAGTTTCGTATGGAATATCAATCAATCAAAAATACTTTATTGTCAGAAGAAATGATATTCTCATTGACAAAGTCATCGTAAATAAGAAAATAAAACATAAATCACCTGAATTTGTAAAACATTCTGGTAACAAATACAAACAATTATTATAAAACAGACAACACATGAAATTTCAAACATTCTGGTAATAAAATAAATAGGTACATCAATTATAAAAATAACATAAACATAAAACTAGGAACACATATTTTTGCATATATTTTTTTATGTATTTAGGTAAAATAAGAGTTCTAGTACATCTGTGTTAAAGGTTGTCTGAATAAAATTCCTCTACTGAATAGTATGCTTTCTGTAATAATTTTTTTTTCACAGCACATTTGAATTTTTTTGAATCTGAAATATTCTTGATCTCGTCAGGTAAATGATTGAATAGTTTTTTTCCATTATATAAGAATGAGTTTTTGACCTGTGTTGAAGATGGAATTGGCATAATTAAATCCATAGTTTGTCTTGTATTATAGTAAAGAGTCCTTCTAGAATTTTCATTATGACATTTTCTATGAATAAGACACACTGATTCTAGAATAAAAATACATGCCAGGGGTAAGATCTTATTTCTAATAAATAAAGGTTTGCAAGAATCTAGGAATTTAGCCTGACATATGTACCTCACTGCTCTTTTTTGCAACACAAAAAGCATGTCAAACAAAGATTGACTGCATGACCCCCAAAAACAAATACCATATCTCAGATGAGAATCAATGAGAGCAAAATATACGATTTTTGCCATTTCCCTACCCAGTTCCCATGAAGTTGTTTTAACTGCAAAGCAACCAGAGGCTAACTTCTTCCTCAACTTGTCAATATGGACTTCAAACTTAAGTCTCTCATCAATCTGTAACCCGAGGAATCTTGTCACCGTCTTGTTACTAATGACTTGATCACCAATGTGAAGTTCTTGGAGCAGGTTACAATTAAACGTCAGGATATTGGTTTTTGAAATATTGAAGGAAAGCATATTGGAATCACACCATTCTTTGACTTTCTTTATGTCACATTCAATAATATGCTGCATTTCAGAGCTATTCCGATTGTGCCACAGTATTGTCGTGTCATCTGCAAACTGTGTGAACTTTCCCTCAATATCAATTGTGGCTAGGTCATTAATATAAATCAACAGACTTATCGCAAAAATTCAAGCACTTGTGGTATCTCTGCTGAAAATTGCATATTGTGTATACGGCTCAGCAACTGACAGTAATCGTCTGCAGAAAATACAGAATTCTTGTTTCAGATTTTCTTTTGGAATAAGAAAATACGACCCCATCAGCCGTACATATCTTGAAACGAGTAGGCTGAAATTACTGGAAGTCACATCTGCTCAATCTCACCCATAAAATACTGAAGACACAATCATCCCCGTACTTATATAATAAACTCATTAAAATAGGCAATATTAGTGACCATCATACCAGAAATTCTGGATTATCCATAAAGCTATATATTTCACAACTTCAAATGAAAAGAGATATTCAAGTTTTGGAAAAATCAAGTTGAATGCTGAGATGTCGCTTCCTTTCTGGATAATGTTTTTTCATTTAATTTTATCATTTAATATATTTTGAAAAATTTCTTAATTTCTTTCTTTCTCGATTTCAAAAATATATACTTTCCATATATGTCATGGAGTTATTGAAGAAATATCAGCAATCTAAAATATTTTTTCTTTTGTTCCAGTGACAATGACATCTCAAAAATATTTGAAAATAAGCGCAACTATGTCATTGGAACTTTGACTTTTTTTTAACTCATTGATTATCTCGTTCTAGATCAACCCTATAGCATACTTGGACCAAAGATGATATGTATATCTAATAACGATAATCATTCGAATTTAATTCGCTGATGTCCATTCAATGCCTTCATGGTATGTAATTATAGAAAATATATATTTTTGAAATCGATAAAGAAAGCACGAAAATTCTTATATATAATATACAGGTGGTTCCATTTGAAAAATTGAAAGTCATAAAGAGCCCCTGTATTTTGAATGATAAAATCAATAATTTTTTCTCATTCAAGTTGATATTTCCAGATCTCAAATATCTCTTTTCGTTTTTGATAGGTATCAGCATCGGTATCAGCTTTTGAAAAATCGTGAAATCCATAGTCAATCACCCTGTACAATAAAAACTATGTGAACGCACCATCACCATATATTGCATTTTTGTTACCTACTTCACATGTCGTTCAATAATTATGAACATTTCAATCCATTGTCTCACGGAGTGGAATTGTTTCGATATTTTTTAAATTTTATCAAGTACATAATTTCACTACTTCGCCCATTCATATCACTAGATTCTCGAGATAGAATAGAGTTGTATCAATTGTTCTAGTTTTCCAGTGGATAACCAATATAGGTAACCGAGAATGCCAAGTAGAATGGCTTGAAAAACCAGATGAACGTTTCAGTACAGAATTCCAAGTTGCAGTCAATCCATGCAAGATACACGTTCGAATAATTCTTCTTTCTGTTGCACACGACTGATTTATATTTATATAGCTCCTATAAATTCATCCATTGTGAAATCACAATATGGTTCGTCATAGTTTATTCAGTAGTCGCCTGTATCATATAGATTACTATAATTTTCAGCTGTTAGCAAGAAACGTCAGCTAGAATCATGAATGAATGTAGGTAAGGTATTCGCTTCACAAATAATAAAAAATTTAAATTCAGAATTAATGTTCGCGCATTCAAGAACTTGTTTTAAAGATATCACATGTAAAAAAACGGATTGATGGATATCTTAGAGTCCAACTAAACCGGATACAAAGGCGGAATTTCAAATAACCATGTAAGAAGTTTTAGAAAACTCCACGTTGAATAAGTGTAGTACATTATAGATAAAATGAATTAGGTATTCAATTTCATACAATCGTATAATGTTTAATCAAAATTTATCGCATTCACCGGTTGAACTTTCCTTTGACATTTCCAAACTGATGCTTGCAAAGTAAGAAATCTTGGAAAATATGGTTGTGAAAGGATTTTATGAAAACTGATGGAATTTTCAAAGAATCAATGTGGAATAGCAAAAGAATTGACAATAATAATCTTACGATGCATTCCAAAAATATCAACCAATCATTTCGCAAAATGCTATTTTTGATATTGACTTGGATCATTATATTTTTTACTGATGCTCTCAAAATTCAAAGATATGCAACGTCCCATCAAATGGTTGGGTTTTTATGTTGATTTAACATCCATCAGTGTCAGTGTGAGTACCAACAGAAACTGTTTTAATCTTGTTAATTTTAATCGATTTCCGTTGTTGGAATATTTCGTATGTTTTTGCTGCTGAAAGTTACTCAAAGATTGAGTAATGTTATTGCTATTTTATCATGTTTCGCTTTGAAATGAATGGTAATATATGATATGATGTCGTAAATCATGATCTGAAGATATCATGTCAAATAATGCAATCTTGGAATTGAAATAAAATCGCTTTCTCTTGTAAGAAGTTAAGAGAGGCGAGTGTTTATATATTTTCTCATTCTTTAAAAAAAAATGTTCGCAATATGATGAGCTGCTCACTGAAAAATGACAAATATCATCAATCTTTCTTTTAAGTCCTCAAGTGGTGACTCTAAAAAGACATCCATCATTTATATATGCTTAGTTCTGTGGATTCATGTTACAAGTTATTTTTTATCATTCAGGGTTTCACTGACGAATTTGTATTTCAATTTTTTCATTTTGATTGCATAGTATGTCGCTGAAAGACCACATTTTATCTTCCTTATTTGTGAACTCTTTATTAAATTCTGCTCAAGTAACCTTGAAAATAATGCATACGATATTATTGACATTGGGAAGGTGTTCATCAGGAGTGGTTTCAACTTTAGGGTCATGCTTCTAATTTTATTTGAGAAATATGTCACACGGGAAGAATAAACAACCAATTGAATAAAAATTTAACACCTGGAATGAGGAATGCCGCGGGCAAATGTGTTGGGATGTAGGTCAAAATTTAGGTTAAGTATTAGGTCAAGAATTAATGTGTTTCTTAAAATAAATATTTCCATAAGTTGTGAATCAGTGAAATATTTTCAATCGCCTCATCTATCATTAATTATTAGGAAAATATGTATGATAGACTACATTCAAGCCAATTCAAGATAAGGAATATTTTGTTTTTAATTATCATCCGATATCAGCCATATTGAAAGAGATTGGGCAGTACGAAGATTATATATGGCAGTATAATGGTCCAGAAAATCATAATATGAAATTCGGAATTGTGATCAAACTTAATTTTAGCAATCGGTTCCTTTCGAAACCTATAATACACAAAACTGTTCGTATAGCTTCAAGCTCGGCTTCAAGGTACTTTAATATTCGAAAATTCCATCAACAACTACCAGGTCCTGATATTTTCGAGGAACATTATGATCACGCTATATAAATCTGAAATTAAATTTTTATTCGTAGCGGAATATGTCGTGATCATTATAACTTTTTCTCTGCTATTGTATTACAAGGAATAACCCAGTTCACACAACCAAGTAAGAATAGATATTTTTCTGCATCATGCTGGGTGTCATTAACTCAAGTTCGCATTTAATAAGGTCAAGTATTTGGTATTGTACTTGATTTCAACTGAATTGACACGTTATCTGAAAAAAATATTCAACATCGAGAGAGAGACATACATAGTTATAGTTAATGCGACTTTCCATTCGATTAGATCAATGTCTTATGTGATATCAGTCAGGCAATTGAGTATATACCGTTGAAATATGAAAATATATCTTCTTAAGATAGTTACTTTTTCTACCATAGGTAGAGACGAACTATTGAAAATGAGATATTTATGTCATTATATCAAGATTATAGAATCTAATACCATTCATAGTGTGTTTCTAAGAGAATGCTTGCAGATTAACAATAGTGAAATATGCCAACAAATAATAATAATAATTGGATTCAATAAATCGCAGCCACTATATTATTTATTCAAATTGATTTATATCTTTCTTGAAATGTGGAGTTAACTAATGACTGCAAGCATTTTGTAAAGCCAAAACAATTGACTACTCTTGGTCTAGGAAAACAAACAAAAAGAATTACATTTCAGAGATGTGGTCATACCTACCTCAAATACCACAAATGTTCATACACGGAAGAAATATCAAAATGCTCGTATTTATTTAAACGTGAGTAGTTACAAAAAATACTGAAAAGTTGACCATAATCAAGAAGTGGTTATAAATAAACAAGGTGATATTAAAAAAAATATAAATAATACCACGATGAGCTCAGTAGGTATATTGAGATGGAAAATTCAGAATTCATTAGATACTATTATATCATTTGGTATACCGAATTGATTTTGATAATCTTGCAACCCAGATCATTCAAAATATGATAATTACAAAATTACCATGTGAATAAATTATTAATTTTTTTTACGAATCTACTAATTACCATCTGTAACTTCTCAATGAAGTGAATCAATTTTAAAAATGATGTGCCATTGTATGGGAAATCAGAAACCCTCTTCCACTTGATCCCATTATCATTTGAAAAAAAATCTGAAGATGACAACCTCCGCTCAGTAGGTGAAGAATGGATAATAATTTTTGCGTGGAAAAAAATTAAATTTGGAAATATACAATTTGGACAACTTAAATGCTAATTTTTCACGAAGCACCATTTTGTATCTATGAAAAATTTTTCTGAAAGATGGATAATGGAAATGTTTCCATATATGGTGCAATAAGTCTGGTTTGACCTGACATTTAGTATAGGCACTTTGGATTGATTTCTGTTTTCTGATAACTGATCTAGATGATAGTATATCTATAATGTAGGCCAACGTATTGGAAAGTACTTTTAAGACCATCATCATTCATTTTTCCTGATATGGACCTGTTCAGTAAGTATTATTCTGAATTTTGATCGCACTGTTGTCACGCGGTATTATAATAATCGAGAACGATATATTTCTACCTCACGTTCTCGACATCTGAAGGAATGAATAAATAGTGTAAATGGGTTAAAACGTGATTTCTTGCTATTTGGTAGTATTCTATCTACTTTCCAGTAGCTTGCAGAATTATAATGTAACGCTCGTTCAATGTCATACGAATACAATTTTTTTGGTTCAGTAGAAAGTGACATTAAACGATCGTTGAACATCAGTCACTGAAAATACTCACAAGTCAAGTCGATTTATTGATGGCTTATAGATATTGATTCTAGTAATTTTTTCTCGTAGTGAAAATTTCATCGCACATGAAGTAACATTTTCAGATAATGGGAATTCATAATAGCTATTTATGTACCAAGTGCGTTATATATATCCTAACGCCCGGAGGGTAACATTCACCCGAGGGCCTTTGGCCCCAGGGATGAATGTTGCCCGATGGGCGTTAGGATCTAGTAACGCTCGTGGTGCATACAAGATTTTATTTTTCACGAAAAAATTATCTTAAACGACGTTGTTTACTTCATAAATTTTTTCTCATAGTATTTACTGCGTTCTGGTCGGCAACTGAGCACAAGTGAGCTTCTATGCAATTGCCATGGAAACATTGAAGAGGTTGCTAAGGGTTGTTTATTTAATAAAACGACGCTGCATTTTTGTAAAAAACATTTAGCGGGCGTTATGATTCATAATGCCCTCCATAACGCCCCGGGCGTTATGGGTCTGTTAATAGCAACCGTTGCCAAGGTATTATAAAGCAGTAACGATCAAGTGAAAAATAAATAATCTATGACAATTCCCGTAGGATATGAAAAATGTATCTCTTTGAATTAACACGTTACACAAAGTGCTGAACTCCTAATAATGACCGATAATGTAAGAATAAACAGTTTCGGAATAGTATATTACACAACGAGTGTGGAAAGTGACATATTTCACACGAGTAGTCGTTTAGCACGAGCCGCGTAACGGTGTCTGCGGAAACGTAACGAGTGAAGGAAATGCACTTTCCAACGAGTTTTGTACACTATTTTTCCTACGACTCCGAATACTTTCATCTCGCGGGAGGTCTTGTCAAAAATGTAACTTGAGCGGTCTCTAGAATTTCAGGTGGTTTTGATTCGATACTTCTCCGACAATTCCTCATTATGTGAATTACTGATTGATTGAACCCAATCAATCAGTAATTCACATAGTTTAATTTTGACAAATTTTATTGATATTGACACCACCGTACATAAACAACCTTGACACCATACGCCTGCTAGAACCAGGAACGTAACCAGGAATACGGAACCATAGAAGTACGTAGTGCGCAAGCGCGTACGAGTTACTCGAGCTAGTGTGTCCTTGACTTCTTGCAAACATCTGAGACACCAAAGAATCTTCTCTTTGGTGATACTTTGATATCAAACTGATGCAAGCAGAAAGCCGCGCATAAAACTGTAGCCGTACTCTTTTGAATGATCTCACCCGCTGTCATCAACATCGAAATAGTTCCAGCAAAGAGTATAGGTTCCAGTTTTAAAGTGAATTCAGAGGTTATGTATCAGTCACATTGAAATTAATAGATAAAGATTTCTCGGTATAATTCAAAACGAGACAGAAATTTCAATAAATAATATGAATTTGATTTGAGAACGCTTATATCGACAGTGACATTATTTCTATCAATTCAGGCGACCGTTGTGATATTTTTCATATCAACACTTGCGCTTTTCTTCTTTCAAATAAAAAATACCATGGTGATATGAGGTACTTTCTGAATAACAAAACAGTGTGATTATTGACGCTTTCGTACGTGGTCGTAGGAAAATTCAAATTAATTGTCACACCGTGTTTAGAGTGTTTATCAGTAGTATGCAAAGTGTACCAGTGACCATCTGTAGCTGAAGAGAAAATATATAGGTACACACTAGCCACTATAACCTGATGGACATAATTAAAGTGATGGATATCATGAATTGAATAATGGAAAGAAAATTTTGTTGAAATATGATTCCTATCGATTTCCAGAATCCATGCTAGATTTATTCATTTCCGTAATAACAACCAACAAGAATTTATTATTAGTTCAGCTACTTTAACTTAATAAGAGCTTCTTAGAACGTACTTATGTTGTAATAATAAGCTTGCCGTCGTTGAAGTTGTGATATTTCTTTTGAATAGACCCGACAACGTATCCACGAAAAATAATTTGAAACTATAGTATTCACCTCTATGAGTAAGTTGATAAAGTATTCTTATCAGAATAATTACGAAATGATAAACCTACATGCATTAGAGTTATTAGAAACATATTCATAACGAAAGAGAAAATGTCTTCGAGAATTTCCAATAACTTTGATACAAAATTTGTGCAAACAATTAACAAAGCTTTATAATGATTGTGCGATCGTATTCCTTATCACAAAAAAATGAATACAAATATTCAGTACCTATCCACGATAATCAAATCGAAATCAATTGAAATGAAAACTCACCATCCGTTTACAAAAACACTCTTCACAAAATACCCCATATCGCTATAAAAATTCAGACAATCAACATTCTACATGTGACTAAGTCGGTTCGAAGTATCGAAATATACTGATGGGAACTATCAAAAATATCATTCTAGGTATGAAACTAAAAATATCTACACCTTCGAAAGATTTTTGGCAAACGGTTTCGAAAAATTACATTAATTATTACGGAATCTCAGTGGAATGGTAAACATTGCATGATGGATCCAGACATTTTGACCTAACATCATTATGTCATAGGAAAAGTCGATTGAAAGGTGCCAAATTTGCTCATCAAAGAAAATAATGCATAATAGAGGCTATATAGAGAGATATTGCAAAAGCAAATAACATCGAGCAATATTAAAGTTATTTTGATGGCGCTGGGTATTTTGAAAATTTCCTGTGGATACTCATTTCCTAAAGGAAGAGAGAAAATTATCCGGAAAAACTTCTAGTTGCTATGGTAACGATTAGGTGTAGGCGAATTTATCGATATATCGATAATATTGATAATATCGATAATTCCGATATTATCGATAAACCAATAATAACGATAAATTCTTATCATCGATAATCGATATTTCCAAATCGATATCGCCCACTGCTGATTTTCTGAATCCTGTATCAATAATTTTTACATTTCCACGTACACAATATAAGAAATAATTCGAATTTTTGGTCTCAATAGCTTGTGAAAGATTGAAAAAACATGGATTTATCAATTACATTGGTGAATCAGTTGAAAAAATTATCGATAATATCGATATATCAACTATCGATAATATGGATAATTCCGATAATATCAATAATATCGATGATTCCGATAATACTGATAAATTCTGATTATCGATAATCGATATGTCCAAATCATTATCGCCCACTACTAGTAACGATACGAAATATAGACTTTTGATTGGTCGGCAATGTTAGATGTGAAATTTTCATTCTACAACAAGGTACATTAAGATAATATTCAATTATCGAACTATACGACGTGGATTGCCGTAGACTTCAACACTGTCAGAGTTGGATGCGGTAGTACTTCAATAACGCGACCGATCGTAAGGCGAAGTGGACGTAAAACGACATGATGGACATATACATAGAAATAAACAAATATTTCATGCCTGAGACTCAACTCGTACATTCAAACGTGCGCATTCGTATGCCGCTTGACGGACGGTCGTGTTTCGCAGCACCACCGCATGCCTGTGTTTCACGAAACTCTTTCTTCGAAATTCCGGCGCCGTCATATTTATGTACAGTCAAGTTCATATTTGATCGTTTCGATTGTTTTTGATTCACACTTTCTGGTCGTGGTAATAATACAGTCTGTTTTTCGTTTAGAATGATATAATCAATAATACTCCTCAACAAAACTGTTTCTCTGGAAATGCTGACCTCAGACCAATTCACCTGTTTTTATTCTTGAATATATACCTACTATGATTTTTGTTTCTGTGAATCACTTGAAGACTTGAATAAGGTATGTATTATGATCATTAGAATAATGATATTGCCGTGACGATGAGCCGTTTGCCAAAATTCATGATTCATTTTGACAATGGTGGCTGTGTATGAAAAATACCTCAAGATACTATACATATTATTCGTTGGCATTTTGACAGACGAGACCAAAATGAATGTATAGTATACCTACTGTCGTCTGAGATATCAGATATCTTTTATCCGATTAGGTATCTGCATTATGGAATGTAATGACCATGCATCATCGTTTTCAGAGTTGAGAAAAATCTAACTTTAACACATAGTCATGAGTCTGGTCAACTTCTTCAATATTATCTCAACAATATAGCATCTAGCATCACGCTGAACATTTTAATTCTTGTTTACCCGATATAGTGTATTGTTATTTATCATTGATGTTTTATTGTAAGCATGGCAGCGTTGTGCGAATGATAGGCAACCAACATAGCGCCGTAGTGTTGTTCGTGTCCTCTAATTCAACGGAACCGCTAAAATTTTACAGTATTCTCTGGCGATACCGTGAATCACAATTATCGGCGGATTTATGAAATGAGCAGCTGATGTTTCGGCAAAGCTAGGTAATAACTAATTGAAAGAAAAATTTCACAAAAAAACATTCGCTGCACTTCTCCATGTCTCCTATCAGATTATTCATTTGAATAATAATTAATAAATTGTTAATTGATTCAAATTGACTACTGAAGAAGAATTAATATCCTCGAGGATTGTTGATTGTTATGTAGGTATAATTCTGAGTAACCAACTCTAATTGAGCAATAAACCTTAGACTGATTTGGAGGAACCTCTTTCAATATTCCACATTCAACTTAAATATGAAACGTTTCATCAGAGGTTTCATTCAAGAAAACGACCTTCAAAGTTTAAGATAATCTACATATAAAGGAGGATTCCAATTCAACGTATAATTATTACAGTTTAGTTTTTTTATTTACCTAGGTATTTTAAGAAATATGTAATCCACTCATTAGTCAGTATTTACAGGGAAAACGATTCATGCTTTAGATACGAATTTTCTATGGTTTGAAGAATAATGCATGAATGGATTGGCTGTAGTTATATTCTTCGAATAAAAAAATAAAATTGTTGCAGTTCAAAAAAAAATAACTGCAATGTAACAGCAGTTCAAAAAAATATGAATTTGATCAAATATGCATCAGCATCTCTCATTGTAGTTAATATAAATAGTAAACAATGCTATATAAATCATCGATCGTGATTCCGAATGAAGGTTACCATTGGATACGAGATTAATTACAAATGAAACTAATCATTCGGAAAGGTCTACGATTAGTCTAACCATTAAATGATAAAACACAAGTATGAATGGTATGATGATGTATGAAGAAAACCAACAAGAAGTGGAATGATTTTTGTTACCTATACATTTCACATGTGACCATAATATTCCGAACATATGTGTAATACTGAATGTCCATCATCAATTTATCACAAATATACGAAAAATAAAACATGACGTGCAATTATCAAGTTGTAGCATCAGGTTTATTAATTGATTTGAAGACAACATATTCAACTACAGTATGTCAATTCAGAATCCAAAATTGAAGTGTCTAGATATTTTCAATCAGTATTCACGATAATAATAATGATATACTGAATTAATCCCATTTGTCTATATCACCCTATATGGAACACCGAGTGGAATAGGCAATTAAAGGTGATCTGGATAAATTATATTTTCAGGTAACCACCTAGATGTGGTGATAGGACTCAGATTCCCAGAACAATTTCCTTCACGACAGCAACTAAATGCATCGCATATACTCACTTTGATTGGAAGCCCTCGAACTCTTCTTGCTGTTCGCTGATAGAAGCCTCGAGGTCAAGGTAAGAACCATAATCACCGTCTTTGTACAGCTGAAGTGCCGCATCATCCAACTGAAACGAAATAATTGTCCATTATTTTTCTATGAATTATTTCACAAGACGATGTCTGTTTGCAATAATGAAGGTTTCAATCCATGGACTTTGATGTGGGAGTGACAAATGTATCGAAGCGGAGTTTTTCCATCAGGTTTAACAGAGATCCCTAAGCCATAAGATCTTTGGGAATCTATGGATTTATTGAAAAATATTTATGTCTCGAATTTTCCTAGAAAATTTCACACCTGCGCTTTGAAACCAATAAAAGGTCTGCCTTTATTTTGACTCGTAATGGAAACCATAAAAATTTCCGGAAATTTGATAGTTGAGAACATGAAAAGAAGTACCTGCACCCTGTATGACAGCATTTTTTCGAGCATTTTTTATTGAGAATGCAACGACATGCATAATTTATTTTCTCATAATTTTACAATATAAACTAATCTATTATTTGAACTGACCGAAACTAAAATAATAAGAACTAAGAAGGCAAGAACTATTGTTGAACATTGTAAATAGTAAGTGCTATAGCAAATGTTCTATCAGATTACCTCCAATTTGTAGTCATAAGTATGCCCGTATCACTGTATAGAATCCCATGCTATTCATCCTTATCTAGAGCACACTGTATGTTATTATACCGGGTGTCCCAGTGTACATGTTCCAATGGATTATCTCAGCCATTTCGAAAGATACAAATTTGAAAATGTTATGCTCTCCAATTCGTTCTTTGATTTCTACTCAATATTACCTTTCCAACGATGTTTCACACTTTGTATTTTACATTTGATATAGAAAACGTCGATTGAATTATTTCAATTGGAAATTGAAATTTTCGAGATTTGAATTATATATTTATTATATTCTGAAAACACGCACATTTGATTATTGATAGTTGTTATGATGAAATATTATCGATACTCGATACTGAACTATTTCAAGTTGTCGAATCTTCAACATCCAATCCAATCCATTTAACTTTCTGGAGACCAATAATATTTTGAGGCGTCATATGAATGAAGCATGATTTATAGAATCCTCCACGCTCGTTTTGAATATTTCCATAGGATTTTAATCACTTATAAATAATAGTTGTCAGCATCGCATCAAAATAGCTTTCGGAATGCAATAAACTTGACGTGAAATCTCTAAGATTTATCTTTGGCACCTATTAGGTACATGTCCTTCGAGTGTTTGTCATTCATCACGACATAAATTGTGGAAACAATGAATATCATTATAGATACAGGAAACGATATTATCAAAGGCCAAAAGTTTGCGATACCCACTTCAGTATAGTGTGTATTCACCATGAAAAGAAACAGTTATCCACATATATGCGGGTTTTATCAACATCCTCCAAAAGCTCTTGTCCTGAGATAACAAAACACCTTACTGAATCGCACACGAAGCAATCATGCTTCTAGAATCTAGAGACTTGCATTTGGAACTGAAACATTGGTATGTATCAAACCGTTTATTGATCAGTCCCATAATCTACAGAAAACTACGGTATTCGATTGGTTGCAATTATAATATTCTTCGATTGAAAATTCGCTAAATGTTTGGTGAATCTCACAACAAACATACCTAAGCTACAGCTACCTGAGTTGATCATTCTTCTAGTCTGTAATGCCCTGTTGAAAGTTCTTCAATCAACTCGGATATTAGATGGTTCCTCGGGTCATCCTCAAGCTGAACTTGCGCTCAAAAATGTATATAACTGGCTGAATTCAAGTCTTCCTAACTTTCTCTGCCACAAAAAAAGATCAACCTTCTTCAAACACACTCACCATACATAAATACTCCTGTCAAATCTTGAATCAAAGTCACTGTCCGATTATTGAAAGAGTAGAAAACATTAAATACCTGTGTGTGTATGTAGACCAGCATCTGCGATGGGTTGGACACACTGACAACACTGTTAAAAGAATCAGAATACTAATTATTTATAAATTGTATCAACTCCGGAATAATAACAACGTAAAACTTCTACTAACCATATACAACCCACTGGTAGAATCTATCCTTAGATATTGTATAATAGTTTGGGGTGGTCTATCCAAAACTACAATACCTACATAATATCGAAGTTATGCAGAACACAATATTGAAGATCATCATAAAGAAGGACAGAAGATATTCCACTGATGCACTTAATTATACATGTTAAGTATCTCGAATTTTTTCTCAATTTTTTTCCCCCTGTGGGTTAAAATTCTATGGTCCTGGTCAGACTGGCACCTGGAGGAAAATAACACTGTTTCTGTATTTGATGAGATCTTAGACCCATCCGTATACTATTTCATGCAACTTTCTTCTGAATTGCTTCAAGCTTGTCTTCCCGTCAGTCTGTAATGAGCTTTCCAAGCAGCTTCAACAGTGAAATGTCAATGTAGCAATCGAAGAAATTATGTGTTCATAGTCGTTCACAGAACTGGACTACGAGTAACGTATCCTGAGGGTTATAAAACTGTTCAATCTTGCTGCAATTTAACATTGCGCAGTATGAGATGTCCATTCAAGGCGATATTAAATCAAATCAAGAATTACTATCGTGTCACCGTCAACACTTACAACCATACCAGAAGTAATAAGATGACGCTTCGAGGAAGAATTCATATCTGGAAAGCAATAAAGTGTGCACTACGTCTCGGTATAGGATTGCGAAACGGTTTTGTTGAGAGAATGGCGAATGAGCACTGTCAAACCCACGTCAACAAGGAAATGTAATCGGTAATTGGCTGAATTGGCATTATCATAATGCCTACGCAGGGCATTTAACACTGCCAAGTTGTCATTTAGATGCTGATATGAGACGAAGATATAGATAGAATCCTCGATCATGAAACAGACAACACATGATACTACCACAGTATCATGCGGACAACAGACTAGATGAATAACGGTCAATCCTTACCACAGTGGTTGTTTGAAGCCAACATCTGAAGCAGTTACTAGGGTAACCTCATTCTAAAACAAGGATAGCAACAACATATTTCCCCAGCAGCAGTGTCTTGCTATCTTGGAAGGATGTGAATTTGAATAAATTGACCTACTAACAAAATTATCGTATCCATTCTTCCTAAGACTGAATGAAAACAATGTGATATCATATTTTTACACATATCCACTAACTTTTCATCTCGGGAAAACCCGATAATGTTTTCAAATTACCAAAAATCGTTTTGCATATGAGGGTGGGGAATAATTTTAATACAACGAATGATACGACACTGAGTATTCACCAGTGGAATGATGTGTTCTGATCACCGCTTTCAAATTGTCTCTTACACATTCAACAGCGTTTCACCATCCTTTAAATTCGAATCGAACAGAATAAGCAAGGTTTTAAGTAAAATCCTATTAAAATTTTCACACAAAACGGAAAATATGCCGTTTAGTGAACCATCAAACAAAATTTGATTTGGAAACGAGACGTTTCACGCTGTCACTGTCAGCGTTAGGTCGATTATCAGTTGAACGAAATTAGCGGCGTTGGCGCATTCACCATAAATATCACAATCTCCACAAAGACATGCTATTTATATATATTTGGGAACCTTGAAAAAATGTTGTCTCAGAATAATTATCACTTTCAGATGTTACGATGAGGCAACCTCTGTGGAGGAAAAACATATGAATATGAATTTCATGTTGACTTAAGGCAATTTGGAATGTTACTGTTCTGTGGATTTGTTGATCGGAGGATATAATCTTGGGCTCTTTCTAAGTTCGGGTCAACTGAAACCTCGACTGAAATGAAATATCGCACTTCACATATTGACAATGTCCAAAGCGCACTTTTTTACTTCATGGATATTTGATCGTAAAGAGCAATATTAGATCAACAGAAAGGACTTCATCGATCATGGGAGTTGTGGCAGCCATATTGAACATTATCAACTGCGATCAAGCCAGAGGTCAATTCAAAACAGTTTTGAATCAACTTCGAGTTTGTTCTTACTATCAACTTGGTGAATTATTATTGTTTGTATCCAATGTAACATGGCCATTAAAATTCTCGACTTATTTTGTTCCTCCATTTTCAAAATGATTGATGTTTGTCATCAGATGGAAAATCCGATTGGAAATACTGGAATGAGAACTGATGATAATGGTTTCTATGCACCCTGCGATATATCCCTCCCTGAAACCTCCTGAAGCGCACAGTGGGATAATGAACAATAATATTGCGCGAATATATCACGTAGATGTCAATTTACTCTTTGGTATATCTGCAATAAATATTCCACTTGATTGCACTATTTGTGTTTGAACACGAATGCCTACTTACTCGTTATTATCTCGATATTTTCAGTGGCGTTGGGTACTGCAATAATTCTGAAGATAGGTATATGATTGGTCGAAGTTATCCTTTGTTCTATACAGGGAGCGAATATTACAAGGTGTCATTATACATGGAAAATAAATAAAGTTGTTGCCTCTTTTTCCTTTCCTCACAAATTATGGTCGAAAAATGTTTTGGGGTGAAAACCATGGGCGTAGGTACCATTTTTGTTGGAAATATCAAACTTAGTATTAGTACGCACGTCACTGTTAAAGATGAAAATCATGCTTGTATTGAAGAGAATACCGCCATGATAAGATGTCACATCTAACTGTAAACACAGAAATCATTACAAGCGGTTTAAAAAAAGCCCGTAGTTAAGTTAAAAAATTTTGGACCATGTTTCATGACTGCGGCATGTGATTATCTATAAATTTTATATTTATGCTACATCATATTTTGTTTTGGATCTTTATTGACCCAATAATTATTGTTAATTCATGTTTTCGAAGTATTCAAACATTCCAAATTATAAAATGTACCTACATAGAGAATTCTCTGTAACCATAAATAAGACGATATGTCTCAACCTTTCAATATTGATTCAATATTACTCTCTAAATATTAATATAATCAATGACTTGATGTCCAATTCATGAAGTTTTTAGTCTCAGGTTCTAAGTATGAAGTAATAACATCATATAGTGGTTTCCTGAATAGCTATTTATGCACTTTTTTCATAAGTTTGAAGTGCTAAGGAACATTGACCAACATATTATCTCATTGCTTAAATAAAGAATTCTGTCAGTTTTCCTCACGACTCAAAACTTAACACTCGAATCTTGAAATTGAAATAAATCCAAGGTAATATCTTGTTCACCAAAGCGACTTTCCCAAATCAATGATTTTTCATGTAAAATAACATCTTAGAATGCACAAATCATTGGGTGGGGCACTTTATCAATCATGAATATGGATATTCTATACTCAAGCCCAACGATACAAACAAAACGATGTCTATGCCACTGGGCCATTTGCTTCTTTGAGTCAAGTCATTGGTGCCTTGAGGGCTTCACAATAATTGTGTTCTCAGTGGTTGCCAGTGATAAAGAGTTCGATTCCTGCAATGTTATGAGTTCGCATGCTCAGTAGGTTCATACGAGGTGTTCAATTTTATAGCTTTCACATAGCTGTTTTTCAAGACGACGTGAATTCGCATCGAACTTATTTTCTTTGATCAATTATTGAAAGCTTTTTGATGGTTCGTTCATCACGTTGTTCTCAACATCAACCATTTCAGTCTTCGAATATTGAGTAGTTTTCAGAATCTGTCTATGTGAGAAACAATTGTCCCTGTGCATGTATTTCAAGAAATGTTTCGCTTGCCTTGTCACCTGATAACAACTTAGATAATATGAGAAAAAATTGAATTAGAAATCAATAGCCTGAAAAAGAAAGGTTGAATTAGAAATCAATAGCCTGAAAAAAGAAAAGTTGAATAGCCTGAAAAAAGAAAAGTTGAATTAAAAATTAAAATAAAATGAATGAATAAAGAATTAAAATTATGAGAAAGATTCAAATCGAGTTTGTCACGACGTTTCGATTGTGTGTATGTGAAAAGAACAGACAACAAATGGCAAACTTCTGTTTACAGGAAACCAACTCACACAGGATAATATCTCAACAATGGATCCAACCATCACGGAGCTACGAGAAGGGGCATAGTGAAAACTCTGATTGATCGTGCCTTCAGCCTCTGCAACAACGAGGAAAGCCTAACTTCCGAACTGGACCACATCAAGAGAGACCTCTACCAGAACGGCTATTCAAGGAAATTGGTGGAACAGACGTTGAAGAGCAGGAAACAGAGGATAATCCAAAAAGGAGAAGAACCGCAACAACGAACATTGTGCCTTCCCTACATCAAAGGATTGTCAGAGAGAATCAAGAAGATTGGATCCAAATACAAGATCAAGACCTGCTTCAAATCTGGAAACACCATCCGCAGCCAACTCACCAAAACCAGACCAACGAACAAAAACAGTGACTCCAAGAATTGTGTTTATCGAGTACCATGGGAATGTGGCAAATCATACATCGGAGAAACCAAGAGACCACTGGAAACCAGAATCGGCGAACACAAGAAAAACACCCAACGAGGAGAAACCACCAAGTCAGGAATCGCAGAACATGTGTGGACCCACCAACATAACATCAAATGGTCTGAGGCAGAAATCATCCATAGAGAAGAACACTGGTTCAGGAGGAAATTCAAGGAAGCAGCATACATAATGAATAATAACGTTTTCAGTCAACCAAGCGTCGAGATCCGCAACACATGGAAACCGCTGATTAGCCGAATCAACCGGTTACGGCTCACTGAACCGGAAAATCCCGCCATAGCTGACCTATAAATACCCCCGTATCCCAGGACTTTGTTAGTTCTCACCTGAAGACGATTGTAGATACACACAATCGAAACGTCGTGACAAACTCGATTTGAATCTTTCTCATAATTTTAATTCTTTATTCATTCATTTTATTTTAATTTTTAATTCAACTTTTCTTTTTTCAGGCTATTGATTTCTAATTCAACCTTTCTTTTTCAGGCTATTGATTTCTAATTCAATTTTTTCTTATTTTCAGGCTCATCGACTAGTTAAACTCCCATTTAAATCTACATTTTTCGACTTCATATATACTAATACTAATACTAATCGATAAAATAGTTAATTTTTTATTCATCACTTATTTCGTTTTTTCAGCATAACTCATCTTTTCTCAGGATTCAAATCTTCATACCTTTAGACAATGGAAGTCCGAAACTTTTCTTCACAACTCGAGACATTGTCAGCCACCTTCAAACAAAAACTTAGATAATAGTTCGAGTGTTTAGTGTAATTCTGGCAACTTTTCAATAACCACACTTGAATAGAGAATATGCACGTCCTGTGCTTCACGATGAGTTTTACTTCAATAAAAGAAGATATGATATCAATTTTGGAGTCATTTATGTTTCAAAACAACGCGTATTTTTCCATCAAGAACTTCGATTAAATCACCTGTCATGCCTATTCTCGTGTTGGATACACATCATGATGATATTTTTATGGGACCTATCGTTACAACTATTGGGAGAGAAATATCAAATTTAATGTTCTACGTTTATGTGGTAGGTGTTTGTCATTAAATAACTTCAGTTCATTACAACGATAAATTGTGTTTAGTTGGTATTTATAGACGTTTGCCACCTACAGGTAGGGCCTAAATATTGCAACAAAAACATTGTTATAGATATCTTCGGTTATATTTTGGACAGTGATATGTTTAATGGTTGCAACACACGCTTTGTTGACATAAGTATTTGCGCGGAAGTGTACATTGGTATATTTTGCAGTCTACAGAAATAGTACGACTGGTTGTTTAGAAAACATATAATTCCTGTCAAGATTCGTATTGAAGTCAGGATACAAGTACCGGTGACCTAATATATTTCGACCGAGATTTCGACACATTTCAAACAGGATGGTTTATATTCAGAGAGTATTCAGCTTTCGAAAATTCGTTACTATTTCATGAATATTTGTAAATTGGTCACATCAATACCAGTTGTGTTTGATTCAGATGATGATAAATTGTTATAAAACATTGGATAGGCAATTTATTTCGATGATGATAGATGGATTATGCATGGAGGCAAACATTAACTTCAATTCAACCATTATTATAATACGTAGAAAAACATGAAAAATCTGCATTCATTTAGCCATTAACGAATATTCAATAATCAATTGGAATAAATATTGACGAGTTAAAAAAATATTGGTATTCTGGTAAAGTTGGATATTAAAGAAAAGCAGAAGATTGGAAAATAATACAGTAATCTTCATTCCTCAACATTCATCAATATTATTCGCACCTAGAAGAGTCAAAGTTATCAACTTCACGTCCAGTAAAATCCACTCCCTTTCATCGATTTTGGACTGCCCTGTAGAATAGCATAGTCGTCGTGAAAAAAACTACTTATCATTTCATTGGTGCGTTGAATTCTCAATTCCATTCTCAGCCTACCTAGATTAGATGAAACATCACGTAGTGTAACGAAACGTCGATATACAAAGCATCTTTCTGTTGAATAGCGAACGGTACAGTAAAAAAGCCGAAAGCAACAAGAACCAAGAGCTCGAAGTCATTGGTCTCCCGAAGGACAGCTATCAGGTGAAAGCGACAACTAAATAGAGACTTTATCGATACTGTATGTATTTCTACGAGGAACTAGAATGTCTCTGTTCTTTTCTAGTTTTGTTTCGTTATTCGTTATTTCACTTTGATCTTTTTATATAGTCTTCCACTTCCCTCCAACATTATTGTATACTGGTTCCTTAGTTTTCCATTACTTCTTCACCTGATCTATCAGAAGCATCCGTATATACAGGATGATTCAAACAACTCAGATTTGTATTTCATGCAAATTATATTTTCTAAAATCGTAGGAAAGCGCAAGCAAGTGAAAGCAAGTATGATTTTGTGTAAGATTGATAACATTTTTTGTATGGAGGTAAATCAATACTTAATTGTCAGGTATTTACAAGAATTCCATAAAATCATAAAATTATTCATCTGCTACAAAATGCTTTTCACATCAATAAAATATATGTATTAGGTTTTCCCAAACATTGACATAAAACCGTTATAAAATTAAAACAAATTAAAAAATTTGAAAATTTGAAAATTTTCAACGAATTTTACATGTTGACTGTTCAAAAGTCCACAGAGAAGTGATGACGAAAGTGAAGCAGCATAGAAATAGAAATTTTGTGATGTGACCTGACATGGACATGGAACAACAAATAGAAGATAATTCAGTAATTCATCATTGACAAATTATTTTGGAAATTAAATATCAAATTAATTTTTTGGTCTGTTCAGATTAACTTGTGAATTCAGGCATAGATCACTATTTAGCGACTCCTCTCCAATATATAAATCCTCCAGAAAATCTAATCTGTTATAATTTTTAGATGAAACTGATTTCAAATCTTTCACTATAAACGAAAAAATCAATGTGTCAGATCGGAAGATCTTGCTGAACTATCGACTTATCCTGTATATATATATTTTTCAACTTATCGGCATCATTGCTATCTTCATTATAGATAGACACTTGAAAATTCCAACAGACCACCAAATTCCATGATTTCATTATTGAATATTTTTTATTTTTGTTGAGAAATACATTTTTAGAGAACTATGTGGTATGTGTTAACATCTGAATGAAATTTCTTTTCCATAGAAACGTATTATTATTGTAATAAATGATAGAATTAGAATAGATCTGTCAGAATACTATCAAATAAAACCTTGTACAAAAAACCAAATCTCCTGACTGATATTGCCATCACCATACTATTGAAGATCCTCTTTACTCTCCCTGAACAATTTTCTACTATGATTCTAGATTTCTTTTGTTTCACCTTTTGTCTGTAGAGTATTTTTCATGACCCTAATATTTTATGACATTATTGAAAATATGTATAGGTAGAAAAAAAAAACATGTTAACTTTCATTTTCAATTAGGAATGGTTAGAAATTCTCATAGTGACGTACTGCATTACTGAAACATAACCTGTGACCATCCTGTGACCTCGAAAACTTCTTTGTCCATGGGTCGGTAAGCAGACAACAATGCATGAGAGGACGATGCACAACCTCACGTTAACTTCACGCTAACTTAAACAAAATAGCCTAAATTTCGATAATTTACCCTTGTCTTTCTTAGAATAGCATCGTTTCCTGTACCTAAATATGCATCATGTAGTATGAATGAGGGTATATGAACGTATATAACGAGGTACATAACTATATACCTAAAATAATAGTAATTTACGTAACAAGTCCGGAAAATACTGTTTTTTTTTTGGATGAGTGGGCAAAAAGTCTGCGAGTCCAAAAAAACTGTTTTCGGGCGTGTTGCGTACACAATTTTTTCGGCAACCGTGTAGAATAACAAATCAAAGAAACACATTTCTTTATTAGAACAAAATTTCGAACATTTCAATTCTTATTTATATTAATATTTATATTAATATTTATATTAATATTTATATTAAAATTAGAACAGTTGTTAATATTGAATGGATTCAATTTGTTTGAAATGCTTGGTATATTTAAGTGCCTTTTGTTGAAGTCAGAACAAGAAGGTAATGTTTCCGTTTCACATTGATTGTTTTCATCTGATAATTTTTGAATGTTAGCTAATTTTATGTCAGATAGCTGTCAGTCGTTATTTTGCTGCTATGGTAATGATCAACTGCATTTATCAAAACCATACTACCAAGATTTTCATATTTACAATGACAACAACGATGTGATTCTTCCCGGCCTAGTCCGGGAAGTACGTACTTCCCGGACTAGGCCGGAAAAATGCCTCTTTCTCAAAAAAAAATCGTCTGGAAAGTACGTACTTTCCTGACGGTTGCCGAAAAAAATAAATACATTATGATGGCGTTGATTGAGTAATAGTATATTATTCAACGAGCGTGTAATGAAGCTATTACTCATGAGAATGAAGTTTGCGATGTGAGCCATTACACGAAAGTAGAATACTATACTTTTTCGGATTTTGTACCTATAGGGGCTGGAAATTTGTCGCAAATTTTTTTCTCATGTCTCATAAAAATTTAAAGATTCACACTTATGTAAGTATCTAAATGTTATTAGGTCACCACGAACAACTCAACATGTAAAATATATGTTTCAACACTTAGATCCATTTTTCTGCAGTTACTAGTAGTAGATGATTGAGCTTTCATTAGCTTGAAAATATATCCAAAAACGGTTCCTTGTTCAATCTCAACTAAATCGTTGGGCTGTATAAATAAAATAGGAAGTGACACCATAATAAGGTGATGTAATAAGGATGATAGTGTAGAGGATGGTTCAAAATTAACACTCAAGCATGACTCGCCATCTTTTTCAAAATTCATCGAAAATAATTTGAAAACGTCAATAAAACAGAATTTTCAGAAGAAAATTGTTATTTATATCTGGAAAGATAATTTTATATCGAGAACGAATATGTCAAAAAAACTAGAGACATTACTGGATTATTTCCAAAACATTGCATCGAAAATGATTTCACAAAAATAAAAAATAATCATAAATAAATGAAAGATGAGAGGTTTAAATCTGCAAGATTCGAATAGTCTACAGGCGGCTAATGTGCAATCCACCACTCACATATACATTTCCGATAGTTCTTGAATAATGTCTTCGCATATAGGAGTTGGACAAAATAATTCATTGAAACGTCATTTGCTTATCTGATCACCGCTGAAACACCAATTTCAATCGAGCATCGTTAGTCGTACATAATTTCACCCAAACCAGCAATTATTATTGCTTATCGAGCCGGGGAATACAGGTGAGATAAATCTAAAATGCGAAGAAAAAAAAAAGGCATCGAACAATGCACTTCCTGCACTCGACTATAGCTTCGGGTGGTGAAAAAATTGAATAGGCAGCGGACTGAATTTGATACTGTAAGATCTCAGTTGATTGCGTGGGAAATGGCCGTCGTTTCAGAAAGCACAGAACTGTAACGGATAAATTATAGTCATTGCAAGTGGTGAGTTAGCTAGAAACAGAGGCGTATTAACAAATAAATATATAAGCACGTTCTTTGGAACACCTATTTCCCAGAGCTACATGTGCTTTAAAATAAAATGTATGACTAAAACAATGAGCAAAAGATGCTACTATATAGTCTGGATCTGCTTATTCAACATCATAAACATACCAAAACCTTTTTTAATCATAATACATTAGTTACCATAATTTACGTCAGTATAATACGTTGGATACCAATATAGTATTTATTCATTTTCTATTTATTTTCCCATCGCCAATGTCAATAATACGATAATAGAGCTTTGAATGCAACTCAATTATTAGCGATTTAACACAGGTTTTAACACAGTCTCGGACATGGTTGTTGCAATGTCCTCGACTATTATAAATCGCATACTAATCTCGTTACATCAATAGCTATAACACTACCCAAAATGAAACATTGAATGATAAAGTTACTACAGATGGATTATTGAATTGGTAGATTTATATTGGAAATATACAATCAAATTGACGCAGGAAGTGGTGACTGAAAAATGTCAAACGTCATTTGTCAATTTACTGACGAAACAGGCAATGAATACTAGCAGAGCACAAAGTTACATAATCTACAAGTGGACAAAAAATGACGATTATGGCGTCAAACACCTCCGTAGAATGTCGATTTCTGTAAATTCAATCCCACACGCTTCATTTGTATGATCTGTTGAATATTTCATGTTGTCACAGTTGGTTGATATTGTTTGTATTGAATACCCTGTTAGGAACCGCAGAAACCATATCTGAGATAGAGGATAGTCAAGGCTATTGTAGACGAAACTTGACAAGTTAATAGATCAATTAGAGTAATTCAATTCATCAACTCAACGATCAATCATTGATTGTTTGGGAGAGTCAGTCGTAATATGGGTTATCACGCTATAGCGCCATTCGAGTATAATCTGCTGAAAATAATTTATTAGGCGTCGATCTCCAAGAATGCAAATAGACATTAACACTTCAGGAAAACGTTTTTATAATAATAATTTTACTCAAGATTTCCTATTACAAGCAATAAATTATCAGACAGATCTTATGGAAATACAATCACATGGTTCGTTTTTAGTTTTAATATTATCCGAGAGGTGGTTTCAAAATATTATCTTCCTTGTTCTGAGCCCTTTTCTGATTAGTCATTTCTGCTTAAGGATTTTTTATTGATAAACAAAACAGAACATCCAAAATGTCTTGATAATCGTCATCAAGTTGATATAATATATGCTTTCAATCGTTTGATTTTATCAACATCATTTTCATGGTTATATCAACTCGATGATTTTGATATTCTCTCGCGGAATTTCTCACATTCTAAAAAAAGGAGCAACTTTTCTTAACTAACTTCATGTCTGTTTCTCTGCTTACTGCTATGAGCCTTCGAAGATACTCAAATTATGGTGTAAAGTACAGCACAGCACACTTGAATATCACCGAAATCCGCTTTTTCAACAGAGTGCGAAAAATTTGACAATAGGCCTAAACAGAGCTTCAAATCATGGTGTAACAATAACATTTTAAATCTGTGGCTTCATTAGAATTTTGGTATGAAACGAAGAGCTAAAATCAGACCAGAAGAGATTTCCAATGAGGTTCTGCTACCTCAATGAAGGTCATGAGCATTAAATGAGACCATTGGTGCATTTATCGTATTTTTAATTGAATGAAGATGATAACTTGTACAATTGATTTCCTTTTCGGATAGCTAACAACGATAAATATGTAGGAAGAAGTCGATATTTTATGCAAATCGTCTGGGTGAACTATTCGATCTAGTTTTTGACCCAATCATACATTCAGTCACGACAATTTGCATTCAAGAAAGGTAAAACAACAAAGAGTTGACGGCATAAATTATGCAACATACACAGTCTGTTCGTCCATTCCATTCATAAAGCATGCATGCTTTCTGTGTGGGCATTCTAACTCAGGTAGGATTTGACTGCTCAGGTGACGCAATATCAACAAGCAGAAAGTGATGCCTATCAACACACTAAAGTGGAATTATGGCGGCTTTCTCTGGAAATTACCCACGAATGGCTTCTCAGAAAGCACTATGATTGAGAAAATGTGTCTTCTTCAGATATTCGAACATTATCGATGAAGTTCTTGGAAGAAAGATATAGGGCAAAAGATAAAGATCCATTCTTATGAATTCGATGTTTTAGAGCCTGAAATGGAATTTGCATGATATTTTATAATTAAATCAATTATGAATAACTTAATGATGTACATAACATTTTTGAAAATTGAAAATAAAGCCAATGCATCACAGTGCGAAAACTCAACACGTACAACCATATTCGAGAGCTTCTAGGGATTGTTTCGACTAAAGATTGATTCAGTCCATGAAGCCACAATTCCGAGAATAATAATTATTCATACCATTCGAGATTCCTCTCAGAGTACCTATTCTAATCCAAGAAATTCTCAATCATCGTTTTTTGGTTCAAGTTATCCGATGTAACTGAATTAATTCGATACGGTTAATGGTTGTAACAAAACCTTCAGCAAATAAATCAGTTACAATTCATTGAGATTCTATTACCTTTACTGTAATAATAATTGATAATGGTTATAAAGGTAATGTCGAGGGTAAAGCACATACCCATGTAATGAAATCGTAAGAAATAAGCGAGGGAATAACTAGTTATTGATGCAGCAATATGATAAATTTTTCAAATGCAGAAAATTAACAGCTACAAAAAATACTCAAGTCATTTGTACAAGGTCTTCACTAGTATTTTGAACCCCCATCAACTTCTCTAATTTTGTTTTGATTATATTTTCCAGAGTATGAAGATTTATGATATAGTTTTGTTGAACAGGTATATTGGTACCATTGAAAAGAGTACATTATCGTCCACGGTTGTCAAGATGAAAGTATATATCTTCTAAATTCGTTTTATACTCAAAGCAAGATATGATGGCTATGACAGAAGAAATAAAAAAATTTACAAATAAAACCAAAATATTCTTGCTATAATTTCCAAACATAGTTTGGTGTTACAGCAATAAAGTCGGATGCAGATATTGCGCTAAAATATATGGTAATATACATATCTGAACTCGGTAAGATATGGACTCGGATATGGAGTAACTGAAAAGTAGAGCTCACAGAGGGTAATTCTCAAAGAACGAAACATCTTATTGAAAATCAAGACACACCACATTGAATTAAATTCGAAACAGATAAGGAAGTTTCTTGAACACATTCTCATATTCCTAAAAATATAAGATATATATGTATTCTGAAAACGGTTCGTGATATTTCAGATTTGGGAACACTTTCTCTAGGCGATAAAATATAATTTTCATAATACTTTCAGACTTCACATAAAAAACATCCTGTATATTATTGATCTGTTTAAAACGCTTCTGGAAGTGCAACTTTCATGAAGCAGTCGCTATGACATTATTGCATTATTATTTGTTTATACGTCCATGATCCAGATCCGGTTAGTTCATTTGATGGGAGGCTGTGAAACGACTTCATGTTCAGTGACATTTTTGATCACTTTTACTTTTCCGCACGCCGTGCAGAAAAGTGTAACTTTGCGCACGCTCGTAAGAAAAAAGGTATTCCTATCAATCGAGTTGAGGTGAACACCAAATGCTAATTCGACTATTACATAATCGGGTCAACATGACAGTGACAGGTGCAGCACACGTACCACTTTTTACGAAAATAGCAATATATTGGGGTCCAGAAGGTTTGGGTCGATGTCCTTGTTACTGCGACGATATACTCAGGCGACTCCACTTAGTCAAAATGGCCCATTTCACGTACGACTATTCTTAGCCATCTTGTGGATTCCCGATCACACAAAAACGAATTCGGTGAATACAATAACAGAAATTTTGTCCACATGCTATTTTGTGGGTTTGGCCTTAGTTAGGGTTGCCACCCGTCCTGCATTTCGCAGGACGTCCTGAATTTGGGGTACTTTGTCCTGCGTCCTGTCGAGATCACTTGCAGGACGCCAAATGTCCTGAATTTTATAATACGAGAATTATGAGATATACCATGTACAAGTTCAAGTAGCCAAATGACTAAGTTAGGTCGGGGTTATTCCTATTTTTTTGGTCGAGACTGTTTATTTTGACTGAAAACTATATCAGTTTGAAATGATTATTTAGATAAATGAAATTGTGGAAATCATCCATTTTTCAAAGTGGTCCAGGAGTTTTCCCTACTTGATTATTTAGTTGTTTTAAAAATCCTTCAGAGTTTAATATCCATATGATATGGTTGTCTGATATTTGAATAAAAAATCTATTTTGGTTGTATAATGAAGTCATTATGATAAGTTTCATAATGACTTCATTATGCGTATCGAAATAGCCTCTGTTTCTATACGTTTTTTTTTATTATTCGGAGGTGGGTACAATCGAATACTGTCAAATTAATGTCCGAAGTTAGGCCCAGCTTATTTCTGAGCGATTTTGGATTTGGTGATACTAGAAGTGAAAAGCTCATGTTTTTATTGGTAAATATTAATTCAGAGTGTGCGATTTGATTTGAAATGACCAATAAAAACAATAACAACATTGCATTTTCCATCGCTGGTATCTCAAAAATCAAAATCGCTCGACAGTAAACTGGACTTTACGCTTGTACGTCAGATTTAAAATTTTTCTATTTCATCATTGTAACTAATCGAAGATGTTTCTGTTATTTATCGATATCAAATCCATATTTTTGGATGAAAATACTTCAAATTAATGGAAAATAGAAAAAATTATGAATGACACGTTTTATCGCTTCGCTGGTCGTACTCCAAACAACGCGTGCGACAAAATAGTGCCTTATAAAACTTGATAATATGCTTTTATTGAAATTATATTTGTCCTAATTTTTCATTGATTGTCCTGCATTTTCAACTGATTTGTCCTGAAAATCAGAAATTCAAAGGTGGCAACCCTAGCCTTAGTGGACTGATGATTGAAACTTGAGCCTTGTAACTGTAATCAATTTTCAGAAAAATATCAGTTGACACCCTGAGTTCATAGATAGATTAAAAACAAGACATATTGTGGGACCAAGAGACCAATTTCTTTGAATATTCCTATACATTTAAAAAAATAAAAAAAGTGTTTTTAACCGCCAACTCAGTTGCGAAGAAATCCTCGGAAGTCTAGGATTTGTATGAGTAAGAAAGAGTCTGATGGCCATAAAAATAACAATCATTGGTATTTTTTCCCGAGTGTTTTTCTCTAGGTTCAATAGGTTTGTCGTGCAAATCGTTTGTATATAGTCAGTGGAATTTCTTGTACACCTTGTAGGAAATTAAGGAATTTTTGGGGAAGTTCGAGGAAATGGGGGAATTTCGGGGCATTTTGGGTAATTTTCGAGAAAATAGAGTAATTTAAGGGCATTTCGGGGATTTGCCGAGGAAATATAGGAATTTTGGGGCATTTCGAAAGAATGAGGTAAAAAATAGGCATCAATAATAAAAAAAATCCCATATTTAGCCAACTTAAGCAGACTCACTGTATATTTTTTATCTATTTATTGTACTATGACGATTACCGAGATGAATCCTTGGCTGATTATTCAATCTCACTGGATTTTCCGTAAAAAGTGCCAATTATTTTCCTCATTTGCTTGAAATGACCCAAAATTCCTCTATTTCCTCGGAAATTCCCCGAAATTTCTCTATTTCCTCCATTTCCCCGAAATTCCTCTATTTTCTCGGAAATTTCCACGTCCCACGTTAAGCCGTTTTGACCAATGATGAATAAGTACTTATATATAGTTTCGACACAAAATCTCGAAATTGCAACAACTTTTTGCATTATTGAAGCTTTTTTAATATTTATGATTTATGGAGATGCGGTTTCGATATTCTATAATTATACGGATATATATTGAAGAAATACTGAATTATCGAACCTCAAGAATTCGATTTTTGAATAAATTCCTGAATTCTGACATTTGGGTACGCCTCTGGAAACGCAATATTATGAATTAATTCAATACAGTATTGTTTGTTTTTTTAACCGCCAACTTAGTTGCAAAGCAACCCTCGTAAGTCTAGGACTTTGGTTTCGAATAAAAAATTAAGTGGATCGAATAAATAATAAAGAAGTTTTGGGGAATTTCTAGGAATTTTGGGGAAATGAATGAATATGATAAGAATAAGAGCCTACTTGCTGAAATAAGAAAATGCATGGGATTGCAGTATTCACGGGCAGTGAGTCGTGAGAAAATCTAATTTTTTAGAAAAACAGTGATAATTTTCAAACTGAAAGGCTGATTTTATAAGTGTAAATACAATTTTGCAAACAGTCAAGAAAAAATCAGGATTGTACTAATCCTTAATTTTCGATGCTCCATAATTCTATTTCAGAATATGGAAACTAGCAACGTGGTTTATTTATTTATTTATTTATTTATTCAATTTTCCAGTGGACAATTACAAAATTGTATAGGAATAATCAGAGAGGTGTATATGTGGGTAGAATACAAAACTAACAGATTATAAAAACTAACATAACATAGCATATAGAACATAAATGTGACAGACAGCGTAAATACAGGCATGTAGCTATTTTCAAAATTTTTGGGAAAGATACTCTTCCACCGAATAATAAGATTTTGTTTGTAGGAGTTGCTTCAAGGACTTTTTGAAAGAAGTAGCAGTCATACATTGTTTAATTACAGCAGGTAGAGCGTTAAATAATTTTGGACAATAAAGTATATTTGATTTGATGATGATCGAATGTGGTTCTATTATCATCTCGATGTAGTGTGTTAGACCTTGGAAACAAAAGATAGGAAGAGTCATCAAGCAGAAGACATCGATCATTTCACGGTATCAAAAGATGTAAGTACACTCTCACGAACAATAAAGCAATTCCTAGCTCACTAATTCCCATTTCTCTCGGTGTTTTTTACCGACTTTTCATTCTCATGAATCGGTTGGGATCTCCGCGGATTTATTGCGTGTAGATCGACGATGGCGATTGTACGAGTTCAAAAATACCGATGGGATTGAAGAAGTCATTGAGCTCACCGAGACTGCATACTTCACCATTCAAGATCGGGTACACTCCCACGACAACATATAATTAATATTGTGCCATTGTTTATTCATACACCAAACACAGTGATTATTCATGCTGAGTTATGACACAGAGGGTTGCACCAAAGTTATGCATGACAGCACCAATAGGGATGGTAACTTCGAGATTGGTGTTGACAAGTGTAAATGAAATATCCGAGTAATATCAATTTCGATTGCACTAAACCCAAGGTACTTTTCCACGTTCATAAAAGGCTGATGATTATATCTCGAAACTGCTCTCAACCGTTTTTTTGGAAGCAAAGTGTTTATTTTGTTTCGGTTAGATTTCAATGGTGGAGCAATGATCAGCAGAAATTGGCCCAAGCTAAACCTGAATGGACTACAGAGCATGCCTGGTTATTGGTGCTATCCACACTACAACTACAGCACCAATACAAGCTCTCCTATAGGTCTACTTTCTCTCCATACTTTTGGAGAGGATACTAGTGACTGCAGTCATGATGCATTATGGCATTTTAGGGTCAGACATAACACAAACAAACTCAACTAAGTCAAGGTGGTCTTCACTGAGCGGAATAAATGGGCTCAGAATGAATCCGACCTACGCAGGGCCATGTTGGTTTGTTGATGGCTCTGATGATGGTAGTGGAGCTGAAATACTCATGGTAAGAGGACGAATACACCTACAGTATTGGTAACTTAGCCAGTTTTAACCCAATAACTATTTGGAACTGCCGAGAACAGACAACCTCGGAAACAACGTTTACTGGTTTATAGAATCGTTTATCAGTTTAGCATACCATGCTTGGCACTGTCAAGACCGTAACTACCTTGGCAAATAAACAAAAAAATTGAATATTGAAAATCAAGAATCAACACAATTTTAATGACTATCCTCGTGACTATCAGAAGAAAGCATGATTGTGTATAACTTGCATGGATCCTAAGATACTTCCAGAAAGCATACACTCTGTAGCTATAGCCTTTAGGGCTGTTACATTTCCGATCACAACTAATACGACAGCGTGAGAATACTGGAAGAAAGCTATCGCCATACGAGATCGAATGTGATGGATACATGCACATTAGCTTTTAATCATCATTAACAAATCATAATAAAGTTCACTTTTCAATACCTATTCGAGTGCAAGGAAAGTAGTTGTTCTTTCTGATATACCTATACTCGCGGATATATATAGTTATTCGACATAACTTGACGACATATTCAGAAGAATTAAATAATGTAAGAATTAGTAGGTATCTGGTATATCCAAGTATTGAACATTTTTAATTAGCATAATTTTTTTAGTATACAGGGTGATTCATTTGAAAATGCGCATACCGTGAGGATAGATGGAGGACACCGAGGTACTTCCAAATAACCAATATTTCATGGGTCTATCGTTCTTTATAACCAAAATTCAGGATGATTTGATGATTTTTCCAATTTTTTCAATAGATCATAACTTATGAACCACCCTATACATATTTGTGATATTTGGTACGTATGTTCTGTGTCCACATTGGTGTCGATCAACATAATGAAGGAGAGTCTTATTCCAGGTCCGGCTTTGAAAAAAATAAAAAGTAGGTTTCGAGTTGAAACAACACCCTTTATAATTTTCAATGACCATCTGCCTCTCACCTGTTGTTTTCTTTGTGATAACACATAACTTAGTGGCCGGCAGATTAAATTTAGGATGCCTGGTTCCAATAACCTGATTGAAGTTCTTCCCACAATATCACATGTATCAATATTTCGAAATTTCATTCACAGATTTGTAAGTAAGACCGAATGCATTTGGTGTTTCCGTATACAACTTTTCCACTAATTACCTTGTGTCAAATCTAGATGTTTCGATGAAATAAGTGGCACAAAATTAACAAAAATAAATTTTCTTTTCAAAATGGTACTTTTTCAGCTTTAATCCATGGAATCATCAACAATTTCTCATCATCTTAATTTCTGAATGCCAATCTTATTGATAAACGTTCTCTCGTTTATCAATAAATAATAATAATAATAATAATAATAATAATTTATTGCACTTATTACATTTTAAAATGTACAAGCCAGTCACAAAAAAGAAATTGATGTAGGTGATATTAGTATCATTATAATGTATTGCGATTCAGGTAGTCATCAGTTGTATAAGGTTCAATATCATAGAGTAATTTCAATAGTGGTTTCTTTACTGAATTGAAATCTGTAAGTGCTTTAAGAGATGAAGGTAAATGGTTATAAAATTTAATGCAGGAATATAATGCACCTCGTTCAACACAGGATAGTCGGTGAGCGGGTAAATTATAGTTGTTATGTCTGGTGTTATGTAGGTGTTGTATTTTGTATTCTTCAAAGTAATGCCTGTTACGAAATACAAATTTAATGCATTCGAATATATATAGTGCCGGTATAGTAAGTAGTTCCAATTGTTTAAAATGACTCCTACATGAATCCAAATACCGGAGTTCTTTTATGATGCGAATTGCTCTTTTTTGTATTTTGAATACCCTATCAGCTTCACTACAGCCTCCCCACAGAATAATGCCATAGCGTGTATGAGAATAAAAATTTGAGAAATAAAATGTTCTGACTGTACTGATATTTGCATTTTTCACTAATACCCTGATGCCATAGCAACTCCTACTTAGCTTCGAGCACAAATGATTCATATGGTACGTGTACTTTAGAGTTTCGTCCATGATAATACCCAGAGATTTGATATATTTAGATGGTATAATTTTTTGTTGATTGAGAATGATGTTATCAGGTGTAGGCATAGTTTGATTCGTTTTGAAGAATACTATATTAGTTTTATCAGGATTCATCACTAATCTGGAGTTTGAGAACCAGTTCTCTGTTTCGGTTATTGAGGCGTTTGCATTCGAAATAAATCTTGGAAAATCAGGTGCGGAGAGAAATAGGGTGCTGTCATCAGCATAATTGATTACAGTTTTATCTTGATTAGAAAGTAATGCAAGATCATTCAAGAAAATTATGAATATCAGTGGACCCAGAACACTACCCTGTGGCACTCCCATGGACACATCCATAGCATGCGACCGCAGAAAGTTACCTCTCTCATCTCTAATTTTCACTGAATGTTTCCTTTCTTCTATATAGGATTTGAACCATTTCAAAGCAATTCCCCGAATACCATAGTGTTCTAATTTAATTAAAAGAATTGAGAAGTCTATACAGTCGAATGCCCTGGACAAGTCCAAGAAAATTCCACAGGCCACATTTCCGCTGTCTAAGGAATAGGAATAAGATTGTCCTTATTCGAAACAAAATTATTATTACACCAATGACAAACTTTTAAGCATCTTGTATGCGTAAATAATTATCACATTCATTCATTGATGAAAAAAATCTAGGAAATGAAGACAAAGGCCCATTTCAAACTTTATTTTGAAAACAAAATGACGTTGCAACAAATACTGACATTTTCTTTCGTTTTTCAATGAGATTGGAATCCAGAAATTATAGGAGAATGGATTTAAGCTGGAAAAGTGGGTATCACTTGGGAAAGAAATGTTTTTTTGATTTTGTGAAACCTCATTTTCTATAGATTTTATTGAAGTATTCAAAGTTTTTTGAAGTTAGTCATTGGTATAATAATAATTTGTTTCGAATAAGGAGCTCCCGTTTCCTCATCAAGATTTGAATCCAGAAATCAAGATAATAAGGAATAGTTGATTATTTCATTGATTAAAGCTGGAAAAGTACCATTTGGGGAAGAAAATTCAATTACTTAAAATTTGTGCCACTCATTCGAAAAATCTAGATTTGACTCAAGTGGAAAATTTGTATGCGGAAACACCAAATGCATTCGGTCTTACTCAGTTTTTTCTACTCTTTCCAAATCTGTGAATGAAATCTCAAAATATTGATATACAGAATGTGGTTTCGACTCGAGACCTATTATTTTATTTTTTCAAAGCCGAACCTGGAATAAGACTTTTCTTCATTATGTTGATCGACACCACTGTGGACACAGAACATACGTACCAAATATCACAAAAATGTATGAGGTGGTTCATAAGTTATGATCAATTGAAAAAATTGGAAAATTGGAAAAACAAATCATCCTCTATCTTGGTTATAAAGAACGATAGACCCATAAAATATAGGTTATTTGGATGCACCTCGGTATGTGCATTTCCCAATGAATCAGCCTGTATAAGGATATATAGGCTCGGATATAGGTCAAGTGCACCCACGCTTGATCGATTACAAAATCGTTCGAAATGGTTCAAATTATCTGAAAATATAAAGAAAATTACGAGAAAAATTATGATGTTTCTTCTCAAAGAAGATATATGCCCCCTCTCAATTACTAGTGTGATAAAAATTATGCCAGAGGTATACTGATAAGAAAGACAGGAGCCTGGTCCAACGTGTTTCTAAGTGGAAATAAGTGTTTGACAGTTGACAGGCCGTTGATAGGTCGATTTGATAATTTCATTGCATGTCCCGTGTGCCAAAGTTTTCACATCCGCAGTAGGTGTAATGGTTGAAATTGGGTTCCTGAAATATCTATGAAAAATCAAGGGCATCTGAAAATAGGCTCATCCATAGATACGTTCAGAAACATTGTATTCATGTAAACATGCATATGCACCAACTTCCTTGACTTTTTCCGACTTTTTCAATGTTTTAATTTTGACTAATTATGAGGTGAAGTGAAATCGAAATGATTCAATATGTTATTTTTGGAGGTGAATAAGTGAGAAATTGCCAAGGAAATGATTACTTTTATGCAATATTTTCCGTGGTCTTAACTGCTTCTGAATCTGTAATGGGTTCAATAGCTTCGATATCAATATTTTACAAAAGAAACTGTGTGAACCAAAGGCGCGTATACTCGATTGACATATCAATATTCCAAATTGGTTTTCTCGTTTCATCACATATCCTGGATGAACCGGATAAGTCTGTTACTTTCGATTGATCACATTATGACACTATTCAGTATACACTGTGTCCCAGATTCACGGGATATTATAAGAGCTACAAAACCAGTTGAATGGGTAATTTTTCTGAGTATAGTATCACAATTTCATAACTATTTATAGGTGAAATTGTACGTTTCTGGAAAGCCCATATATATTGGATACTTACTCTCCACTGGATGTACATGGTGGCCAGATAAGAATGCAAAGTGCAGTATCTCGGAAACTATTCGTCTAAGAGACTCGCGATGAAAAATGTATATATCGAGATACAATTTCCACTAGTCTATTGAGGTATCATTCCACTACATCTTCATGAAAAAAAAAGTCACATAATTGCATTTGTTTTTTCAGTCAGTTTTGCAATTTTTTGTTATTATGTCAAAAAACGCGCTCTAGTGGCATCACATAAAATCAGACACATCACAAATGAGATAAATTTCATAGACCAATGAATGCTCTTTCCAACGGTACCAAGTTCGTTGAAATCCGTTCAGTCGTTCAGGAGTTACAGCTGTTTATTTGAAAAAACATTGAACCACCCCCACTTCATTTTAATAGATGCGTCAAGAAGTGTCGAGCATGAATTACTCCAATGAAGCTTAACTTTGAAAGTTATATATTTTATTGGTACGTATTTCGTCAAAAAATTCATTTTCAAAGTTTTAGATGGCGGTTACGCCCCCTAGCAGCCATCTTGGAAACATGAAAATAATTTCCAGGATTTATAACATTTTTCACCGCAAGTCTCTTAGACGAATAGATTCCTAGATACTGCACTTTGCATTCTAATCTGGCCACCCTGTACAAGAGAGACATTTACTGTTCAATTTTCGCTTTAGAGTGAGTAATTTCCGAAGTAATTTCATTAGCCGAGTTTGAAGCTTTCAAATAGGGATGAAAGAAAAATTTCCCATGCTATCAAACCCGGTGAATCATCTGCCTTTCTAGATGTTTTTCCGATGTTTTTTGAAACCTGCTTAGCAAACACGATTTTATCTGATACAGCGTCGATTTTCAGTCGTCCACCCGGTACAATTAGTATACCTATACGAAAATTCTTTCTTGGCTCAGATCAAGGTTTATATGGTGGAAACTCATTAACCTATTTTCAATTTTATGATTCACGTGGTAGGTGTATTCTTTTATATACGAGTCTCAACTCCTGTTCTCTACCTACATGCTTGGTTTCATAAGCAACTATAAATATAAATGCATTATTTGTTATTGCCACTCGGAGAAGTGTGAATAATTCGTTTCGTTTGGAGGAACGAGTGTGATTTTTGGCAAACTGGAAAGTTTCTTATTTGAAAACCACCCACTCAAATTTCCAATCGACTGCACTGGCCATGGCTCTGAAGAAATATTCAAATATTATTTCAAATTATCAAAATTATGTATAATTATAAATTTAATCTCATATCCAACACGCAACATGATGAAATTAGATATGAATAATTTGGAAGTTCAGATAATGAAGGATATGGAGGAAAAGAATGGAATGGAACATTTCGATGGAAGCATTTCGGAGAATTGTGAGAAATCAGAAGGAATCAGAGATCGATCAGAGAATCTTCAAGAAATTACGAAGAATTAAGAGGAAATGGATAATATGATTAGGAATTGCACAGAAATTTTCTGATAGAATGTATTTACTTATATATGTTTGAAATTCACCAACAAAGGTCGAATTATATTCAAGGTTTATTAGAGCCAGAGCTGTTGTCACAGTCTATAATAACCTTTATTAGTAAATAAAAAAATTACATCAACGCCAATAAAACATTTCAACTTTACTTTCATTCAGCTACAACAAGAAATTATTTGTACAGTGTTTCCAACTCGGTTTCCAATCTATATGATACACTGAAACTTCAGCTATCTTTGGGGACAGATGGAAAATATCGGGAAAATATAATGTTGATTCGTTTTTAGCAAATTTGATAGAATAGAAGCTTTGAATATGTATATTTACTATAATAGGAACGTAATAAATAGTATCAATTTACTATAGGTAAGTATTTGCCTCGGTATTTACCTCGGTATTTGCTGAGCATAATGAATATCACCCTGTAACAGGTATTGATTCTGGTTTAAAAATTGTGATATTGTGGGAAGAACTTCAATCAGGTTATTGGAACCAGGCATCCTAAATTTAATCTGCCGGCCACTAAGTTATGTTTTATCACAAAGAAAACAACAGGTGAGAGGCAGATGGTCATTGAAAATAATAAAGGGTGTTTAAACAGGTTTGTGTTGCTTCTCAGTTTACCCCAGAAAATGATAAAGTTGGAGGCGTGTAGAAGTCGACATCGAATTCTAGAATAAGATGAGTCTAACGAGTCTAACTATAAGTAATTGAAATATCCGGAGAAATAATTAATTGTTTAAATAGTAAAAAAATACATTCTCAGCAATAAGAACTGTTGAATTTGCCAAAAAGAATGATGTTGAAATGAGAGAATGGACTTTTCAGGAATTTTTGTATGTTGTCAGTTCTGGAATCCGATCGAATTTTCGAGAGTAGTAACATAACGTTGTGAAACTTCAAGAAGCATCCTTTTGTTGAAAAATGACGGTTTTTCCTGCTGAAAAGTATTGGAAACAAGTAAATATATACGTGTGTGATGATGTTTTGGTTCAAAGAAATGTGAATTTTGTTTTGATAGCAGAAATTTGAGATGTCGAATGGTGAATTTTTGAGAAAAAATAGGGCCGTATCTACGAAAATACTTGAGACCGCCGCGTTTTGACTTCAGATTCGTGATCAGGAGGTCAAAAAACGTCAAATTAAGTTCCACCAAAAATTGTTTTCGAACTCATATAGGAGTGCGATAGTGCGATTAACGAAGTTTTACCAAATGTTCACGATATTATCACAAAAATTCTCGATTCATTATTTGAAATTTAATATGAAATATGATAATGACGGGTGGAAATGTTTCTGAAATAATTAAATCGAGAACCGAATACCGAAATGATTTGAAGCCCGATTATGTTATCTTTAGAAACCTTTGAATCCAATAAATCCATTACATGAAATAGCGAACGACGTCATTGTAGTTAATTCCGAAGCAAATAATAAATTAGAGTCGTCAATCCAATTATGGTGCCTAGTAGCTCACTCTCAATACACGCAGATATTGTGAAAAATTGTTTCGTTATTCTGGAGTGGCATAATATACAGAGAAGTGCACAAAAAACGGCCGTTCTGTAACTTCTGAATCATTCGGGATCGGAATCTGAAATTTTTTGGGTAGCAAGTATGCCTACCATATTGGTCACATTTTGTCATGAAAAAAATCTTTCCATCACTAACCGGAAGTGACCCCAACTTTTGATTTTTGAATATAAGACCCCCTGTATATTTTTTCATTTTTGGATTCAGAGTATAATTTTACATACACCAGCTGTTTTTCCTAATCGGAATGTCAAAAAAAAATTTGTTCATTTGTTTTTATCTTTTAACAGTGACCATAAATTGTTAATAGTAATCACCTGCTACTGAAAATAATGAAGATTGACGTGCGGAGTTTATATTTCATTGTTTTTTTTTATACTGTTAAACGAATTAAAAAATGTTGTTTCTAACATTCTGATCAGAAAAAACTGCTGGTGTCTGTAAAATTATACCCTGAATCCAAAAATGGAAAAATATACAGGGGGTCATATTTGAAAATCAATAGTTGGGGGCACTTCAGGTTAGACCAGAAGGGATGAAAGAGTTTTTTTTGTAAGAAAATGAACAATATGGTATACTTACTATCCAGAAGGTTTCAACTTCCGTTCCTGAATGATTCAGAAGTTACAGCAATAGCCGTTTTTTATGCACTTCTTTGTATGGAAAAAATGGAAAAGCCGAATTGATCAAAAATATACAGGGGGTCATATTTGAAAATCAATGGGCACTTCCGGTTAGACCAGAAGGGATGAAAGAGTTTTTTTTGTAAGAAAATGAACAATATGGTATACTTACTATCCAGAAGGTTTCAACTTCCGTTCCTGAATGATTTAGAAGTTACAGCACTAGCCGTTTTTTATGCACTTCTTTGTATGGAAAAAATGGAAAAGCCATGAATTGATCCAAAAAAAATTGTTTAAAAAATAAACATAGTTTGGAATTGAATGTCTGGTAGACTTGGAACAGAAAACAACTACTTTCCTGGCAGATACCACGCAGAACATTGAATTGCTCGTAAGCGACGTCAAATTTTTTGTATCTCCCATAGTCACCGAGTTACCCTATAGAAACATCGAAATTTGCCCACCCTGTACAACCCACTTTGAAGTACTCACCCTGTGCTCTGAACTCATACACTTGTGAGTCTAAGCTGACTTGGGACTGTAAACAATCCCTGAGACAGCTGACAACCAGGTAACTTTGATGTGGGTGCCAGATCATAAGGGAGTTGAAGGCAACGAGGAAGCAAACTGCTTTGCCAAAGAAGGGGCAAATATACAATTTCTCGGCCCAGAACCCTTCTGTAGACTCTCCAAGGCCCACTTGAGAGAAGAGGTTCGACGTTGGGAAGCGGATGAAATGAAATCTCACTGACATAGAGTGCCAGGACGAAGACAAGCGAAAAGGCTAATGAGCCTTTCGCCAAGGAAAGCTAAACAGCTTCTCGAGTTGGACAAGAAAGGCTTGAAACTGGTAACGGGTCTCCTCACTGGACACTGCCCTCTGAGGTATCACCTTCAAAAGATGGGTAAAACAGAGAGTGATAGTTGTCGCTACTGCGAGAACCTTCGTTGAGAATGCAGAACATTTGCTTTGCGAATTCCCAGCACTCTTCTGCAAGAGGCTCAAGTTCCTGGAAGGGGCCTTTTTAGAGCCCTCCGATATCAGGAACCTAGCTCCCAGGAAACTGATAAACTTCGCACGAAGCCTCGGAATCCCGGGCCTCGAATAGAGCGCGAAAGTTAACTGAATTTCAACTTTGAACAGCAACTGTGCGACGTTTCAACGCTGTTTATAACATTTGGTAACCTCACATCTAACCTAACCGCAGCAAAATCAAAGATTAGTGGTCATGCAGTAGTGACGACGACGTTGTATGGAGACTCAGCATAATAGGTCGAGGTGCTTGAGATGCTGCACAGCCTTAACCATCCCTCCTACAATCTACAATTTATCTAATACAATCTACTCACCCTGTGCGGCGACTTGAGTAGCCGGTGAACGGCTGCCAGCTGGTTGATAAGCGGCAACGTCGCACTGAACGTGTGCAGGGGCGGTCTAGCAGGCTCCGGGAAATTTGTCGTGTACGAGAACGGATCGACGTCGTTCAGATACTGCACGCGACACGTCAGCGACATGTTGTCGCGCGGCGGCGGCCGGTCTGTCGCGCGCTGTGACGTCACATGTCGCGGAGCAGACCTGCTGCGATTCGCGCGGGGTCGGTTAGGAAATATCGAATTTGTTCGAGTTTCTACACGTGAGCTCGGAATTACGCTCGCGCGGTCCTGGAGGTGATTCTACTTCGTCTTATCTGGAGTACGAAACTTCAGGGAGTGTTTCGTTAGGCTAGGCGCGCACATGCGATTTTTGTCGTGCGATCATTTAGTTAGTTTAAATGCGAATGCGCGCAATATGACTAAATTATCGCTACGACTAAAGATATGTCATCAGTGTCATTTCTGAGGCGACGCGATTGTCGCAAATTGATAAGAGTCAAAAAGGAAAGTCTGACAAAGAACAGCAATGATTTATTTTTGGTCTTATTATTTAAAGAATTTCATCAAAATTCTTCAAACCTTTTCTTTCGTAACGGTAAACCTATTCTTTTGTATCGATATAATTTACTAGGATGGTTTCTCAAGTCGAGATGAATTTTGTAAACTTGCCTTTTGACAGCCTTTGGTTTATCCTCGGATTTATCACTGGATTCAGCCAATATTGCTTGTTGCGCCGTTTATTAGATTTGGCTTGTTATAATAGAGCTACCACAAGATCGGTTTCAGTAAACTTTATGTTGTTACTGAATGTAGTTGAGATCAACTTGCCGCAAGTGCACGCATGAAACTTTTTCAAATTATTGTGTAGCGATTGCGATCATTTAGTCGCGCGACAGAAAATCGCATGTGTGCGCCTAACCTTTAGGTTGTTTTCATGAACATATTTCCCATGTAGCTTCGTTTCTGAGATACAGGGCGTTGAAGTTAACCAGGAGGTATATATGAAATATCATGGAGATCCCTACACCGATTTGGTATTTGGTACAGTTATTTGAAGTAATGAAGCGCTCATTTATTTTATCCTTAACTAGATTTAAATTATAAGGTCTAGTGGCGTCACAATGGACACCTCAGCCGACAATATTGAAAATAATGTTGTTTGTTCGTCTTTTATTTTTCACAGGAACTGAAAATTCAACTTTTTGGTCTCTTGCGCTTTCTCCATATCAAGCTTCCTTTTCGAGAGAAATAAAAATAAAATTCACTACAATCAACTCATTCTGGAAACTTTCCATGGACAACAAGTAATGAAAACCTAAAGTAGAAGATTAACAATTTCACTCACTTACTTCAAATAACTACCAAATTTCAACTAAACCGATTAGGAATATTCATGAAATTCTACAAGTAAATATCTACTTTTTTTAAACTTCAACGCCCTGCATCTAAGAAACGAAGTAACTAGACATAGTTTCATAGACAATTTTTATTTTTGAACGACCTAATGAATCACCCTATGAAGTTTCGTACCATAGTTATGAAATACCCTATACTCGACCCTATAAGTATAACTGAAGGTATAACGAATACTACTCAAAATACTAGAACAATTACTCGCTATGGGCCCTCATAGCGAGTAAATTCCTACTACTTGTACATGCGCAGAACGACTCTTTCTTGCCTCATCGTTGCCAAGTTTTTCCACCTGGCACTTTCCAGATGAAGTTCGCAAATACATAATGTGCTGTTAAGGCAGGTAATAGGAGAAATCCAGAGGCACATTGATAAAAGCACACTGCCATCTTTCACGAGTTGTTGATATCTAATCTACCTGTTAGCTCCTAAATCCCTCAAATTTAGAGTATGTTTGTGGGAAACTCCAGTGACTTCAATTTGGGAAAACATTATTAAATTCCTTAAAAAGCTGAATCATATTTGATATATCTCCCTATGAGATGATTAGTCACAAACTGAAAATGAATCCATACCAGAATCAGATTGTCTGATATTGCAATGGCAATAATCTATGACAAATGAATTACAAACTAAAATATTAAAATGATTCTGAAGAATATCAGACGTAACATTTTGAATTGATCAAATTAAATTAAATCAATTCACCAAGAGAAATATCACAAACCCTTAAGAGAACTGAAAATTTTGTTTGAAAATTGTTTGTAACCGCCAACTTAGTTGAAAAGCAACCCTCGTAAGTCTAGGACTTGTATGTAGTAATGAATGAAATAACAGAAAACAACATTAGGATGATGTTCAGCGGCATACTCTGACTATTTCACGCACTTGCCAAATGAACCAATCAGGAACCAATTGAGTTATGAATGTAATGAAATCCTGCTGACTCGTGATGTTTCGAAGCAACTCAGTTTCGTATAGAATAAATCAACAGACTTACAGCGAAAATCCAATCACTTGTGGTATCACCTTCTACTGAATAGTACCAGTACCTACACTCAAAATATGTAATACCTTGTATATGTTGAACAAAATCGTAAATAATGTTTTTATTAACGAAACTTCTCTAAATTTCAATTCCCTCTAGCGCTCGAACGAAGCATTTTGGTATATACGAGTAAGTTTAGTTCGATCACCCTGTCAGTAGTTTTCAGAACCATTAAATAGGCACCTATTCACTAGCCAATAAATCTAAGACTGGAAACGAACAAAATAGTGAATTTGGTTGGTATGTTCACACATTTTTCGATGTACCTGATCTTACTTTCTGCATAAGCTCCATCTGCCAGTGCAATATCATGTGTTTTTTTTGTAATATGGTATTTGCATGCATGGTAATGTGATTGTCCCCTTTTTTGTTCATAATAGGTTCCTACACTGTTTCAAGTTTTTATCCAAATCCTCATATGTTGCCATTTCAATCATCAACGTTCACTGAGTTTATCACTTGGTTTATCAAGCCTCAGAAATCGCCTGAGATAAATAATTATATATAGGTTTTGCATGATTGGTGAGATGAAATAAGTCTAAATTGAAATTGAAGTATAATGTCATCATCGGAAGGATGAAAGATTCAACCTATAGGTATGTCAATTGGTTTGAGCATATTGCTCCAGAGATCCATTCATCGTTATCAATGTATGTAGTTTCTTGTGAATCGATTCACAAAGCGAATTCATAAATTCATTATGCGTAAAATGATCAAGTACTTCCTCGAGTATTCCTAAACTCCATCATTGATTGATCCAAAAACAATATTTTTCCTTTATCTTCAATGTATTCGACCAAACGTAGAAAATACAATTTTGATTATTGCCCATTTCGCGACGATGGAATAAAAATGACATTGTCTGGATCAGGTTTATTAGCAAAGTTCAAGCTAGGGTCAAGGTGATTATATGAATAATACATACCTACTTGGTATGTTTTTGTCATTATAAATGGATTTAAAAATGACAGAGGAAAACAAGAATTATATCATCGATTATTATATTTCAGTATGGTGAGTAGATATATTACTTCGAGTATTACTTGTTCAATTTTTGCGTGAAGCCAACTCATAGATACTTATAGAATCTGTAGAAATTTGCTATATTTATATAGCCTATAGTATTCGATACTATGTGAGGCTATCAATTCCGAATTCATTCATATTTTTTTCTTTTACCAAACTGTAAGTGTACCATCAAAAACGACAGCAAAAAACAATTTTGTTAGATTGTAGTCGTGTATGTAACTACGAAGAAGAATGATTCAATTGAAGAACAACAAAGGCTCGTCTATACCTATTATTTCTTCATTCAAATCCGGTAGATGTGTCATTGAATGACAATATAAGTTAATATCCATTTGGTAGGAGGTGATTATCTTTACTGACTTTTTTACTAATGAAATTCTAATGAAATTTATATTATTATTGCTGTTACAAGAATGTTTCTCAATGAATCAAATGTTTATAACTCTGTTTATAATTTTCAGATCTCGATTGGAATATTCAATATAAATATGGAAGTAGGTACCTAAGCCGACCTAAATATTCTTGTGGAGACTCATGGTGTATCAGAAGTGGGTTGCAATTAGATACACCTACTACTAGTAGGGCATACATTAGGTAGTTTTCTAAGATATGTTCGATTTTCCATTCAGTTACTACTTCTCTGAATATATCCAATAAGCCTTTGTTGAGATTGTTCAGAAATATCTTTCACGATTTCATAAAGACATATTCGAGTACCTACCAACCATTTATTTTTTATCGAATCTTACTCAAAAAATTATGATTATCTAACGAATTGAATCGAGGGAAAATGAGAAAAAATTTTATTGAATAAAATTCGGAATCCATACTTGTATGTCAAAGTTCAAGAATGTTGTCTCTAAAGGTGAAAATGTCAAACTTCGGTTGCAAGATATGATATTCAGGAACCTATTGTCGATTTTACTCGAGGTTTAACCATTAACAAAAAGATAAGAAGGTAGATACCTAATCGGTTTGAATCTAGTGAAAGTTGAAGGTTCTTGCTTTGCAGTGTAAAAGAGACTCCCAGGTAAAATACCTAGTATGTATTCATCAATATAGTCATTAGTACCTACCAATAAAATCAATATGGTTTCCCAATAAATTTCTCATGCAGTTGCTCGCAAATAATAACTTCGGCAATAACATTGCAATAAATGATGGAATCATTCAAGAAATAAATATTAAACAATTCCTAAGCACTTGTGCCTTGACTTGTGCTAGTTACATTGATCGACATTTGATTTGAAATGTACCCAGGTAGGCAGTATGTAAACTATAATCAAGTGACCGATTTCTGTTTACCATTTTTGAGGTTATATCATGAAATAGAAGAGTTATGAGTAACAAACACTGTAGCTTTGATAGCAGCGACTGGGATCAGCAAAAAATAATGGGGTGAACCTAGACCTCAGATTTCTTTGACCTCATAAAAACTTGCATGTCCTCAGACCTGTGTACGAAAGAAATTTCCATATCACATCGAAAGCAACTGTACACAATCCGTTGAACTTGACTTGGTTGAAATCGAATTGAGCGAAACCGGTAATAAAAGCGACAATAAAGCAAACTGAACAAACCCGAACGTGCGATGTCAACAAAAGTGAACGCTTGACCGACAACACAAAAGCCACTCGCAGATGGATATCAGCATTATCAGCGCCACCTGAGCCGATTTTCTTTCGGAAATTCTAACAAATTCGAACGTGCATGGCTACCTGCGTTTTCCCAACGTCCTATTTCCAAGGCAAACGCGACGAGACTGTTCCGTGGTCTTTGGAGCGTTCGTCGACGAATGTTCTGCAACCAGCGCCGCAGAGATAAACAAAACTGGCCGGCCAATCTGGCCAGGAGATTCAAAATAAAAGAAACACGCGGGCGTACAAGGTGTCTCACCTTACAGGTAGTGCCGAGTTCTGTCTCAATATTAGACTGAGGACTGTCCGACCTGCGTCAGTGAACCGCAATGTGATCGGGGCTTCCTCTTTATCACTATTATTATAAGGTATTTTACTTGGTTTATTTCTAGTTACGTCATCGTCTTGTCCAAATTTGCGACGTTGCCGGCTTTTTTGAAATGACAAGTAGTCCAATCTTCCCTATGAGGATGTGTTTACTGTTTTGATCAACGGACGTATTCGAGTGTTTTTGAATTAATCGTTCGAAAAGAGATTTTGATAACTATTTCTTAGATATATTGGAGTTGAAGGTCTACAGGCTGTTACAAATTTGGGTCTTGGGAACCTTTAGAGAAACAACAAAGTTGAAATCGGGGCGAAGTTGCGTAATCAGAAAACTCCAATTTCGTTTTTATTTCTACTGACCTCATCAGGAGACAAAAAGACAAAATCAGTCGACATTGTAATTGGCACTTCATTACCAAAGGAAATATAATATCTATCTTCAAAGTTAATCTCCAATTATATTCTATGTCGATCTTTCTTCTACATACCACCATATTGTTTATCGAATATAATATTTGTTTTAGTAAATTAATTCTGCTTGACATAATTAGTTTCTCAGAAATGTCGAATTATTAAAATTTACTGAATTGAATGAAGGTTCAATGGCGACAACCTTAGCTGTGAACCTAGAGGTCAACAATATTTGTAAAGCTTCTATACAATAAGGAACTCAAGAAAGAGGAAGAAGCACTGAGGAGTACACGATGATAAAAACTTCCAGAACTGCGACAATCTAAAGAAGACGCAAAAGTTAACTGAATTTCAACTTTGAACACCAACTGTGCAACGTTTCAACGCTGTTTATAACAGTTGAGAACCTCACACCTAACCTAACAGCAGCAAAATCGAAGACATCGAAGATTAGTGGCCATGCAGTCATGAAGACGAAGTTGTACTGTCAGTATGGAGACTTAGCATAACAGGAATTGGTCCAAAGTATTGATCAACTGCACCAAAAAAAGTCCGAAGTCAATAACGGAGCACTAGACTTTGAGAACACCTTACCAAGCCAAGTATAGAGGAGAACAGCTTCTGCAGATTCTGTCTGCAGATTGTGTGGTGCTGAGGGGCCAGAAACGGTGGAGTGAAGAGGCTGCTATATATACAAATATCTGAAGAATTTCTGGGTCAATATAAAGAAGAGAAAGAAGAACTCTTTTAAACACCTCTTCTAGGGTGAAGTATTCAGATAAGAATAGTGAACTATTCCTTGCGTAGTAAATGAAAAAGTATGCATAAGGATGAATTTTCGAATGATTCTAAGGAGTGGCCATTTCAATTCCCGTTTGTTGTAAACAGGAAATACACTCTGTATTTCACGAATGTCTTGTATGCGTTGAATTGCAGTCCATAGCAAAATGTAATGAAAGTGATACTTATAAAGACACTCCCAGTTTTTTCAAGTATATTCATTCGATATGCAGATACAGGAGCTCAAACTGTGACTGTAATGGCTTTTAGAATAGTTGGGAAACACTATAATAACGTGTTTCTAACATAATACACCAACGAGGCATTGTAACATTTTCATTTTAGATTAGTACAGCTAACAGATAAGAAAATAATTATTTACATATAAAGAGCTGGTATTCACTAGATTAATTACCATCCAATAACACAACACTAGTTCAGAAGTAAAGGTTGTTTTCTAGAGAAAATTATACTCTCGATCAAATTGATAACTCGCTATTGTCAACTTCACATTACGTTTGTTTATTCCTACGGGTCCAGCAAGTCAAAGGGATATTATAGAATTATCTGCCGAAAAATGTCATTCTTATTCCTAGACAAGAGTAGGACAAGGACATTGAAGAGATAAGAATCTCGTCTGGTTCTGGTATCTTCGAACTCTTTTGTTCCCGATGAGTTCCAGAAATTATTCATTTTGCATTTTCCAGAAAATTTTATTCTTGATTAGAAATACTGCATTGCCAAAAACACATACTTCGGAGCAAACTTAAAAAAGTGGGTACTCAATTCCATATGCTGTAATCCTCACTATCCAGTAATGTTATACATAGGTATATTCTACATATGCTACACATACGACTTTATTATCTAAATTCTAAACGGTATACCTATAAATTCTTTTGAATTAACCACTATCTTTCTCCTCTGCCAGCTGATGCAAAATGTAACCTGGCTGTAGGTCACATTGATAAAACAATTAGAATATGTCAATACAATTTATTTGAAAGATTCTTCCTGTTAACTTTTTTCCATCAAGATAGAGCAGTCTACCTTCCACTTCTCACTGGAGAGTGGTAAATGATTCGGTCTTGTATCCTGACGAAAATTCCTTTTCATAAAAATCCAAGTTTATATTGTGTGCAGAATTCACACATGGACATAGCCGATCAAATCTTCTTTATCTTGTATAAATAGAAGATAATGAGTAGTATATAGGGTGTTCCATTTGATATTCCAAAGTTGGTTTTAGTAACACTAGATCTGGCACCATTTCAGATGTGAAGATGCTATTGATCTCAGCATCCCAGCATAGAACCGTACTCAAAATTTCAGAAATGTATTTCCATGGGAATACCTGAATGTACGTTATTTATGTTTGTACTATTCACTCTAGTTATGACACATATTTCGGAATCCTGAAATACCCAATCGAAAATCTGAAACAAACCCGATTTTTGTGACCCTTCATGAGAGACAAATCATGAAAGTTGAAAGACCGAATTTAGGCTTCTTCCCAATATCGAAGAAAATAAGTGCAGGATTCATAAATTATAATAACCCAATTAATAATAAAACAGGTTTCGAGATCCTCGTTCAATCAGCCAAATATTCGCCAAACTACTCTCTTGTTTTTATGACATCGCTCGACAGTCATTTTGAAATGATGGGTTCTCGAAACAGTTTCAGCGTTGATTGCCACCAAGCGAATAAAATAATTATTTTCCGAACCCACATAAATATGCGTATTACGTTTGAGAAACGTTATGAAGAAATATTGCGTGAAATCCTTGAGAAACTGCAATGAATTGTCGTCTCTGATTCTTGGATTAGGTTGATGAATTATCAACTGGGTGTCAATGACGAGTGTCTACGATAACTCAATCAATTAAGCGTGCCTAATAGTCTTAAGAGTATTTTATACGATATATAAAGTGCTAGGGTTGCTGCTATATATCCCTGTAGGAAATGTATTTTTAATACATTTTCTCGGTATATAGTATATATAGGTCCTCATGCAGTTTCCTGATAAAGTCAACATTAAAAAAGACAAAGCATGTACGTTGAATATTGACAGATTGTCAGGTATGAACAGGTAAATCCATCGTCATCGAGTTTCCTTACATTATAATTGGCTTGTCTCGCATATCAGAGTTCGATTCCCACTTCAAAAACTCTTCATGATAGCCATTTTATGCATAAAGGTACCTTGATGACAGTATTGTTTCCCTAAGTTAACACATGTTCCCAGTTTTTCAAAAAAAAAATCGACACCCTTCGAAAATGACAGAGAGTGATGACGTACTAACCCGAATAACAACAAGATTTGGCAGCGCAGGCAATTATTAGACATTTTTAACAATCATTCGAAGATGTCATATTATGTACCCATAAAATATCCCGATCAAAACAATGCACTTATGTTCAACGCAATGGTATTTCATATATCGTTTACTACATAAAATTACGAAGTGATTAATAGTGACCTTATCTAAAATATCTATATCAATTATTTATTCAAATCATATTGGAAATGTCATAGTACCACAAACTATTTCATGGACATGACAACTACGCAGAATTTTGTGAAAAGACTAAAAAATGATTTGAAAAAATGTCAGTATAAGAATGACATAAGGCATATTGTCGCTTCAGTCTGGTCTAGATATGTATGTCACGGTCTATTAGGTGCTTTGAACGCAATTAAAGGTTTTCCCGCATTTTTCTCATCAAATTATTGAACCTGATATACATATTGTCCAATCATTCTTCCTTGAAAGTGTTTGAAAAAGTGTTTTTGATCGTCAACTTAGTTGCAAAGCAACCCTCGAAGTCTCATTGAGACTTGTATGAGTAAGGTAAACGGGGACCTTGGCCTTTTAAGTGTCATCCGAAGCACTAGTAGGCTATTTATCGTTGAACTATTTATAATAACTATAAAATTGCTTACCTTCTCTTGTGTTTCAAGTGACTTCGATGAGGTTCCAACAATTCCCCTGGAAAAATGATTTTGATCATAATCTTGACTTTTCTGGTGGATGTTGTACGTTGATGAATTCCAATATCGAGCAAAAGGTTCATCTTTATCATTGGATTTGAATTTATGATCCATCAAATATTCCGAATGAAAGTAGAATTTCATAGATTTTACACAATGCTAATATGTTATAGTGCTTGCGTAGTGCCATCCAGACATCATATAGGTTAATCCTTGTGCAAATATATCCCAGTGGAAAAGTTGAAGATAATGTGTTTGGAAAGAGAACACGTGAAGAATCAATAGAGTTTGAAAATTAGGTAATTCCGCAAAATATCCCATATCCAATAAGATTTTAGGAGGACCAGTCTGAGTCAACAGACATGTGTAGACTCTCCTTGATGAAAGATATCAAAACATGAATTACCTAAATAGTTGGTCTTGCTTGACAAGATTGACACAGTTGTTTTGGGGGAATAAAATGGTTTTATATAGTTCGAAGCTCTAAAGAAAATGTGAGAAACGACCTACTCCATTATTCAAATGAATCTTATAGACGTTAATCCTGATTATTATCTGCCCTACTCCTCCAAATAGGTTGAACCTCTGCTGGTAATTGGCTGCATATGATTATTGGTGGGAAAGATTAAAGAAAGTCATCCAAGAAAAGAGCACTTCTCTATTGATATGGTTCATTATTTCACACCACTAAACTATCCAGGCATAATATCGAATTCAATGTAAGCTGCACTCAATCCTTGGAAAATGAGGCTTGACCATACAATTATTTGCCTTTGACTATCCACAATTCCATCCGAAGATGTTAGATATCTCAATCTCAATCAAAACTACTACTTTAGAATTAACATTTGATTTGAACTTCGATAGGACAATTTGGGCTGGATTTACCTAACTGTATATCTAATTTTCTGGGACTTTAACATTTCCATTGGCACTATATCCCACACAGCAAAAGAGGTTATTAATATTGCTATTATACCTTGATTTGGAATGAGATACTTACAGTTGGCTATTTTGCGTGGATATTCTGTGAGGGCTGTTTTCATGTATAACCACTTGAGCTGCATCAATCATTGCACCTTGTTCGATGTGATCACTATCATACCCATACGTTTTGTTCGAAAAGGAACTCCACATTTGATTCGATCCACCTAGTACATCGTCAATGTTAGTGTGCCTCGATATAAACAGATGCGAGGGCCTCTTGACTCGATTACTAGTATCAGGTATATTGTCATACGGACTCTGTCGACCTTCGACTTGCTTCGGCATTTCCAATCCTTCAGGACTTGCTCTATCTCCTAGTGGCATCTGGTCGTAGTCGAGCTCATTCTCTTCATCGGCAGCAACTTGCGGCTCTGGTTGTAACCACCAAGGTTGCTCGCCAGAATCTTGATGGCGAATGGCGTACTTCGGTTTCATTTCCTGGGCACTTTTAGCCTCCACCATTTCAGGAATGTTTTCGGAACTAGCCAACCACCAATCCCGCTCACCAGAATCTATATGCCTAATCTGGTGTTTCTCTAAATACTCCGAGTCCATTATATTCGATTTGTTCTTGCTGGAGTCCTCGTTGGTCTTCTCGCTGCTGCTCAACCACCATGATGTTTCGCCGGAATCATTCTTTCTCACCTTGTATATGACTCTGCCATCTGTAGTGGTTCCATCTTCACGAACCCAGTTGGGGTACGTTTCAATACCTTCTGGTATTTCAGCACTTTCATCCAACCACCAAGGTATTTCTCCAGAAGGTATGTGCCTGATTCTTTCTGGTTGTGGAGATGATTTTCCCGCTTGACTCGCTAATCTATTTTCTGATCCCTGGGAATTATCTCTCCCAGCCCTCCCAGCTTCTATCCTGCGTACGACAATTTTGGCAGAGAAAGGTTCTGATCCTTGTGATTGTCGGGATTTTCCTGAATTACCACCCAATGCGTCTTCATGTCCTTGTGATTCTGTCCCATGGATGACAATTTCTGTAGGCATGAGTTTTGGGACATTAGGAAGGCTGGGAGATGGTCTGATTTTATCTATTTCATCAGCATCTAGGCCCATCGAGTTCACTTTTTCCATTGAATCCACATGTTTCGTCTTGAATAAATTAGTGACTGGGGCCAATGCCCTCATCAAAAAAGATTTTGCTTCGGCCTCAGACTTGACACCGTCACCTTTCAATCTCGGACTTTGTGGAGGCTTAGGAGATTTATCAATCGACAGCTCATCTGCTGATGACAGTATCACCGATGTTCTGGATGATCCAACACTATGACATTTCTTTTTACTTTTCTTAGTCCTCGAGTCATCTTCACTACCACTTGTAGTTGTGGTACTTGGTTCTGAGCTAGGTGATCTCCTGTTCCCGAGCGGTTTCGCGGAATATTTCTGAGGTAACTTAGAAGTACACGAGTCATGATATGACTTACAGCTTGTCAGATTTTCGGAAACATCAGTGGCATCAGGATCAGCAGTATCGGATTCTGCTGAGCTTACGGAGTTGCTACGTCTACCAAACTTCTTCGAGGACTTCCCCTCGGGATTCATATTCAGAACGGACTTTCTGAAATCTTTATTTGTGGAAGTAAAGGAATGTAACGAGGTGGATTTACTAGGACTTTCGCTTTTTGGAATTTGGGGAGGTAACTGCTTCTTCTCGATTTGTTTCGGTGGAATGATTTTAGATTTTGGAGGGGACGAAGATTTCTTCTCATCTTTCTGATTATCAGTCTTGGAAGATGAGGATTGCACCAAGCTCCTGGTGGAACTCGCTCGCGATAAATTTTTCGGGGAATCATCATTCTTCAAGCTCCTCTTGGAGTTTGGACTCGAAAATTTCATATCGAGGAATGATGACCAAGGTGCAGAAGATGTTCTGGAAGCTGCAGAATACCGCGAAACCTTCGTAGGGTCATCCAACCTATCGGATTGGATTGCTTTGTCGACCATCGAATGAACTGGTTTCTTTGGACGATTGACCTGTTTCTCAATGACCTTCGCTATTTCCAATCTCCGGTTCTTCAAGAGACTAGGTTGCGAGGTTTGAGTTGGTGAAGTGCCTCTACTGATTACAGTGATAGTCTGCATCTCCATTTCACTCTTCAGTCGCTCGGATAGTACGTGGGCACTGACTGGCGTTCTGGGAGAAACATCATCTGGAGCAACAGAGGAGCACCTGCTAGTTGGTCTACTCAGCCTCTCGTGTTCCTGGGCATGTAAAGTATCCAGTAGTTCTTTGTTCCTCTTGCTTGTCTCGTGGGTTCTCACAGTTGATGGTCTCGTATAAGCAGTGGTGCTCTTCTCTATGGTATTCTTTGGTAGAAACCTGCTGTTAATATACTTTTGAGAACCCGTTGACAAATCTTCCCTAGAAGTAGCTACACTGCCCATTTTATATTTGGATGGAGGGTCATCTTTCGATAAAGAGGGTCTTTTTGCATATTTCGGGCCATCGTCTCTCGACCTGCCAGTATACCTAGGTACCTCATCCTTGGATATAGAACCTCTTCCAGTGTATTTGGGAATGGTTGTTGTGGAACTGACAGAGTCCGTTCGTTCTCTGCTCACTGATCTCTGGTAAGGTCTCGGGTATAGCTTATTCAGGTCGTAGTTGCTGGATGAAGATGAGCTTTTTTCGATTTTATCTATCGGACTGGGGTCACGTGATCGAGCGCCAGTTCTTGCTAGAGGTCTGTAAGTAACTGGAGGGTGGCTGGTGTCTTTCTTATTCAGTAGTGGTTTCGCGCGAGATGTCTCAGGTCGTCCTGATAATCCTGAAATGGATGAAAACGTATTATTTACGGATGATCTATGATATTCTGTCTGAAAATACTATTTTTCTCTAAATTCATTTGGTTGGAATGAAAATTTGCAGACAACTTTGAGAAGAGGACTCTTGAACAGAGGGATTTCCATAGTGCATACATTGAAGAATATAGATTGACTCAAGAAGCTACACTTTTTATCTTCTTAACAGACTTTGACCTGATGGTGAACTGAAGCTCAGCTCTCAGTATTTCATATTTATGATCAATCTCACCTGTGGATGATGTTGAAGTACTGGATGTTGTCGTTTCACGTGGTATGCCTGAAGAATATAAGGTCCCATATCTTGTCCCGATTCTTGATGTCACCTGCTTATCTTCCTCTGATTTACTGATGCTATTGATCCTAGTTCGGCCAATATTCGAGTCAAACTGAAATAGAGAGTTACAGAGAATTAAAATATTATTTGGTGCGTTGTGAAAAGATACCTAAATGATTTGAAAATTTATGATGAATCTGTGAACGTTGAATAATCAACACAACCATATATATCAACGAATGAGTAAACCTATTGCAGAAAATGTTACCTTAGGAATCCCACCACTTGGCTCTTTTTTCGTGGTGCCCGATGAGTAGCTACTTGAACCAGATTTATTCCATGGAACCTGAAAAAAGAAGAAGTCGAGATTATCTCCCAATAGATAAACAGCACTACGTCTAGAATATCGAATCGTCTGAAATCTTCGTATGTGGAATAGTGAAACATTATTTCGTTATCAAACACTTCTATGATGACAAAATGAATTTGGGAAATGGCATTGAATCGATCTATAATCTAAATGAATCTATATACAGTGATGAATTTCTTTCATCATCGTAATGCATTTTTCTTAAATACCTCATATTCATTATAATTGCTCACTAATAATTTTCATACAACATAATTCAACGTTGAGCATGATATATGAGAAATAGATTTTGTATTCAAATTTCACAACGATGATTCCTAATATCGATGTTGGTATATTTTTATAAATAAAAGAATCTTCTTCACCAGCCAATAATGTTTTTTTCAACAGTTACTGCAAATGTCAATGTTTCTTTAATTAGAACTACTTGGATGGAAGGTGAGGAAGGTGGTGAGTCTATTTCTGGTACACTATCTGCCCCACCAGGATTACGAATTTCATATTGATGTGATGAGCCTCTGAGTCTTATAAGTATGATAATTCTACTGAAATAATTCAAAAGCCCAGCCATAGGAATACTTTCTTCAATTAATTACGATGATATTCAATTTATTATACTGTTACCACAGATTCTGTTACTCGAATATCAACTTATTGTGATATACTTGTCGTTGAATTCATAAAAAATTTTGAATCTCACAATCATAATTACAACTATCATATTTATCCGAAGGCATATAACTGCAAGATCATTTATTATAAGTAGATTCTCAATTCATGATCATAATAATATGAATGACAGTTTCCTCTATCCCGGAACATATAAACATACCATTTATAATATGTTCTGTGACTGTTACATTTAATGGGAGAGGCCGAATAACTTGAGGAATTTTCTATTTCCTCGAACTTGTTTTATCGGAATATTCGCCATGACGACCAAGAAAATTAGTATTTCTTCTCTCCTACTTCTTCACATTATCAACAACTAGTGGAATAGCTATTGCGTCAACCAGAAGGCAAAGACTACTTGGTGTGAGAGGCCATTTAATGAAAAACTTTCAGACTCATTTCAAGGTACTCAAACACACAATGTTTAAAAACAAAAATAACTCATTATATCAGTTAAAATCTTCATAGTTATTGGTTATGTGCACTATGACTTATCCTTATGAGTTGGATGAACCGTCTCATTTGCAGCTACAGAATTAAACTTTTATGAATTATTAATTAAAGTTATGGTAATGAATTCAATAATGCTTTTGCATTCGCTGAATCCACCTTTACTAATTGGCCTTCACTCTTGATTTCTCTTCATATAGTCCCTCAAATACGAATATAAGGTACACCCATCCATCCTCAAGAACATCAGATATTTTCAGCAAAATTTATGATCGTCTATTGGAAGTGAAGCATCTCGAGCACCACTATGTGAATAAATCAAGTGGGTACGTTGTAGAGCTTAGCTCAGTTAGCTTATCTACGAAAGCTCACACCATCAATTACGTCACAATTGTTAGATGCAAGAAAGCATTGAAAGAGAGAAACTTTCCGTCAGACGTCGTGTTTGTTCAATGGCTCGATAAAAAATAACTCAGCAAACATATAGGCAGGCTTCCGCGCCTATGAAGTCAATGGCTGATCGCTGAATAGTTTTTTGCGAAGCCGGCTGTGCATTCCCGGTGTATTTTACTTTCTTTAACCGCTAAAAATACGCGCTGTTCTTTTGCCCCGTGCATTCAGTTTAATGTACGGCGACCTAGCGACCTTGCGTTGAAGTATCTGGCGAATATTTCGACAATCGAATAGACATCATTCTGCATTCTGACCATAAATCTATGAAAAAAAATATATCAGGGCTTCCACGATTCATACGGTTCAACAGGAAGTTGTTGATTAATTTTTACTTTACTGCAATGAGAATGAATCCGTCGAAAATCTGTCGAAAGACAAAAAGGAAAGGACCTTTTTCTGACGATTGTCATTTTGAAATGCAATGTGATATAGTTATAACCCCCCCATATGTGAGGGGCGAAAAATTAAAGAACCCTTAATTTAATAAGAAAAATGTAAATAACATTTGGATTTCCTCAAGGATCAGTTCTGTGGCCGCTATTTTTCTTCATGTATAAGTGATAAAATCATCATTAAACCATCCAGATTGGAAATACTCAGGGTTGGAAATACTGTAATTTCGAATGCCGAATTGACGACACTAATGACAGTATTATTAATATCTCTGTGCGAGTCTGTGCCTAATAAGCGCGGGAAATTTTTGAGAAAGTTTAACTACCTGGGTTTGTTGTTCAGACAAAGAATATTATAAATTCTGTAAAACTTCCTTACTGGTTATTAACATTGTACTTGTATGTACTTGTCAGGCCCGGTTTATCAATGGAGGGTTATCCCGAGGGGTTAGCTGACCCGGGGTTAGCTTTATCCTAGAGCTAATTTCTGGTTCGATTTTTGATGAAAAGCGTTTATCGTTACCTCAAAGTGAATAAACATTTTATCCCAGAGTTAGCTGTTAACCTCTCGGGGTATATTGACCTAACCCTGCATTGATAAACCGGCCCTCAGTGGCATCATCAGTCAATTCGAGTTGCTTTTAAATTACTGCAAGTTGCAAGTATAGCAGTAAAATTTGAAATACTGCAAGTTGTAAGTTGAAGTATTTTAATTACTGCAAGTTGTAAGTGGCAGTATTTGAATACTGCAAGTTGTAAGTTGCAGTATTTTAATTACTGCAAGTTGTATGTAGCAGTATTTGAAATACTGCAAGTTGTAAGTTGCAGTATTTTAATTACTGCAAGTTGTAAGTAGCAGTATTTGGAATTACTGCAAGTTGTAAGTTGCAGTATTTAAAATTACTGGAAGCTATAAGTTGCAATAATTTGATATTTTTTATTTTCAGTGGCCCTTCTACGCTTTCGTAGAAATGCACGAAGATTGAAAAATAAGAGATCTATGACCAATAAGTGAACCTCTGGAGTTTTGTTTTGCTGACCCATGTGAACAACATTGACGATGAGATGGAAGATGATTGCAAGACGTTAACCAAGTTGCATGCAAATCAAACTGTCAGATTTATGACCTTATTTAATGTAGAGAAACGCATAAACATTCATCACCGGCACATTCAAAATAGGAGCCGGAAAAGAACACACCGGAAGTCGCTAATAGAAATAAAGTAAAACTCCGTCCAAAATTAGTTTAAGGTGTCTCGCATTATTCCGAATGATCATTCTGGGTTGGGATCATTCACGCTTCTTGATGATATAGTTAAACAGAAGGAGGGATAGAATCGCTCCTATAGTTTCTATTAAAATAGAAAGATATGGGTATACTAATACTTCCAACATGACGGATTCCGACTGCACTCATAGATTTTTCATTCGATGAATCTGTGGTGACATCGAATGACTTTATTTTTTTTCCTATGACCACGTATGAAAACGTCAATAACCACACTGTTTTGATATTCAGAAAGTAGCTCATATCACCATGGTATTGTTTATTTGAAAGAAAAAAAGCACTAGTGTTGATATGAAAAATATCACAACGGTCGCCTGAATTGATAGAAATAATGTCACTGTCGATATAAGCGTTATAAAATCAATTTCATATTATTTATTGAAATTTCTGTCTCGTTTTGAATTATACCGAGATTTCTTTATCTATTAATTTCAATGTGTCTGATACATAACCTCTGAATTCACTTTAAAGCTGGAACCTATACTCTTTGCTGGAACTATTTCGATGTTGATGACAGCGGGTGAGATCATTCAAAAGAGTACGGCTACAGTTTTATGCGCGGCTTGCTGCTTGCATCAGTTTGATAACACAGTATCACCAAAGAGAAGATTCTTTGGTATCACAGATGTTTGCAAGAAGTCAAGGACCACAGAACTCAAAGTTCTGTGTCAAGGACGCACTAACTCGAGTAACTCGTACGCGCTCGCGCACTACGTACTTCTATGGTTCTGTATTCCTGGTTGCGTGATTACTGGCGCTAGCAGGCGTATGGTGTCAAGGTTGTTTATGTAAGCTGGTGTCAATATCAATAAAATGTGTCCAAACTAAACTAAATCATCAAATCAGTAATTCACATAATGAGGAATTGTCGGAGAAGTATTAAAATATCATCTTGAATATGGAAATAAACAGTACTTGATATCGAATCAAAACCACCTGAAATTATAGAGACCGCTCAAGTTACATTTTTTTCTCTAAAAAGTCATGAGTTCAAGATGGCGGCTTCCAAGATGGCTGACAAGATTTGTGTCTATGGCCCGATTCGATCCGAAATCGGTATGTGAAGGTTTTAAGGTCGGAATTTATGAGTTTTTGGCAACATTCCTGATGAATTCAAGATGTCAGCTCCTAGATGGCGGACGATTCGATGTAAAATTGGCATGTGGAGGTTTTCGGGGTAAGCGATTATGAGTTTTCTGTTGAAACTTATGAATTCAAAGTTGGTGTGTCAATTTTTAATGTGGACATGATTTCTTTGTTTGGCGAATTTGAAAATGAAATAAATATTTTGACAAAAAATTTATTGGTACTACCTACCTACTTTTACGCGACAAGCTTTCTGAAACCGAATTATGAAAAATATAATGGCCAGCGGTAATTTACTAGGCTTTGAGTTATTTTATTCGTTTAAGTTCATCTCTTAAATAAAGGTACTACTTTGAGAATATTTTTTTCACTCGATCTACAAAATATTGATAGGGTCAGTTACGTTACAATTCAACTGTTCGTATACATTTGATTCAGTGAGGAGATCACTTATCATTCAAATTGAATGAGGTATTCTAAATAAGTTTTTATTTAAGAAAAACCCATTGAAATACCATTCTTGTCAGTTACTACGTGACACTACGAACTTCAATTAATTTTTCATCTATTGCTTATAAACTTCAAAACCCCGTACTTTCGCGTAATCAACAGTTTCGAACCATATTTTATGAAGAAAGCTATCATTAATTTTTTTACGTATATTCATATATTTTCCACCTTAACTTTTTGTTGGCGAACTATCAATAGGAAAATAATTGTTTTCGTTTTCCAAAAAATAAAACAAATCTCTTCTACACGATCAAAGAATAACGCTGATCTTGAAGCGAAGTGAATAAGAATCCGGTAGTCAGTCAGGATAGGGCTTTCAAAATAACTAAGAGGGTTTCGTTAGTCGCTATCGTGTAATCATGTTGACGGCTTTATAGACTCTACCAAAGTGCCTAGCTCCCGAAATAAGGAACTCGTCTTAGGAGTTCGGCTCAATTAGTGCGTAGACAGAACATAGTTTGTGTACTAAAATAAACTTATCTCGAAAAACATAGCACTTTTCAACTGAGTGACTTTTGTTTGTTTTTTTTTCAGGTCTCTGTGGCCATGATATTTCATGAATCTGGTTCTATTATGCAAAACTTCTCGATCAGCGAAAACAAATATCTTCGAAAAACTGATCCTTTGCTATTGAAATTCTTCAGATAATGATCAGGGACGTATTTATTGTGGATCCAGGGATCTGAACCCTCTCCAAGAGTGATTTGATTATTATCTAGAAGTAGCCACAGATATTGCTTGAATGATTTATCATGGAAATATCTCATTCATGTGCTTTCTCTTCTTGTCTCCATTAAAATAACAAATATATCTATACATATATTATATCCTATGCTGAATCTCATCTGTAATGAAGGTAGGTATATGGATTGAGTTTTTATATGCTTGTAAAATTTATTCAATCGTTCAAAAAATTCGCAATTATCGAAATCAATACTGCAATTCGCCAATTTAGGATATCGTAGTAAGATCGCTTCTACTACTGTTGTAGAAAATCTGGATACAGATTGATGATATCGGAAGAAAACAAGAATAAATATTTGACTGAAGTTTCACGTCTTGCTTGAAACCCATTTTTGGAGATCGGTGTAATTCAAAAACGTGTAGCATGTCCACTGTCCATTTTTTTATTTCAAATTAGAAACATTTTTATTGCTGTCCTATTTTTTTGCCGCTGAGAGTTATATTTCATCCAATTTTGCATATCTAACGTTTTGAATTCCGATTATAAAGTTTTCTAACTTTCATCATTTATAAGAATATTTTTTGTGTTTGTTCCACTCTTAAAACAACTGTGAAGTTTGTTACGAAGTCAAACAGGTTGCAAGATCAGAACCAGGGTTTGCGAGCACATCCGCATTATGGAAAGTAATTCTGATGGAGATACTATCAACTGTATATTTTTTATCGTAATATCTACTTGTAATTGAAATGGAAGCACATATTCCCCACATATCGGGATCATATAGGTATCTGGGGCATTCGAGTAGGTATATTTATTTGCTAAAGCTGAAAGATGGGTCAATGAATGTATTTATATTTGAACAATATTTTTAGAACGTTTTCCGAATTATCGTATACAGTAGTTTATTCCTGTGGGTGTTGCATATGCTCAACATTATAACCATTATCTCCTTTGAACACTAGTTGGGACAGAAATCGAGGAACATAATCCTACTTCTGTCTCTATTTCATCCAGACCAAAATTTCATATTCGTGATGTACTCAAGACAAAACAACTTCTACGATATATGATTTGCATTGATATACTGACTTTATTATGTTGTATAATCTTACATTGTCACTAATTTTAATTTAATGAAATTCTTGAGCCCTTTCGGCCTGAAAAATGACAATAATGTCGATTCTGTATATGTGAGTATAAGTATTTTTTTAGTTGATAACCTAAAATCTTCACGCAGACTTTCAAACTATTTCTACTATATTCTTCACATACAACGTTGATGAAGAATTATTAATTACCAACTCGAATCTGTGAAAATATTCACATTTAAGTATTCTCTTTTCTGTAGACTACCAAATAAACACAAACGAGTAGGCTGACTTTAGAATTCAAATTGAAACATCTGAAAATAGGTACTTTTCTCCGGCTTGAGTTGCTCTCTGATGTATTGATATTATAAAATTGATGACATCAATTTGAAGTGAATGCTTTGATAACTTACATACCAATTATCTTAAACAACAAGAAGTAATCCATCTCACCTTAGATACAAATGTCACTTGGGCAGTCAATCGTTTTCTACTCTATTCACTGCTAACACAACAACTGTCACCAATAGGCGTTCCGCAAGGTCTCATATTGAGGCCCTTATTATTTACGATCCATATATAAACACTACACAGATATTTTCCCTATAAAGAAAAATGTTACCAGAGCAGTAAGCAAACTGAATCCTAACGATATAAGACGAATCACCAAAATGAAAATGCATGTAGCTGTTTTCAATAGTTTTCAATAAATGCTGGATTGCGTACTTAAGGGTTGGAGTGTTTTTTATTACTGCTAATCTCCATAATAATCATCGTCTCTTAGTGACTTTCCAGACGAGCAAAATCAATAATAAATCAAGGGAAATATGGCTGAACACCAAATTAGTTGACATTAATGATGATTTTATTCTTTGCCCAAGAATAGGACTGTCTCTCAGTGATTGATGCAATTTCTTTGTAAAAATTTTAAACGAACCCACATCTAAGAACAACAAAAGTTAATGTATCATTGCGAAATTTCAACCAATTACAGACTTACTTCTCGACTTGATAAATAATTGCCTCAGTTCAAAAGACCAACATTCCTTCAAAAGGTTATTTTTGTAGAAGTCAAATCGTACATGCTACATGCCACATTGATATAGTAGGCTACCTACTTCAGGGAAATATTTCAGACGGTTTTAAAAAATAATGAAAACTGAATATTCACATGTCTCTGACTCATATCTGAATATTATCCAGTTGAAATGATCTTCTCTGTAACTTGCAAGCAATGTTGAATATAAAAGTTCAATTCCACTCTGTGGAACAAATTATAAATAAATCTTCTACTGTATATAAAATAATGTCAACTTATTTGCCATCTGGCATTGAATCACAAATTGATGTAATAAAAATTCGGATCTGATTATAGCATCCAAATATCAATTCACAAGATCTGAAAATCATTGCAAACAGTAATATAACATTAGTTTAATTTTCTAGTTTCGCCTTTATCATCATTTCTAATTCAAAACCGAGTTCAAAACTGTAGATTCATTTAGAAACATGTTTTTCTGTATTGACTTTTCACTTTTATTTTCTCAGTGTTCCCACGAATAATATACAAACATAAAATTTTATGACATGTTAAATCTATTTCGGGATAGCCGGTTATCGAAAATCCGGACTTGAGCATAAAACACTCACATAATTCCTGTTGTAACTGCTCATAATGCGTGTTGAACACGTCAGTTCTTCCTTTCTTATTCCCCAATCGTGAACAATAACCACCAAAAATCACTTTTCACGCACTGGAGATCACATCTAGCTTTTCCGATTGCAAACTATGATTATTATTCAATGAAAGATCAAGGTTCTTCCTTTATAATTCCACTGAATATGAGGGTGGAGTAAGTCCAGATATTGCTCACTTACTAGTGAAAAACTCATGAACATTGAATGAATAATATTGTGAGCGAGTTATGATGAAACATTTTCTGGGAAACGAACTCGTATTTCCCACTGTATTATTCCAGCCACTGGTAACGTGTTTCAGTAATTTCAGGACGGACGCTCAGCGTCTGTAGCGTCGAATCGAGAGCAGACGAAGAAAAGCGGTGACTGCCGACAGCACTATTAAAAGAATACAGAGTCTGATGATGTACGGGATTTTATTGATGTTTATTCGATTAGTTTATTCGACTGGCATATATTTATTTTCGTGTTTCCTCTTGTTTGTCACAATCAAAATAACCAAAAAAAAACTATCGAAACGAGTGTGACAGTTAATTCAGTGTAGGTAGATCTCAGAAAATAACTACTGAAATACCGTCATGACGAATATGATGATTAAATTTGTTACTTCAGATCAGATTAGATTCTGATGAGCTAATCGTCTTCATAGTGCGAGCTTTTCAGTTCTGTTATAATCGTGTATAATCAACAGCTCTTGGTTTTTGTTGTCAGGGGTAATATAATAAGTGGTATGATTATTACCGATAATTTCTTGGAATATTAATGAATTGCAATCCCAAAGCTGAAAATACAACGAGTCCGCAGGATGAGTTGTATTCTCCCTAGCAGCAGAATTATTACCGATAATTTTTTTCAAGGTCACGAATGTTTTTGTTGTTGATAGAAAATCATCCAAATTGTTCATCACTCAAATCTTGAAACGGATTCCCGCGTTTTCTATATCTTCTTCTATCTGCTCTTAGTTCTACATAGAATACGGCCCTGCTGTCTTGAAGGCTTTCCATCTTAAAATAGACTTTTAGCCAAAAAATAATCGAAGATTCAGATATTGATAAAGTGGTATAAACATTTTATTATTCATTCTGTATTTCATTTATAGATTTCATGATTATTGCATGCTATATCAATCTTGACCATCACCATTCAACCCTGTAGATTTGTCGTTCAGTTGGGCTCTTCATTATATTTGTCGTTGACAGGTGTCATAATCACCTCGTTTATCTGGAAAAGAAAATTCTTATGAAATAATTTCAATGTGTTCAAGAACATTATTGATGGAGAATAGAACAACAAACTTTGATATTGATCACTCCAATTTCCTACAAAAAATTATCCTTGGATTTTTTCGCACTAATTTATTTATTCATTTTAGTATTGGTTAATTATTTATGGTAGATAATAGTTGTGTAGTTATATTACCTGGACTTTCGGCGGAGTTGAAAGTGCATACATAACAGTATCAGCCACATCTTCAGATTCAAGGGCCGGAAGGTGAGGAATATCCACGGCCATATTTGTTTTCACCAAACCTGGACTTATACTCTGGAAATAAGGAAATGGATGTCTATCGATATGTGTATTCCGCAGATATGAGGAAAATAATAGTATATTCTTCAACGAGCGTATAGAATGGCTATTATTCTCGTGGTTGAAAATAACAGTCATCGAACGCGAGTAGAAGACTATACTTTCTCCACGACTAAGTATAACATAATTTATCTTCACTGAATACTCCTTTTATAGTTTACAAAGCGAAAGCGACTGAATATATGACATTTTGAACGTCACATTCGTTAATTCGGGATCGTAAATTAGGGGACTATTTAGCTCGATAGTTATTGGGCTAACAGCCCGTGGACAATGAAAATTGATAGTCTGATATTGGATCTGCAGCCATGAGTGAAAGTGTTGAAAATCACAGTGTGAAAGAATCCCATTCATTCATTTATCAATAACCCATACGAAATTGTTATGTTAAATACAATAATAGTGAAGAATAAATATTCTAAGAAGATACCAAAACCAATATGTAGGAAGTTGGGCGTGCAAGAATCACTTGCATACTTATATTCACTTCATCAATCGGTGCATTAGACTGCGAATGGATAAATAATTCAATGTTCTACGTGGCATTAGCTAGCAAAGTGGTTTTTGTCTGCTCATCCTTCTTGAAGATCTGTGTAGATGTTCATTTAGTGAATTGATTAAGATGTTGAGATTCATCATTTTGTGTTATTCATTCCTTCCAATTCGTGGCTTTCTTTTCTTTTGGGTGGTCATTTAAAATTTGATAATAATTTATTCGTCCCCATTAATGATGATTTATTATCTCATTGAGTTCAGACTCTTTCTAGAATATTATATAGAAGATTTATGTGATGTGTTGTTATCCCAATATTAATTCGTGTCCATTGTACCTTAGACATATGCAACCAACAACACACGTCGAGATATGGCTGGCTGCGTAGATTAGTAGTTAACATATACCACCGTGATTTTGTTATAGAAAATTACCAATATCAGGCCAATATCCTATAGTATATATTTTGATGTTACTTCACATAGATAAAGCTGAGATGAGAGGATACAAAATCATGTTTGATAATATTGCGGAGAGTAAATCCTACCTGGATTAAACTTTTGACAACTCACCGTAATTTTGATTTTCAACTCCAAATTATTGAACTCCATCAACATTGTATCAGTGACAGCCTTCAACGCATGTTTGGAAGCTGGGTAAACATTGCTGACGCTAAAATACGGTACTCTGTGCCCACCTATACTATTGATATTGAAAATATGCCCATCGACGTTGTGCTGCCTCATCCTCTTGACTGCCTCTCTCGAGGCTATGCAGACACCCATAACGTTGACGTCGAAAGTCTCTTTCCACAATTTTGTATCTCCTTCCACCAGGTTGGTGTAGCACATAACGCCTTCATTGAAAGAAAAAATTGTCTTATCCAATCAAAATATCAAACACAGTTTGAATTTGAATGCCTGGTCGACCACGAGTGGAATGTTTCTTTGTTCCGCCGCAAGGTGTCGCTAATTCCAAGTGTCTCTTGGTTCTCGGCTAACTGCGTAGAAATAGAGGATTGCATTTGGACCTTTGAACAACTAACTTACTAGAAAAGTAACGCTTCAAATTGCCTGAAGCCAACATGAATTTCATATTCACATGTTTTCCCCCTACAGAGGTTGCCACATCGTAACATTTGAAGGTACCCAAATATATATCCTTCAGTTGGTATTTATATGAGTCATATGAGTGTATCAAAAGCTATAAGTTTTCAATGTTCGTCATATAATATAGTGCCTCATTTATATATAAGTCATATAAGTGGTTTATAGATAGCACGTATTTCTGGGGATTGCGGCATTTTTGGTGAATGCGCCAACACCGCTAATTTCGTTCAACCGATAACAGACCGAACGCTGACAGTGACAGCGCGAAACATCTCGTTTTCACATCAAATTTTGTTTGATGGCTCATTAAACAGTATATTTCCAGTTTTGTGTGAAAATTTGAATAGGATTCTTCTTATAAACTCTGTTTATTCTGTTCAAATCGAATTTAAAGGATGATGAAACGCTGTTAAATGTGTGAAAGACAATTTAAAAGTGATGACCAGAACACAACATTTCACTGGTGAGATACACAGTGTCGTATCATTCGTTGTATAAACATAAACCCATTCTAATAGTCAAAACAATTTGTGGTAATTTGAAATCATTCTCAGGCTCTCCTGTGATGAAAAGTTAATGGATATAAGGAAAAATATGATCGGGAAAGAAAATATTTCTATGGAGACGTATGCTCGATTGCTCGTATCATTTTAGTACAAGAGATAAAATTGGTTGCCACAAATAAGCCTATATTTAGTGGAATTGGATAGTAATAACATGTTTTATGTATTATTTCTCAAGTTCGACACTTTGAAAATTTATATTGCCAGAAACTATAAACAATATAGTTTGACAGTGAATTGAATCTATCATTATTCGGGTAATAAATCGAAGATATATATTTTCAGAAAACTTTGATTTTAGATTGTTTTCATTAACTTGTAGGAAGAATGGATACGATAATTTTCTTAGTGAGTCAATTCATTCAAATTTAGACCATTCCAAGATAACAAGACACTGGTGCTGGGGGAATCTGTTGTTGCTATCCTTGTAATAGAATGAGGTTACCCTAGTAACTGATTCAGATGTTGGCTTCAAACAACTACTGGGGCAAGGATTGGGCGTTATTCATCTAGTCTGTTATATTATCCTACGAATAAGGCTACGAGCAGATATAATTGAATGTTCTGCGTGGTATTTGCTAGGAAAGTAGTTGTTTTCTGCTCGTTTTCTATCAGGCATTCAAATTCAAACTGTGTTTGATATTTCAATTGAAGTAGACTCTCTCTTCTTCCAGTTTGTCTTCCAATGTATGGCTTTTTATATGAATACCTGCATTGTTGACCAAGATGGAAACTGGACCCACATGTTTGTCTGTCCAATCGAAAGCGGTAAGGATGTCTTCTTCTTTGGTCATGTCGCATTTGACAGGATATAGTTGCTTTTCTCCTGACTGCTTCACGATGTTTTCCATTGAATCTAGTGTCTTATCCAAGCCAACTACCTGTGGAAGAACGCATAAGAAATAAAGTGCAACAGAGATCGTGTTGATTTCAAAAAGTACAGGCATTGTTTAGGTTTTCCGAAATAAATACACTATTGTGAATATTCACATCAACTGAATGATATACATAATTAATATGACATGTGTTGATGAGATCAAACTATTTTGTTGATTTAAAATTTTTTCATGGAGGTAACTAGGTAAATTAAAATATTCAAATGACGTATTCCTGAGATGATTTCAAGAAAAACAGCCTACATCATCTCATGTCTGGAAATTTTTGGTTTCGGTGACCCAGTAATTGAAATTTATTTATTTTTGTTTTGTTTTTTTATTTAAATACTCAGTTTTTTTAGATGTAAAATCATAATCTCATATTAATTTTTTGGTAGCGCTGCGTACGCTGTCATTATTTATTTGAAATTTTTGACAGTAATCAATTGGCACATTTCATGAAAAAACCCCATTCCCACATCTCTTTCGAGAAAAAAAAGTAAATCTCCTCGACAATCGACGTTCGTTTCGTTCGAGATACGGTGTGTGTGGAAATTATCCAAAATATGGTTGGTGTTCAATACCATGTGTCTCCGAAACACAAGTTTGCATAGACTTTCATTCAAATATTTTAACGTACTATGTTACTTCCTTTATATTCGATATATTGAATAAAATACTCGAATAAATACCTTTATACCACTTTTCAAAAATTGTTTTGTAATCGCTGCTCCAATACCAGCATTAGCACCAGTCACTAAAGCCACTTTACCAACCCATCGTGTCAAAGACAGTACCATGTTTGTAGAGTTACTGAGATTTCTTCTTCTCTGGATGGCTTCTATAAGGAACCAATATCAGTTATCTAAATCGTTGTTATATGTGAGGTCAGTTTATATCAACACGTTTTGCGATTAGAATGGAATAAGTATTTCACCGAAAACAATAAGATAAAGAGAGCACAGAAGCTTCAAAAGATTGGACACAAAATTTGTGGTTATCTTAATTCATAAATTAATCGAATATGTATGAAATGCCAATGGGAAAGTATTGGGAGGATCTGGCAGACTTACACTTTTTCTGATGATATATGAAAGACAAGGTAAAGACAGGTACATTTTCATATATTTCATTTTGTTCCACATGAAAAATTCTTCATTTTGGTAATGAGTTCCACAACTTCACCAGTCGATGAAAAAAATTATTCTGGTAGACAAGGTCTGCAGGTCTCGAGCTTGACAATAGGTTCTTTCGTCTGCTTTTCGGTGTCGTGTAATCTACACCACACTCGAAATCTGCTGCTTTTCAGTGCAGTTACCCTAATGGTATTTGAACTGATGAGAAACTGAGAACTGTCACGTAAATTTTTGATGTTATTTGTGATTGTTTACTGATATATTTTATTATATGAAGTTTCTGAGAACTGGGAGATGAATTCATCATCTGGAGACGATTAATCAATCATCAACAAATCTTCATACCGGATATGAGTCCACAATCCACCCATTCAATACCCACTATTTTTTAAAAGAAGAATTATAGCATGATTATACCCATTTAGCATCGATTTGATGTTCTCATGGATGTGTTTAGCTTGTTTACATGTGAAGTAACCACCCAATTTTTGAATTATTTTCGAGTGTATTTCACACTTGGTTCGGACTAGGTGGAGATAAACCAAGATAATCTACACTGGTGTAGAATACACCTCGCGAAATGTATGCTCGAAAGTGGTGCAAAACACACGAAGTGTGGGAGAGTGCTACATTTTGCATACAAACGAAAAGGGAAAAAGCTGTTTCTTGTGAGGTTATATTTACAACGGTCATACGAAATTGTTTCATATTTTCTTGATTGATGAAAACCTGCTTGAAAAACAAATCTAATATCGATGTAGCTCAAACACGATTAAATAAATAAAATCAATGTATTAATAGATATTTACGATTCAGATTCTGTAATATTCCTAGTTGTACCGGGTGATTCAATAAGGGTAACGAGGTACTGTATCTCAGTAACTAACAGTCTAGAAGTTTGGGCAAAAAATCCTTCAGAGGAAATCGATCAAGAAAAAATGCTGTAAATATTTTTTAAATTGAAACGTCCACCGCTTGGGGGCGTAATATAGCTTCGATCGTAAAAAAATTAAATTTTTACGGAAAATTTCCTATATAACTTCAGAAATGAATAACTCACGTTAATGCCAACATAATGGTCCATCTTTTTAAACCAAAAAGTGTCTCTGTAAGACGTGAAATAAAGGCGGTAGGAGATCCTCAACTTAATGGACTGTAGATGTCCATAACTTGAGTTTGACTTGACGGAATTTTGCTAACAAGATATAGTTCAAGAAAGGAATGTTTGGTGAATAAAATGAAAAACCATCCATGTCATTCTGGTTCTTACCGGCCTAGTCCGGGAAGTACGTACTTCCCGGACTAGGCCGGGAAGAATCACATCGTTGTTGTCATTGTAAATATGAAAATCTTGGTAGTATGGTTTTGATAAATACAGTTGATCATTACCATAGCAGCAAAATAACGACTGACAGCTATCTGACATAAAATTAGCTAACATTTCAATTTTTGAAAGAAATGTGTTTCTTTGATTTGTTATTCTACACGGTTGCCGAAAAAATTGTGTACGCAACACGCCCGAAAACAGTTTTTTTGGACTCGCAGACTTCCAGGACTCGCTACGCTCGTCCTAGAATTTTGTCCACTCATCCAAAAAAACAGTATTTTCCGGACTTGTTACGTAAATTACTATTTCTGTCAGCGCAAGTTTGGGAAAAATTGACATAACGTCATCAAAAACTTTGTTTGCAATGCTGGTTGTCATTTTCAAAAGTTATGTTCCATTTTGTCGCTAGAAAAGTTAGGGTAAACTTTTTTCTGCTGTCATAAAACTTCGTATGTATTTCAACAAATTTTTGAATTGGACCCGAAGTCTTGTTTTATTTTGTCAGTATATAATGAATCAAAAGTTAGGGACATGTAGGTAGCCGTTTTTTTTTATTTATTCAACGCTATCGCATCAACCAATTTGGTTATTAGCGAGCATCAGTATAATATTGGTACCGTTTTGATCGATACAACCATAAAATATTCCTTTTTTAAAAATATCGACTTTTCACACCCTATTTCTGATATATTGTGGGACATACTGTATGTTGTTATACCTTTTATATCAACCAATCCGGGACACAGATAGTGTATCAGACGTATTCTGAAAATGGAAATAAAAATGCATGATATTCATTCATAAGCAATTTATTCTTACACGTACATTCAAACTTACAAATTACATTGTCATTGCCACCTCTAACAGAAGAACACAGTTGAAAATGAATTAATATCTGAAACCTACAAACTCCCTTGCTACACAGCTGATGATCGATCTCCTCCCCCGTGAATATGTATGTACGCCTCGTTATGTGTATATCATATCATAGATAACGGTAGGTATATATATATTTTCCCAAAATAAATTATATGCACAAAGAAATAAACGGATATGGTTTGTCCTAAGGTGGATATAGGACGGTGAAACAGCTTCCCATCAACAAGCACTAGAAAAAACTGTAGACCTTTGCCTACTTGATTTCGAACCGTTGTGATATTTCCTGAAGTAACAAGAGATGGCGCCATAGACAGAAACTGTGCATCTCTCATATCTTCATCAGTTTCATTTATTCCAGGAAAACAAAGACTGAGAATAGTCAAAATATCAATAATTATTCCAGATTTACTGAAAACATTGTGTTTTAATGTCGTTATAACACAGAAGTCTTCCTTGATAAACGATCTCACCGCCATCTTCATTCAAGTCGTGGAAACTTCACTACCCTTCTCAAACGGTATACAATGAGTTTTTCGCAGAAAAAAAATTGAAGAGCTGTTTCACCATCCTACCTCCATCTCGGTGTGTCCCTAGGGGCGTCCCAGGGCACGACGTCTTCGCCATAGGCGATCACATCTCGGACGTCCGCGACTCCTGCACCAGGTAGACCTGCGAGCCGGGCACCGAGCTGGTGGTGACAAAAGTGCGGTGCTTGGCGCGGATCATGGTGAGGTTGCTTTCTGCAGTGTCTGCACGGTCTTCGGCAGCCTCCAGTTCCCTTTGGAAGCGGCGCACACGGGTCACGCTCTGGCTCGACACGCCTTCCTGCAAGAAGAGGATGTTGAGGAATGAGGTACAGGGTCTTCACGTATATTATGAACCCCTCTTGACTTTTCCATCGATTTTTCAATTTTAAAAATATTCGTGAAGACCCTGTGCATGTAAACTCATGAGGAAACACGGCAAGTTCAAATGTTCCGAAAAAAATCAGAGTTATTCGAGCATTCTGATGAAATAATTCCTGGAATCTTGAAAAGTATCTGTCGAACAGTTTTTGAGAAAAAAATCAATAAATGGCAGTTTCTAATATCTTGGAAAAAATCAGTTATTCGAGCATTCAGATGAAATAATTCCTGAAATTTTGAAAAATATCTGTCGAATAGTTTTCGAGAAAAAAATGAACAAACGACAAGTTCGAATATTCTGGAAAGAATCAGAGTTATTCGAGCATTCAGATGAAATAATTCCTGAAATTTTGAAAAGTATCTGTCGAATAGTTTTCGAGAAAAAAAATATGAACAAACGGCAAGTTCAAATATTCTGAAAAAAAATCAGAGTTATTCGAGCATTCAGATTAAATAATTCCTGGAATCTTGAAAAGTATCTGTCGAACAGTTTTTGAGAAAAAAATCAATAAATGGTAAGTTCAAATATCTTGAAAAAAATCAGAGTTATTCGAGCATTCAGATAAAATAATTCCTGGAATCTTGAAAAGTATCTGTCGAACAGTTTTTGAGAAAAAATTTCTGAATTCCTAAATAACTATTCGACAGATTCCATTCAGAATATCATAGTATATCAATTTGGTACTAGGAAACAATCATGATATTTTTCCAAAAATTTTCGAAGATTTTGAACCCTCATAAAATTGTGAAAAAATCAGAAAAACTCATTATAAAATCGATCCTACAATTGAGAAGATTTACTTCTATTTCAATAATCAACAGACATTAAGTTTGAATACAGTTTGAATACGATTGTGAAAAAATCAGAAAAACTTATTACAAAAACAATACAAATTAAGAAAAACTTCATCTTCTTTGATAATCAATACTGCTATCACACAAAAATCCAGGAAAAAGTGCGACCTTTCATGGTGTCCTGCAAGTTTCAGAACAAACCAGGAAAATTCATTGGATAACTCCAGATTCGTATTCAGCATCCCAAAAAACATGATGCAACCCAAATATACTGCACTGATTGTATCCAGCAATAGTGGTTTTGGAACGATTCCCACCCTGTATATACAGAAACCCACATAAACAAAATTAAAATAGGTATGCCATATACCTGAAGTGGGACACTTATAGGGCACAGGGGTGGGAATATAGAACTAATCTTACCATGCCACTACTTAATTTCCAGAGCTAAAGCACAGTCTTCGGCAAGACATAGGGCCTGAAACCAATAATGACGTACTTGTCATATCAAATGTTCATCAAACCCATCATGTTTCATTGCTGAGGTGGCCAAAGATGCTACAAACTTCGGCACAAGTCATAGTCAAGCTGCAGAAAGTGCAAAGGCTACACACATAAAAACAAATTCTCAAATGAAAACGATATATTCGTTCAACGTCCAATTCTTGTTTTGAGAAAGCGCATTCTTCTTCTGAAATAATTTATTTGAAATGAATTTATTGAATATGTCAATTGTAGAAAATTATTTCACTGGAATATTCATTTGGTATAACAAAATGTTCTCAATTCAAGAAATTCAAAGTATCCAGAAAAAATAATGAAGTTCTTGAAAAATATATCATGGAATGTCTTCTTTCAAAATAACATATATAACATTTTCTTCAATAACGAGATTGACAAGACAATTAATCTCTGAATAAGTAAATCTCTGAGAAAGTTTCTTTGGATTGACCATAACATTTTCTTGAATATAATTGCAATCCCTTCGAGCCGAGAATGTTACCAAACGGTGTGAGTGTGTTGTTTTGGTGCTCTTGTCGTGCATCCATCATTGTTCAACCAGTTCAACCTATTTTATTGGCATAGAAATATTGGCTTACCATGAAAGAAAAACTGCGGTCCTAGGAGATATCTGAGGATATAATTACCACTTTTAGAGGTAAGTTACATGCCTATATCTTATAGACGTTCATTCTTGGGTAGGTATTATTGTGTATCCAATCAATTGACGTAGCTATATCATCTCGAAAACTGATAATTCGTGAAAAACTTGAATAACCAGGATCGGCATAGTGAGTGAAAATTGGGGTTAGGTACCTATGTGCGGATGAACGTTTAAATATAATAACCATGCATTGTGCTAAGTCAGATTATCTCTCACATTGTACCTACATGGAGTTGTGAATGATATATTTTATATTTTTCAGTCGTTTGAAACCAGAGGAATACAACTTTATTGCGAGGTAAACTGATGGACAAGTTCATAAATAATCTCTACGAATAGGGGGAAAAGTTATCAAGAAGAAGGTCTGCAAGTGATGATGTGATTGATGAGAGCCCCAATAAGAGAACGGAAGTTGAGGATGATTCTCATTTCAAGAAATCGATATAATTCCTCTAATTTGATAAAATTCTTGATACAAAACAATCTACAGCTAAAACTGAAAATCTGATTCTTTTTGTTCAAGAAAAGTGCGAGTCATTGAGAGATTATGATTGTCATGATTTGAATATATTGTGTTCTCAATCTGAAATATTGTATTATTCTCACGGAGAACTCCACTCATTCACGATTCAAGAAATCTATAACGTTGGTATGAGTGTATTTAGTTGGAAACATAATATATAGTCTTGAATTGAGCAGACATTTATTCCAGTATATATAAACAAGCCATACTCTTGAACCAAGGCATATCAAATCAAATTAAGTAATTCTTTTTATGTGTGTATCTTGTCTGGGAATCACAGGGGCAATATTCAGGTGCCCTACTGAGGGGTACATTACATCTATGTCTAATGAAAGAATCAGCAATCGGTACCTTCATCTGAAAATTGTGGAGAACATTTCCCTAGAATCCACAGATGCCTTCAGGTACGAATTCGAAATTCACTTTTAAGTGTTCATAAGCAATCACCAAATCTACACGGAGAACGGACCTTTACTGGAATGGGATGTACCAGTGTGATACAACTGAAACTTGTGAGTCTAAGCTGTCTTGGGACTGTAAACAAACCACATCCTCTCAAATTGCATATCAATTTGGAGCTCTGCCTTTTCTGGGACCTTTTCAATTCCTAAACTTTCAGATAATAAAAAAATCTCAATGATGACACATTTTTCGATCTAATATTTTTGACTGATGAAGTTTGGTTACGATGTCTCCTTCTCCAGATTAGACTCCTTCAGATACTTATCCATATTTGAAAGTTCAAACCTTGACACAGGTTCTAATTGTTACTTACCACTTCTTGTAGTTGTCTCTTGAACAGGGATACCTTCTGGTTGGACTTGTCCAAAGATTCTTGCAGCAGAGCAATGTTCTTCTGGTCCTCCTCGCACTGAATCATGACCTCCTTGACGGTGCGTTCCTTCTTGCGCAAGATCTTGATGGTCTCGGCGTGACGTCTCTTCTCCTCATCTAATTCAGCCTCCATGTCGCGCATGCGAGATTCCAGCTTGCTGATGATGCGTTTGCCACCAACGATGGCATTGGCTTCAACTTCTTCGAGGCGAACCGACAGATTCTTGACCTCGATTTCGAGACTCTTCTTGATGGCTTCGATCTTGACGACGCGTTCTTGTTCTTCGTGGAGAATCTCCACGGTGTGTCTTAGCTCAGCCTGAAACAACAATTTATCAGGCAAGAACTCTTGTTATATTTGTCATCCGATCCAGCTATGGAGTGCATTATTCGGAAACAATCAGTGGTAGGATATGGTTTCCTCACCTGTACACGTTGGTAACGTTCATCGGAAATGCGAAGTTCCTTGGTGACTTCTTCGTAATCAGCAATGACGACCGACAATTCTTGTTCGATTTTGCTCTTGGAGGAAGAAAGATTGACGTTGATGGTGGTGAGTTCGTTGATGCGAGTTCCAGCTTCTTCGTACATTTGTTCAGCTTGTCTCTTTCCACGGAGAGCCTAAAATTGTAGGAATAAAAAACACATAGTTCAAATTGATGGTTTACTCTGATATTGTTCATCAAGAAGAAATCTTATTCTGCTTCGAGAATCATAATAGCATTCTGAAGAAGAAATCATTCTCGAAAATGATGTTGGGAGTTAACTCACAGATTCGTAGTTGCTCCTGATCTCTTCAGCTTCCCCAGTAAGGGCCTGGATCCTTCTCTGAGCGACTGTCAGCTGGTCCAAGGTGACTTGCAGCTGACGCTGCACCTCATCGTAGTGGGCCTGGATTTCGGTCAGCTGGAAGGACTGCTTCTTGACGGTCTTCTGGAGGTCGATGTTCATTTTGTTGGCGCTGTCCAGGGACATCTCCAGCTCGGTGATCTGGATCTGCAGCTTCTTCTTGATGCGGGTCACCTCGGTCTTCAGCCTGGTCTCAGCTTCAACCACACGGGCGTTGAGCTGCTCGATCTCGATGCTGGTTGCCTTGCTGTGAAATCGAGGATTTCATCAGCAAGCTTTTTCGCGAACCAATTCATGTTTTTTTCCAATCTAACCAACCTCATTCAACGAAGACTATTCATTCTCATCATCATCGAGAGCATAATATAATTCGTTATAATATTATAGTCGCCTGACGAAAGAAACTATCTATTGAATTGAATACGCAGAGATTCATTGGTATCAAATAAATAGATAAACAAAGTGCCAAATTTTGTTGTCCACCTCCATTTCAGAGTTGCTAATATAAGGGGAATTTCCCAAAGCAAAAAGAATTTCATCGACATCCAATTTTATGAGGTCTTTCCGCTGATATGCTTTTGTAAGGAATCTAGGATTCTCAGTTTAAATCAAAACAACTACGTAACGATTTTTTTGTTTTATATCAATCGAAATCACCTGACATCTTATCGTCATCCAATACTTGATGACCATGATATTTGCTGTGATTGCTGCGATCTAACTGGTTTTTACAAAAAAAACTGATATCACAAGTGCATCCGATGATTGTAATTTATTTTTTAATTGATTGGTGCAACACAAATTGTGTTTGTGTGAAGTATTGATATATTTAGAAACGAGCAGAGAACATGCGCACCTTCGATTTGGTAAATTTTTAGATAAAAGTCGACTTTAGCGTATGCGGTTTTAGAAAAGAATTTGGGTAATTGTGAGGAATCATTTGTTTTTTACTTTCCTGTGAGTTCTGTTGGCAGCTTTGACTGAGAAATGTATTATTATTGTACTAAAATGCAACAACATCAAAATATATTGAATTCTAATCAATTCCCATTCAAAAAACTGGTAGGTATAAAAAAATAATCTACAATGGAAAACGGTATTTCAAAGAGGCAATGGTTCAAATCAAACTGAAAACAATTTAACAAAGAAAGTAAGAAAATCATTAGTCAAAAATACCATCATTTCGAGCTACATCGATAACCCAGCCGCTCATAAAATTTCCTTTTCACGTTTGGCAGAATCTCTGGGATAATAGATGATATTTTCATCAACTCATTGAGAATCGTGGCCCTCATGAATATGCTTTCAGATAGTGTCAATCAGACGATCAAAAAAAAATCGACAGTCGTTAATTCTTGGAATTTGATCGGCCAATGTTTATACCTCTGAATGTTCTCGTCTATAATATTTCCTCTCATATCCTTATATGTAATAATGTTCAGAAAGCTTCATCCACAAAATTTGAAAATGTTGACGAATTGACGAATTCTACAGGCTGATATATATTGAATGGAATATGTGGTGTACAGTGTCTACATGGAGTATGTATGGTAAGATCTCAAGCACCCATACAAAGTTAACTTTCAGTTTCAGACACCCATCAACTCATGAGTATCAAAATATCGATAACTTCCGAAAGTCTTCCGAAAATAAACAAATCAATAATTGGGGGCAATACAAAATGATCAATGGGAGGTTATCTATGCAATGAGTATACACAACAAGACAACGGTTTACAAATGATATATCTACGTAAGTAAACAAATAACAAAAACATGGATGAACAAAAATCAATAATAACAAGTAACAACAACATTAAAAAAGGAATTTGTTGATTGCTCATCAGATTTCGAATATCTGAACGGATATAAGATATCACCAACTCATAGGTCATATACAGGGCTATTTAAATTCGAGTCTATGCATGGGGATTTCGATAACGGTAAGAGATAGAGGGTTGGTTAAATGGGGGCAAAGTAGCGTATTTCAGAGGTTAGTTATATGGATGAAAAAAATCTAACCTAGCTTCTTCAGTTCTGGAGTTATACAGAAAAAATCGAAAATTTCGAAATCCTTCTTTTGCCTATCTTTTTATTTTACGAAGATTTTTTTTAAATTTTGCCACTTTGCCATAGCAACTTTTATATATCTTATACCAATACTGAGAACATATTTTTGAGCATTGTTGACATGGACAGATATGACATTATTTACGAATTATTGAAATAGAAATCCCTATTTTCTCCTATTTTTTTTCGACTGCCCAATGGGATATTAATTGAAATAGGTATGATTTCACACATTTAAACCCTGTTATACCAAAATGTTGTTTTATGGTATCTATATATTTTTATAAAAAACTTATTAAAAAAAACTTTTGAAGACGAATGAATAAAATCAAAATAAAGATAATGGAATATGCTACAACTAGATTATCTATTATGGACATTTCATTCAGTTCTGTAGAACAACGATCTATTTTCGATTCATTGCTCTCTATCTGTTATTACGAGCCATGAAGGTCTGTGCATCGACACAAAAATACATTTGGCAAAGTTTTATTCCTTCTGATTGATCGTAATGGCTGCTTATTTATAGACCTCGATGCGTCTGTTGCACAACAACGCTTGCCCTTTTCAGCAGACGTCACTTGGACAACAACCAAACGAAAACAATGCATTGTCACCTCTGATCGATAAAGTAATAGGTCGACCTTTTGTCGAAATTCTTCAATTCCTCACTCAAATGGTCCAGAGGCTCCACAAAACTATCCTCCAGTTGGACTTGCATCCGTCTATCCATGAACTTCGAATGCTCACTATAGTTTTTAACATTGTGGACTTGTTTCTTCTGCACCTTCTTGATGTCATGCTCAACGGCTTCAGAAATTACCCTCTCACTTTCCGATAACAGGTGGGCCTCGATTTGCTTGGCAGATTTGCCTCTCAGATACTTCTGCGACGCGAAAAGCTTCCTCTCAGGGTTGTAACCTTCGAGGTCTTCGTACATCTTGTCTTTCAGTTTCTTGATTTCCCTCACCAGTGTTTTCTTCTTCCTGGTTTCCGTCTTCACTTTTTGCGTTATAGAAGCTGCCGACACTGATTTGCTCAGCACGAAGCTCGAACTAGCACTAGATTTGAAGTCTCTCAGCTTCTCTTTCGCACTAGCTTCGGTTTTTCTGGATACCCTCGAGAGATCCTCATGGGAGTAGGCTTTGATTCTCGTGGGATCGAACTGATCCAGTCCTAGCTCGTCGCTCCAAGGTAAGTGGGGGAAAGCCACTTTCCTGCCGCTGTCTTTTTCCTCGATGAAGTCCACCATTGGCTGGTAGAAGTTCATGCCTACTCCGTAGTTATACGCGTAGGTGGACGTCTGTGGTTGCCATTTTTTCGAAGAGCTCGGTCTAGCCATGTGTCGATCGTCGAATTTCGAATCATCTACTATTTGGGTTTGGCTGTTCTGGTCTCTTATAAGTTATATAAATAAAGGCAGATGCCAAACCAATCGGGTATTGGCAGTTCGGGGATAAATATTTTTCTGACTGCCAGTTTTTTCATTGCGAGAAAATACACCACGTCAGATTTGTTGTTTAAATTCACTTACTGTTGTTCGATTGGATTATATAACTTTCGTAGTTCAGTTTGGAAGCAGAACAATAATAATTGTGAATGTATGAACTAGACTCAATATAGAGATGGCCTCGAAAGTTGCTTTGAACTCATAAACTCATGTCCATTATTTTCATATTGAAGTTGCGAATTTTCCATAATAAAATCTGTTGAATATTTATTCCTATAGTGAAAAATGATAAATCACGACAATATGCCTTTGAAATGAAGTATAAATATAATGTAAAAAAATAAACATCATTTTATTGAACTCAACATTCTATCAAAAATAATTGTATGTATAGGGAATTGCTTGAAAATAATAATCGATCATTTGTTTTCCTCAGAAATTACAGCAGAATATTCGTTGAATAAAATATTTGTGTCTTCAAGATAAATTAATATCTGACTTGAGAATTCGAGTCCATTTTTTATAATTCAGTCAGATATTTTTAGACATCACTTTTGGCTTGCTGAATATCAAAGCTATCAATGTATCCCAGATTCGAAGGCGAAAATCTGAGGTGAAAACATTTAGTTATGCAGTTATCTAGTGGAAAACGATGCTTAATATTTAAATATTTGATTGGTGACATATCCAACCCATTGAGAAATTAATTTCGATGAAGAATTGTTGTTGGAATTCTGTCTGATAAACAAATGCCTGTTATTGATTGAATATTCTGTTGGTCGAATTATTGAAATTTAGATAAAATATTACCTCAACTCTGATTCATTTATTGTTCAGAATAATCATATCTTCTTTAGTTTACGTTCGTTGTGATTGAGATTTTTATCATTAGTAAAAATAAATTATAATTTTATTCATATATTAGAATTGAATTTCTTCCACCTGTATATTATAGAACATAACTCTTCTCATATAAAGGTAAATGAAGTTAATTTCAATTGATTATGAAGTTCTGCATTGATATCTTTGGCAACGAATTGTTACTGTTTCTGATTCATAAGTTCTGATTTGGATTATTATGATTTGCCCTTAATCACTTACCGAATTGCTTCAATTTCTTCGTCTTTCTCTTGTAGACGTTTCTCTGCTTCGTGACGGAATTGTCCCAGCTCAGCAGAAAGACGTTGGGCACGTTGCTCTTCAGCTTTGCGACCCTGAAAACGAACAAAATTGTTCAAATCGAATGACAGTTTGAATTGAGGAGTGAAAATATCTGCGAGTAAACTCAAACTAGGTGAATCTCAAAGCGATGTGGACATATTTTACTTCATACTTTATGACTATTCAGTTTTATGCTGGGCTGAGGATAAAAATCATTATAGAACATGAACTTACAGCCTCAGCTTCTCTGTAGGCAGCAGTGAGTTCTTCGCGTTCATTTTCCAATCGGCGGAGTTCCAACTCCATTTCATGGAGACGACGAGTCATCTCAGTGATTGTAGTCTTACTGTCAGATAAGTCATCTGCAGGAAAAAAATAAATATCAAAACACACATAATAGTACATTATATACCGCGGGACTGAAGTAGTACATTTAATCCTGAAGGTAAAGTTTATGGCCCGACCGCATGGAGGGCCATAATTTACCTGAAGGATTAAATGTACTTCAGTCGCAAGGTATATACGATACTTTTCGTACTTCCGGTATGATTTTATTAATTATTTCAATAATTTCAATCAGTTTTTTCTCTCTTCAACTCATTTAATAAACTGTCTTTAAAATAAGTTACCATAGTAACATTGCGTTGTGACAGTTATAATTTAGAGACATTGTCATTACTAGTGTCATTGTAAAGAAACATTGTTATTGATAATTATTGGTATCATGAGTGAAGAAGGTGTATCTGATATTGATAAAAGAGCAGCCGAAGTAGGTGAAGAATTGTTACCACCGAAATCTAGAAAACTATACGAGCAGCAGTACGATGCTTTTAAAAAGTGGTGCCGCTTAAAAAATGTGAGACAACCTACTGAAAATGCGCTGTTAGTCTACTTCGATGATAAATCAAAAGCGGTTTGTGCCTCAACTCTCTGAGACTGGTCAATATGACGAACTGTCACAATATTAATTTGAATATTAACGTTAATTACCATTCTAATTAATTATATTTTTCAATAAAATATCCCTTAAATTCGTTTGTTTGTGATTTAATCGTTCCGGGAGTTTCGTCAATATTTAATCCCGGAGGGATTAAATGTGACACTTTAGTACCTGTCACAAGGGAGTGAAGTTGTCACTTTAGGCCCGGAAGTACGAAAAAACGATTTCTCCATTTGGGAAAATATATTCCTCCAACTGGAATTGATTCAACAGAGTAATCGTCTACTTCTTCCGAAATAATTGTCTCAAAGTGACAGTATCGGAGTCTTCTAACCTAGAATGATTATTATCTTTCAGTATATCAACTTGATTTTACAAGATATGTATACTCTTCTCACTATACGATTTCCGAATGAAAAAAACCATTGTTTCAAATCCCGAAATTTGCTGATTTCGTTTTTATTTTTTTCTAACTTTATTTAAAGGGAAATAAGAAATCGAAAGACACTTTCTCATTGCCACTTTTTGAGCTTTAAAAACAGCGTTGAGAGATTTTCCGTATGCGATGGAGAAACCATCATCGGATATCCCCATGATAGACATCCTCATTTTGGACACAGTGTATACCGGGTGTTTCACAGTGGATGGAACATCAGAAGTATCTGGAGAACAGAAAGACAGATCATTTCGAAAATTTGTGGGCGTGGATAATCAAACCTGCTCTATCCGTCTAAAATATTTTCATCAATACAGTGTTGACGCTTCTATCGAAAAGTAGCTACAACTTTGTAATTTCAAATAGAACACCCTGTATTTCAATTCATTTTTTGATTCTTCCTGAAAAGCTGATTTCGTCGATATATCATACTTGGGGTATAGCGAGAAAGATTACAGAGATATAGGGTGTGAAAAATCGAGATTTTTCAACTTTAGGAATTTTTTGTGTCGAAACTATTCATTTCGGCTCAAAACGGCTCACATGTCCCTATCTCAACTTTTCATTTACTATCTACTGACATTTAAAAGAAACAAATTGAAGGTGATGCAAAACTCAAAATTCTGAATCACCCGTATTTGTTTCAATTAAATATCAATCGATAGTAAATGGAAAGTTGAGATAGGGACATGGAAGCCGTTTTGAGCAAGAATGGATAGATTCGGCACAAAAAATTCCTGAATTTAAAAATCTCGATTTTTCCCACCCTATATCTCTGTAATCTTTCTCGCTATACCCCAAGTATGATATATCGACGAAATCAGCTCTTGAGGAAGAATCTAAAAATGATATAAAATACAGGGTGTTTCATTTTAAATAACAAAGTTGTTGCTACTTTTTGATAGAAGCGCCAACGCCGCAACGCTGAAAGTATTTTAGATCGATAGAACAAAAATGATAACCCAATAAACCAAATTTTCATAATAATCCTAAGTCCTGTTCTCCAGAAAGGTCTAAACTACCATCGACCGTGAGTCACCCTGTATAAACAATGGAATTTCGTATTACTCAGATGGACAATATGTTTATGAAGTGATTACTGAATAACAAACGATTTATACCAATGGGAACTGTAAGCGAGAGTAGGTTTAGGATTCCGAGACTATTAGAGTTGAATTCTAACCAATAATAAAGACCATAGTAGTTGTTTGTAATACAAGTAGCAAAATGTATTAGCTACTCTGCAAGTATGAGAAGAAGGCATAATAGCCTCTGATGGTAAAAAATTAGTAGATAGTACTCGAAATGGTATCATTTTTGTTCTGTGTGACATTACTGACATTTGTGTTTTTGCCACCAAATAATAACTGAAATGAAAAAAACGTAAATATGTCACATGGAAAAACTGCTGGGAGCATACCTCTCATACCATAACCAAACGTAAACAGAACAGAAGTTGAGTTTGTCAATAGGTTATCTCCACAGAGTTCAGTGGTTATCCCACATAAATGTAGGTTATCCTACTTCGAGTGTTCCTCCTGGTAGCATATTTATCGCTTAACACCTATCGCGAATAGCTTGGTTTCTCGAATCCATTTTTGAAATCACCAATCGGGCATTCGATCTTCATCAAACTCACCAGCCAGTTTCTTATTTTCCCTGGCAAGCTGATCCTTCTGCTCACGGGTCTTGTCCAGCTCGTGCATAGTTCGCTGAAGCTCGCTGACCTTTGTCCTCAGATCCCTCTGGCTCTGCTCGAACAGCTGCACAGTCTCATCCAGTCTGGTCTTCAAGTCAATGTTGATCCTCTCCAGCTGCTCGACGCGCTTCTGCAGCTCTCTAGCCGTGTTGTTGGCCTTCTCCAGGTCGATAATAAGCACCTCCACCTCGGACTGCAGCCTGGACTTCTGCTTCTCCAAGTTGTTAACCTTCACCAGCAGCGACTCGATGTGCTCCTCTTGCTCTTGGATACGGATGTTGAACTTGCGCCTGATCTCCTCGACTTCTTCGGCACGTGCTGCAGCCTCAGACTCGAACTTCGACCTCCACACCTGCACTTCGCCTTGGGACTTGACCAGCTGGCGCTCCAGGTCCAAGCGAGCCTCGCTCTCTTCCTCCAGCTGCACGCGGATGGACTCCAGTTCGATCTCCACCTGGTGGAGGTTGGCTTCGAGAAGGGAGCGCCTCCTTTCATCGTCTTCGGCGCGGCGTCTGGCATCCTCGAGTTGCCCGGCCAGCTGGGACTTGAGGTAGACGGCGTTCTCGAGGTTGACCTTGATGTCTTGGACCTCCTTGGTGAGCTCGATGTTCTCTTGGGACAGGCGGGTCTTGTGTGAGGTTATGTCGACCACGGTGCGGTTGAGTTCCTCGATTCTGACGTTCAGTTCGGAGATGGTGACTTCTAGTCTTTCCACTTGCTTGATGGCGACCAGGCGCTCTTTGCTCACGCTCTCGACTTGGGAGAGGAGTTCGTAGATTTCGGACTGGAATTTACTCTTTTCTTTTTCGGCCCTGCAAGATGTGTGTAGATATTTTTATTCATTGATGGAGATAACAAACAGGATTCTGAGGACGTCATAACAAATAGATAATCACAATATGCAATAAATTATAATAATTTTTTGAAGAAACTGTTCCAAATGCTCTGAAATTAACTGTTTTTTAAAGTACCTGGGTATATTGAAAAAATTAAGTACTAAGGATGCTCATCAAATATCTATTATTCCAATAACCATTGCAATCGTCATCAGAAACAAATGCATAACTTCATGGAAGCGAATTATTTTTCGTATCCAGGTGAATATGGTTTCAGAAATGAGGTGTCAACAACGGAAACTCTTTCCCAGGAACTTGAGGAAGGCAAACAATCACTTATAGAGTGATCTTTCAAAGGCCTTCAATTGTGTCTCGCACGACATTTATATCTATTGAACAACAACACATCAGCAATGCCATCAGGGGCTTAATTGGCTCTAAATTTCTTCGAATCACACCTCAGTGTGTTAGGAGAAGACCTATCGAATGGTAAGCCCATAAATCATGGTATCCCTCAAGGATCAGTGCTGGGTTTCCTTCTCTTTTTGAGTTATAAAAATTATTTATATTTTTACATCATATCAACTATAAGCTTTCTTTTTGTAGATGATACAACATTTATCTGTCTGAGTAAGTATGTCGAAAATGTGTCCATGTAATTGATAAGACAATGGATTTTACCAAGACCTGGTTCACTTATGATAAATCTAATTTGGAAAAAAATGAGTTCATTCTTGTATCTTCCAATAATTGAAATCGAAATAGATGGTAGCTCGGCATTCAACTATATGATGGATTCAACAAGTGAGGCTCACATGTAGCAGTATTAGCTATGAAACTGTCTAGTATCATCTTCAACATGGGATTTATTATATGGAGCTTCCATTTTGAGATGAATCTTCGAGGTCTAAATGTTAGGATAGGGACATCAATTGGGTGCATTCATCATCGGTGCGAGTTTTGATGTCCACTCCATATCAAAACCTGTTTCCATATATCATATTATCATACTTATATATTGGCTTCGATAGTTATCAAACTTTAGTTGAAGGATGATATTTCATTCAACTAGGTGAGAAAAGTGTTCCATTCGGACATTTGAAAACTTATAATTTTGAATCTGGATTACGAATTATTATGCGAAAAGTGAAAGCCAGCATGAAGAATGATGTTGTTCCAATAAAATTCAGTTTTCTATACTTTCAAGCTTTCAAACCAATTTAATATCTTTTTTTTTTGATAACATGTATGTTTGAGTTATTGATTTTTGCCTCCCTCAACCAATAAGGAAATGAAACTCCTATCGAATTTTTTTACCAATTCTGAATTCATCAACTATTTCAGATAATTTATGGTCTTATTGATATTTTCATTTGAAAATCTTGACTACCCTTACTAATATGGTCTATAAGTTATTTTTCTGAAACATTCACGCCGACGTATTTCCTAGTCGGATGTTATTTATGAATCAACGGTCCACGTTAACAGCTGAAAAACGAGTCTCACTCTGTGAAACGAAAGATAATTTTCACGAAGTCACAGCTTTTTCCAACGTCTCATAAACATTTCGCATTTATTTTTAGTTCCTGAAATATCCTTCGAGAAATGTGCCCCAAATTCTTGGGCTAGGTGTAAACGTTTCGGAAAAGATTATTTTTAGCTATATGGAACGTTTGTTTCCAGTCGTTTGACTCCATTCTTCAACTCATTACAGAATGACGATTCTCCCAAATTGTTCCTGGCACCGGCCACTTGTGATTCGGGAGGTGTTTGTAATTTATTTCATATTAATTTCCTCGGAATGTTTTATACAGAACGGTGGCTTTAGCCGGGACAAATATGGGAACGTTATGTGGAACCGCTATTTATATCGATGCGAAGTCTACCGATCCTATCCGAATATCACGCATATCAACAGCATTATCTAATCCTCAATATTTTTCTTTGTACCTACGCATGACTACTATGACTAGTCTGCCCCATTTAGAATTCCAACCGTAACCAATAATTGATTTCAACTAAGATATTAGGTAACCTAACCTATACTTGTATAAAAAAATGTCTCCTCGACATATTTTTCATTACTAGACTCTTGTTGTTCTCAATTTTGAAAATATGGAATACCTACACAATGTGATCTATCTGTTTTTGAGTCACCTTGTAAAATGTTTATTGACTGCGATTTCCATTTTCTGACCGATAAGCGCCACATTCCTACATACAGAATCCAAGGACTAACTAGCTACGTCTATTTGGGGGAGAATAAAAATTCACAGGATCTGTTAGATAAGCGATTTTCAAAACGAAAACCATACATCTGAATAGTGCTTTTCCCTTTTTGTTACTTTTCAACAAATCCATGAGCACAAATCAGCAGATCAAATTTGATGAAAATCTAAACAAATGAGTAGGTACCTAAGTCGAATATCTCCTCACAATAAAACAAAATATCTAGACAAATATATGATGTGCATATTATGAATGGATACTGATTAAAGAGGTATGCAATACTCTTCTATCTTGGATGATAATCCGTTCTCACGAACTAAGATATTTTTCATTGAAAATTAATGCTATTTCTTCAATAAATTTTATCAAATTCAAGTAGGTAGGTATTTCATTCCTCAATTATGTAAAATTTTTTGAGATACTTTTCAGATACCAAAATATTTTCTAATTATAAACAATAGTAGTTAAAAACTTCTGCCAACTGTTGTGTCCTCATTTATTACCAACAGCTGACTCCATCTGTTCTATTCCACATGCATATCCTGCAGGAATCCTGTCAGAAGATTCTGAAAATCAGCTGTGAGGCAGAATTAGTCACCAGAGCTTTGAAAAAAAAGCTGGAAATATAATCAGCTAGAAAAACAACAGGGGAAAGTTTTCTAAACGTTGGAAAGAACGATCACTAACTAGGACGAATCTATATTCATGTTTTATTTAGTTTTCTTAGATCTGCTTTCTTCACCATTATTATAGTTCCGATGGAAAGATGAACAGATTGCCTGACATGACTAAATCGCTAATAAAGTCAACAGCCTTGCAGAAGCTATATTACCTATGAGGAACATTTGATGTTATCTCGGAACTCACCTTGATTTTGCTTTGGACATAGAATCAATTTGTTCTTGAAAGTCCACGACAATTTCTTGGTGTTTCCTTTTCAAGATGGCAGCGGTCTCTTCGGATTCCAGATGGACATCTTCGAGCAGTTTGCGGAGTTTCATGAGTTCAGTATCTCGTTTCTTGTTGATTTCGAACTGTTCAAAGTCAGTAAAAGATTGATGTCTGTTCAGGTTTTTGGAATATAATTTTTTACCTGGCTTTCGGCTCCTCCTTCGGCTTCTTCCAAACGTTCAGATAACTGGATAACCTGGACACTGAGGTCTGCTTTTTCCCTTTCGATCTGAAAATTTAAGAACATTATTGTTTTCCGGATCACATTATTAAAATACATAAAATAAAAAGGTTTGTCATAATACCAATTCAAAGTTAGTAGGTAGAGAACGATATTAGGTGACAGCCGAAATTGTGACGAAATTTATTTTATCAGAAAAAAATTACTACGGAAATGGGTATTCCAGAATAATAGAAAAATACTGTTGTAGGTGATTCTACATGCATGGAATGTGTTCTAAATCTACTGCTCTAACTGGGAAGTTATTATTGTTCCATATATGAATCACAGTGAAATATTATTACTACAACCTGTAAAAATGAGTGAAATTTCATTCTTAAAAATTCATGACTTCGTTCTTTTATTTCAATTCATATTAAAATAATCCGTATATAAATATTTGTTCCTTCCAATGAACTATCTATTCGATTATAATTATATTCTATATACTTGAAAATTCATTCATGATCTCGGCATGCAAAAAAAGTTCACAAATAGAACAAATACCCGTCAATTGATGTATCATGATTCCAGAACAGATTCCTGAATGCGTCATTAGATATCAGCTGATATATGTTCATACAAAAAATACGTAATTTGATGCGAATCATTTTACATCGTTTGTAGTTTTTTTATAGCACATACAATTCATCTGAAAATGTTTGACATTATTTGAAGAATATTAGTTTTATAGGTGCTGAAATAATTGTGTTTGCCCGAAATAGCTTCTGATCTTTGTGAACCAAACTGAACCTTGCCAAATTGAAAATAGATGCTATAACCCAGTTGAATCATTTCAGAAAGAGCGTCTATTTTTTGAATGAGTGACAATCACGAAAGAAAATACCTTGGTCAAGATATGCAGTTATGTATATCCTCTTAATCGCTCGATAATTTGAAAATTTGAATTACCCAGTGATGAAAAATATCCATCAATCATAAGGACGGTTTGCTTCTTTAATCTCCGAAAATAATTGCCTTGCTTATTCCGAACATTTAATGTTTATGTAGCAGCTTGTTATTTTTTGGGGAATATGCTGGAAATTTTTTAGGAATATTCAAGCCAGGATTAGAATGCAGTTATCAAGCGAAAGCTATTGAAATATTTGGTGAGTTTGGCTATTAACATAATCTAAGCTACAATCAAAAAGCTTATCGTCTGAGCTATGATCAAAAAGCGATGAACTCAGCTCATCTTCGAAATTATGCACTGATGTACTCACTCTAGATCTGAGTTCTCTTTCGATTTCGAGGTCATCTTGAAGCAAACGGATTTTATCCTGTAAAAATACCAACTTTTAGACAACTTCAAATGAATTATATCTAAGGAAAACTAAAAATTCGTTCCCCAATAATTCCGTGTTATTATAAAAATTCCATTCGACAGTACCCACTGAAGATAAATTGTTGCTTTGCAACCGTTTTAATCCTTTTTAATCCTGACCAATCGACGATACTTGGCAGAACGTATGAGTTCCTGGATATAATTAGAATATTATGAATCACTTGAATATTTTATTTATGAACCTATTTATCCTTCCTTTGAATCATGGCGAGCATATTATTATCTCATGTGGTCACCAAGAAAAAATATGAATCAACAACGATGATAAAAACGCCAGCATCAAAAGATTCTCAATCACCAATTTCACCCTTTTTTTATTCTAAAATAAAAACCATCGGATCCAAGGTTTTGGAACGAGGTATACATGTTCACACAAGCACCATACCAAAACAATCAAAAGTTCTGATATGTTCGATGTCACTTATTCATCTTCAAAGGTATGTGAATCAAAGAGGATCACTCGAGATCGGAGTAGGCCAAGTCAGGTGAAATGGGGCAAGACAAATGACAATTGTACTAGCCAGAATGCTGAAGACATACAGTAAGAACAAGTATGGACTCTGAACCAAGCTGTGGAAGAGATAACGTAAAAAATGATGACGGCGATGTTTCAGTCACTGTTGCAACTTGCTCAGGCCAACCTGATCTGTCACCTAGGAACCCAAGATGGTGTTAGGCTCAAGTTCTGTCTGGTATGGTAAGCATTTTCTTGTTTGATCCGTTAACTCACTGAATAAATTCCTCACAAAGATGTGCACCACAAACTCGGGGGTTCACTTTTGGTGCTACACGAAGGAACATGTATACCTATCCATTTTTTCTCGTCGACCTAGTGAAACCACTGTCGCAACCCACTTCACACCACCACAAAGACATGTCGCCCGAAGAACTGGACGTATCCGGAAGCGTGAAACCCGATCCGCGACCTGCGGTATTTTTACCTCTAGCCTGGAAAGGGCCGTCAGATCGGCGCTGTACTCGATGCTGACGTCAGCAGAACCTCCTGCGGCTCCGCTCGACCTGTAGGAGTACTTGGACGTCCTCGCCACGGAGGAAGACATGCTGGGGGAATCGTGTGGATGCACTGACCGTCGAAAAATTTCAGCGTGGAAACCCGCGTGCTGCTCTGTTCGCCGCCTTTCAGTGGTGGCCGAGTCGTTCGTATGAGCGTCGCGACGCTGCCTGGCCGAGTAGAGAGGGCGTCGCGACGCGCATGCGCCGCTGCCGGCGCCCACTAGAGCGTCGATGTGACTCAGCGTGGATTCTGGGAGGGTGGCGTGGTGCATTTTTGATGGTGATGATGATTTGTGATGGTTTATTTGACCTTCGAGATCGCTCACATGATGAGGGATACTTCGTATTTCATTAAAAGGTGTTCAATAGATACATATATGAATATACATTGTGTCCAAGATAAGGATGTCTATCATGGGAGTTCTAAAATTCCGAGCAGTTCCGGTTATATGCCTGAAAAACCGAAATTCGCCGATTTCGTTTTTTTTCTTACGTTATTGAAAGAAATATAGGAAAACAAAAGACACAAACTCATTGTAACTTTTGGAGCTCTACGAAACAACGTTGGTATATTTTCCGTACGACGTTTCGTATCGGAGAAACCATCATCGACTAAATTTTTTTTGTGACCCTTTAAAAAATAAACCTTGCATCGAATAGCATATTTTATTACAAATACAATGATGTTCGACACAATATGATTCTGCTATATTTAAATCAGAAAAAATTGTTAATATTATTAAAATTCGAACGTTTTGGTGTAGTATTCCACTATGAAATATGCGAAGTTGGTTCAAATTGTGACAAGTAGAGCATTTCCGTGCTGAAAAATTACATGACATAAAAATGTCTTCAACATCTTGGAAAATATCACGAAAAAACTAATTTTCTGATTTTCGTAATTAGTTTTATTATACTAGATAATTCTCATATAAAGACATTACTCAAATATAGCAAAAAAAAACCTGTCGACTCCATTTTTGAATCATTTTGGTTTTTAACATTTTTGGATGATTTTATCCACTTCACCATATTTGAATTGTCCCTAAAAAAGTATTGAAGAATGTCTTGAAGAGAAATGTATTCGTGAGAAATGTCTAGTAAGATTAATTTATCGTAAAAAATCTAAAATTTTCGTATTTTGAGATATGTTCAAAGCTATTGAAGATATTCCAGATTTCTTTTCATATTATTATTCATCATGAAAATGGGCAACTTTGCCCTTTCATCTTTCATCATGTACCTTATATAGAAAGTTGAGCAATTTGATTCCCAACAAAATGTTTATTCGAAATTTGGAAAATTCAGAATACTTTCCAAGATATCCGGAAAAAATCTGGAATTTCATCCTTCAAATTTTTTTCTGAACTTTTTGAAGAAATCTATCGAAATAAATAACACTTCATAAAATCTACTTATCTCCTTCTTCAAAAGATGACATTGTCTGATTTGACATCCATCGCTCGTCTTCTAGAAACTAAATATAATCGACTTGATTTTTTTAAATAGAAACCTAAACCTTATTATTTCTTTCTCTCTATAGTTAGATCAATTTGCATTCATCGTCCATTACTTTCAAAAGACAAAAATGGTAAATTTTTACAAAACTAGAAGATTATATCAGAATTCCCTATTAATTTCAGAAGATAGTTACTGTCTTGAATTCATTTTCCTCAAAGCGCCCTTTTTGAAAACAAAAACCGATTGATTTTGAAGGCAATCAAGTTGTTTATTGAAGAATAAAGCAAACTCTTGAATAATCTTATATAATTAGTTAACAATTTTTATAATATATAGAACTGGAATGTATATTCAATAAGAGCTATTATACTTTGATATTCATTTCAGAAAATCTTTCATCATATCTATAGGTACAATGATTCTCGATAAGAGAGTTGCTTTCTCATCTCGTGCCAAATCTCAATCTGCCGATCTAGTGTTGATTAATTTTTCAATTCGAGTTTATTCGTTAGTACTCTTGAAGCTCTTTCATCCCATACTACTCCATCATTAATTTGATTGTTTGCTTTCAAGTAGTTTGCCAATTAAAATGCGTTAATATCCGATATAAACAGGATATAAATCACAAATTGAACTTGAGAAGGTGTAAATTTAAGGCGAAAAATAAAAGTGTAAGTCAGATACCAACAGCCTCCAATCAATCTTGCATTAATAATACCGAAAATAAAAATTTAGGATTCTCAGATTTATATGAATTGAATCACAATTCTTTGAAATCAAACCATCAGATTCCCAGCTGAAATCTCACAGGAATCAAATCGCCAATCACCAGCCAAAAATGTTGTGATCTCAAGTGTATGAATCTCATGCTTCATCATAGTTTTATTTTTAGACATTCCTTTGAAATAAAATAAACGAACTATTTTTGACACAATGAACTTGGGTCAGAACTTTCAGAATCCTCATATCCGCTTCGATAATTCAGATCAACATGGTTGAGCATTATGATGTGAATCATTCATACTTCATGGTGATATGATATTCGATGTTTTTTCCTAGACTAGAGGTATACAAAAGGAGATCCTTTACTAGTACCTACCAGTAGATTAAACAATTGAAATAACTGTTTAAGTTTCAGGAACTCTGAACTGCAGAAAATGCATGAATAAATGTCTATAGTTATACCCTCATTGAACATCTGACTCATTATATTTATGATGATGATTTTTATCCCAAAACCGAATAACGAATAGAGATTGGTCTTGAATTTCGAAAATGGTGCTAGATAGTAGGTAAATATCAAGGATGGTAAACTAGAGAAGGGTGGTTCATTCAAGCGATTTTTTCGGCCAAAAGGCGTGGCTTCCGAAGGCGCGCGATGACGTAGTCAACGGCCCTGAATTCAAAAATTTTTAATGCTGAATATCACTAAATGTGCATTGAAAGTGATTTTACTGTGATGTACCTTTTTATAATCGATACATATTGATTATTGATGGTTATTGGTATCATATGGCTTCAAATATTAGTAATTTTTGTGAACAAAAACTCCTTGATTCACAAAAATTCCTGAATGTCCACCCAGAAAATAATACATGAGATAATTTAACCTTTACAACACAGGGAATATACCTATTCCATAAATGGGTAAGTACCTAATACCTACCTTGAAAACAATTTCATATTGAAAATAGGGAAATTTTAATGAAGAATGCATATAGGTACTGATGAATGATGCATGTAATGTATGTGTGCATATTATTCAATGCACAGGTTATTGAAAGTTCTTATTTTGAATTGAAATTGATATACCTACCTATTTTATCAAGTTCAACAATTATCAGTGAATGGTGAAAATAAAATACATTCTTTAATTTAATTTATAGGTATTTATAGGTATACATAATAGGTATATAATTATATTGACATCAATTTCGATTTTCTCATTAGCTGACTATTTTCTTCATTTATACATTGGACTCTACTATAGATGCAATCCAGGTTGTTTCTTTTATTTGCAGGTTTTTATATCCTCATTATAGCTCGAAGTATACAAAATTCCTGAATCTGATTACATGGAACATCATAAAATAATGAGAATATATAGGTACTTCATTTTCATAATACATTTTCATCTACCCATTTTGTAGATCTCTTTCTTAAATTTGGTTGGACAAATCACAGCTCTGATGTATAACTTGTATCAGGATTCACAACATCTGCATGTTCACAACTTATATATCCACCTTTTCCAAAAAGTATCCCAAACAAAATCAATGCCTTTTGGAAATGCGTGGTAAATAATACTGGAATCCTCTTGGTTTTTGTCCAAAAATAGCAAATCTGCTACCTGGCATACTGGTTATTTGATGGAAATGATTTCATAAACACTACACACTTTTCAATGGAGGTGATGTAATAATTTATTAACATTTATCGACACTACTAAATCTTCTTACTGAGTAATTTGTCTATACCTACGATCATTGAAGAACTCTGTTTGAAAAAAAAAACAATTCGTACAGCCACAATCCACAATTGTGCCACAATATGAATATCGAAACATAATTACATAAACGTAAACAAAGATTGAGGGCCGTCAGTGACGTCACGAACGCTGTTCGATGTGCCAACATTGCGTCTTATGGCAATGAACCATCCTTGGGTAAATATGATGTAAGTACAGTGTTTGTTTGAGCTAGAATAATTGGCCCTGTAGAAGGATCTGCAAGATCATGTTTCTCATCATCTTATATTATTTTGTATTTATATAAAAAAATGAGTTGTTGTTATTTACTGTCAATTATTGTGATAATAATTTTTCTATTTATGCCAGAGGCAACATTGTATTAAAATTATTCGTATTCAAATATATCAATAAAATCAAAATACAGTCCAGAAATACAATACATTGAACGTCGAAATATTGTTGGTCCTTCGAGCCGGATTTGGAATTGGAGAATCATATTATCATCTGAAGAGGACGGAGGAGGTGTCGAAGAATACAATATACAGTCCACAAAATTATTGTATTCAAATATCAATATCAATTAAATCAATATACAGTCCACAAATATAGTGCATTGAGCGCCGAAACATTGGTACTTTAATGTGCCCAATTCTAATCATAATAACATTACAACAGCAAAATGAGAAATACAAAAGTGTAACTTACACTGGGTCCTATTCAACTCGTACAATGTTGTCGGAGAATGACGCACTTATTTCAGATAATGTAAGAGTGATAAATACATTGGCCTTAAATCATAAGGTATATTCACATGTCATAACATTTGAGAGGTTTAACTGGCTAAATCATTGATGATGGACATTAAAAATTTGGCAAAGTCAACTTCTTCAAGTTTGTTTGTTCTGAAGTTTGACCTACAATTTTTCAAATCCTAGTATCCAAATATCAATTCAATATGCGTCAATATTATTAAGACACTTAAGTTTTAAGAAGCTGCTATTTTTTTTGAAATATTATAAATTTGATCAATACAAAAATACAACTAAACAAGTACATCAAATATCACATATACTTGAGAAAATAAGAAAATATACATCTGAAAAATAAAAACTGAAATATTAACAAACCTGTATTTGATTCAATTGAATAACAGTTGATGGTGAATAAAAAGTTGAGACAGGGACATGTAAGCCGTTTTGACCACTAATGTATACAAATTTTCAGATCAGTGTCATCATTTTTTGACCTCCAAGTACCTACAGGTACTTCTAATGTGTGGCTTAGAAGCGAAACAGAGCCTGTATAGTTCTTCTCTAGATACTTATATGCGTACCCTATATACAGGGTTGCCACTTTATTATGTTATAGTGAAACTTTTCGTACGGACATCCTCATTTTTAACGATCAAAGTTAATTATTATTATATAACGAAAACAAACGGACAAACAGTCATAGATGACACCAGCCTACTTGGAATAAATATCATAAACGCACATCAAAAACGACCAGAGATAATGCATGATTAGAAAGGAGGAAAATATTAGTTCCATCTATGATTCCCATTTGTAAATCTACAACTTCAGACCATAACTCGAAATTGCACCTTATTTTTCGAATATTCTCGACGTCATTGGATTATACAGGAAAAAATGCCTCAAGAATGTGAAAGATATTATCTTGTATCTCTAAAATCAACAATGACATTCACATAAATCTAAAAGTCGAAAAATCAAACTTTCGTTCAAAACTGGAAAACAAAAGATGATATGAAATGTTTGTTTTTGCGCCAGGGAATTTATCTCGTGAAAAAAGATTGAGGATACGACCTCCATTATTTTATGATCTCCTATAGTTACCGACGGTAACCGAGTTACCCCATATACAAACATCGAAATTTGCCCACCCTGTACACCGAGGCGCACCAGTTTTTCTAATAGAATTCACTATCAGCCTTATTAGTGACATACTTCATTCTGTTCACTTCTATTGAAAATATATCTGAATTAACCCTTCCCAGAATAGAAAGTTATCATGGCGGATTTCGATATTTGACAGATTTAGGGAAAAATCTAGGAAAAAATTTGACAGTTGACAAAATACGTGTTCCATGTCAAAATTGAATTAAAATATAAACAAATCCAAATTCCTGAATAATATCCTTCTTCTTTGTGCCTTTCAATTAAGAAATATCTATATCGATATTCTGGAATTTGGATTTGTTTCCATTTCGATTCAATTTTGACATGGAACACTTATTTTGTCAACTGTCAAGTGTCATATTTTTCCCTAGATTTTCAACTAAATCTGTCAAATATGATAACTTTCTATTCTGGGAAGGGTCAATTAAAAACAGGACGGTCAATTCTCTCATTACCATGCACCTCATTTCTTTTAGCAATAACATAATTTTTTCTATGGAATGAACACAGTGCCTCGCTGCCTCTGTGTTATAAAAACACAAATTAAAATGCAACATTTTGATTATCAATGTAGACATCAACAGTACAAGATGCTGTATTTTTTGGAAATTCCAAAGTGAATCTTTCTGCTTTGGATTCGGCAACGGATCCCTCGAAAACTCAATCACGTTGAGTTTTGGCGAAGTTATATTTGAGCTGGACCGAGTAGACGTCGCGGACGCTTAGCTCATGTTACCTGTAGTGGGGGGCGTCCTTTTATAGACACGGGCGTTCATTCCCGAAAGACGGCGGAGCTGGATGTGTCTACCTGGCGAAGCGATTCTTTCGCATATCTACGGGGTGTGCTAATAAAATAGGAAATGGTGAAACCTCCAAAAGACTCGAATAGGTTTACTATTGAAAATAAAACTAAACTGTTCAAGTTTTTTGAAGTTTCGACTAGTTACTGAGGTATATCTTCTTGACGCTGAATGAAAGATCGATAACTAGTCAAAACTTTGTCGAATTTAGGTATATAGTGTAATTTTATTTTCAAAAATAACATATTCTCCCAATCATCCTGTATACATCATCTTCTCGGAATTAATTCAATATAAACGACCCTACTGCTATTTGGATATCTATTCAAATTAATATAGAAATATTCCTAGAATAATCCACAAAACCTATATTTCGAAATATATTAATAGTAGCAAGAGAAATGTCCTGTGACTCCTGTGACAGAAAACATGCATTGAAAAAATGTCTAGCTTTAAGAGTGACTTCACCTTTTCAGGGCAAATGCATTTACATTTGCTAAATAAAGTCGATTTATTATTATTATTAATAGTATTGCAAATCGTTCAACCTATTTGATACAAATTTGTTATCATAATACGACACTCTATTTAGAGCAAATTCTAGAAAAATGGTTCTATTTGACTCAACAAATGAACTGCTTTGTCACCTATTTCATGAAGATATTTTGCTGTAATGACGCAGTTTCTATCTACTATACTAATTGAACTATTTCTCAGTGTAGGTTTTACTTTCAAGGGATTATAGAAACGGAGTAGGAGGTATACAGGGTCCGATGATTCTATTTTAGATTTAAGAACATGCAGATTTTTTTAAAAAGAATAACTTTTTTCATAAAATTAATAACAAAAAAGTTTTCCATATGTCCAACTGTGATCCCAAATATAACTGCGGGCATTACAGGTTGAATCTTTATTCAATGAAATTTACGTGACATCTGGGACAATATATCTCTCGATCTTATTAAATCGAAGAAGAAGTCACTCTTATTGAAATTCAAAGAGAGATTATATGAGCTAGACAAATGTACAATTCAATCTCTATTCTGCATAATATGCCGCAGATTATTTCTATAAATATCCCTGATATTAAATATACAAGAACTATTGTTCAACTAAGATTATGCAAGTCGATCTCTGTTAAATTTTCATATAGAGGTTCAACTTATTACATCAATTCTAGAGAGCGCTGTACAACCTGTAGTCATGAACTGCTAGAAACGATTGAACATATTTTCTTCAACTGTCCCATGTATACCCTTCAATCAAACCAGCATATATCTCAATTGTTTAGCAGATATGGTTGCTTTGGACCATACCCTTGATAATTTCACAGCAGAAAATGTTGCCGATTATTCAAGGAATGTATATTGAAACTGCGCTGTTTTGTTATCAACGAATGAATCCATGCATTGATTTTTTGTCATCACCTCCCGCTACTATTCCTCCTTTATATTTAGTTAAATTTTTTTATTTATATATCAGTATTATTCATTACACTAAATTTTACTCATTATATTGTTTTTCGTCATGACCATCATTTGTACCTCTGCTTCACATAATCAAAACTAACCTTGTTGTGTTATACTTTCATATATTCTTTATTATACTTGCCATTCAGCGGCAATAAATGTATCTATCTATCTATCCATATAGTGCGAACTTAATTAGACACTGATGTATTAATTCAGATTATATCTGAAACTCATAGATTCAAGATGTGATGGAATCAACGTTATTCCTTGGCAACTCACGAGTCCATTTTTCGAAATACTTAGAAATAAATAGGCTAGTGCCCAAGGTGGATATAGGATGGTGAAACAGCTCTTCAATTGTTTCTGCGAAAAACTTGTAGACCGTTTGAGAAGGTAGTAATATATCCACGACTTGAATTAAGATGGCGCTGAGATCGATTATCGAAGAAGATTTCTGTTGCTCATATATTTCTGGGGTTCGCATCTGACAGACGTGGGTTGAAACGTCATCAAAACACAATATTTTCAGTGAATCAGGAATAATTATCGATATTTTGACTCTTTTCAGTCATTTTTCATCTAGAATAGAAGAAACTGATAAAAAGATGACATATTACTACGGTATGAAATCAAGTAGGCAAAGGTCTACAGTTTATTCTAGTGCTTGTTAATAGGACGCTGTTTCACCATCCTATATCCACCTTGCTAGTGCCATATATTTGCTGTCAATTTGTGTCATCACAGATAATTCATTACTTATTTTGTAATGAATTCCAGTGACAAAGAGACTCGTTAGCACTCCTGTATAGGAACTTCAGGACATCTATATTTTGCATCAATTAAAGCCGTCAGCGTGCGCTAAGGAGCCATTTTGTATCCACAAAACCGGGAGATAAAGTGCTACTTTACGCGAATTATGTACCTATTCAGTGGACTCATCATATTGAAGCACGTCCCTGCTTTCCTTCTGTGAAAATTCTTCGATATATTGTATTGTTCTTTTATATAGGTATCACTATTTGTTATTTATTGTTTATTTTATCTTCAACAAGCTTTGTCGACAAGTGCATGTTCATCTACTTAGGACAATATAAATTATATTTTGAAATGAATTGAATATACTTATTCCCATTGACATTCAAATAATCATAATTTGGTGATAGTCCCCATGTGAACGCTATATATACTATACATAAATGAATATTATTCATCACTTTTTACACGCCCTCTATAGCATCTTGATTCTTTCTACAATATGTATGAGCACCATTCCAGATATCTGGAAATAACTTGAAGTGCGTTCACCTGTTGGTAAATTTGGATTTTGATGTGGAAACATTTCATATAGGTATGTGTTATGATGAAATCGTATGTCTTCTTGAGTTCTAGATTGTGATTGATCTAAATATCGCTTGCATACAAATGATTTTCGAACAGGAGAAATATAGCTACTTATAGTCGTTATAGGCATTAAGCATACGCTTCCAGGTTTTTGGACAGTTATGTCCCGTGTCCCTGTCGGTTTTTCATCGAATGAACAAAAAAATCATAATCAATTTCACAATTCTCCAACAGAACGAAATTCCTGTTCATTATAGGTACCTACTTCACCTACACCTATAGATGAGTACACCACAGATATTGCTGGGAATCAACTAAAACAACATAAACTGACGAAAACTGTAGAATTGATTTTGTGTTATGGAGATAGTATTATCTATCATTAAGAATGAGTGGTCAGATGAACAACAGAAAGTTTACAGAATCTTTTGCACTACTACACAGAGGATTATTCAAATTCGACGCTCATCGCGGGATCTCGAAAACCATATACTACCTAAATTACGAGGACTTCGTTTTTCAAAACTCAATTCTGATCTGTCCGTTCCGCAGCATATGCAGCTGTTTGTAAATTGCATAAAATTTATAAAACTTTTTCTAGCAATCGTCTTGAGTAATTGCTTGAACACATATGTCATCATAATGTTGCATTACAATGATATGCATTTCATAAATAAATCTACTTTTATTGCTATTGTATTTACGTAGTAAATAACTGGCCCATTAGCTCAGTTGGTTAGAGCGTCGTGCTAATAACGCGAAGGTCGCGGGTTCGATCCCCTCATGGGCCACACCTTTTTTTTATCCAGAATACGTGCCAATAAAAGGTTCCTAAAGAAACTTACTTATCAACAAACATATAACGTTGAATAACGGAGTCTGCTGATTTTTTTTTTCAATTCCTGATTTGTAAGTTATTCAGTTACAGATATCTTAGACCTGTTACTTAGCCGTAGAAAAATAGTGGAAACTCGTAAAAAGGTGATAAATCACCTGATCGAAATCATCACGTAAGAAGAAGCGAGTCACTTCGGTGCAGAGATAAAAACAGTTAAAGTTGAGAAGTTGTCGGCAAATGTATTTCTTTTTGGCTAAGTAAAATCATCAAGCTAGTAAACTAATGATGTTGTTCACGGAATGTTTAGGTTGGATGATCTTCATGTTCAGAAATAAAAAGGCATTCAATAAACTGAAAATATATTAATCACATTCTCTACGTTTTGTATCATATAAAAATATATAATAGTCAAAAATGTCCACTTAATATACATACAATATAAAACTAAAGAACTTCTCATGAAAGATATTTGTACAATACGTTGAATGAAATATACATGGTGGGGTATTTGACTGAAACAGATTCGCTAGAAGCTCTAGAAATATTATTAGGAAATAATGCGAAGACGCCTGTTGAAATTTTTCTTGGCGTCATATTTATGACAATAATTTTTGCAACCCCATCAAGCGGTAAACGTACCAATACTCGATTTATTTGAATACGACTCCCACATCAAAATAAAGAAACAAATTGAAATTGTTAATATTCGAGAGAAAAATAGTCTATCCAATTAAAAATATCAAACATAGTTTGAAATGAATGTCTGGTAGACTACGAGCAGAAAACAACTACTTTCCTGGTAAATACCACGCAGAACATTGAATTATATCTGTTCGTAGTCCATGCAACGATTCACACTGTGAATGCAGATCGCAAATGTTTCTTTCTTCCTAAGACGTGACAAATTCACATCGAGACAGGCACGCCTAACAACCTACAGACCGGTTGGTGCCTGTCTCGATGTGAATTTGTCACGTCTTAGGAAGAAAGAAACATTTGCGATCTGCATTCACAGTGTGAATCGTTGCATGGACTACGAACAGATATAATTCAATGTTCTGCGTGGTATTTACCAGGAAAGTAGTTGTTTTCTGCTCGTAGTCTACCAGACATTCATTTCAAACTATGTTTGATATTTTTAATTGGATAGACTATTTTTCTCTCAAATTTTTTTTCCAATTTATGGCTAATCCATTTTTTCGTTAATATTCGGTTAAAAAACAGAATTGAATTGAGTTGCGACCACTATTTGTTTTCAAATTGAAACTTACTAGCAAGGTTATCATTGATAGAATACTACGACCAATATCCTTCTCAAAAGATGTCACATCAAATTATATAAGTCGAGTGGAGCAAAAAAAATAATTATAGTGAAGCCCACAAAAATCCCAATAGATATTTTTCACTAAAAAAATCCCACCCCTTATAACACCATCAGATATCCAGCATATTCGAATTGCATCATCATCCACGCTGAAATCGAAATTGTAGGTGTGTAAATTCCCACAAAGAACCAAAATAAATAAACACAGCAGTCTCGCAATGAACCACCCGATCAGATCGCCAAAAACCCAAGAAATATTATTAGGAAAAAATGCGAGGAATCCTGTTAAAATTTTTTTGGGCATCACATTCATAACAATAATTTTTTGGCAACCCCTAACCTGCGATAAACGTAACCCACACTCGATTTATTTAAATAGGACAGCATCCATTTTGGAAAACTCAAAAGTATTTTTTGATTTTGATTTATCTCATTCCACATCACCATATATGCAAAAGAAAATATAATTGTAAAGACGCAGACTCGGTTGAAAGAAAACTAGAATTAAATTTTGGTCGAATTTGAGACCACTATTTCTTTTCAAATTTACACTTACTTGTATGGTTATCATTGAGAGAATACTACGACCAATGTCCTTTTCAAAAGGTGTGACATCAAATTAGAGAAGTCGAGTGAGGCAAAAAACAATGTGATGGAGATGTTTTTGCATTAAAAAAATACTGAGCTTCTAGCGAAATAACACCATCAGATATTCAGCATATTCGAAATGCGCGTCTTAATCAACGCTGAAACCGAATTTTTTGGTGTCTATATTCCCACAACGAACCAACATAAATAAACACAGCAGTCCCTCGATGAAACCCGATCAGATCGCAAAAATATGGCACAGTCCGTCAAACAGAACAACGCAGAACTAAACAGCAATGCTGTCCCTTTTGGCTGCGAGGTTATACTTCTTGAGGGGCATTTTCCTGCCGAACGTTATGGAATCGAGCAGCCAGTTCACCGTGACAGCTGTCACCCCGTCGTGTTTGGCAGGCTCGCCCACTACGATTCTGGCGCTTCTTGCGTTCTGTGCGCCCTTGCCTTGGCACCAGGTCACCAATTCGCGCAGGTCCGAGCACCTGGGGATGCTGTCTTTGGCCACGTAGATCGGTCCGCAATCGCTGAAGACGTCCAGCGAGTAAGTCGGGCCGAATGCTTGCTTCTGCATTCGACTTTTCTGTGGAAGAAATGATTGCATTGGATGGATGAGCGAGTTGAGGCTTTCTTCGTATATTAGAATAGTATTTTATGATTCAATGTTCATGAAAATCGTCGAGGTGGTTTTATGTATACTGCTCATTATTTTCCTCTGTTACATCATCATTTTATCTTCGAAGATTTTGATACCTTCAAGCACAACCCTCATTTCCTTCAAGCTCTTCTGCAATGTATCTACTTCAGTAATTATCGAATGTAATCTAATGATTATTCATAATATATAACAAGAACACGAAGCAACTCCTTTTTGAATACGCACGTTTTCACTTTATGAATATTTCGGCTCAGTACTTTCCTATACCCACCCCCAACATTTTTCAAATTTTTGTTCAAAACAGCTTTTATTTCTGACAGTGACATTATAAGCTTATATCGTCATAGTTACGATATCTATAATGAGGGTCATAACTCCCTTGGGATATTGAGGTTCAAAAACTCCCTCTTACCTTTTACAGGTAAAAATGATACAAGAAATGCTTATAAACGTTTATATGTAATGAAAACTAAGACATATTTTCCTTATTCACGTCATTACAAATAATAAATGTACAATTTTCAAATGTTCCCTGAAAATTACTTCCGCCGCTGGAAACAATTTCTTCTTTTTTATGGGTGGTGCTGTTGCTGTTCACTACAGTCGAGGTGCCTGCCTCTTCTGATGGCAAAGTAGACAGCATACGCGCCGTTTTATTTCTCAATTCAATACTGTCCTCCAGATACCCCTCTGCCACCGTGGAACTTCTCCAACCTCCTTGTCTTTTTAAGTTTGTCATAGTTGCTCCTGCATTGGCTAGGGCAGTAGCAGAAGTGCGACGAAGGCAATGTCCCGTATAGGTTAGTGGGTTTGGCAATCCTAAATACATTGCGATTTTGCTGGGAATTTTGCCAAACATATTCTTTCCAATTGGCTGAGTTGTACATTTATTTTGTCGGAAGCTCAAAAAAAATCGTTTTGTACCTTCAGGACACAAGGACATATAAAGTCTCAATAAAGGCAAAGCAGAGAACTCTTTTTCATCCACAACTGTAAATTTCTTCGATACACCAGTTTTACTTTCCGGTACGTTCACTACCATAACAGTATCCCGGTCCTCTATATCTGCTATACTCATATTTAGAAGTTCCTGAGTTCTGCATCCTCCAAAATAACCCATAATTAGAACAACCTATAACAAATAAAACGAAATAAACAAACGAAAAAGAAAATTATGAGAAAAAATTACCTTATGCAATAAATGAATTTCATTAGGGGCGTCCTTTAGAAATTTGATGATATCTTTAGGAGATAAGACAGCAGACATTTTCGGCTTATACCCCTTACTTTTTCGTTTTAAAAAAGCCTCTAGTTCGTTGAACTTGGTGATATCTCTTTTCTCATATATGGTCACCATCGATTTGAGCATTGACCATTTAGTCCATAACGAATTTGGGCTAAACGTTTCTGACTGCAACGAATAAATACAATTATTACCAAATCTACCAGAAAATACTGAAAATACTTTACCAGTTCTTGAAAATATGACAGAAAGACAGTTTCGTTGGCATCTTTTGACATAACATTTCTCTGTGTCAGTCACTTCAGATATAAGTTTTATTCTTTTTGATATAGGGCTTCACTTTTCGATGGAAGTAATGATTGTCTTGCTTTTTCCGCTTTTTTTATAATATCCTCCATTATATCAGAAAAAGATCGTCGATTTGCGGTAAAAAATAAACACGTTTTTAACGGAAAAACATTGATTGATAAAGAAAGTTTGCTTATAAACATGTAACATAGCGACAACCTAGCAACAACCAACAATGCTACAATCAACGCTACCTAATTCAAATATACCAGAAAGGTTATGAATTTAAACATTTATTGCGTTCTAAATATGGACATATTATGAAAATCGGTCAAAAATAAAATTATCTATGTACCACGGGAATTATAGAGCCTTAATAACCTCTGGCAATTGCTGTCCCTCGGGCCAGAGGCCCTCGGGACGCAAACTTTGCCATCGGTAATTAAGGCCCTCATAATTCCCTTAATACATAAATAACTATTATTACATTACTACGATATCTGTATTCTTAGAAACTTGAAATATTGGCCGTGGAATTTCAAGTTCCTGTGTATCAGATTTGTATGGAGAAGTTTATTCTGCATTGAATAGGTTCGTTTAAATATAGTGATTTTGCCACTAGATCCAAAAATTATGAAACATTATTTTTTCAAATGGAACATTATGTATATCATTGAGTAACCTTCAAGACAATCATCCTCTTCAAATGGTTAATTATGTGGTTATTTTGCACTTACCAAGCAATCTATATTTTGATGAAAATTGTTGTTTGACCTGAAAACACGAATTTCATGATATTATCGTGAACATATCTCTAGTTTTCGAGTTAATCGATGCCAAAGTTCGAAATTTCACCTTCTTTGTATGGCAAGTTTCAGGCAAGTATTGTATATTCTGAGATCCCAAGACATATTACATGAATTTACGATAGTTAATTACGATTTTTGTCTAAGAAAAACATCATAAATATGTAATTTTTCGAATCTTGAGCGAATAAAGGTGGATTCATAGCTACCTTATAACAACATGAGTCAGTGATATGTGTTTCTTCTCTTCAATACATGTCAAAAAGAAAGATATAGGTATCAGTAGAAGGTGAAATTTCATCATCGATTATCTCGAAAACTAGAGATATGTTCACGATAGTATTATGAAATTCGTGTTTTTTTGAGTAAAAGTACAACAAAAATTTTCATCAAAATATAGATCGCATGATAAGTACAAAATTACCCATCATGTTCATACATCTAAATAGTAAGGTTCCAGATATAAAACCAAGTTTCTGTGAAAATATGAATTTCGCATATTTATCGCAGATAGAGATTAAATGTCATGATCAAAGATGACATTGGGAGGTGATACTGCGCTAACGGTAATAGATAGTTAGTGATTACAGTACGTGAACCTACACGTATACGTTAAGGTACAAAATATGTTTACGTTCTGTTAAAAGTCGTCCATCACGTAATAATCACGTAAGTCAACCTTCGCACATCCACTCCAATTTGATAATTTCATTTTTCGAATATTTTCACACAATATTCATGCTGTATTTGTCTCATTCGTGAATCATGGTAAGATCATTCATCAAGATTGAAAACATCCTAGACTTTTTGACAGCCATTCGAGCCAATCGTGATTTATCATCCCTCTTTCGGAAGATTCCGGTTACGTACGTTGCTTATTCAAGTGCCCGTTATCCCGTAATCGACGTAAAAGTTAATACTCGAGAAATGCGCATGCGTAGATGTCAATGCAACGTTCGCGCTGATTCATCACAGCAATATATGAATATCTCTCAAGAATATGAACCACGATAGGAAGAAGCGAACGGCCGATATTTCGATAAATCGGCTAAAATTTATATAAGCGACCACCTCAACTTATCAGAATTATTTAATCAAATGAGTACATATATTTCAAATGAAGCAGACATACCTGTACTACGTCAGAGAAATCAGATTCTTCAAAATCCTCTTCAGGTAACCATTTTCCAGCCTCTAACGATTTGAAGAGCTGTAAATATAGCGCGTTATATACCGCGTTATATACGTAACTGAACTTGGTGGTGACTTAATCTTACCCATTCTTTTTTGAGGATCCAACAACCATTAGCAATAGCTCTCAACATATTTATCGTACGCTTTGGTTCGCCTGCTACCAAGTGCGTAGTTTGAGTAGTTACTTCATCTTCAATAACGAAACCGCCCAGCTTTCGAACTATTTGGCTGAATACCTGAATGTCGTCTTTCTTCATCTTAGTGCATACAATGGTGGGTTTCTTCACCTTGTCGATTTTCAGTTGCTTTTTCTTTGACGGAGTCTTTGACTGAAACTCCAAAGAGCTCCTACGATTCCTCGAATTCTGGAGAAGGTTTTCTTCCCCGCTAGAACTGCTGTTCAAGTCTATATTTTTCACTGCCCTTCGGGACAATCTGAAAGAGCACCTCCTTTGCGGCCCAACGCTTTGAGAAACAGTCTTGAGGCTTGGGGTAGCTTTGGTACTGGATCTGATTTTCTTTGTAAGGCTTTTGGCAATTTTAGGCGCTTTAGCAGTTTTTCGTGGGGTTTTCATGTCATTTGCGTCTCCTATATTCTTGTCAGTTTTTTTCAAGTCTTTCAAGTCAACTTTTGTTTCACGTTTAGTTTGAGTAGATTCAAGTGCTTTTTTCTCTGCTAGAACTACTCGAGCTAATTCCCGCTGTTCATCATCAAAACACTCTTGTGTGATTTTGCATTTTTTTGCAATCTTGTTTTGGCTGATGGAGTCATGAAGTTCATTGTCTGATTCACTAGTCTTCTTTTTCAAAATGTTGTCCATATTCAAATTATGCGTCTCCATAAAGTTCATAGCTTTCTGTGATAACAAAACGTTCGACCTGATTGGGATGATATTTGGGCGAATGAAGACACCCTCATCAGATTTTATTTTTTTGGCTTTCAATCTCATATTTTCCCTCTGTTTCTCATCAGATAAGACTACTTTTTCAAGTGAAACATTAGGATTATACAGTTTTCGAGCTCTGCGATTTTTATTATTTTCACTTCCACTTGAATCAGACCCAGATTTCTGCGGGCTAACTTCAGTAGTTTTTCCTGGTTTAATCCCAGAGTGGACTGTTCTCCTACGTGAACAGCGTCTTTCCCTGTCAGCATTATCATCCGATGTGTTTTTCTCAATACTTTGGGCTTCGGATTTGTTTGTACTTGATATTTCTGCTATTTCGTCGACTCCAAAATGCGTGACTTTTTCTCGCACGCGCCGTTTTCTCCTAGTAACATTATTAGATTCGAGTTTGTCATCGAGAAGTTTCAACAAACCACTAACAACATCTTGTTGAATAGGACTGAAGGAGTTGATGGAATTGAAGCTCTTATCATTTGTACTCTTTCCCCCACTGTCTCTTTTATTTGACAACCTCTTGTTTGTATTTTCGGACTGAGCAGAAATATGTAATGTTGACATGTTGGTGCTAGTTGATTTATCAAAGATTTGCAGGGATGACATATTTGTACTCAATGATTTCTCTTCACCAACTTTGGTTGTTTCTGAAGAGCACTCTGGTAAAGGGCTTTTCGCCATATTTGGAGAGGCTACAGAGACATTTTTGCTCAAAATTTGTACTTTAGGTGAACGTGGTAGTTGCAGGAAAGACATTTCCACATTGGATACTTCTTCAGATAAGGTATTGCTTTTGCGACTTTCAGTTATTTTCCTACGGTTGGTACGTCTCTTGGAAACGTTTGGAGTGTCGATAGTTTTGTCATTAACTTTTTCATCAGACGTACTTTTTCTTGCTCTGCTACTTCTAATTTTTGGTGTTTTCATATTGTAAATGTCATCAGGTGTATTGGGCAATTCATTTTCTTTGCATAATATATTCGCTTCACTTGCTGCTGCTGTCAAGTCCATTGTATCATTTATATGTTCATCATTATGTGGGCATTCCGAAGTTCCGTCAACCTGAGAACTCAGAAATGAGTCGGGAATATGCGTGTTTCTCTCTCTTGTACTTATTATTTTCCCATCAACTAAAGCTACCATATCAGAGTCATCATCTGATGTGTATTCAGGTGATGCATTAATTTCTTCGTCGATACTTTCCCAGAAGTTTCCAGCACTACGTCCTTTAGATAATATGTCTGCGACTTCTCTATCTTGTGATGAAGGAAATCCAAGTGATAATTTTCTTCTCGAGTAGGAGGTACTTGAAACATTTGGTGTCATGATTGTTCTACGTCGATCAATTAAGGATTTGGTGGTAGGCAATGGTGTACCTGTTGATAAACTGCGTTGATATTCCTCCTTTATTATTTCTTCATATTCCTTTTGCATTTGCTGAAAAATGATGCATGAACATATTTCCATTACATAATTTGAACTTTTAAAATATCATGTTAATATGTATTTATCAAATCCTGTTGTATCTAATAAAAGAAAACAAAAAGGGTACCCTCTATAAATCTATGTAACGTCTTCATATATTGAATCATTGTTTCTTGCATTTAATATTGAGAAAAGTGCTCTCCCTTAATGCTAGCTGTCAATGTTACACTGACAATAGTCGAGTTCCGAAATTCCCAAACAGTACTGTCCAGTACTTTAGATCGTTCTGAAATTACTGAATTCTACTGGTAGAAGTTGAATTAACCTGAATTCGTTCCGAAACTAATATAGGATTTGAACAACATCCAGCAGAGGTGATATTATTTTCAAAATCAAAAATACCGTTTATAACAAATACTGATTTAGTTGAAAATCATATTGAAGAGAAGTGAAAATAAATTGATATGTAGTCCTAACCTCGAAAATTGCAGTCAAAAGAAAACAAAGAGAGTATTGAATGAATTAATGAATGAATGAATGAATGAATGAATGAATTAATGAATGAATGAATGAATGAATGAATGAATGAATGAATGAATGAATGAATGAATGAATGAATGAATGAATGAATGAATGAATGAATGAATGAATGAATGAATGAATAAATGAATGAATGAATGAATGAATGAATGAATGAATGAATGAATGAATGAATGAATGAATGAATGAATGAATGAATGAATGAATGAATGAATGAATGAATGAATGAATGAATGAATGAATGAATGAATGAATGAATGAATGAATGAATGAATGAATGAATGAATGAATGAATGAATGAATGAATGAATGAATGAATGAATGAATGAATGAATGAATGAATGAATGAATGAATGAATGAATGAATGAATGAATGAATGAATGAATGAATGAATGAATGAATGAATGAATGAATGAATGAATGAATGAATGAATGAATGAATGAATGAAGTCCCTCTCATGCTCCTGGGAAAAAAGTTACTACATATCTTAATTTCTGAATTGATATATTTTTCAGAACTATCATTATGCCAACTTGGAGTCAGAGTAACCCTATTAACTAATTTTAGTTTCAAACAGTTATTATGAACAGTACCTAAAAATACTTATTTCATCATACTTATCAATAAGATATTGAGAAGTGTTTCTCAAAGAGGTATTCACAGTTATTGATGCTACCTAATATCATGGAATATCTGTTTTGCAATGAAACCTTGCTATCTGCCAATCATATAATTATCTACTCTGACAATACTTACAGAACATATTGTAGATACATTATGATCATATGCATCAGTACCAAAAGCTGGGAATTTTGATTCTGATACTTTCATACCACTACTTTTGCATGCTTCTAACCAAAGAACAGACACAAGATGAATGTTCATTAAGTTTGCTTTTTGATATGTTGTGAAGGAGCCATCCTGAAAGAAAAATCTATGAATAGAAAGTGAACTTGACTCATTCCTCACAACTGGTGAAGAACAATAAAGAATTTATATTTGAAATATTCAAATATCATTCCACTGTTACAAAGTTGGAGTGTTAAATAAAATATCATGAAAAAATCATATTGACATATTGATTGAAAATGTAATATGAATTGCATAGAATTTCCTTTTTTCAATTTAATAAATAAAGAGATCCATAATTACTATAAATAGGATCAGTTTTTTTCTGAGAAACAATAATTTTGACAGTGTGGTGCATATTTGATTTCAAAAATCTCTGGCTTTTTTCAAAGAAAAACTAGGTACCACAACAAATTCACATACTTCATGATGATGTTGAACCTCCATATACAAAGCAATGTTTTCCATCCATATTATTCCAGGAAAAAATTAATGGCCTCGTGGAACTTTAAAATTTTTTACTAAAGATCCGCATCTACGGAATTTTAATATTTTGTATTGAAGTACCGCAACTGGCGGAATTTTAATATTTTGTACTGCAATATCAGAATATATTTATGGTATCTTAAGAATGTTTTGATATAAATTGACCAAACCTAACTTACCTAACCTAACCCCGTATCAAACTCTGAACGACTACCCCCCTTGAAGGTTCAGGGTGCTGATTCATTCATCTATATCAAAATATTATATCTTGACACAACATAAATGGCACGACCATACATATACACGAAAAAATCAAACAGATGCGGAACTTTAGTACAAAATGATAAAATTCCGCAGGTGCGGATCATTAGTAAAATAGTTCCGCAAGGTGCGCAATTTTTCAATTTTCATTAATTTTTATTAGATAATGGAGAATATATGAGACATCACCATTGAATAATTGTTAACTCAAATATTTTGCATGGTATCAGCAAGTATCAACAAGAAAAAATACTAATTTTCTGAATAACAAAAAATTTAAATTCCTTCTATGAACCCAAAATTATGTCAACATTATTCCACATTATTACAACTTTTGGAATTTGGAATAAGGTGATAACAGCTATAAGAATTTGAATCATTTCAGAGTATCATCAGAATATTGAATATAATTCAAATGGGACTTCAAAGGTGAATCATTTATTGAATCAAAAACAATGAAATGTGATCAGAAATGTGGGACAAAGGATACTTGATGACATTTATATATCAAAAATAAACTCTTAATTGGATAATGCAATTTAAAAAATAGTTGTTTCTCAAAGTTTATTATTAAAAAGCTGATGTTTCTTTACAAAATTATCAACTTACTCAAATTTTGGCTGTGATTTATGGAATAATCCAAGGAATAATTTGTTATGTTTTTCCCAATATAATCCACATGAACTACTAATCATACCTGAAAGATGAAGAAACTATCTGAAATTCTTACCTTGAATATCACATGTGTAACATCTCTAGTAAATGTGTCCCTGATCATTGCACCCATTGAAGCTGTCAATGCTTTCACTCCATCAGAACGATCTTGATCTTTGCTTTTTATCTCAACATAGGCAACCACCCCGTCCAATAGTTTATTGAATGGAACTGGTGAATAGACAGATATTGATTGTCTAGAACCAGCCCTACTTCCAGTTTTGTCAGAACATGAATCAGAATTATTACTTTCACTGGGAGTTTTGGAATTTTGTTGTTCCAAGGCTCTTCTTCTTAAAAGAGCTGTTGGACTCTCACATTGAGGCTTCTTTTGTAATCTCTTAAGAGGACTGGCAAAACTATCATTCAATTTTTGTTTGTCTAGGTTTTTCTTGTATTCTTCAATATTATCTTTTTCAGATGCTATTAAGCCCAAGATCAGTTTTCGTTTTATGGGACAACTCATAATCTTTTCGTAAAGACTGTTATTTATTTGAGACATGGCACCAGAATCTTCATTTGAATCACAATTAACAGAAGCTTTGGGAGTTCGTTTTGTTCCTTTCACTTGTGGAGAAATGTAACCAGTACTAAATTTTGGTCTCATTTCTTATTACTTAATTTAAAATGCTTAGGTTTTGAATAAGCGTTGTAGTGTCACAGCAGCGTGAGTGATTTTTCGGAAAAACATGCACTCATCCAGTTCAAACAAAAAAAAAACATTACATTCAGTTTACATTAAAATCACAAAATATTTCAAATACTACCGACAGTGACAGAGTACTGACAGGAGTGACAGGCGACAATGACTTGCTTGTAGCTTGTGTGCTGACCATATATATAAGTCGGGTTCCGATATTACTGAATTTACTGATGACAGTCAGCAATTTCGGAACGAATTCAGGTTGAGTAAGCTACCACCAGTATAATTCAGTAACTTCAGAACGATCTACAGTACTGAACAGTACTGGTTGGGAATTTCGGAACTCAACAATAATAATTATTATTAGATATATGGTGCCAGATGGTGCTGACACGACACTAGCGACATATGTGAAAGAAGCTGCCAGAGCTCCTTGGCCAGAGCTGGCTGCTCCATTTTCCGAACATACCCAATTTCCCAGTGGCGCGCAACTCATCTCTGGTTGTCATAATTCCCGAAAAAATAGGGAGTAGGGAGGGACTAGCGACTATAATGTTTTGTGTTATTTGTTTGCGAAAGAAGAAAAAACATATATTTTTGAAAATTCAGTATCGGCGCGTTCACATGCCAGCTTTTTAACAAAGTGAAAACCTTGAAAATCTGAGCTTCTTTTATTAGGCAAAAGTTGTAACGTCAAAGATAAGAACTTAACCTTACTGTACTCTGTGGTAACGGTAACGTAATCGACTTTCTGGCAGATGACATGACCTTGGTGCGCGCTCACAAAGATCGGCCAATGGAATCACCAGAACAGACAGCTATAATAAGTCAAATCGCGAAAAGCCAGCATGTGAACGCGCCGTATGTATACCTTTTTGTATTTTCATAAAAGGGGGAAACCAGACACTGTCTCTGGGGGAAACACGCCACTGGTCGTTCGGGAATATTCGGAAATTTAAGCAGTCAACTCACTCAGGCATTCGTCTCTCTGGCCTTGGCTTGCCTTGGCCCTGGACATAGGGAGGTGACAATGACAACACTTCAACACTAACAAAACAACATTAGTCTTGTGTCACTGGTAACAGTAGTAACAGGTAACAGCAACAGGCAACAGCATTAACAGCAAACTTGAGTTGAGCAAACCATAGATAGCAAACCAAGGATATGAAGGAATAAGGATAGTTTATCATCCTTGAAAAATAGTTTTGAAAAAAATCAAACAAAGACGAACTTTCCCTGGACATATAAATACGTGTGTACCACTTCTTATAAATCGGAAAGGCCAAAATGAACGAGTATGCCTCACGGCTCCTACCACCTGCCAAAGAAAGTAGTACTCGAGCTGCTTGTAAAAAATGCGGTTATGCTGGCCATCTAACATACCAGTGCCGAAATTTTCTGAAAGTTGATCCAAATAAAGAAATTGTTCTTGACGTAAGTAGTACCAGCAGTGAATCTGAACAAGAATATCTCACCCCATTGACAGAGTTAAGGGAAAAAGAATTACAAGAGAAACAAATCAAACTTAAGAAGAAAAAACACAAATCATCTAAGAAGTCCAAGAGGAAGAGGAAGGCATCTTCAAGTGATGAAAGTGAAGATGATAGTAGTGACAGTCATGGAAGGAAATATAAGAAAGGAAAGCAGAAACATAGAAAAAAATCAAAACCCAAATCTTCTGATTCTGAATCTAATTGATATTCTCCCACCCATTATCGAAAATAATTGCATGCCTATCATTTCATAAATACATTTTGAAAAAATAGGTACCCCTTTCTCTGTATTTATTGACTCAGATAATTTCACACAAAATTTTGAATAAATAGAAAGGTTCACCCTTGAAAGTGTTTTTTAGCATTTCCAAATCACTTCAAATACTTATTCCAATGTACAGCCATTCCTTTTTTAATTCAGAATATACCTATGCCCCTACAGGATCTCTTTGTCACCACAAAAAATCTGTTTAGGGAAACAGTTTATTAAACATAAGAATTATACAAAGATTATACCTAAATAAATATGAACATGATGCTGTCAAAATGTGTTAAACAAACATTTTACCATTAAAAATCATGGCCTTTCAATTCTGCATTTTCCTCGGAATTTTCAGTAGAGTATGAGAAGTCTCTTGGATTTTAAATCCTTATTTCGAATTTATCAGAATAAGTACATGGTTACAGAAACTATATGCAGAAATGAAAGAATCGATCATAGTAGGATGATGTCAAAGCCATGAGTTACTTGTGGAATATGTTAAATATGACTTTCATCCTTGATTTTTGTCCTTTTAACTTATGACTTAAAATTGATGCATAAATCCACCATAAAAGCCTTTACTAAAAGTGAGAATACCTATACTGAAAAAGGCTAATTTCGAGGTCAAGTAATAATGTATGGAAGTGAAGAGGACAAAAACCTAAAGAAAAGACATAATGGGTGTTGACATAATCGAATTTCAATGTTATGAAAACTGTCGAGTAGCCTGTATATCTTATAATAATTCTCTGTTGTTCGGTTTCGGAGAAATTGTATTGGTATAAGAGTGAAATTTATTCCATGGGGTAAAAATGTGTTACTATTTAAAAAAATTACTGTAATGATGCCCAACACTATTTACCAAATACACAACTCATGCAAATATAATGCAAAAATATTCAGGAAATTGTGGGTCAATCAAATCTCATGTCAACATTGTCAACTGAATTCACAGGTTAGACTACTGCAGGTATGGATTCAAAAACATGATTAATTTTTGTTCTATTCACCTAATTGCTGCTAACAATTTCATGGAGCCATGTTCCAATTAGTTTAATGTAAATATGCAGTAAAAATGATTGTTTTGACCGATTTTTCAGAATGAAACATTGCAGTGCAAAATAGTAAAAAATATTAAGTTAATCCATGGGTCATTATATACATGTATACAAAATCAGAATATATTTTTCCTGATCAGAAAATTAAGTACACCATACATTCAGTTTTTTGGAATATTTCCTTGATTTTAGATATTGAAAACTTTATTTTGATTCTAGTACTAATACCTACAACTACAAGGTAGACCTATTTCTGATATCAGAAGTGTTTGAAAAGTGTTATGAATTTAAATCTTACACTTGATGGAAATATTTTTTAAATATCTGACTGGTGGCTAGATTGATAGATACATACCTACCCAAAAACTCCATATTCAGTAAATATTAATATATATCCAATAAACAGTCTTCATATGGATTATTATCACAAAAGTGCTTTTCAGCAAGATTATAATTCTCTAGTATTTGTCCAATATCCAACCCTTTCAAGGACTTCATTTTAATTTTGAGTGGGAGAGAAGAAGTCATCACATGGGCAAAGAAGTTGTGAAAATATAAGTTCCTATCAAAAAACACTTTAGCATCACTAAGATTGCACTTGGTACTAGCCTTATAATCACTTATATAACATTCAATAGCCTGTATAGGTAATTCTAAGAACCATGGTTTGATTTTCCTTACATGAATCATGTCAATAGTCAGAGTTTCTCCAAAATCTAAAGTGAACACTTGGACTGTCAGAGGTCTTCCATTATTGGCAAACTCCACTTCCCTCACAACAGCTCTTTTGAATTGTTTGGTCTGGTCCTTGACCAAAACCATCTCACCAATAGCTGGAGAAATTTTGAATGATTCATAAGTTCTAATCATTCTTTCAGCATTCATCTTTCTTTGTAATTCAAGAATATCTCTGTCTATCAAATAGTTTGTTTCATTTTGAGGATTTCTCACCACATGGGCATAAAATCTACAGGGATTGATGTATCCAGTTATTAATATAGTAACAGTCTCCTTTGGCAGTGGCAGGCAGAGTGAGTAGTATGCTTCTCTAAAAACAAATTCTGTGTCAGTAGTGAATCCATCTTGAGGTAAAAGAGCATGATCCAACTTACAATGCTTCCCTTTATAGCAGGTACCATCTGGCTTAGTGAACCTACATATCCTTGCTTCATCTCTTGGGTCATATCCCATCACAGCCTCATTAACATTGTCTGCACTCTCTAGGTCATCAGTATATTGTAGAAACTCATCCATCTCTGAATCTTCCTCATAATTATCAAAAAGTTGAACAGCAAAACCCAAATCCAATAAAACTTGACCCACTGTATCCTGATCAATATTTTTAGAATTCTGTAAGTCTACAGCAATACTGTTAGGTTCTTTTTCCACATAAACAAGTTCAAAATCAATGGAATGTGCTCCTTTTATGAACCCTGTCAAGTCATGGAGAGCTTCAATAGAATCACATGGCCACTCACTGAGTCTATTAAAATTTGTAGAACCTGGGGGGTACATCAAAGGTAAGTGGCACCTCAAAGCAAACATTGGCATTTCACACATCTCTGGGGTGAGTTTTCGTAAGTTTTTATAGGAAGTAATTTTTTTATTTCCAAAGTCAACAAGTTGTACAAGAACATCTTCGTCCTCATCTGGTTTCTGATCAGTTATGGAAACTCTAAACCAACTTCCATAATCTGTAATAAAAGCACAGCAGTGTTTTCCAATATAGTTGAGGGTTTCTTCCTTAGATCTATACTTGGAGCTTGTGCCCTTGAAGTATGCATCAATTTGTTCATTTAGGTGATCAATGGCTGCTGTTTCCTCATCTACAATATGTAAATAAAACTCTGATGGAGATTCAATGTGACTGAAAACACACATATCTCCAACTCTTGGAAATTGTTTAGATTTTAAGGTGATATCACTTTTTTTTCTCATCCCTTTCTTGGAACCTTGTTCAGATTTTAAATCATTGTTGATTTTTTCAGCAAAATTTCGCTGCTTATTTTTTTTCTTACTTCTTGATGCTTTATTAGACAGATCAATATTATCTAATATGAAGTCAGGAATGTTATCCAATTTAGTTGGTTTTAAAGAAATATCTGGAATTGGACAGACTTCATCTGTAACAGATTCCAATTCCTTCTTTCCCAAGTTCTTTGCTGTAATTTCATAGTTATTTAATTTTTTTAGTGCAGTTGATTTTCTAAGATCTTCTAAATGGTGATCTGAAGATGAATTAAAATTGTTAATTGTTGGTTTGGAATCCAAGGGGACATGTTTCTGTTCCATCACATTATCTGTGTGGGAATCTTCAATGATCTTAACTGATTCTGCATTTTCATCCTTACAATTTGAAAAATCTGTGCTCATCTCTGACGAGTCAGAACTAATATAGGAAGGTACAATATTTGTGCTGATATATAAAGAATTTTCATCAGAAATGTCTACAGTGCTGGTCTTATTTGATATTGTCTTCAAAGAATCAGCTAGTTTACTAGTATCTCTTTCAGGTATTTGTTGTGCATCTGAATTGACATATGAATGACTAGAAGGGTTTAGTGTACTTTCAATAGAAGCTGGACTTGATTTCTTATAATGATCTTCCATATTTGACAGTGCAATTGGATTGATACCAAACTTCACATGCAACATTTTTAGTTGTTGTCTCACAATCTGTCCAATTGGTATATCATTTTGAGAAATATCTTCATTTATAGAGAGACAGTCCACAGGAAACTGAGAATTTAAGCTGACTTCATCAGTTACAGGTGCAGATACAGAGGAAGCTGCATAATGACTTTCAGATACATCATGTAGAGTGTTTGTTTCAATTGGTGAGTTACAAATTTCTCCACTTCTAGAATGAGACCTCTGAGGATTTAGTTCAACTTCTTCAGCTAATGGTGCAAAATGAGTTCTGGGATTGTGTGGAATACCATTTTGGTAATCAGCATCATCATCATCTACATCAACTTCAACACTGTGATCTCTATTTTCCATATTTGTTGAGTGCAAAACAGTATTATGAGTATTGGATTCAACTAAAATATTATGGCACCCATTTTCTGATGCATATTTCTTCATAGGTATTTTCCATTTGTCCAGGATATTCAAGTCCCAGATATTTTCTATTATAGAGTTCATGTCCACTAACTTTGTTAATACCTCTAGTTCATACTTTACAATTTCGGTTGGTTTTTGTCCCAGATCTTCTGGCGTCTCCTTGATATATTCAACCAAAGAATACACTTGGTTGATTACATTGTCAATATTTTCCTTGAGAACTGAAGTTTCATTAATTATGGCATCAAATTGAACAAGAATATTATTCAGTTTGGATTTTCTTCTGTCCATTTCTTGTTTCACAAATCCAACCACGATGAACAAATATCTTACAAAAGAGCAAACAGCACTGTATAAAAATACGAAACGAGACTAGACAAGATAGAACATGAAAAGATGAAATAATTAGATAAAAGTTAAACAAAATTCATTGCACTTTTTGCAATTTTGCATGAGTGATTGAGTGCATAGATAATATATACAGCAAGCTGTTGAGTGTGCTTGTGCCGTGTCACCACCAGTGTTGCCACTTGAAATTGTTCTAATGCTGCAAAATTTGTTTCAAAATCCTTGCAAAATCCTTGCAAAATATTTTTATATCGAAGATTCTGAAGTCGAAATGGAAAAATTGAAGTAATAAAACATCGAAAAATTGTGAAAATACTAGCATAATCTACTGAATTATTATGAACTAGGTTTCTTCATCAAAGACATCTAGTGACGAGAAGCTCAAGCGTACCCATACATCAAATCCTTTTTTAAAGGAGTAAAATATTCAACTGAAAATGAAAAATGTTTTGATAAAAATAAAGCTGAGCAGTAAATCATTTCAGTTATATATACTACAATATCTGGAATTTACATATTTTAAACTTTTGCTCCAATCGAATTAATGGTTCCATATGCATAAAAAAAGTTGACAACTGTCAGTGTCAAGCCATTAGTCAATGAGAGAAAATCATAGGAGAAAATGAACATGGAACCACAGAAATGTAATGAAAAATGTGCATAGAACACATCTCAAAACTTCAAAACAATCACAAAACGAAGAAATGCATTTTTGATTCGACAATTTCGACCAATATCATGAACAAATTCGCATCGCTAGGCCTTTCTCAAAATACTTGCAAAATCCTGGCAATACATCATTTGCTGCCCGAATGCTGCAAAGCGTTGAATTTACTTGCAAATGCAAGTAATTACTTGCAAAACGGCAGCACTGGTCACCACGTCAACCACGTGTCACAGTTGCCGTGTGGCGTGTGGTGGACTGGTGGAGGGGGATGTACAAATTATTGCGATTTTGTGAGGTTCAAATTTAGCAAAGAAAAAATTAAAAACGCGATCAATTATGTTCGAGTATGGGTCGAATGAAAATTTGGTTTCATCGGTGACTAAGGGATGGCGTCACTTACCATGTTCTTATGACAATAATCTGATTGGAAATTATAATTTCAATACGGCCCTATTTGATATCTTTTATTTTCTCCAGTTTATATCGAATTAAAGTTATGGTAACTTTGCACTTATCATGCGATCTATATTTTGATGATTATTTCATTCATGCTAAAATACACGTTTTTGGTTGGTTGAAATGATTGTGTTGATAAGCAATAACATCATATGTTTTCGATTTTGTATTTCGGCTCCTGATTGGCTATTGAATACCTATTACCTACATGCTGTGTTTTCGTTTCTGTATTTCGCTTTCTGATTCGTAGCAGTCAGCTAAATGGAAAAAATCTAGTCTTCCGTGCACGGAAGAACTAGACTTTGTTCGTAGGCAGTAGGGTAGTTTAATTAAACAACGACTCACCAGTTGCAATCTGTCATATTATTTTCCGATTCCCTGGTAAATAAATGAATGCAACTACACCAAATTTTCGTCTGAACCATGATAAACACACACTATTAATATGTATCCACTTCATTTTCCACAAATTATGGATAATTTCAGCAAGAATTAATCTTATTTAACCTAACCACACAAATTGTGACAACAATCAAAATGAATTCAGCTCAGTAGTACCACAGAGTACAGTAAGGTTATTTGGTAGTACCTAGTGCATAGGTAATCTTGCCTACATCATGGTTGCATAACGAATCTTCTACAATGCATAATCAAAATAACTAATTCCATAAACAGTACGGTCTGTATACGTTTAATATTAATTTAAACAATAAATAGGAAATCATCAGAATGGCTTGATTTTATTCATGAAATAATCTGAACAAATAAAACTTGTGTTGTTGATGATATTATCGAAAATTCCTTCTCTTTTTCGAAACAAATCCATAGCGCGAGTGTGGTTTCCCAAAGCAACATGATGAATTTGTGTTTCGATAATCATCAATACACTTGTTTGTATTTCATGCGAAAATTTTTGTTGGTACCTGCTTACGTATTTTGACATGAAAAACACGAATTTCATAATATTATCGTGAACATATCTATAGTTTTCGAGATAATCGACACCAAAGTTCGAAATTTCACCTTCTTTGTATGGCAACTTTTGGGCAAGTATTGTATCTTCTTAGATCCCAAGACATATTACATGTATTTACCATGGTTAATTATGATTTTTGTGTAAGAAAAACATCATAAATATGTAATTTTTTCGTATTTTTCCTAATATTTCTTAAACTAGGCAAACTAGGCAACATAAGCAACGGCCATTTTGAAAACCTCAGTGCGAATCTTGAGCAAATAGCAACACGAGTCAGTGATAAGTGTTCTCTCTCTTCAATACATGTCGAAAAGAAAGATGGTTATCAGTTAAAGAAGGTGAAATTTCGAACTTTGGCATCGATTATCTCGAAAACTAGAGATATGTTCACGATAATATTATAAAATTCGTGTTTTTCAGGTCAAAATACGTGAGTACCAACAAAAATTTTCATCAAAATATAGATCGCATGATAAGTGCAAAATTACCAAAGTTATTCGCGATAAAGGCTATTTGAATTTCGAATAAAACGATAGTGGTACCAAAGATTAGTGGTTAACTAAACCTTTTACATTATCATTACTGTTTTACTAACGTGTATATGACAACTAAATGACAACCGGTTTCTCCAAATTTTTAGTTCTAAGGTCCGATTTTGCCATTATTGTCAATTGTCAACTGTCGCTAGTATCGCCACTGAAATTAAAAATTAAATATCAAATTATCAAATTGATTTCGATTTTCAGTAAAAAAAAATATACATCTTTTGTGGCAATATATAATAAAAGGCATAATATAAGTGAAAATTGAACACTTCTCCTATTAATCCTATGATTTAAATAATCATTTGTAATTTGTTATTTTCTCTATTATTCGATATGGTCGATAACGACAGACTTAGACAATGGCTTTGTAATGTAAGTTACCTTGTTATTTGTAAAATGAATATAATTCATAACCAGATAGTTTTTGTAGTATCAAAATCCTGATGGTGCCTTCAGAGATATCCTGGGTGTGGTGAACCAATACAGAGGACTACATCCCGAACAAGATATATACAGTAAAGGTTGACATAATTGTGGTTGAATTGTATATTATTTAAATTTTTTCAATAGCTTTCAATGATGGAACAAGGATGGAATTGGTTAATTTGTCTGGTACTATCCCAGTTCGTTACAAAGGATCTGTTTATAATATTCCAATTTGTATATGGTTGATTGATACTCATCCAAAAAATGCACCCATTTGTTATGTTAAACCTACTTCTGATATGGCTATAAAAGTGTCAATGTTTGTTGATCAGAATGGAAAAATATATTTGCCTTATTTACATGATTGGATTCCAGTGAGTATGATGCCAATAATTATATTTGAGAATTCATGTTTGAAATACTATTAGTCCAATGATTCCAATTTAAAAATTGGACTTAACATTCTCTGATACATGGCAATATTTTAGAATACATCAGACTTGCTAGGGTTAATACAGGTTCTCATTGTGACATTTGGTGACCAACCACCAGTATTTGCCAAAGCAAAAGAGAGTGCTGAAATGCCATATTCACCAAACTGTGAGTATTTTTTATAATATGATACATTTCAATAGATTTATAGTGCATTTGGTTAGTAAATTCATTTCAGGTGGTAGTGCCTCAAAAATGGTTTTCAAATATCCTGAATGAACTTTATTGCTGGTATTAAAACATTATTGTCTTGAATGTAATTCAATAATTTGTACCAGATGTGGATCATCCAAATTTTTCATTTTTGACAATACATAAGCCTTTCCAAATAATTTGCAAAATTTCATCATTCATACAGTATCTATGAGGACACATCTGATCATAAAAAATAAGATCATATTTATAAAAGAATAACATAGAACACTAGTTCAGGGGTCATTGTTATATAGAAAATAGAGTCAGTCAGCTAAAAGTTTTTGTTGAAAAAGGTTCAAATTTACAATATTCACACTTTCTACTACATTCGGAGATGTGTAAGATAATTCAATGTCACTATTATTATTTTCCATCATGCAACAGATTGCTGAGTTCGTTTTCAACAATGATGGATACGATCGCGAATATACTGTCACTTATTATGACAATTGACGTTATTTCCGCGCACGAGCGGCAACGTTGTCACTTAATGACATTCCTCGGAAAACGTCAACCTTTTGTTGTGATTTGAAAGCGTCAAAGACCACTTTATATATAAACAACATATATATATATATATATATATATAAACAACATATTGTACAACTGTGAATGTGAATTTACATCGTCTGAAATACATGTATAAAATATAGTGTGAGTAACAAAATTTTGAGATTTCTAACAAAATATTGAATTGTACATTTTCTTCCAAACAACTTGAAATAACTGATGAAATTGTGGAAACACCTCTTCAAGAAATATCTAACGTTTCTGATTAGCAGCATCAACATGGGACATCTCCGGAAATTTAAATGTTGGAATAACTTCACTATCAATTATTATTCCAATAAATGAAATCGGAAAGTTTCCGACATTCAGATTTTCATTCCAATTCCAAGTTGAAGTTTAACAAAAATTCATCGAATACGTTTTTTTTATTTACCTCGTGCTATCAAATTTGACTTAGAAAAACATTCCCAAAAATATAGTAACGGCTCCTCCACCATTCTGATGACGTACTAATTATAAGAGCCTTGACAGAGATGGATAGGTATTTTCATCATTGTCTTAACGCATCCTAGCACTTTTGCACACAATTGCCGGAAGTATAGATATGTCTAAATAGTCGGATATTCTGCAATAACATCTTGGTATTCGCGATAGAAAATAACACGTAGCACTATCTCATGGTAACAACTCAAACTTCTCGAAGTGGTGTCGTTTTTGTTTTGTTTTCATATTTTTGATGTTTGTGTCATTGTGACATAGGTGTCTTGTCACCAAACAATAACTGAAACGAGAAAAACTGCTGGAAGTACACCTTTCACATCAGAAGCGAACATAAACAGAACAGAGGATAAGTTTTTCTGTGGGTTATCCTCCAGAGAGTTCGGTGGTTATACCACTTCGAGTGGTTCACGAGTCACCGCTAGGTAGCGTATCGCTTAGCACCTATCGCGAATTGCTATGATATATCCAATGTATCATTTGTTCAATATTGTTGAAAAAGTTGAAACTGAATTATATTTTGAAAGTTCATCCCGGTGCCCAAGAGAATGTTGATTATAGACAAGATACATATCAAAGTATTTTTTCATTTCGAAATTATGGCCAGGTAAAACTTTATTTTGATATTGGCAATTTTTCTTTGAAGTTGATTATGCTAGTCAAATATTCCATTTTTTGATCAATCATTCAAGAAATTAATGACTTCAATCTGGCAACAGTGCAAACAACAGCTTATTCTTCATTTTTCAGTCCGTAGGCTCAACCGAATTAAGTTCAGAAACTTATAACCAACAAATATCCCCAAATCTCATTAAATCTAATTAGTACGTCATAGTGTTCCGCCATAAAAATTTTATATCGCTGTAATTTGAAAATTAAAATCATTAGGATGATTCCAACAGTAATTCTAGACAGCAGAAACATAATACTTGTTATTCAAACAATAATTTCATGAAAATTAATTCGAAGGAAACTTCCCCATTGTTACATGATGAATAATAATTATTGACTATGTAAATATGATAAATCCTTCTAAAAGTATAATATTTTATGTTTATTCTGTGAATAATTTTGGCAGTGAAAAAAGTAAACATAAACGCATCAATAGATAAGCAGAAATTTCAATTTTTCTTGACATTTGAAAAAAATCATTCCTCGCGAAAAAACTATCAGACAAAATTCAAACCCCCCCACCCTCCGCACAGCGTTCATGCAGCAGCCGTCAGGCGGCTACCCCCTCCCTCAGCCGCCCTACCCGCCCGCCGCGTTCTCCGCCGCGCCAGCGGGCGGCTTCGCCGGCTACCCGCCCTACCCGCCAGCGGCTGCCCCCGGCGGCGGCTACCCGCCCTACGCTGCCCCCGGTGGCTACCCGCCCTTCGGGGGCGGCAGCTTCGGCGGCACGGGCACCATCAAGGAAGAGCACATCAAGGAGTCGCTGCTGAGCGCCGTCGAGGACAAGCTGCTTAGGAAGATGAAGGAGCAGTTCCAGCAGAACCAGGCCGAGTGCGAGACGCTGAAGCGGACGCAGGACGAGCTGAAGCAGGGCAAGGCGCGGTTGGACGGTATACTGGGTCGGATTGAGAAGGAGAAGGTTAGGGCACAGAAGATTGGTAAAAAAGAGAGTCTTATAGTTGCCGCTATCGCGAGAACTTCGCTGAAAGTGCAGAACATTTGCTTTGCGAATGCCCAGCGCTCTTCTGCAAGAGGCTCAAATTCCTGGAAGGGGCCTCCGATGTTAGGAAACTAGCTCCCAGGAAACTGATAAACTTCGCAAGAAGCCTCGGTATCCCAGGTCTCGAGTAGAATAAGGGTTATGCACAAAATATCTAATAGGTCGAGGTGCTTGAGAGGCAGCATAGCCTTAACGACCCTCCCCCCTCCCTCCCTACGATCTACAATCTAGGGCACAGATTAGTTAAACCTCACAGATGAGACAGTCAGACAAAGCGAATAAAGAGAGATGTCGAAAGCGCGAGACTTGAAGGTCCAGTCATAGATATGTGCAGTCGCTAAAATATTGATCGCATGTTTTGTTTACATCGTTGTCATCATTTCGTTAGTTATGTTACAGATATTTTCGTTTAACACGATTCACGATCCAATATTTCGGATGGGTTCATGTTCTTACATTATATAACATTATCCAAAAGCTATAATTCAAAAGGAAAAGTAATAGAGGTGTCGAGGATTATCACAGCACAAATTAAACAACCTGTGATCATAGGTATATACCTTCATTGTCTGGAATGTGAATCAGGCACAATAATATGTTTATTGGCAATCATTTGTGTATATAAAGATTGTAAATCATATTCAAATAAATCGGAGAGTATCAAATAACATAGTTTTTCAAAGGACGAATAGTTGTGTTATATTATTGACTTTGAACAAACTCTTCCATTTGATGAGAATATCACAATTTTTGCTATACCTATACTGCTTTATCACATTTCAAGTTGAGGAATATAGATTCTGATCATTTATCAGACAATTGAATCGTGTTATATTTTTCCTGATGACAATAAATGGGCTATATTCAAAATATTCCATCGTTAAATTCATTAAGACTCCTTCTTATTCCTGAAAGACACTAGTTTCTGATGACAACTTGTTCATAATAAATCACTTAGAAGTAGGTAACTTTTTATCACAGATCTTTCATATCGGTAACTGCGAAATTTAAAGATCCGAAGGTCAATGAAAACGGATGTCGGTGCATCAAACAAAATGGGCGGAGTGTCTCATATGTAAGGTTTTCTAATCTGTAGTTAGTGGATGTGGTGTGACTTCGAACGACGCTTGTATCCGCGGTTCATATTGCAATATTCAATACATCTGATCTGAATCAACTTTTGCGGCTCGAACTTTTCTTTTATGTATCAAGGATGATGCAAAAAAAATTAATCGGAAATACTCACATATCTTTTCTATGAGGCCTGGGAGACCAATTTGTATTGTCTCATTTTTAACGTGTTGATACAGAAAGGCTTACGAAATAAGGTGAGCTTTTGGACGAAGTAGAGGAAGAGATTGGTGGGAATATGAGTTGCCTAAACTGCCATCAGATAAATGGATAGATACATACATTTATTGGACCATTCATTAAAGTAGGGGTGGGTGAATTTATCGGTATTATCGATAGTTTTACAAAAAAATAAATTATGATATCGATAATTCCGATAATATTGATACATTCTGATTATCAAAAATCGATATTTCCAAATCGTTATTGCCCACCCTTGAATTTCTGAATCGTGTATCATTTATTTGAATTGTCTGGTCTCAAGAGCTTGTGAGGGATTGAAAAAGTATAGATTAAACAAAAACCTTGGTAATACAGTTGAAAATGATCGATCATAATGATAATTCCGATAATATCGCGTATTTTGGTATGCCTAAATTAATTTCTAAAGTTTCCATCAAACAAAAGAATGCTTTATTTTTGATAATATCAAAATAATGTTCTCGATTTTGTTTGTTTTAGAATGATTTGGACAAGAATATTAGATTATTGCAAGATAAGGAACAAGAATTAGATAAAGCTATAGAAAGGATCAGCAATCAAGAGTCCATAGATGTCGACGATGCTGTTATAACAACTGCTCCATTGTATAAACAGTAAGTTTTGCCATGAATAAATCTCTCAGGGGAATATCAAAAGTGGGGCGACCAACTTCAACGAAATTGTAAGAAGTTCTGATATACAGATAATCAAATTAGGATTATCTTTGAATATTTACTTCTTTCACATTATGTAGAGACTTCCTGGTATATACATTTTGTGGTTTCAAATGTGATAGACGATTTCATGCTTTTAGATTGTTGAATGCCTTTGCCGAAGAAGCTGCTTTGGAGGACGCGATATATTACATGGGTGAAGCCCTCAGATGCGGAGTGATAGATCTGGACGTTTTCCTGAGGCAGGTCAGAACTTTATCGCGCAAACAATTCATGCTACGCGCCCTGATGCAAAAGTGCCGTCAGAAAGCAGGCCTATCTGTTTGAGAATATACCAAATTACTTTGGTTCATAGATTAGAAATATTTTTTCAATGTTATATATTTCCTGTTTTACTCATGATATCGTTAGATAGGTTCAACAAATAATTTTATTGTTCACATATATATTCTTTAATATATCACGTATAAAGCATTTTATTTATTCGTTCTTCATTCCATACTTTTATGATATAGTGTCTCAAGACTGGTATACAGGGTGCCCGTATTTCGAGTTCCACCGGCTGTCAGTTATTATTCGCGAAAATCACGAACCAACAGATGGCGCTCGAGAAATGTCAAAAATTTTACATGAGGGTGATCAACAAACATTTGGTATATGTTTTCAATGATAATATGTCAATTTTCAATTCAATTTTTAGGAAAGAAATAAATAATCCTGAGTATCCAAAAGGGGCGCTATTGATATATTATCGTTTATAGAATTCAAAACAGGTATTTTATGTGAGTTTCGTGGATTTATTATGTTTTTATAGGCTTTTCAAACCACCTCTGCAAAATCAATGGGGCCACTAAGGTATTTGTATTTCAATGATTTCTCTTTATTTCAAGAATGGCCAAGATTGAAATAAGTATCTAGAGTATATTGGAGATAAGAAGAAACCCTTAAAATAGTGAAAAGCATTATTCAAAGCTGCTCACATACTTGGTGGGATAGATGTCAAACACATACTCGAACACATATATAAATAAACTCCTGTTCACAAACTTCAGCCAAAGATTAGTGGTTTCAGGCATAGGGTAGCTCTAATGTGAAATTAAAATAGTTCCATGGAAAAATTATCAGTGGAAGTGTGAATTTATCTGTAAACCTGTAATAATTTTTTCCTAACCCAAAAAAAGATGATTAGCAAAATAAAAACAAAGAATTGTAGTCAATTAACTTTATTCTCTGAGAGAAGTATAGGGGTGCTTATATTGAGACACCTACCTATTTTAAATAGGCAACACAAGTTATTATTTTCATTCATATAATAAAAATAATTATAAAATATAGATGAGTATGTATGTTCCAAGAATAACTTAAAAAGTTTGAGACCTTTTGGTCTACCAGTCATTCAAATTCGTTTATTTCAATTGATACTTCATTCAATTCACAGCTTATTCATTTTGAATAAATATTTGATTTCATTCAGCCCACATTGCCCTCACTCTTGAAGTTTGCATGTGATGACTTCCAGATGTTCATTGAAGGAATTGCAATCTTTTTGAGCCTATCTCTTGGTTTAATTCTCCATGGTCCTGAAGTAAAATCAAGGTTTTCATAACAAACAACAAGAGACACAACTACAGTTAAACCAGATCTTATTTGTTTGATTTAACCTGAAATAAGACATACCTTCGCATTTACTTGAGAAATCCAGTTCTATATGAAGTGCTTACTAAAAACGTAAATGTTTGTGGTGATAAGTTCTCCTTTTTTCAACGTGATCATCCATTTTTCACACAATCCTGAAGGGAAATTCAGGATTTTGTGCCAAAGGAAGGATGTCTGTACGGTAGGGGGGACGCTGAAATACTGAACAAATCTTTGTCGATTTCGTCTTTACGACCTTTTGAACTTGCTGCATGTTTCAATAATATTAGTTACTAGCTGATAATCACGAAACAAGTCCGAAAACTATTCAAAACAATTCAATTTCATTAAAAATAATACGAAAGCCTATTCTATACAATGCTGAATTGCTTTGGTTATCACCAAAGACATTCAAATACAGGAGACTTAACGTTCCATTGTTAAATCGGTTTCCAAGCCGATCAGTCATTGTATGGATGTTTGCAACGAGTGCAAGAGAGAAAAATATACGCACAGGGCGCCTCGGCAACAATGTATGTTTGAAGGTTCTTATCATCGTCAGTGGCGTGCTGGCGTGTCAGTCATGAGTCATGTAAATGTCACATCTGTATTTTTTTCCTTCAAAATACTTCTTGTTTCTTTCATACTTTTATATTTCCACGAAAATGCATCCACGACTTTGTGCCGTTCCATTATCTATATCTACCTACTACTAAAACTAACCAATATAAAGTGATAGGATCTCATTTCTTCACACCAGACATGGTTGACTACAATTTTGGAAAGCATGGGTAAGAAAATATACTAATATAGTTTGTTTGAAGAATCTTTGTGGTAACATGATTCATTTTAGCATCAGAATATCTACAGAGATCACTGCTGAATATTGTGGCACTTGTGCTAACCATTTTGATACTGGAAATGGGAAAACATATACCTTAAAAAGGTTCGAGGTAAGTCTTTCTGTACTGTATTGGGTAGTGAACTGATTTCTCGAGTGTTTTATCTTCTATTTTTTTTCATCCTTGTATGATATAGATATTATAATAAGTAGTATTTTTGCTTTTTGAAACCCCTGCTGTGAGGAATCTTGGACTGGTGATAAACTGATGTTGATTATACCCTTGAAAATAACATATTATGTATATCCCTTGATTATGTTTACATAGATATATTATTATTTGGCAACATTTTACCTAAATGTATATGATTGCTACTACATTAATTACAAACTTCTTGATATTTCCTTAAATATTTACTACACACTTCAATTTATACCTATTAAGAGCTGATCTCATATGTACAGATAATATACATATTCTCATATCAGTTTCTAGGGCATTCAAAGTATTTTATATTCATTTAATAACTATTTCTCATTTTTAATTTGATTTTGTAGGAACCAGCTGATGATTTGATGATGATGCCAACTAATTGACCATATTCAACAGCTTTCGGTGGCAGCTTTTTGAGCATTCTCAAGTTGGCAATAATCTGTCATCAACGTCAATAGTCATAAATGTCAGTTGTGAATGAGTTCAGATAAGCCCATCAAGTCATCAATATTTTTCTATTCATATACATGTTTGGTTATTTCATATTTATAATGAATTTATATGAAACCAGGATATGAAAACGATCAAATTAAATGACAGTTGACATTAATGATAGTTGACATTGATGACAGTCGACATTTATGACAGATCAGTACCAACCCTAAAACGCTAAGAAGCTGCCACCAATATCTATTGAATATGGTCAATTATGTCCAGACTAGTCCAGAGGAAGAATGTTCAAAACCATGCATGCTCTTTCATGAAGTGTTCTATTTCAATCATTTGGATAAGTTACCTATTAACCATACCTTTTGAACTAAGCAACTGATTTCACTCATTTATAACAGGTATGTGTAATTTTTCCAGCTTTCCATCCATTCATTTAGAATAGCATGAAATTTCAACCTGTTTTTCCAGTTCTCACTCTTAATCCAGATTGAAATAAGTTTCAACAAAATAAATACAGAATAAGATTGAATTTTTAGTACCTACGATACGATACGAACAAATATGATGTGTTAATCCGGTTTTTTCAAAGCAATCATATAAGTTTGAAAAATATGATTGCATAGTGAAAAATTATCAAGCTTCAATATATCTACACATAAATCATACTATAATTATGCACAATACATGAAAATTTATACATAGAAGTACATAACATAAATCAACATAAACTAAATTACATAATAATGTATATTTATTATATCTTGTATAGTATATACATGTACAAAAACAATTATAAAACAATATGTAATGAGTATAAGTTCAATCAACTATTTTGTGTACTCAATATTTAAACAAATTTATGAAGAGTTAAAAAAATCTCTTTTTTTCAGATGAAACCAGGTTTACAACAGTGTTGAAAACACTTTCAATTTGCTATTTGAGGCTACCATCAATGAGAGGAATGCAAACAAGTTTTTTGAAGAATCAAATTATAGATGAATCTTCAGTGGTGAATGTGAAGTTTTTTGTGATGTACTTGAAAAAATTAAACAAATTGGTCTTATTTGAAGTAGGTCCTTTCAAATAGAGTACAAAAATAAATGAATAAAGGTTTAAAATAATTTTTCTTGATGTTTATTTCTATATTTGTAGATTCCTTTGACTACTTCTAAAGTTGAAACCATCCTTTGAACCCCATCCAGTTCTTCATGAATATTCACAGGTATCAAGTCCCAATATAATATTGAAAACAGATACATTTTCACTCTGAAACAAATAAAAACATTCCAGGCTACTGAGCAGTATCTAAAAAATGTTATAGAAAATAAAAAATAACAGTTTGAAAGCCAGAAACCTATAGAGGAAAATAGCAGATTGAATAATTTTGATTCATTTTCTATCAATAGAAAATAATAAGGAAGGACCGAGGGAAGGACACTAATTTCAAAATGAAGATTTCGGAAATTTCATTACAATAAGCTGAGGTATTAATATATATAAATACAAAATATGAATTAAGTTTCTTGTTCACATCAGAATCTAAATGTTGTATGTATACATTCATATTGCTCAAGTACTTACCAAAAAATGTTTCACAAAAGTTCTTAGCATAAGCAAATGTGAAATTCAAAGGTTCCCTGGACACAACTGTAGTGGTAAGTAGTAGAGCATAGTATGTATACCTTCGCTACATCAAAAATTAGGTGCTAATCACACTGAAAAACAACATGATATTGATTATATCTGAAAATAGAAGGAATAAAACTAGCGAAACCATAGTGGTTTTGTGAAACATTCAAACAACTTACCAAAATAAATGATCATTGAACTGTTCCATACACATCATCAGGTGTAAAGGTACCTTTATGATTAATTTTCATCATTTCATCACTGCTCATCTGAAATAAAAATATATCTATACATACTACTGATACTGAAGGTACACAATGAGGAAGTGAATGATATCCAAATTATAAGGAAGGAATTATATAGATGAAACTTAAGTCCATTTCATTTTTTTATAGTAACTACTAAATAATATATTCATATAATAGGTAAGTATATAGTTAGATTGCCAACGTTCTGTTAAAGAGTGGTGAGACCAAAAGGTGTAGAATTCAGGAACATTATTATTGGATAAACAGAGTATTTAGAACGGTGTTTGTTGCATTGAAACTATGCTGCTAAATGCAAGAATACTGCATTGTGAATTCTCAACTGTTGAATATCTTGCCATATGTTGGAAAATAGCACTCACCTTTAAGCATGTAGGTACTTGAGATTGTACTTCCTCAATACTGAAAAGAACATTTTCAGAGGGATGAGATGTTATGTGCCAGTGCTTCCAGTTTACATTGTGAGATTGAGATCATCTCATGTGATTCGTGAGGTTTCGACTGGAGGTCTAAGAATACCTTCATAATATGTGTGCTCATTGTCAATATTTTTGAAATATCAACATTACGTTACCGTCAGAGCAGGATATTTCGAATCTGGCACCTACTTTTGGACCTATGTGAAGTCCGCTGCCACGGCCGACTGCTTTTCTTTCCGAACGTACCCGATCGCACAGTGGCGTAGGTTTCCCCCCAATTTAGGTTTCTAATGATTAAAATAATAGTCTGAGCAAAGTCAGCTGAAAACTAGATATTTTCCATTTAACTGACTTTGGTCTGAGTATTGAATACAGCGAGTATAAAGGTAATTTCAATTATCTCAGTCAATATGAGACATCTGAATGAGATGTATGAATAAATAAAATTGGTATGGTGTATGGAATAACGAAAAAAGCTATAAGAATTATATTGATGGATGGTAGATGACCCTGAAAACGAGTTATTCATAATTTATATATTTTTGAAATACTTTCGCAAAGCTGCTTTTGGGTCAGGAAGGTGAGGAATTTTGTCTAGAATCAACCTATGTGAAAATAATTTCTTGCAAAATAGGGGGGTAGACTGTACACGCAGAAAAAGTCATTTCCGAAAATAATTTTTTTCGACACTTTCGCAAAAAACTGCACAGCTGCTTTTGGGTCAGGAAGATAGGTAATCATGTCTAGAATCACCCTATGTGAAAATAATTCCTTGCAAAATAGGAGGGTAGACTGTACACGCAGAAAAATTCATTTCCGAAAATAATTTTTTTCGACACTTTCGCAAAAAACTGCACAGCTGCTTTTGGGTCAGGAAGATAGGTAATCATGTCTAGAATCAACCTATGTGAAAATAATTCCTTGCAAAATAGGGGGGTAGACTGTACACACAGAAAAAGTTATTTCCGAAAATAATTTTTTTCGACACTTTCGCAAAAAACTGCACAGCTGCTTTTGGGTCAGGAAGGTGAGGAATCATGTCTAGAATCACCCTATGTGAAAATAATCCCTTGCAAAATAGGGGGGTAGACTGTACACGCAAAAAAAGTCATTTCCGAAAATAATTTTTTTCGACACTTTCGCAAAAAACTGCACAGCTGCTTTTGGGTCAGGAAGATAGGTGATCATGTCTAGAATCACCCTATGTGAAAATAATTCCTTGCAAAATAGGGGGGTAGACTGTACACACAGAAAAAGTTATTTCCGAAAATAATTTTTTTCGACACTTTCGCAAAAAACTGCACAGCTGCTTTTGGGTCAGGAAGGTGAGGAATCATGTCTAGAATCACCCTATGTGAAAATAATCCCTTGCAAAATAGGGGGGTAGACTGTACACGCAGAAAAAGTCATTTCCGAAAATAATTTTTTTCGACACTTTCGCAAAAAACTGCACAGCTGCTTTTGGGTCAGGAAGATAGGTAATCATGTCTAGAATCACCCTATGTGAAAATAATTCCTTGCAAAATAGGGGGGTAGACTGTACACACAGAAAAAGTTATTTCCGAAAATAATTTTTTTCGACACTTTCGCAAAAAACTGCACAGCTGCTTTTGGGTCAGGAAGGTGAGGAATTTTGTCTAGAATCAACCTATGTGAAAATAATTTCTTGCAAAATAGGGGGGTAGACTGTACACGCAGAAAAAGTCATTTCCGAAAATAATTTTTTTCGACACTTTCGCAAAAAACTGCACAGCTGCTTTTGGGTCAGGAAGATAGGTAATCATGTCTAGAATCACCCTATGTGAAAATAATTCCTTGCAAAATAGGAGGGTAGACTGTACACGCAGAAAAATTCATTTCCGAAAATAATTTTTTTCGACACTTTCGCAAAAAACTGCACAGCTGCTTTTGGGTCAGGAAGATAGGTAATCATGTCTAGAATCAACCTATGTGAAAATAATTCCTTGCAAAATAGGGGGGTAGACTGTACACACAGAAAAAGTTATTTCCGAAAATAATTTTTTTCGACACTTTCGCAAAAAACTGCACAGCTGCTTTTGGGTCAGGAAGGTGGGGAATCATGTCTAGAATCACCCTATGTGAAAATAATCCCTTGCAAAATAGGGGGGTAGACTGTACACGCAAAAAAAGTCATTTCCGAAAATAATTTTTTTCGACACTTTCGCAAAAAACTGCACAGCTGCTTTTGGGTCAGGAAGATAGGTGATCATGTCTAGAATCACCCTATGTGAAAATAATTCCTTGCAAAATAGGGGGGTAGACTGTACACACAGAAAAAGTTATTTCCGAAAATAATTTTTTTCGACACTTTCGCAAAAAACTGCACAGCTGCTTTTGGGTCAGGAAGGTGAGGAATCATGTCTAGAATCACCCTATGTGAAAATAATCCCTTGCAAAATAGGGGGGTAGACTGTACACGCAGAAAAAGTCATTTCCGAAAATAATTTTTTTCGACACTTTCGCAAAAAACTGCACAGCTGCTTTTGGGTCAGGAAGATAGGTAATCATGTCTAGAATCACCCTATGTGAAAATAATTCCTTGCAAAATAGGGGGGTAGACTGTACACACAGAAAAAGTTATTTCCGAAAATAATTTTTTTCGACACTTTCGCAAAAAACTGCACAGCTGCTTTTGGGTCAGGAAGGTGAGGAATTATGTCTAGAATCAACCTATGTGAAAATAATTCCTTGCAAAATAGGGGGGTAGACTGTACACGCAGAAAAAGTCATTTCCGAAAATAATTTTTTTCGACACTTTCGCAAAAAACTGCACAGCTGCTTTTGGGTCAGGAAGATAGGTAATCATGTCTAGAATCACCCTATGTGAAAATAATTCCTTGCAAAATAGGGGGGTAGACTGTACACACAGAAAAAGTTATTTCCGAAAATAATTTTTTTCGACACTTTCGCAAAAAACTGCACAGCTGCTTTTGGGTCAGGAAGGTGAGGAATCATGTCTAGAATCAACCTATGTGAAAATAATAGACATAATTCCTCACCTTCCTGACCCAAAAGCAGCTGTGCAGTTTTTTGCGAAAGTGTCGAAAAAAATTATTTTCGGAAATGACTTTTTTTGCGTGTACAGTCTACCCCCCTATTTTGCAAGGAATTATTTTCACATAGGGTGATTCTAGACATGATTACCTATCTTCCTGACCCAAAAGCAGCTGTGCAGTTTTTTGCGAAAGTGTCGAAAAAAATTATTTTCGGAAATGACTTTTTCTGCGTGTACAGTCTACCCCCCTATTTTGCAAGAAATTATTTTCACATAGGTTGATTCTAGACATAATTCCTCACCTTCCTGACCCAAAAGCAGCTGTGCAGTTTTTTGCGAAAGTGTCGAAAAAAATTATTTTCGGAAATGACTTTTTCTGCGTGTACAGTCTACCCCCCTATTTTGCAAGAAATTATTTTCACATAGGTTGATTCTAGACATAATTCCTCACCTTCCTGACCCAAAAGCAGCTGTGCAGTTTTTTGCGAAAGTGTCGAAAAAAATTATTTTCGGAAATAACTTTTTCTGCGTGTACAGTCTACCCCCCTATTTTGCAAGGAATTATTTTCACATAGGGTGATTCTAGACATGATTACCTATCTTCCTGACCCAAAAGCAGCTGTGCAGTTTTTTGCGAAAGTGTCGAAAAAAATTATTTTCGGAAATGACTTTTTTTGCGTGTACAGTCTACCCCCCTATTTTGCAAGGAATTATTTTCACATAGGGTGATTCTAGACATGATTACCTATCTTCCTGACCCAAAAGCAGCTGTGCAGTTTTTTGCGAAAGTGTCGAAAAAAATTATTTTCGGAAATGACTTTTTCTGCGTGTACAGTCTACCCCCCTATTTTGCAAGAAATTATTTTCACATAGGTTGATTCTAGACATAATTCCTCACCTTCCTGACCCAAAAGCAGCTGTGCAGTTTTTTGCGAAAGTGTCGAAAAAAATTATTTTCGGAAATGACTTTTTCTGCGTGTACAGTCTACCCCCCTATTTTGCAAGAAATTATTTTCACATAGGTTGATTCTAGACATAATTCCTCACCTTCCTGACCCAAAAGCAGCTGTGCAGTTTTTTGCGAAAGTGTAGAAAAAAATTATTTTCGGAAATAACTTTTTCTGCGTGTACAGTCTACCCCCCTATTTTGCAAGGAATTATTTTCACATAGGGTGATTCTAGACATGATTACCTATCTTCCTGACCCAAAAGCAGCTGTGCAGTTTTTTGCGAAAGTGTCGAAAAAAATTATTTTCGGAAATGACTTTTTTTGCGTGTACAGTCTACCCCCCTATTTTGCAAGGAATTATTTTCACATAGGGTGATTCTAGACATGATTACCTATCTTCCTGACCCAAAAGCAGCTGTGCAGTTTTTTGCGAAAGTGTCGAAAAAAATTATTTTCGGAAATGACTTTTTCTGCGTGTACAGTCTACCCCCCTATTTTGCAAGAAATTATTTTCACATAGGTTGATTCTAGACATAATTCCTCACCTTCCTGACCCAAAAGCAGCTGTGCAGTTTTTTGCGAAAGTGTCGAAAAAAATTATTTTCGGAAATGACTTTTTTTGCGTGTACAGTCTACCCCCCTATTTTGCAAGGGATTATTTTCACATAGGTTGATTCTAGACATAATTCCTCACCTTCCTGACCCAAAAGCAGCTGTGCAGTTTTTTGCGAAAGTGTCGAAAAAAATTATTTTCGGATATGACTTTTTCTGCGTGTACAGTCTACCCCCCTATTTTGCAAGAAATTATTTTCACATAGGTTGATTCTAGACATAATTCCTCACCTTCCTGACCCAAAAGCAGCTGTGCAGTTTTTTGCGAAAGTGTAGAAAAAAATTATTTTCGGAAATAACTTTTTCTGCGTGTACAGTCTACCCCCCTATTTTGCAAGGAATTATTTTCACATAGGGTGATTCTAGACATGATTACCTATCTTCCTGACCCAAAAGCAGCTGTGCAGTTTTTTGCGAAAGTGTCGAAAAAAATTATTTTCGGAAATGACTTTTTTTGCGTGTACAGTCTACCCCCCTATTTTGCAAGGAATTATTTTCACATAGGGTGATTCTAGACATGATTACCTATCTTCCTGACCCAAAAGCAGCTGTGCAGTTTTTTGCGAAAGTGTCGAAAAAAATTAATTTCGGAAATGACTTTTTCTGCGTGTACAGTCTACCCCCCTATTTTGCAAGAAATTATTTTCACATAGGTTGATTCTAGACATAATTCCTCACCTTCCTGACCCAAAAGCAGCTGTGCAGTTTTTTGCGAAAGTGTCGAAAAAAATTATTTTCGGAAATGACTTTTTCTGCGTGTACAGTCTACCCCCCTATTTTGCAAGAAATTATTTTCACATAGGTTGATTCTAGACATAATTCCTCACCTTCCTGACCCAAAAGCAGCTGTGCAGTTTTTTGCGAAAGTGTCGAAAAAAATTATTTTCGGAAATGACTTTTTCTGCGTGTACAGTCTACCCCCCTATTTTGCAAGAAATTATTTTCACATAGGTTGATTCTAGACATAATTCCTCACCTTCCTGACCCAAAAGCAGCTGTGCAGTTTTTTGCGAAAGTGTAGAAAAAAATTATTTTCGGAAATAACTTTTTCTGCGTGTACAGTCTACCCCCCTATTTTGCAAGGAATTATTTTCACATAGGGTGATTCTAGACATGACTACCTATCTTCCTGACCCAAAAGCAGCTGTGCAGTTTTTTGCGAAAGTGTCGAAAAAAATTATTTTCGGAAATGACTTTTTTTGCGTGTACAGTCTACCCCCCTATTTTGCAAGGAATTATTTTCACATAGGGTGATTCTAGACATGATTACCTATCTTCCTGACCCAAAAGCAGCTGTGCAGTTTTTTGCGAAAGTGTCGAAAAAAATTATTTTCGGAAATGACTTTTTCTGCGTGTACAGTCTACCCCCCTATTTTGCAAGAAATTATTTTCACATAGGTTGATTCTAGACATAATTCCTCACCTTCCTGACCCAAAAGCAGCTGTGCAGTTTTTTGCGAAAGTGTCGAAAAAAATTATTTTCGGAAATGACTTTTTTTGCGTGTACAGTCTACCCCCCTATTTTGCAAGGGATTATTTTCACATAGGTTGATTCTAGACATAATTCCTCACCTTCCTGACCCAAAAGCAGCTGTGCAGTTTTTTGCGAAAGTGTCGAAAAAAATTATTTTCGGAAATGACTTTTTTTGCGTGTACAGTCTACCCCCCTATTTTGCAAGGGATTATTTTCACATAGGGTGATTCTAGACATGATTCCTCACCTTCCTGACCCAAAAGCAGCTTTGCGAAAGTATTTCAAAAATATATAAATTATGAATAACTCGTTTTCAGGGTCATCTACCATCCATCAATATAATTCTTATAGCTTTTTTCGTTATTCCATACACCATACCAATTTTATTTATTCATACATCTCATTCAGATGTCTCATATTGACTGAGATAATTGAAATTACCTTTATACTCGCTGTATTCAATATTCAGACCAAAGTCAGCTAAATGGAAAATATCTAGTTCTCAGCTGACTTTGCTCAGACTATTATTTTAATCATTAGAAACCTAAATTGGGGGGAAACCTACGCCACTGTGCGATCGGGTACGTTCGGAAAGAAAAGCAGTCGGCCGTGGCAGCGGACTTCACATAGGTTACTTTTGGACCGGACGCCTCTGTCTAATAAACATAACCTCTATTTTGGTTCTATCGTGAAAAGTCCAATTTAAGTAAAAATGATCCACCCTTTTACACACAACACACAAATGCACCATATTCGCACACAAATATTGTTTCTGAAACTCACAAAAAAGTAATACGGCCAAAATAACTCAAATCGGTATCAACGAAATCAGAAGGCAATTCTGCAACCTCGCAAGCGTCAAACTTGTAAAAAAAGTCGAATGTTCTAGTGCGGCGTTGCCGAAAGTGCTGATTTGTATGGTGAAATGTGATAAAAGACGAATTGATTTCATCAGAATGTACATCATTGAATCAAAAACACTTACGTAGATGATGAAGTCTCTAGTGTTTAAATGTCTTTGGTTATCACCCTCGGAAGGCTTAGAAAATTTGACACCAGAGGCCGCCCACTCCGTGATTTTCGCGAATAAGAGATAAGAGTCCGGGCCTAGTAGTGCATTTTCGTTCTATTATTATTTTTATTGTCGAATACGAACGCCAATATGATTTGTCATGGCATTGGCGGTAAAAATACCGCCAATTTTGAAATGAGTCAATCTCATATTGTCTGTGGAAATAAGCCAATGTCTGTTCACTTTTCCAATATCCAATCAGGTTACAAAACTCAAGCGCAGCTCAATATAAGCTTTTCTCGCGCTTATAATGACCTTCAATATTGCTTTTTGAATCCAAAAGGCTCTGAGGAAAAAACTGTCCGAAGTAGTGAACTAGAATTATGAAGTTATTTTTTTGTTGGAGATGCCTTTTATTGAATCTTTAGACATTTCTGTGCGTAGAAACTTGTTGTCCAAACTGGCTGTAAAGTGTCCTTGAACAATTTCACGTTTTCACTAGACACGCTACGATGGATAAATGAAATGAAAGACTTCATAAAATTATAACATATATTTATTAATGATAAGTCAAATTGAAGAACATGAAGGCGCCTCACTGTTTGTATGCACCTATATTTTCTCTCAAAGGGCCCTCATTTTCCTCAATTCAACTCAAATTAATATTCGATAAAATAATAAAACTTCAATCAATACCATGCATAGCATTATCAATAAAAACATTAATGAATATTCAACCAAAACAATAATCATTCGTAAAGGCATTGCCATAAAATATAAATAACAAAAAACATTTTTCATATCATTTCTTCAAGTCGTTTGTGAGACCTGACTCACTATCTTGTTAATACATAACCAGTATCACAGTATCCTCATTAAAAATACAAACTCGAACTAAAATCGTTCTGAAATGATTTCATTCACTTTCAGATCGCTCGCAATTCGCAAATTCCTTACAGAAAAACTTCAGTTCGAGTTTTGTATGTCAACATTGTCAAAAATCAGTATAATAATTCTACAATAAATCCTCTCTCTAATAAGTGAATATATACATCTCTGGAAAATATAAAGTATCATGTGCTTTCAATGATTTACTTGAACAGCTTGGTGGCATAACACCAGATACGGAAGAAATATTCGTCTTTCTTTAAGAGAGTTCCCTTCGAGTATGAATGAATATCTGCGTCCATACTGTTGTCTCGCAGCCAAGAAGTTGATGTTTCTGTACTGTATGATGTGGGCTCTCTATCGGTTGCTTCTCTAAAGTCATCTTGATCGGTTTCTGAAAATATTTAAGCGGGCGTCAATAATATATTTTCTATTAATTGAGTACCTATAGGCTTTCTAGGTTTTTATGAGGAATTGTTAACCATCGCTGACTAATAGATTCAACTTTCTCCCAATTAATGATCATAAAACTCTACAACTTTGCCCCAGTTTGAACTTCTTACGACCACAATTAGTCGTAAATATGGACACCATATTATATACGACATCCTGCATCGAATTCATACACCGTCACGTGGGTGGCAAAGAAGTTCTCTCAGTTTTGTTCTATCTTCAATGATGAAGAAAGAAGAAAACGAAGATTTTTTCGTGTGGTTTCTTTCACCATACCAATGATCATGAAATTCTACAACTTTTCCTCAATTAAGGCGGATTTAGCGGATGTATACAGGGTCACTCACGGTCGATGGTACCTTAGACGTTTACGGAGAACGGGACGTAAGATTATTCTTAAAATTTGGTTTATTGGGTAATCAGTTTTGTTCTATCGATCTAAAATACTTTCAGCGTTGCGGCGTTGCCGCTTCTATCAAAAAGTAGCAACAACTTTGTTATTTCATTTCATTTTCAGATTCTTCCTGAAGAGCTGATTTCGTCGATCTATCATACTTGGGGTATAGCGCGAAATATTAGAGATATAGGGTGTGAAAAATCGAGATTTTTCAACTTTATGAATTTTTTGTGTCGAAACTAATAATTTCTGCTCAAAACGGCTTACATGTCCCTATATCAACTTTCCATTTACTATCGATTGATATTTAATTGAAACAAATACGGGTGGTTCAAAATTTTGAGTTTTGCATCACCCTCTATTTGTTTCTATTAAATGTCAGTAGATAGTAAATGAAAAGTTAAGATAGGGACATGTAAGCCGTTTTGAGCAGAAATTATTAGTTTCGACACAAAAAATTCATAAAGTTGAAAAAGCTCGATTTTTCACACACATATCGACGAAATCAGCTCTTCAGGAAGAATCTATAAATGAAATGAAATACAGGGTGTTCCATTTGAAATAACAAAGTTGTTGCTACTTTTTGATAGAAGCGGCAACGCCGCAACGCTGAAAGTATTTTAGATCGATAGAACAAAACTGATTACCCAATAAACCAAATTTTCAGACTAATCCTACGTCCCGTTCTCCGTAAACGTCTAAGGTACCATCGACCGTGAGTGACCCTGTATAAGCACATCTTTCTCATCAATGCATAATCATAACTATTGCAACCTCTCTAATGCATAATGCATAACTTTTGGGTCATTTATTGGTTTCTTAATTCATAAACAATCATAAAGTGTGTGAGTAGCAAGTGACACATTGACAGCAATAAATCAGAGAAGCCGTTGGGTTGTGAGGCCTCAATGAAAAAAACTTTTAAACTCATTTTAACACTGGACAACACACAGATACACAATGGTAAAAAAATACTAAGTTATGACAGTGACAGTTAGGAGTAAATATGATGCCGCCATTAAAATCTCGATTCGCGCAGGCGCACATTACTTCAAGGTTATGCGTTATGCATTGTGCACTATTACTTATCCTTATGAGTTGGATCAACCATTTCATTTGCAACTACAGAGTTCAACTTTTATGAATTGTACATTAAAGTTATGTTTATGAAAATAATTATGCTGACCGAAAAACCCAACATAAACAGCCATCATATCTCACCTCCCGAGGGAAGGACCTTGAACGGCTCCTCCGACTCCAGCGGATCGCTGATTCCGACCTCGTTCTTCGCGAATATCCGGATGAGGTACTCGTGGTCCTCCTGCAGGTCTCTCACGGTGAACTTCTGCACGCCGCGCTGCACCCTGCCGATCTCCATCCACATGGTCTTGCGCGTGTCCCTGATGGCCACGTTGTAGCCCAGCAGGGGCGCGCCCCCATCCGATTCGGGTACGCCCCACTCGACCACGATGGCGTTAGGGCCGATCGTGCGGATCTCCAGGGGCGGTGTGGGCGGTGATGGGCGGGCTGGGGAAGCATATTTGTTACTCAACGGGCGCATAATTGACCATATTCAATAGCTATTGGTGGCATTTATATGAAAAGAAAAATTTATTTATGACTATTGACGTCAATGACAGATTCTTGCCAAATTGAGAATGCTCACAAAGCTGCCACCGGAAGCTGTTGGATATGGTGAATGATGGCAATTACTCATCACCAGAATACTATCTAAATACCTATCTAAACAACCTTGGAGGTTCGAAAAGTCCTGCGCACGCAACAATCAACCAGTGTTGTCAACCTCAATTATCAGGTGAATTTATAAAAATATAGTACCTATGCGAAATGTATCATGTTATTGCAGAATATCAATTTTAGAAAAGTAGTATCTACGTTAAATATTACTGCAGAGATAAAAATGTTATTGCAGATCCTCAGAATAATAATTCATCAACAACGCTACTGCTAATATGCAACTGAGATGCCTTATGCAACCAACAATACGTTTTTAGAGTGATGATGTTATTCTGATCTGTCTGTCTTTGATTCTGTCAATCTGTCATTTTTGTCATGTTTGGTGAACGAACCCTGCAACCCCACATTAGCTGATTATTCGTAAACTGTGATTCGGTTGACAATAAAAACCAATAAATTCTCGTTTTTCTTTTGTGCAAGTGCCATTGAAACTATGAAGACTTAATTCAGGTGAGTCTCTGTTGAATTTGCATGTATTTCACAAACTGTTGTATATGGATTGACACAATAAGGTAGGTACTCAATCGTACTGATGTCGTCATTACTCGATTCGTCACAGCAACTACTCACTTCCCTGTTCCACCCAGGGTTCTTTTAATGAGGGTCCCTGGAGCCTGAGAAAAGGGAGAGGTTGATAGGAAATTAAGTTGGTCAAACTGCTATTAGAGTGGGTAACTTATCTCCGGTGAATTTAAAGTTTGTTGATATCAAAAACCCTTTTTCAGTTATGCTTCAGTTGTTTTGAATAATATTGATAAATTGTCAGTTTTCTCTTATATGCTTGAAATTCTTCTCATCAGAGGCAACACAAAATATGATATTTGAGTTTGACAAGGCTCCTGATGCTCCAATGAAGAAATAACATATTATAGGTACCTATCTTCCAATATTTAATGACATTTCTTAATTCCCTATTTATACTCCGTGTTTACACCTTGCTACTGATGAGTAGTGATAGTACTCGTGAGTAGTGAGTACTACTGATTGATTAGTGACTACTGAATCTATGACAGATCTTAGAATATTCTAGAATCGAAAATCCAAGAGAAAATTTGGTGAGTTTTATTCAATTCAAGTATTCAACCAACACGTCCTTATTGGCTTATTATGGTAATTACCCACCAGAATACTATACCTGCTTCATCTACAATAACTATCTAAATAGTATATTGAATAACAAGTGTGGACATAAGTAATATTTAGCACAAGTAGTCGAGCACGAGCCGCGTTGCAGCGAGTGAAGAGAATGCACTTTATTCCAACGAGTTTTGTAAACTATTTTTCCTCCGAACTTGAATAATTTCATTTCGCGAAAAGTCATATCAAAAATGTAACTTGAGCGGTCTCTATAATTACAGGTGGTGTCGATTCGATATTAATGTCTGTTTCCATATTTTATGTAATAATTGAAAATTTTTCGATAATCCCAGATGTGAATTACTAAGTTTTCTTCGTTAGCACAAACAATTCTACATTCCTATTTCCAAACCACATGCCTACACAAATGTCGCGAATATGAAAGACACGCAACCAGAAATACATCATACATAACATAAGCGCATAAGGTTCGTAGAACCTATACTCTTTGGCGTAAGCCTTCACTTCACTCCTTCAGTTAGCCATTCAGCAGAGAAAAATAAAGTTTGTTTATTATCTCGAATGTAAAAAGTGGAAACTTTAGTGATGCAGGCAAGTTGTGAATGTGAATGATCCCACCCACATCATCGAACATGTAGAGTAGGTTCTAGTTCCAGTCCAGATTAATTTTCATCAAAGTGAATGTACCTAGAGGTTATGTCTCACTGACACATTGAAATTATAGTTACGAACGAATTATCTTTTTAATACGAAGAAAATTCAATAAATATAAATATAAATGTTCTGCAACAAAAAGCGGTGATGGTGACAGTGAGTACCAACTAATATATCTCAATAATTTCTATCCATATATAGGTACATTATGCGACCCGAATGCGACCGTTGTGATATTTTCATTTCAGCACGTGTGCTTTTTTTTTCAAATAACAATAATATTAACAATACCATGGTGATTACTTTCCATAAAACAATAATGCTTTATAACATTTTCATGCGTGGTCGTAGGGAATAGTATATTATGACACAAGTTTTATAAGACGCTATTTTGTCGCACGCGTTGTTTGGAGTGCGACGAGCGATAGCGATAATCGTTTATTGAGAAAAAATTATTTAACATCGATAAATAACAATACCATCTGCGATTGGTAACAGTGATAACATTGAAATATTTTAAATCTGACGCACAAGCGTAAAGCCCAGTTTACTGTTGAGCGATTTTTATTTTTGCTATACCAGTGTTGCAAAATGCAATGTTGTTTCTTTATTTATTGGTCGATTCCAATCGAATGACACTCTGAATCAAAATTTGTCAATAAAAACTTTGAGTTTTTCACTGCTTGAATCACCGAATCCAAAATCGCTCAGAATTAAGCTGGGCCTAACTTTTCTGACTTTAATTTGACAGTTCGATTGATAAATTGACATGATAATCCTGAATATAGTATTCTGGTGGGTATACCTAATTGCCATAACTATGACGTGCTCGTTGAATAATACCTATACTAATTTCTATTTGGGTTCTATAATGAAAGCCATTATAAAACCTATCATGTTATTGGTGATTATCAATTTAAGAAAAGTAGTACTTGAAATGTCCTGTTATTGCAGACTCTCATAAAATTGAGTCTTCAACAATGCTACTTCCGAGGCTACTGCTAATATGCAACTGCAATGGTGAAATGCCTTATGCAACCAACAATACGTTTTCACAGAGTACAGTGGTTCCATCATCCATCACATTCGTGATGAACCCCGCACCCCTACATCCTACATCAGCTGATAATTCGGTCACAGATTCGGTTGATAAATTCTCGTTTTTTTTATTTGTGCAAGTGCCATTGAAACTATGGGGACTTAAATCAGGTTAGTCACTGTTGAATTTGTATTTCACAAGCGGATTCTTTGAACTCCTTCTCCTATATATATTTGAATTTGACATGACTGAAAATCGTGTACCTATGCAATATATTTTATCCATACAAGATCGATATAAGATAAGAAGTATAGGTAAATATTAGTCTGAGTGAAGAACCCTGCTTCCACTCCAGGATTCTTATAAACGGGCCCATATCTTCGAAAATACGTGAGACCGCCGCCGCATTTTGACATCGGATTCGTGAACACCAAACATTTTTTCCCAACTCATCTCATATTATTGCGGTAAACGAATATTTACCTATACAGTGTCCTTCATAAAGTCCGCATCATATGGGAAAAACTTTTATTAACGATTTATTTTGAAATTCGACTTGGGCGTTAAGTTGTGTTTTAATAAATATGAAAAATGACCTACTCGGATGTGGTCACGTGACTTTCGCTACCTGTCAAAAGTAATATTTTTTCAAAGTAATCGCTGAAAATAGGCTTATTTATTGGAATTTCAAGAAATTTCAAGGAAAAAAGTTGTTTCTTTTTCGATTTTACACCTACATCTCAAATTTGAACGTTCTATTGCAACTTTGACTTTTTGCCATTTTTTTGATAATTACAAAATATCTGGAACATTAAAAATTTCGTAACTTCGACAAAACTGTTTTATACCAGTAGCTCTAATATGCGACTAACTTTCAATCACAAATCATCCAAAAAAATATGTTTTTCTCAAGAACATGAGAATTACTGGTTAACATTCCTGTTATTTTTGATGCAAAGTTGACGTATCTTCAAGCATGTAGGAAGAATTTATTTGAGTGGATTTTTTCAGTATTAAAATGATTCCAACGTCATAATTCAAAACATCATAAAACTTCTTTACTTTCATCTAACCAAAGTTTACGACTTTTCACGGTACAAATCTCAAATTAAATTCTTACTACTCCGGTTATGAAACTTTCATCAATTTTGTGAAGTAGGCTATGGAGACAATTGGAAAGGGTAAAATCGAAAAAGAAACAACTTTTCCCCTTAAAATTTTTTGAAATTCGAATAAATAAGCCTATTTTCAGCGATTACTTTGAAAAAATATTACTTTTGACAGGTAGCGAAAGTCACGTGACCACATCCGAGTAGGTCAATTTTCATATTTTTCAAAGCACAACTTAACGCCCAAGTCGAGTTTCAAAATAAATCATTAATAAAAGTTTTTGCCATATGATGCGGACTTTATGAAGGACACTGTATATTCAATAATTTACTACCTAACTGGAGATATCAATGATCCATGCTTACCCGTGAACTCACCAGACTATGTTGTTAGACTTGAGGTTGGTAGAGTCAAGGTTTCATACACCATTTTCAAACTCACTTTGAATTGGTTGATTAAAAAAAAATTGTCCTATATATACCTCAATGCGACCCCGTAACGTTCCCTGCTTGGAGAATATTAACAATTTGTTTGGCACGCTCAATAATATTACGCCCACTGAAGCAAAATCAATAGCCACACATATCTGGAATATTTTGAAAATCAGATCATTCATTATTAATGAGTAGGTAATTTTCATTAGGCACTGGGTTCTCTTTCATTCATATATTTTTGGTCTGTATGTTAATTCGTAACGGGTCTATTTTCATTTTTTTTATTACATCGATGTTATTTGGTCTGTTGCATATTTATAGAGAAATTATATAAATATAACTGGTAAAATATAGGTGGTGGAATATTTATACTTAACTAGAGATATGGTTAATGTTTTTTTTTCTTATTTTTATAGCTGCTTATGTTATCTGATTTGGTTCAGACTTTTTTCTCTCTCTCTCTCTCTGTTTCTATCTTATATTATAATACCTACTTCACTTAATAGCCGAATTCCTTGTTTATGAAACTGTATGTTTTGCTTAAACAATAAATGAATTGATTGATTGATTGATTGATTGATTATCAACCCAGAGTGCATTATGGGTGAAACCATAGACAAGAAATAAGAGACTCGTTAGATACTCACTCGCATGTGTTCTCATTTGCACCACTTCAGACGTAGCGGGTGGGCTGAGTCCGACCGAGTTTTCCGCGAACACCCTGAACACGTAATCGCTCTTCTCCTTGAGATTCTCGAAGGTGTACTCCAAGGAGAACGCCTCCAGCGTGTACACCTTCTCCCATTTCGGCATGTATTCCAGCTTCTTTTCCACGATGTAGCCGGTTATTTCTGTTCCGCCATCGTTGAGCGGCGGTTCCCAAGTTAGGGTCGCGCTTCGGCTCGTGAGGTTCTTTATTTTCAGATCAACTGGCGGCGATGGAGGTGCTAATAACACAAAAAATTCAATTTGTGAATTCATGAAATTATTTGTAGTTAAGAATCTTCAGATAAGCAGAGAGCAGCTAGTGAATATACAAGCTAAATAAAGTGTAAAAATGCTCAGTATCAGATAAAGGTTCTTCACTTGATGATTAGTTGGTGATTTGTGCCAATACTTAACCATCAGAATTAATTTTTGTAAGTTTCGTTTTTTCAAAGGTCGTCTCTGACAAATTCTTCGAAATTGAAAAAATATAGAAACAATACCTCGGTGATGAAATCATACATTGAAGAATGTCAAACTCTTCAACTTCTGAAGCACATTATTTCTCTTATTTCAAATTGGAACCTCTTTATATATTTTTATGTCACTACAACCCTGGCCCAATTCATAACGCTTCAGAAGTTTTTTTAGAAAACTCGTATTATCAACTGTTCTTCAACAGTCATAAATGAAAGCGAGAAGGTGACACAACAATTTTTACTGAAGCGCAAACATAGACTATTGACACTTTTATCAAATTGGAACCTCTTCATATATTTTTATGTCGCTACAACCCTGTCCCAATTCATAACGCTTCAGAAGTTTTTTTAGAAAACTCGTATTATCAACTGTCCTCCAACAGTCATAAATGAAAGCGAATGTGACACAACAATTTTTACTGAGGCACAAATATAGACTATTGACACTTTCTTCAAATTGAAATCTCTTCATATATTTTTATGTCGCTACAACTCTGTCCCAATTCCTAACGCTTCAGAAGTTTTTTTAGAAAACTCGTATCATCAACTGTTTCTCAACAGTCATAAATGAAAGCGGAGGTGACACAACAATTTTTACTGAAGCGCAAATATAGACTATTGACACTTTCTTCAAATTGAAATCTCTTCATATATTTTTATGTCGCAACAACCCTGTTCCAATTCCTAACGCTTCAGAAGTTTTTTTAGAAAACTCGTATCATCAACTGTTTCTCAACAGTCATAATTGAAAGCGAAGGTGACACAACAATTTTTACTGAAGCGCAAATATAGACTATTGACACTTTCTTCAAATTGAAATCTCTTCATATATTTTTATGTCGCTACAACCCTGTCCCAATTCCTAACGCTTCAGAAGTTTTTTTAGAAAACTCGTATCATCAACTGTTTCTCAACAGTCATAAATGAAAGCGGAGGTGACACAACAATTTTTACTGAAGCGCAAATATAGACTATTGACACTTTCTTCAAATTGAAATCTCTTCATATATTTTTATGTCGCTACAACCCTGTCCCAATTCCTAACGCTTCAGAAGTTTTTTTAGAAAACTCGTATCATCAACTGTTCCTCAACAGTCATAAATGAAAGCGAAGGTGACACAACAATTTTTACTGAAGCGCAAATATAGACTATTGACACTTTTTTAAAATTGGAATCTTTTCATATATTTTTATGTCGCTACAACCCTGTCCCAATTCCTATCGCTTTAGAAGTTTTTTTAGAAAACTCGTATTATCAACTGTCCTTCAACAGTAATAAATGAAAGCGAAGGTGACACAACAATTTTTACTGAAGCGCAAATATAGACTATTGACACTTTTTTCAAATTGGAACCTCTTCATATATTTTTATGTCGCTACAACCCTGTCAGCAAATGTGCTAATGTTAGTAGAGGATGGTACTTACTATTTGTACTAAGCTTAGCTGGAGGAAATATTCCTAATAAGCAATAAAGCGTTTCGTCAGTTTTTGCAAACTCGTAGTGAATTCCTGAAGCAGAAGCAAAAGCATTAAGTGTATATATATGATTGCAATAGCATTAACTTCAAATTAATGAGTGAGATCCAATACATGGGTTATTAAGATGGAAACGTATATTTGAAAATTCGAAGAATTAGATTATAAATATATTCACGATAGAACTTACTCATTCTCGACCCAGCAACGATGGCATCTGCTGGTAGATACGGTTCGCTAATTCCTATAGCATTTCTGGCAGTTATTCGGAATTTGTAGCCGTGGCCTTTGTCCAAGTAGTTGACAGCAATGTCTGTAGATCCCCCCTTCGTCGCTCCGATTTTCTTGAAGGCGTTTTTCGCTTTAGCTTCTTGCATCTCGACTATGTATTCTATGATGGGGGAGCCACCATCACTCTCCGAAGACTGCCACGTGATCGTGAATGACGTATCTGACATTCCGGACACTTCCAGAGGTCCTCTCGGCGGAGATGGTTTATCTAAGAGATGTTTCAGAACATGAATTCGTAGTCCAAATCAAAATCAGTTCACAGACTACATAATTCTTGTAGCCAGTGGAGTTCATAGACATTTGTATATTCATAGGGCTCATTGATTTTGACATTGACAGGTGTAAAAGCAATTTCAAATTTCATCTATTATTGAAAAAAGTAGAGGAAGCAAGAATATTGACATTAAACGAGACATGAAAGTTAGTGTGGTCATAGGAAACATTTAATTTTTTCATCACAAACTTTCCTCAAATAATAATTTTTACTTACCTCCAATTTTCAACTTTGATGACGTCTTGAGCTGATGTTTTTCAACCACACAACTATATTCGTACTCGTCTTCAAAGGTGGTCTGCTGTAAAACCAAACGCCTGATCCTACGTTCTTCATAGATTGCATATCTTGAAGATTTTTCGATGCGTTCATTCTTCCTATACCATGTCACTTCAACGTCTTCTCTGGAAAGTTCCACCTCGAAAGTAGCGTCAGTGTTGACAGAAACGATCGTGTATTCGGGTAGATTTCTCAAGAAAGTGCACGTGGGGACTACTACGGTTAGTCTGGCTTTGGAGGACTGAGTTCCAACCTGAAAGAATGAATTAGAGTAGATGAACATTCCAAGAATTTGATTTCATTGAATCACAAACCTCGCATGAAAAAACGCCCTCGTCTTCAGGCTCAGTTTGGTAAACCTTCAACTTTTGCACTTTACCATCAATCGCCAGCTGAATGTGCTCTGAGAATTGTATTTCCTTGCCATCTTTGTACCACCTTGCCAAGGCATCACCTTTCGACAATTCAATCTCGAACACCGCCTTTTCGCCTTTGTTCACGGTTTTGTCTTGAAGGGGTGTGATGATTTCTGGAGGCAGTTCGATAACTGTAACATCAGCCTTACATTCGTCTTCGACCAATTTACAGCTATATTCCCCCTCGTCATGGATGGAGGTGGTTCGAATCAGCAGTTTTCTCACCCCTCCGAGTTTTTCTATTTCGAATTTATCACTGGAGTCGTCCAGGATTTGCCCGTCCTTGAGCCAAGTCACATCTGCAGCATCCGAGGTGATTTCGACCTCCAGAATTGCAGTATCTTTCTCGGTAATCTCAAGATCCTGAAGTTTCCTCACGAATTCCACCTTACGCTGTTCAACTTCCACTCTCGTTTCAGTCTTTTGATTCTTAACTGTGCACTTATATCGGCCTTCATCCTTCTTGGATACGTTCTTGATAATCAGTTTGTGCGTTCTTCCATCTTGAACTACCACTCTATGGTCCATTCCACTGATTTCGGTGTTGTCGTACCACCATTTTGTTCTTACTGAGTGGGAAGTTTCGCATTCCAGCTCGATGGTTTCACGTTCAATTGTTTCATAGACCTCCTTGAGTGTTTTCGTGAATTTGACTGTGTCCACTTCGATGGAAATCTTAGCGCCATGTGATGCTTTGCCAACAGAATTTTTGGCGATGCACTTATAGTCGCCAGAATCCAGTTCAGAATCGGTTTCCTTGATGGATAGTTCAACATTTTCGCCATCGTATAAAATTTTAACTCTGTCCGATGGCTCCAAAGGTTCATTGTTGCGTAACCAAGTTACTTCCGGAATCGGGTATCCAGTTACCTTAGCTCGGAGAACTAAATGACTTTTAGCTGGGATGTTCTGCTCTTCGAACCGTTGTACGAACATGGGAGGTTCTTCATTTTCGGGGTATTCTAGAAAAATATGATGTTCATTAGAGCAACCATTTAATTCTACAAAAGTCCAATCAACTACAAGAAAAACTTATATAAGCAGTAGATGGGTAGTGGGTAATAAAGCATCTGAATTGGTTTTGCATTTATTATAAGAATAGCGAAAAGTAAACTCATGAAATATTGTCGACATAGCATTTTCTGTATGTGAGGATAAAGCTGCAGCAAAGCATATTTCGTTAGTCGTTACATATTTCGCCTCCTAGTTAGAAGCATACATAATTGGTACCTGCAATATAAATAAGAAATGAAGCAATTATTTCACACATCAAATAAAAAGTAATAGTAACCCCCACTCAAGCGTTGTGTTTATGGAGCCCTTGGAAGTTGTATTTGCAAATATTGGAATATACCTTATGAAATCAACTTCAGAAAATTGTGAAATTTTGCTGATTTGAAAATTTTAAATGTAGTCGTAAAAATACAACTCATATCAGTTTTATTATGACCCCGATTTTGACTTTCGAAATATTTTTTGTTCCCCTTTGTTGCCAAGGACTCCCCCAATTGTAGGCGAATAAATACTAAAAACACTTAAGAATGCACAGAAGCTATCATACCTTCAACTGTCAAATGTGCACTTGTTTCTGCTGAACCTAATGGGTTCTTCGCTTTAACTGTGTATTCCGCAGTATCATCAAGACTGGCACTTTTTATTCTAAACCTAAAGGTATTTTCGTCTTCCTCTACTTTCGATGGTTTTATGGGCTTACCATTTTTGAACCATTCTATTTTTGGTTTGGGATTACCAAAGATGGTAGTACTCAACGTTATTTTTTCTGTTCTTCTAATAGTGACGGATCTGAGCGGTTCCAATATTTCCGGAGGTTGTTGGTCGTCTGAGATAACCTTCAGCGTAAATTCAACTGAGGCTTCGCCTTCTCTATTTTTAGCCACGATTTTGTAGCGACCCTCTTGTTTCCTGAGTACTTTCTTGATTTTCAAGATTGTTCTGAATGTGTGAGTTTCTGAGCTGGAGACAATGGTGACATTTCCCTTTGCCGAAACTCGCTTCCCATTGCAGTACCACTTGATCTCTGGTTCTGGTATAGCCACCAAGGTACCTTCGACCACAACATCAGTTCCTTCGGGAACACATTGCGGTTTGGGTTCGTTTGCAAACGTTGGTGGCATTCCCTCGAGCATATCTGCCACCGAAGATGTACGTGATAAACTCTTTCTTGATACGTATGTCAAGTCGGATCCGTGAGACGATAATGGATGTTCTACTATCAATTCTGTCGTACTGGAAGCGAATCCTGCAGAGTTCTTCGCCACACAGGTGAATGTACCTGCATCTTCCGGAAACACCTCCTTGATTACAAGAGTTGCAGTGTTGTCTTCATCATAGTACATCTTGAAATCCTTGGAAGATTTGATGATGTGGGTTTGCCTGAACCACGTTATTTTGGGCCTTGGGAAACCTTCTACTTGACACTCGAACTGTACTGTATAACCATCTGGAGTCAATATGGGTTTGAGTTTTTTCACGAACTTTGGAGCGGATGCTTTCTCATGCTGGCTTGGTTCTGAAATGGAAGTGATGAATGTTACTCAGTCGGTATCTACGAATAATTATAAGAGGGCTGACATATTGTCACAAAAAGAATCATGAGTATTCAACAAGTCATATCTAATCCAAATTATAATTAATGAAAAGTTAGTTCTTGGCATCCCAAGCGAATTCACCTCCAGTTAATCTTTCTCTAGGGTTGTGACAATCTCAAAAATGATGTTACCTACTTATTCATGATACAAATATACCTACTCAGTAGTATATCATCGCAATAGATATAGTTAAAATTTGACCTCTGATTTTGTACTCACTATCAAATTCTGGAAGTTTATCGATTTTCTCATTGAGTTTCTTCTGCACGTATTTGGCATATTGCGGTTCACTCATGAGTATTTTGGCAGGAACCCATCCACTTTCTTCAGTGAGATGTTTCTTGACAAACCACCAGTCGGCATCTGGAGTATCTATGACGTAAACTTTTTCACCCTCCACCATGTCTATAGCTTGGCCAGCTTCTGCTTCGTAAACAGTGATTGAATAGAAAACGTCACCTTCTTCAACCGGTTCTTCGTGAACAACTTCTTCGATGATTTCTTTTTCTCTTGTGATGCTCAAGGTGACAGCTTCCACTAAAAAGAAAAAACATGATGAGTTCATGTCAATAAGTTTAAAAGCATTAAACAATCTCATTACATTGAAGAAAATATAAATATTCACATCAAAGTTACCTTGATCAAAAGTAACGGATTCCTTTCGTTTAGGTTTAACAGTTATAGACTCTTCTTCATAATCATCCTGTTTGATTGGAGTCCTCAAACTGACCTCTTCTTCATTTTCTTCAACGATTGAATATTTACGTGATGGTCTGCGCTTAAACGCTACATGAAAACTTTCCGATATATCGTCCTCTTCAATGGGTATCTCTTCATCAATGCTTCCCTCGTCCACAATTTCCTCAATAGTTGGTCCGTCATCCTCAATTTCCTGAGTCACTTTGACAGTGTCTTCCGCAGCTTCCTCTGAATACGTTAACGGCTTTTTCTTTTTCAATTTCACCCTAGTGGAAAGATTGATCTCTTCTTCAGCGTATGAGTCGAGTGAAATTTTGAATTCTTGTTCTACGTCTTCTTTCGTCTTTGTAACTCTTGGTCTGAATGTAACAGATTCTACTTCAGTCACCTCAGGGATCTCTGGTTTAGAGGGTTTCCTCACTGGTTTCAGTTTCTTCACCGTTATTTCTTCAGAATGTTCTTCAATCGATGGTTTTCTTATGGGTTTCTTAATTACCAACTGAACTATGTCCTCTTCGGGCTGTTCTTCATCTTTTATGGTGAATTCTGCCTCAGTGTCTGAAGGTTCGGTCTGTTTTTCTGGTTCCTTCAGTTTGAATACTCCTTCACTCTCGTTGGAATCCTGTAAAGGCTGTTTCGTTATTTCCATTTTCTTAATCGTGATTTCTGCTTCATCATCGTCTTTTGGCTTTGATTTCTCCTTGGTTTTCTTTATAGTGAGGGTAGCGTCTTCTTCCGGAACCACTTTGATGACGTCTTCTAATTCTTCTTGCTTCTTAATTGTTATTTCAGCCTCTCCTTCATCTTCAGGTTGTGGCTTTTTAACAGGTTTCTTAACTGTTATAGAGGTATCTTCTTCTGATGAAGGCTTTATCACATCTTCTGGTTCTTCATATTTCTTGACAGTAGTTTCGGTTTCTTCTTCTTTAGGTTTTGGTTTCTTCTTGGATTTTTTTATTGTTTCAGATATTTCTACCTCTGAGGGTGGCCTTACTACATCCTCTGTTGTTTCTGGTTTTTTTATTGTTACATCACCGTCAAACCCATCTTCTGGCTTTATGTCTTTCTCGATTCTTTCTAGAGGAATAGTTGCATCTTCTTGTGTTGGAGTTGTTACATCTTTCACTTCGTATTTTGTCACAGTTATATCGGCTTCAACTTCTTCTTCAGGTGATGACTTCTTCTTAGGTCTTTTAACAGTTATATTAGCTTCTTCATCTGTGTGCGTTTCTTGTTTTTGTACCGTGATTTCTACCTCGGCTTCGTCTTGTGGCTTCTTCTTGTGTTTCTTAACAGTTATGGTTGCCTCTTCCTCCGGGCTTGCTACAATTTCTTGTTTTTTGATGGTTATTTCTGCCTCGGCTTCATCTTCCTGTTTTGGTTTTTTCTTGCGTTTCTTGAGAGAAATTGTGGTTTCTTCTTCTGGAGGTTTCGTTACGTCTTCTTCTCCATATTTCTTGACAGTTATTGCAACCTCACCTGTATCGATTGGTTCTGTCTTTTTGGGTTTTGTTATTTCCTCTTGTTCTGTGAGTGGTTTCATAACATCTTCTTGTTTTTCAACTTGGATTTCTGCTTCTATTTCATCTGCTGATTCCTTTTCAGGCTTCTCAATGGAAATGGATGTTTCATCTGTTGGAGATTCCATGACTTCTTCCACGTCTTCAAATTTCTTGATAGTAAGTTCTGTTTCAGCCTCATCTTCCGGTTGTGGTTTCTTTTGGGATTTCTTCACAGTTATAGTAGCATCTTCTTCTGAAGGCGATTTTATTTCGCCTTCCTCATCTTCTTGTTTCTTTATCGTTATTTCAGACTCGATTTCCTCTTTAGGCTTTGATTTTCTTTTCTTGGGTTTGATTGTTACAGTAGTTTCTTCTTCTGTTGAAGGTTTGAATATATCTTCTGCTTCGTTTTCCTTAATGGTAATTACTGTATTGACCTCATCTTCTGATGGTGATTTCGATTCAGGTTTCTCAACAGTTATTGTCATTTCTTTCTCTTCTATAACATCATTTACTTTAACTTCCGTGGTAGGAATTCGAGCCACATTTTTATCTCCAGTCTCTTCAGTTGATGGCTGAAATTCATTTTTCATCGGTTTTTTCACAGTGATTTCAGTGGATATGATTTCATCTCGAGGTAAAATTTCTTGTTCCTTAACGATCGCGATAACTTCCGGTTGTTCAGGATGTATGGCAGCTGTCACCTCTTGAGGTATTTCAACATTACCTTCTTGTGGTTTCAGTTCTCTCTCTTCTTCCTCGGGTGTAACAGTGATTTCTTCTTTCTCTGGAGACTGAATGTCATAATCTTCGATAGTTTTCTTAACTGTAATTTCAGCACTACCTTCGTCCCTAAGCTTAGGTTTCTTTTTTATCTTCTTGACTTTAACAGTCACTTCCTCTGAAGGCCTAATAATATCTTCTATTTCATCCGTTTTCTCAATTGTGATTTCCGCTCCATTTTCATCTTCATCTTTCTGCTTTTTCATGGGCCTCTTGACTTTGATAGTAACTTCATTTTCTTGTTGCTGTTTCACATCGTCTTCTGCTTCTTCAGGTTTCTGGATAGTTACTTCAGCTTTAGTGTCCTCTTGTTGTTGGGGTTTCTTCTTAGGTTTTTTGAGTGCTATAGTTTTATCTTCCTCATCTTCAGGTGATTCAGCTGGCTTATCCAGAGGTTTTGACATAATTTCCTTTTCTGTTTCATCCACAGGTATTTCTATCGATGGAAGTTCTTCTTCAGTACTTTCTTTTATTTGTGTTACCTTCGTTTCATCCATAAGAGTTGAAACTTCTTTCACAGTATCTTCGAAATGTTTTGCGTCTTCAGGAGGCCTTTGTTTCAGTATAATTGATTCTTCATTTTCTGTTGCCTCTGGTATTTTGCCTTTACCGATTTTCAAAGGTTCTGCCGTATCGTCAGGTTCTGGCTTCTCCTTTGGTTTCTTTTGATATTTGAATCCTTCATCCATCTTTTCAGGCTCATGCTTCTTGAGTTCTTCGAATTCTAAGTCCAATTTTTCCAAATTTTCGAGGTCTTTATCGACATCTTTCAACTTCCTCCGCTTTGTCTTAGGCAATTTCTCAGCTTCTTTGATGTTTCTAGAAATGATACCACTACCTCTCCTCGTATCTAAATCTATTATTCGAGGTTTCTGCAGAATTTCTGTTGATGGTGGAAACACAACATGGTTTATTCTACTCTTCAGTTTGAATTTCGGCAGTTTGACATCCTGCTTTTGTTTATGTGGAACTTTAGCTTTCTTAATTGGTTTTTCTGTTGATTCCTCAGTTTTTGGTATAGATTCAGTAGTAGTTTTCATTTCCTCTGGTTTTTCTGATATTTCCTCAGGTGTTGATTCTTCTTGCATCGGAATTTTATCTTTGATATCCTCAACTATAGCATGAGGTTTCTCGATCATTTCTAATTCATGCTTTTCTTCGGCTGGTACTTCAGTTATTTTTTTATCATCGTCCAATTTCGACTCTAATGGCGCTTTCTTTCCAGGAGTATCATCTTTAACGGACTTTTTCTTTTTGATAACTTTTTTCACTTTACCTTCTGGTTTTTCGAATTCCAGCTTGGTGTCATCTGCATCTTCTTTGATATCCAATACTTTCTGTGAAGGCTTCTGTGGTTCTTCAGATTCAGTTTTCAGCTCGTCCTTATCATCGCTCTTCTTGAAAGGCTTCAAGTGTATTTCTTCAGGTTCATCTTCAGGCTTGTCTTTTTTCGGAATTCTGAATTTCACGTCTGGTTCCTCTTCTGGTTTAGTCTTTTTTGGTATGCCTTTTATCAGGGTAGTCTCTTCGACCTCAGGAACAGGCTTTTGTTTTTTCTTCCTTATGTACTTTGTTTCTGGTTTCGGTTCATTATCTTTCTTTTCCTCATCACTTTCTGGGGGTGAATACTTCAACTTGTCTGGTTCTTCACGCGGTATATCAAATGGTTCGAATTTGATTTTATCTCTTACTTCTTCAGGAATTATTTCACTGGGAGCAATATGTCCTTCTAATTTGGGTTTGACTTTGATTGTCTCCTCTTGCTTATCTTCCAATGGTTTCTGGGGTTTCTTCTTGAGGGTCACTGTTTCTTGTACGTCTTCTTCTGGTTCCTTTCTGCTACCTTTTCCAATCTTGATTTGGTGAGCTTCTTCGGTTTCTACTGGACTGGTTTTTGGCACTGTTTTATATTTTACAAATTCTTCTTGGATTTCTGATTCAGGTTTTTCTTCATCTCCCTCATATTTTTCGACTTTCTCGAGTTCTGGTTGCTCGTATTTTTCATCTTTAATCTTCTTACGTTTGGGTTTCTTCAGTTTCTCAGCTTCTCGAACATTTCTCGACAATACACCTTTATCTTGGATTGTTTCCAACTGAGTGATTTTTAACGGCTGTAATAGTTCTGTAATGGGTGGGAAATCGATGTGGTTGATTCTACTTTTCAATTTCAGTTTCGGAAGTTTAGTGCCCTCTGGTGTTTTATCAATCACTTTGGCTTTCTTCAATTTTATGTCAGAGAGATTAACAATTTCTGGAATAAGTTCCACAATTTTTGGCTTCTGTGCAACAATCTCAACTCTCACTATTTTCATTAGTACTGGTTTTTCTTTCTTAGGCTTCTGTGGCCTCTTTCTATATTCATCATCAACTTGTTCTGGTTCTTTTTTCAGATCTTCAAACTCTTTATCTAACTTTTCGAGTTCTTTTATCCTCTTGACTATCTTCTTCCGTTTCGGTTTAATATTTTCTGCTTCTTGTACATTTCTGGATAATATTCCATTATCCCTGTAAACAGGTTCCAATTCAGTGATTATTGCCTTTTTCTCAATTTCTGACAGTGGGGGAAAATCGATATAATTTAGTCTGCTCTTCAATAAAACTCTAGGAACTTTCTTTTCAGGTATTTCTTCCTTTGGAACAATTTTTGGTTTCCTCAGTTTTATCTCAGCAAATTCTGGGATTTTCTCAGTTATAACAAGTTTTTGAGGTGTTTTAGCTGTAATGCGTTTTATAGACATGAGAATAGGTTGCTTTGTCAATATTTCAGGTGATTCAGTCTCCTCTTCTGGTGCTGATTTTTTGGGTTTCTTGACTTTGACTTTACGCAATTTCTTTTCATCAGTAACGGTTATCTCAGTCTCATCACCAGCGATAGGAATTTCCTCTGGAGGCTGTATTTCTGCAATTGACTGAGTTTCGAGAGGAACTACCTGGTCCTCACCTTCTTCTTCCAACAATATTTCGTTCTTAGTTTCTTCGGGTTCTATTTCTTCAGTCCTAGATTTGTCTAGTTGGCTTTCAGGTGTTACCTCAGGTTGTTCGTCTAGTTGGAGCTGGGGGATTTTCTTACGTTTAATGATCTTCTTCTTCGCCACTTTGGTTTTTGAATCCAAATCAACAACGACCGCCTCTTCTGTCTTGACATCTTCTTGTTTTGCTATCATATCATGCACTTCATTATCATATTTCTTTAACGGTTTCAATGATATCTCATCCAAAATTTCATCTGGTTTATCATTTTGTTTGTAGCCAAACTTTCTCGGTTCATCTTCAGTTTTTATTTCTGGCTTGGGTAGACCTTTTTCTAAATTCGTGACTGTTGTGTCCGGTTTTGATTTCTTCTTAGATATTTTCTTTTTCAATGGTTTCTCTTCTTCTACCTTTGATTCATCTGCAGAGCTTTCTATTGGCTTGTATTCTTCCAGGTCTGGTTTGGAAATATCATCTATGTCCTCCAGAATGAACGGTGTCAGTTCAGTCGACGGTTCAACTTGTTCTTGCTCGATTGTGTCACTCGTTTTCAGAGGAACCTTTTCTTTCTCATCCTTAGGTATTGTAGTTTCTGGTTCTTTTTTAACAATTTTTTTGAGTTGTATCACTTCCTGGTCTTCGTTACTTTCAGGTACCTTTCCACGTCCAATTTGAAGTTTTTGTGAATCTTCAATTTCCTTTACTTTTTCCTTGGGTCGCTTGGGAGTCTTATATTCGTCGTCAACTTTCTCTAATTCTCTCTGTTTTAGTTTTTCAACTTCGGAGTCTAACTTCTCAAGATTTTTAAGCTCTCTATCAACATCGTGAATACGAATGCGCTTCTTTTTTGGAGTCTTTTCAGCTTCTTGTACATTTCTTGAAATTACTCCATTGTCTCTATATACCGGTGGAAGCTCTTTGACCAAAAGATGTTGATGTTTTTCTCCCAATGGAGGAAATGGAACATGAGTTATTCTGCTTTTAAGTAGGAATTTGGGCACTTTAGTGGATTGGATTTCCTTTTTTACAGAAACTTTGGGTTTTTTCAACTTGATATCAGCAAGTTTGATCGGTTCAATCATTGGAGTAAGTATTGCATGCTGCCAAGTTGGAGATTTCTGTTCTGCTATCATCAATTCTGGTTTGAGTTTTATTTTTTCCTCGATTTCGACTGTTTTTGAAACCTCTTCTGATTTCTCTACTACTTCAGGTATTTTCTTCTTTTTTATAACGGTCTTTTTCTTCTTGATGATAATTTCATCTGTTCGTTTCTTATCAGGTATGTTTGTTTCAGCAACTACTTCAGAAACTGGCCTTTCCGGTTGTTCTTGTATAATATCTGAAGGTTCCAACTGATCTGTCAGTTTCTCATCTATTTCTTCACGGTCAGGTTCATTTTCATTCACAACTGGCAATTCTTCATCGATCTCTTCTGTTTTCTCCGAAAGAAGGGTCTCATCTGATATTTTTCCTTTAGGTTTGATTTTCTTCACAATTTTCTTCTTTTTCGTTGGCTCTGTCGTTTCCGGTATGTTGATATCTATATCACCTAATTCTTTATCCTCGACAACCTTGGAAGATTCTACAGGTTTCAATATTACTTCCTCAGCGACGAAGATTTCGTCCTTTTGATCTTTTTTGAACGGCTTCAAATTGATATCTTCAGGTATTTCATCATCCTTGGGCATTTGCTTATACTTGAATTTTATTTCTGCTCCTTCTTCTTCACTCTCTGGCTTGGGTATACCTCTGATAAGAGTCGATTCCTCCGTTTCTGGTACTGGCTTCTTTTTTTCCTTTTTGGTCAATTTTATCTTTTCAATATTCGATTTTGATTTTTCGTCCTTGTCAAGTGGAATTGGCGTATATTGTAATTTATCCGGAACCTCTTTTTCATTATCAAATGGTGTGAATAATATTTTATCCTCTGGTACTTCTTCTTCATGTTCGTCTGTTTTTTCTAGTTCTGGGATTTTCCCTTTGATAACGAACTTTTCAGATTCTTGTTCATTCGGTCGACTGACAATGACTGGTTTCAATTTCAATTGCTCATCGTCGAATGATTCTTCTGGCAGTTTCCCCTTCTTCATGATCAATTTTTGTGGTTTCTCATCCTCTGGTAATGCTTCCTTGGGTTTTTTAGCTGATTTGAATTCATCGTCAACTTTTTCTAGTTCTTTCTTTTTGAGATCGTCGAATTCCAAGTCCAATTTTTCCAGTTCTTTGAGGTCGACATCTTTATCCCGGAGCCTACGCTTTTTGGTTTTGGGAATCTTCTGAGCTTCCTTAACATTTCGAGACAATACTCCGTTATCCTTATAAACTGGTTCGAGTATGGATATTCGTGGAAGTTTTTCCAGTTCTGATATTGGTGGGAAATCGATACGATTTATTCTGCTTTTCAGTAGAAATTTGGGTAGTTTAACTTTTTCTTCTTTCTTTTGGGGCATCTTGGGTTTTCGTAACTTCACGTCCGCAAGTAGTGGAATCGATTTGCTGTCGACTATTTTTAATTTTTGAGCTCTAATTTCCTTTTTCTCAATAGGCATGAGAACCGATACATCCCTCCTCAATTCAGGTTGTTTGATTTTCTTCTTAGTTTTTTCACGAGTTTTCTCGATTTCTTCTATCAAGATACTTGTTTCTGGAAGTTTACCCTCTTCTTCGATAATATTTATTTCTATTATTTCTTCTGAGTTTCCCTTTGGTTTCTTGATAACACGTTTCTTGAGTTTTCTTTCTGGTTTACCTTTTTCTTCTGCAGGTATCACAACAACTTCTTCAGACATTTCTTCTATGGGACAGTAGATTGATTCTCTCATCATTGGCAAATCTTCTCCTTCAATATCTCTCTCTTCGACAGTGATACTGGTTTGAGGTTCTTTTCCTTCTTCTTCAACTGTAACAATTTGCGTTGTTTCCTGAATGCTACCCTTTCTTTTATTGATTATCCTCTTCTTCACCAATTGTTTAGTAGGTTTACCTTCTCTCGGAATTTGTTCTATTACCTTTACCTCTTCTGGACTTTCTTCTACGAATACGGGTTTTATTATATCATCCTCTTCAGTTGCTTTCAATTCTTCGATAGTAACGGTTGTCTGAGGTGCCTTGTCGTCCTCTTCGACTGAAACAATTTGTATAATTTCATCAAGTTTTCCCTTGTGCTTCCTGAGTTTTCGTTTTGTGATGACTTTCCGTATTGTACGTCCATCATCAGTTGGTTTCTCGGTTATCTCAATTTCCGATGGCAGCTCTTCAATAACCTCTTCTGATTTGACTACTGGCAGTTCTTCGATATGAACATCAAATTCTTCAACTACAACTGTGATTTGAGGTGGTTTACCTTCTTCTTCTGTAGTTACGAAAGTTGTGATTTCTTGTTTTCCTTCTCTTCGTTTTCTCAATACCTTCTTCTTTACTTTCGTTTTCTTGATTCCTTCTCCTGTCATCTCCTCTATCACTTGTATATCCTCTGGCAGTTCCTCGATGTGAACTGGTTTTGTTTCGATGATATCAGATTCTTCAATCAGTACAGATGTTTCTGGAAGTTTCCCTTCTTCTTCTCGCGTTGTTATTTCCGTAGTCTCAAGTTTTCCCCCTTTCTGTTTCTTGATAACCCTTTTCTTAACCACTACCGTTTTTGGACCTTCATCTGTGATTGTTTCAATAACTTGTACATCTTCTGGTGTTTCTTCTATGACTGTTGATATGAAGGGTTCAGTTTCTAATTCTTCAATAACCTGATTTTCGGTTAGCTCGAATTCTTGAACACTTGTTTGAGGCTCTTGGCCTTCTCTTTCTAATATACGAATTTCCGTAACTTCTGTTTTTCCATCTTTTTTCTTTTTCTTTATGATTCTTTTCCTTATGATTTCTTCAGTCGTTCCATCTTCTGACTGGATGATTTGGATATGTTCTGGAAGTTCCTCCACGAGTTGGATTGGAATTTTCGTGTCATCTGTGTCTGTCACTTGTTTCGGTTTGTACTTTTTCACAGTTTTCTTTCGTTTTGAAGGTTTATCCCCTGCATCAGGTATTATATCATCGACTTCAGGTATCTCTGTTTCCCAAATGACGGTGGGATATTCTGATGATCTCAGAATTATTTCTTCAGTAGTATATACATTGCTTTCCTCATGTTTTTTGAAAGGTTTGAGTGAGATGTCATCAGGTGTATCTATATCTTTTGGTTTCTGTTTGTACCTCAGTGTCAAATCTGGTTTTCCTTCTTCATCAGTTGGTTTAGGTATACCTTTCACCAGAATGGCCTCATCAGTCTCTGGAGAGACCTTCTTCTTGCCTTGTTTTTTGAATTTATTCTTTCCTGGCTTGGATTTTTCTCCTTCTCTTTCATCAGTTGGACTCGGTTCGTAATCGTCATTTTCATGAGATTCCCTATCGATATCATATGGCGAGAATTCAATTCGTTCATCTGATTCATCTGTTTTGTCTATCAATTTCCCCTCAGATATGGGAACAATGTTATCTTTAGTAGATTCATCTGGTTTCTGATTGTCAAGTTTTTTGTCTGGTATTGGCTTCAATTTTATATCATCCTCAACAACGGATTCTTTCGGAAGTTTCTTCTTCTTGATAGTCAGCTTCTTCGGTTCATTTTCATCCGGTAACTTTTCTCTGGGTTTTTTCTCGAATTTGAATTCATCCGCGACTTTCTCCAATTCTTTCTTCTTGATTTCTTCGAATTCCATGTCCAATTTTTCCAAATCCATCAAACCGATATCTTTGTCACGTAGCCTTCGTTTTTTTGTTTTTGGAAGTTTTTCAGCTTCCTTAATATTCCTTGATAATAATCCATTATCTCTATAGATTGGTTCGAGCAGTGAAATTTTCGGTAACTGTTCATGCTCAGTTTCTGGTGGGAAATCAATGTGCTTTATTCTACTTTTCAGTAAGAATTTTGGTAGCTTCACTTTCTCTTCTTTTTTCTGCGATATTTTGGGCTTCTTCAACTTTATTTCCGCCAGTTGTGGAATGGATACACTGTCCACGACTTTGACTTTTTGAGATTTGATTTCTTTTTTCTCGATTGGCATAAGGATAGATAGTTCTCGTCTGAGTTTACCAACTACAGGTTTCATAGTTACTTCTCCTGTCTTTCCATCACCCAAAATTTCCTTCAGTTCATCTATCTTATGTTCAGTATCATGAACTTCATCAATGGAAACGCTCGTCTGCTGAATTTTCCCTTCCTCCTCAATTATTTCGATCTGTATTATTTCCTCCTTACTTCCTTTGAGTTTCTTCAGAATTCTCTTTCTAACTTTTCTTTCAGGTTTACCCTCTACTTCAGCTGGTATCATGATTACTTCTTCGGGTAATTCTTCTATACAACGATATACTGATTCTTTCATGGGAGATTGATTTTCTTCTGGTACTTCTATTTCTTCTATTACAACACTAGTTTGGGGTTCTTTTCCTTCCTGCTCAAATGTGAAGATCTGCGTTGTTTCCTCCCTGCTTCCTTTTCGTTTTTTTATCACCCTTTTCTTCACCAACTGTTTTCCTACTTCGGGAGTTTGCTCCACTACTTCTTCGGGCATTTCTTCTATATAAGTTGGTTCCAAATATGGGGTATCTTCGTAGGTTGTATCCAGTTCTTCGATAACCACGGTGGTTTGTGGCTGTTTATTTTCTTCTTCAACAGTATCGATATGTATGATCTCTTCTTGTTTTCCTTTGCTCATCTTTCGTATCTTCCGTTTTTCAATAATCTTTGTGGTTGATGAACCATCATCAGCAGGTTCTTTGAATATCTTGATTTCTGAAGGCAGCTCTTCGATCAATACTTCTGTTGGTTTAACTGAAGTATCTTTTGTGTCAATAGAAATACCAGTTTCTTCCACTCGGACCATTATTTCTGGTTCTTCACCTTCTCTTTCCACAGAAGTAATCGTGGTAATTTCCTGTTTATCTTTTGATCGTTTTCTCAATACCCTTTGCTTGATCTTTGTTGTTTTCAGACCCTGTGGTGTGATTTCCTCAACTACTTTTATATCTTCTGGGAGTTCCTCAATGTATTCTGGTTTTTCTTCCGGCAAATGGAATTCTTCTTTTTCAACAGAAGTTTGAGAAATTTGTTCTTCCGGGGTCTTAAATTCAGAGATATTGTCTGTCTTTTCCTTTTGTTTCCTTATAACCTTCTTTTTTCTTGTAATCTTGTCATCAACATATTTCTCTTCGGGTGATTCAGTGGTTTCTTCATTTATGGTAGTTTCTGGAGTTGGCAATGATAGAGCCTTCTTGAGAAGTTCAATTTGGACCAAGTCGATAACATCATCTGATTGAAGGTCTTGTTTTGCAAGTGTAGGTATGAATAATATATTATCTTCTGTTATCAGTGAAACTGGAGCTTCCATCGCTTTTATGGGCTTTACTTTCTTCTTGACTTTTTTGGAGTCTTTCAAAATATTTGCTTCTTCTGGGATATCGGATTCATGAATAACGACAGTTGATACTGGTTCCTTTCCATCTTCTTCAAACGTCACTATTTCGGCTATCTCCTGTTGACTTCCTCTGCGTTTCTTTATTGTCCTCTTTTTTATAGTTGTCTTCTTGGGTATACCATTTTCGAATACCTCGATTTCTTGAATCTCTTCAGGTGATTCTTCTACTTCATAGATAACTGGTGTTGATGGTTTCGAGCCTTCCTCTTCAACTGGAACAAAAATTTCTCCTGTCTTCGTTTTCTTCACTTTTGTTTGTTTTCTAATTTTTCGCTCAGTTACTTTTGGATGTCTTTCTTCATCAGAAACCTCAACAATGTTGATATTCACTGTTGAATAGGGCTTATTATCATCTTCTTGTATCGTCAATAGTTCGGTCAATTCAACTTTGCCATTTTTAGGTTTCTTAATAACCCGTTTCTTGATAACTGTTTTCTTCGGAATGCCTCCATCCCCTATAGTTTCTAAAACTTGAACTTCCTCTGGTAGTTCTTCGATATGCTCTTCTTCTGGCGTAATTTCTTGAATAGACACTGATATTTTTGGTTCCTTACCCTCTTCCTCTACTGTAATTTTTTGTGTTTCTTCTAGTCGATCTCCATTCTGTTTAATAACTTTGGATGTGATAACTCGTTTTTTTGATTTCACTACAGGCTCTGGTTTCACCGAGTGATCTTCACCACTTTCAATATCTTCCACTACTACAATAGATTGTGGTTGCTTTCCTTCTTCCTCGAACGTCATAATTTGAGCTATATCTTGTTTTCCGTCTTTGGTTCTTTTTATCAAACGTTTTCTGATTGTTGTTTTTCTTGGTTGTCCCCTATCTAAAGTTTCTAAAATTTGTACTTCTTCAGGAAATTCTTCTATTTCTTGTGTAGTTATAGAAACTTGTGGTTCTTTTCCTTCCTCTTCGACAGTGAATATCTGTGTGTTTTCTTGTTTACTTCCTTTCCGTTTCCTTATAGTTCTCCTTTTTGAAATTCGTTTCACAGGACCTTTTTCTGTTTCTACTTCAGTAACAGTTATCTCTTCTGGCAATTCTTCCAAGATAGTGACAGGCATTGCATTCAATTCATGATCTGGTTCTTCAATTTCTTCAATCGTTACAGAAGAGTGTGGTTGTTTTCCCTCTTCATCGGTTATAACCAGGTGAGTTATTTCTTGCTTGTCTCCTTGCCGTTTTCTGATGGTCTTTTTCCTGATTGTACGTTTTCTTGTTCCGTTATTTGTATCGATGTATGTTTCTAAAACTTCTTCTGGTAGTTCCTCTACGAAGATCAGTGTTGGTAGTTCGTGTACTTCAGATTCTTCAATCACCACAGTAGATTGCGGTTTTTCTCCATCTTTTTCAACTGTAACTATTTCTGTAGTTTCTTGCTTTGATCCCTTCAGCTTTTTTATTACACGTTTTTTCAACGTGGTTTTCTTTGGAATACCTGACTCTACGGTTTCAAATACCTGAGTAACTTCAGGAAGTTCATCGATCAGAAGCGTATCTGGAATAATTAGAATACATTTAATTAAATTGTATCGATATTATATAATATAACAATGAAATGGAGTTCGAGTTGAAAATTGTGAAAATAATTTCGTAGTCTGTCTACTTGTTGTGGAATAAGATTCAGTATCTGGCAAATTAGTGACTAAATTACCTTCAGCAATGTCTTGTTCTTGACGAGAAAATCCAGCGATTGGTTTTTGAGTTTGAATTTCCGCTACTACTACAGAATGTTTTATCTCTTGTGATGAAGTCCTCTCTGCTACTTTATATTCAGGAATGATTTCACCTAAAATGTTTGAATATCAATGCTGAATATATGTGACTATACAACTGATGAATTACTATAATAAACGATATTACTCAGATTATTGAAATATTAAGTGTCTTACCTTCAGTCGCATCCTGTGTATGTTCTAAAGTGTACACTTCAGTGATAGTTTTGGTTGACAACTGTGGTGTTATAGTAGGTGTGACAGATGTAATGTCGGCTACTCCATCAATAACTGTAGGCACAAGTTCCTCACAAAGCTTGAAATCTAGCGACTCCATGATTTCCGGATATTGTTGATCAATATCCATCAACTCATATATTCGGACAAATTCTATCGGCATCTGATTGTCTTCTTTGATTGAAGTTATTTCGATAACCTCTATTTTAGGACCAGACTTCTTCAACAGTTTCCTCTTCTTTGTGATTTTTTTGGAAGGAAGACCACTACTAGTGCTAATTTCAATCACTTGTATATCCTCTGGTAATTCTATGAGGGCTGCAATGGGATTTTCATTCGTCAACTTGGGCAGCTCTTCTATTTTCACTTCAATATTTGTTTTTTTGTCGTCTTTCTCAGTGATGAGTATATCAATTACCTCGTCTTTATTACCTTTAGGCTTTCTCAGTATCCTCCTTGTTTTTGTATCTTTTTTTCCATCGTGTGATTTCTTAGTTTTCTCTTTGATAGCATATTCCAGAACAACAACACATTCTGATATAGGAATATCTATCCCAACAGGTAATTCTGGTAATGGATGGGATAATAATCTCTTAACTATCTCCAGTTTAACCAAATTCAATACTTCCGTTTCAGTAGGTATTTCCTGATTGGCTGATAAAGTGGGGATGAACAATATCTTATCTGGTTTCTTTTCAGTTTCCTTCTCAGTTATTGTAGGTACTTGAACTTCCTCTGGTAATTCTTCCATATAGGAAGGTTTCTCTATGGCACTTTCTTCTGGTATAACAGATTCTTCTACCGTCACTGTCGTTTCTGGTTTTTTACCATCCTCCTCTACAGTTACTATTTCGGTTTTCTCCTGTTTTCCATCTTTAACCTTTTTGATAACTCGCTTCTTGGTAACACGTTTTTTAGTTTTTCCGTCTGTTACTACTTCAGATACTTGAACTTCCTCTGGTAATTCTTCCATATAGGAAGGTTTCTCTATGGCACTTTCTTCTGGTATAACCGATTCTTCTACCGTCACGGTCGTTTCTGGTTTTTTACCATCTTCCTCTACAGTTACTATTTCGGTTTTCTCCTGTTTTCCATCTTTAACCTTTTTGATAACTCGCTTCTTGGTAACACGTTTTTTAGTTTTTCCGTCTGTTACTACTTCAGATACTTGAACTTCCTCTGGTAATTCTTCCATATAGGAAGGTTTCTCTATGGCACTTTCTTCTGGTATAACCGATTCTTCTACCGTCACTGTCGTTTCTGGTTTTTTACCATCTTCCTCTACAGTTACTATTTCGGTTTTCTCCTGTTTTCCATCTTTAACCTTTTTGATAACTCGCTTCTTGGTAACACGTTTTTTAGTTTTTCCGTCTGTTACTACTTCAGATACTTGAACTTCCTCTGGTAATTCTTCCATATAGGAAGGTTTCTCTATGGCACTTTCTTCTGGTATAACCGATTCTTCTACCGTCACTGTCGTTTCTGGTTTTTTACCATCTTCCTCTACAGTTATTATTTCGGTTTTCTCCTGTTTTCCATCTTCAACCTTTTTGATAACTCGCTTCTTGGTAACACGTTTTTTAGTTTTTCCGTCTGTTACTACTTCAGATACTTGAACTTCCTCTGGTAATTCTTCCATATAGGAAGGTTTCTCTATGGCACTTTCTTCTGGTATAACCGATTCTTCTACCGTCACTGTCGTTTCTGGTTTTTTACCATCCTCCTCTACAGTTACTATTTCGGTTTTCTCCTGTTTTCCATCTTTTACCTTTTTAATAACTCGCTTCTTGGTAACACGTTTTTTAGTTTTTCCGTCTGTTACTACTTCAGATACTTGAACTTCCTCTGGTAATTCTTCCATATAGGAAGGTTTCTCTATGGCACTTTCTTCTGGTATAACCGATTCTTCTACCGTCACTGTCGTTTCTGGTTTTTTACCATCTTCCTCTACAGTTACTATTTCGGTTTTCTCCTGTTTTCCATCTTTAACCTTTTTGATAACTCGCTTCTTGGTAACACGTTTTTTAGTTTTTCCGTCTGTTACTACTTCAGATACTTGAACTTCCTCTGGTAATTCTTCCATATAGGAAGGTTTCTCTATGGCACTTTCTTCTGGTATAACCGGTTCTTCTACCGTCACTGTCGTTTCTGGTTTTTTACCATCTTCCTCTACAGTTATTATTTCGGTTTTCTCCTGTTTTCCATCTTTAACCTTTTTGATAACTCGCTTCTTGGTAACACGTTTTTTAGTTTTTCCGTCTGTTACTACTTCAGATACTTGAACTTCCTCTGGTAATTCTTCCATATAGGAAGGTTTCTCTATGGCACTTTCTTCTGGTATAACCGATTCTTCTACCGTCACTGTCGTTTCTGGTTTTTTACCATCCTCCTCTACAGTTACTATTTCGGTTTTCTCCTGTTTTCCATCTTTTACCTTTTTAATAACTCGCTTCTTGGTAACACGTTTTTTAGTTTTTCCGTCTGTTACTACTTCAGATACTTGAACTTCCTCTGGTAATTCTTCCATATAGGAAGGTTTCTCTATGGCACTTTCTTCTGGTATAACCGATTCTTCTACCGTCACGGTCGTTTCTGGTTTTTTACCATCTTCCTCTACAGTTACTATTTCGGTTTTCTCCTGTTTTCCATCTTTAACCTTTTTGATAACTCGCTTCTTGGTAACACGTTTTTTAGTTTTTCCGTCTGTTACTACTTCAGATACTTGAACTTCCTCTGGTAATTCTTCCATATAGGAAGGTTTCTCTATGGCACTTTCTTCTGGTATAACCGATTCTTCTACCGTCACTGTCGTTTCTGGTTTTTTACCATCTTCCTCTACAGTTACTATTTCGGTTTTCTCCTGTTTTCCATCTTTAACCTTTTTGATAACTCGCTTCTTGGTAACACGTTTTTTAGTTTTTCCGTCTGTTACTACTTCAGATACTTGAACTTCCTCTGGTAATTCTTCCATATAGGAAGGTTTCTCTATGGCACTTTCTTCTGGTATAACCGATTCTTCTACCGTCACTGTCGTTTCTGGTTTCTTACCATCTTCCTCTACAGTTATTATTTCGGTTTTCTCCTGTTTTCCATCTTTAACCTTTTTGATAACTCGCTTCTTGGTAACACGTTTTTTAGTTTTTCCGTCTGTTACTACTTCAGATACTTGAACTTCCTCTGGTAATTCTTCCATATAGGAAGGTTTCTCTATGGCACTTTCTTCTGGTATAACCGATTCTTCTACCGTCACTGTCGTTTCTGGTTTTTTACCATCCTCCTCTACAGTTACTATTTCGGTTTTCTCCTGTTTTCCATCTTTTACCTTTTTAATAACTCGCTTCTTGGTAACACGTTTTTTAGTTTTTCCGTCTGTTACTACTTCAGATACTTGAACTTCCTCTGGTAATTCTTCCATATAGGAAGGTTTCTCTATGGCACTTTCTTCTGGTATAACCGATTCTTCTACCGTCACGGTCGTTTCTGGTTTTTTACCATCTTCCTCTACAGTTACTATTTCGGTTATCTCCTGTTTTCCATCTTTAACCTTTTTGATAACTCTCTTCTTGGTAACACGTTTTTTAGTTTTTCCGTCTGTTACTACTTCAGATACTTGAACTTCCTCTGGTAATTCTTCCATATAGGAAGGTTTCTCTATGGCACTTTCTTCTGGTATAACCGATTCTTCTACCGTCACTGTCGTTTCTGGTTTTTTACCATCTTCCTCTACAGTTACTATTTCGGTTTTCTCCTGTTTTCCATCTTTAACCTTTTTGATAACTCGCTTCTTGGTAACACGTTTTTTAGTTTTTCCGTCTGTTACTACTTCAGATACTTGAACTTCCTCTGGTAATTCTTCCATATAGGAAGGTTTCTCTATGGAACTTTCTTCTGGTATAACCGATTCTTCTACCGTCACTGTCGTTTCTGGTTTTTTACCATCTTCCTCTACAGTTATTATTTCGGTTTTCTCCTGTTTTCCATCTTTAACCTTTTTGATAACTCGCTTCTTGGTAACACGTTTTTTAGTTTTTCCGTCTGTTACTACTTCAGATACTTGAACTTCCTCTGGTAATTCTTCCATATAGGAAGGTTTCTCTATGGCACTTTCTTCTGGTATAACCGATTCTTCTACCGTCACTGTCGTTTCTGGTTTTTTACTATCCTCCTCTACAGTTACTATTTCGGTTTTCTCCTGTTTTCCATCTTTTACCTTTTTAATAACTCGCTTCTTGGTAACACGTTTTTTAGTTTTTCCGTCTGTTACTACTTCAGATACTTCAACTTCCTCTGGTAATTCTTCCATATAGGAAGGTTTCTCTATGGCACTTTCTTCTGGTATAACCGATTCTTCTACCGTCACGGTCGTTTCTGGTTTTTTACCATCTTCCTCTACAGTTACTATTTCGGTTTTCTCCTGTTTTCCATCTTTAACCTTTTTGATAACTCGCTTCTTGGTGACACGTTTTTTAGTTTTTCCGTCTGTTACTACTTCAGATACTTGAACTTCCTCTGGTAATTCTTCCATATAGGAAGGTTTCTCTATGGCACTTTCTTCTGGTATAACCGATTCTTCTACCGTCACTGTCGTTTCTGGTTTTTTACCATCTTCCTCTACAGTTACTATTTCGGTTTTCTCCTGTTTTCCATCTTTAACCTTTTTGATAACTCGCTTCTTGGTAACACGTTTTTTAGTTTTTCCGTCTGTTACTACTTCAGATACTTGAACTTCCTCTGGTAATTCTTCCATATAGGAAGGTTTCTCTATGGCACTTTCTTCTGGTATAACCGATTCTTCTACCGTCACTGTCGTTTCTGGTTTTTTACCATCCTCCTCTACAGTTACTATTTCGGTTTTCTCCTGTTTTCCATCTTTTACCTTTTTGATAACACGCTTTTTGGTAACACGTTTTTTAGTTTTTCCGTCTGTTACTACTTCAGATACTTGAACTTCCTCTGGTAATTCTTCTATGTAGGAAGGTTTATTTATTGCACTTTCTTCTGGGATATCCGATTCTTCTACCGTCACTGTCGTTTCTGGTTTTTTATCATCTTCCTCTACAGTTACTATTTCGGTTTTCTCCTGTTTTCCATCTTTGACCTTTTTGATAACACGCTTTTTGGTTACTCGTTTTTTAGTTTTTCCATCTGTTACTACTTCAGATACTTGAACTTCCTCTGGTAATTCTTCTATGTAGGAAGGTTTCTCCATGGCACTTTCTTCTGGTAATACCAATTCTTCGACCGTCACTGTCATTTCTGGTTTTTTACCATCTTCCTCTACAGTTACTATTTCGGTTTTCTCCTGTTTTCCATCTTTTACCTTTTTAATAACTCGCTTCTTGGTAACACGTTTTTTAGTTTTTCCTTCTGTTACTACTTCAGATACTTGAACTTCCTCTGGTAATTCTTCCATATAGGAAGGTTTCTCTATGGCACTTTCTTCTGGTATTATCGATTCTTCTACCGTCACTGTCGTTTCTGGTTTTTTACCATCTTCTTCTACAGTTACTATTTCGGTTTTCTCCTGTTTTCCATCTTTAACCTTTTTGATAACTCGCTTTTTGGTTACTCGTTTTTTAGTTTTTCCATCTGTTACTACTTCAGATACTTGAACTCCCTCTGGTAATTCTTCTATGTAGGAAGGTTTCTCTATGGCACTTTCTTCTGGTATTACCAATTCTTCGACCGTCACTGTCGTTTCTGGTTTTTTACCATCTTCCTCTACAGTTACTATTTCGGTTTTCTCCTGTTTTCCATCTTTAATCTTTTTGATAACTCGCTTCTTGGTAACACGTTTTTTAGTTTTTCCTTCTGTTACTACTTCAGATACTTGAACTTCCTCTGGTAATTCTTCCATATAGGAAGGTTTCTCTATGGCACTTTCTTCTGGTATTATCGATTCTTCTACCGTCACTGTCGTTTCTGGTTTTTTACCATCTTCTTCTACAGTTACTATTTCGGTTTTCTCCTGTTTTCCATCTTTAATCTTTTTGATAACTCGCTTTTTGGTTACTCGTTTTTTAGTTTTTCCATCTGTTACTACTTCAGATACTTGAACTTCTTCTGGTAATTCTTCCATATAGGAAGGTTTCTCTATGGCACTCTCTTCTGGTATTTCCGATTCTTCCACCGTCACTGTCGTTTCTGGTTTTTTACCATCTTCCTCTACAGTTACTATTTCGGTTTTCTCCTGTTTTCCATCTATAACCTTTTTGATAACTCGCTTTCTGGTAACACGTTTTTTAGTTTTTCCGTCTGTTACTACTTCAGATACTTGAACTTCCTCTGGTAATTCTTCCATATAGGAAGGTTTCTCTATGGCACTTTCTTCTGGTATTACAGATTCCTCCACCGTCACTGTCGTTTCTGGTTTTTCACCATCTTCCTCTACAGTTACTATTTCGGTTTTCTCCTGTTTTCCATCTTTTACCCTTTTGATGACTCTCTTTTTGGTAACACGTTTTTTAGTTTTTCCGGCTGTTACTACTTCGGATACTTGAACTTCCTCTGGTAATTCTTCCATATGGGAAGGTTTCCCTATGGCACTTTCTTCTGGTTTTACCGATTCTTCTACCGTCACTGTCGTTTCTGGTTCTTTACCATCTTCCTCTACAGTTACTATTTCGGTTTTCTCCTGTTTTCCATCTTTAACCTTTTTGATGACTCGCTTTTTGGTTACACGTTTTTTAGTTTTTCCATCTGTTACTACTTCAGATACTTGAACTTCCTCTGGTAATTTTTCTATGTAGGAAGGTTTCTTCATTGCACTTTCTTCTGGGATAACCGATTCTTTCACCGTCACTGTCGTTTCTGGTTTTTTACCATCTTCCTCTACAGTTACTATTTCCGTTTTCTCCAGTTTTCCATCTTCAACCTTTTTGATAACTCGCTTTTTGGTAACACGTTCTTTAGTTTTTCCGTCTGTTTCTACTTCAGATACTTGAACTTCCTCTGGTAATTTTTCCATATAGGAAGGTTTCTCTATGGCACTTTCTTCTGGTATTACCGATTCTTCTACCGTAACTGTCGTTTCTGGTTTTTTACCATCTTCCTCTACAGTTACTATTTCGGTTTTCTCCTGTTTTCCATCTTTAACCTTTTTGATAACGCGCTTTTTGGTTACACGTTTTTTAGTCTTGCCGTCTGTTACTACTTCAGATATTTGAACTTCCTCTGGTAATTCTTCTATATAGGAAGGTTTCTCTATGGCACTTTCTTCTGATATTACCGATTCTTCTACCGTCACTGTCGTTTCTGGTTTTTTACCATCTTCCTCTACAGTTACTATTTCGGTTTTCTCCTGTTTTCCATCTTTAACCTTTTTGATAACTCGCTTTTTGGTAACACGTTTTTTAGTTTTGCCGTCTGTTACTACTTCAGATATTTGAACTTCCTCTGGTAATTCTTCTATATAGGAAGGTTTCTCTATGGCACTTTTTTCTGATATTACCGATTCTTCTACCGTCACTGTCGTTTCTGGTTTTTTACCATCTTCCTCTACAGTTACTATTTCGGTTTTCTCCTGTTTTCCATCTTTAACCTTTTTGATAACTCGCTTCTTGGTTACACGTTTTTTAGTTTTTCCATCTGTTACTACTTCAGATACTTGAACTTCCTCTGGTAATGCTTCCATATAGGAAGGTTTCTCTATGGCACTTTCTTCTGGTATTACCGATTCTTCCACCGTCACTGTCGTTTCTGGTTTTTTACCATCTTCCTCTACAGTTACTATTTCGGTTTTTTCCTGTTTTCCATCTTTAACCTTTTTGATAACTCGCTTTTTTGTAACACGTTTTTTAGTTTTTCCATCTGTTACTACTTCAGATACTTGAACATCCTCAGGTAATTCTTCTATATTGAAGGGTTTCTCTAATGCACTTTCATCTGGTTTAACCGATTCTTCTACTGTCACCGTCGTATCTTGTTTCCTACCATCTTCTCCTACAGTTACTATTTCGGTTTTCTCCTGTTTTCCATCTCTCATCTTTTTGATAATACGTTTCATTTTCTTGCCTGCATCTGTCACAACTTGAGTAACTTGCACTTCTTCTGGATGTTCTTCTACCAGGTGTACTGGTTCTTCTTCTTCAGGTTCATCATGTTCAGTAACAGTAACTGTAGTTTGAGGAGTTTTGCCTTCATCTTCAACTGTGACAATTTCAGTTCTCTCCTGTTTGCCATCTTTGTTCTTCTTGATAACTCTCTTTCTGATAATACGTTTCGTTTTCTTGCCTGCATCTGTCACAACTTGAGTCACTTGCACTTCCCCTGGAAGTTCTTCTACCAGGTGTACTGGTTGTTCTTCGTCAGGTTTATCATGTTCAGTAACAGTTACTGTAGTTTCAGGAGTTCTGCCTTCATCTTCAACTGTGACAATTTCAGTTCTCTCCTGTTTGCCATCTTTGGTCTTTTTGATCACTCTCTTTTTAGTAACACGTTTCGTTGTCTTGCCCGAATCTGTAACAATTTGAGTAACTTGCATTTCTTCTGGAAGTTCTTCTACCAGGTAAGTTGGTTGTTCTTCTTCAGGTTTAGCAAGTTCAGTAACAGTAACTGTAGTTTCAGGAATTCTTCCTTCATCTTCAACTGTGACAATTTCAGTTCTCTCCTGTTTGCCATCTTTGGTCTTCTTGATCACTCTCTTTTTAGTAATACGTTTCGTTGTCTTGCCTGTGTCTGTAACAACTTGAGTAACTTGCATTTCTTCTGGAAGTTCTTCCACCAGGTAAGTTGGTTGTTCTTTTTCAGGTTCATTAAGTTCAGTAACAGTAACTGTAGTTTCAGGAGTTCTGCCTTCATCTTCAACTGTGACAATTTCAGTTCTCTCCTGTTTGCCATCTTTGGTCTTATTGATAACTCTCTTTTTGGTGATACGTTTCGTTTTCTTGCCTGCTTCTGTCACAACTTGAGTCACTTGCACTTCCTCTGGAAGTTCTTCGACCAGGTAAACTGGTTGTTCTTCTTCAGGTTTCTCAAGTTCAGTAACAGTAACTGTAGTTTGAGGAGTTCTGCCTTCATCTTCAACTGTGACAATTTCAGTTCTCTCCTGTTTGCCATCTTTGTTCTTCTTGATAACTCTCTTTTTGATAATTCGTTTCGTTTTCTTGCCTGCATCTGTCACAATTTGAGTAACTTGCACTTCTTCTGGAATTTCTTCTACCAGGTGTACTGGTTGTTTTTCTTCAGGTTTATCATGTTCAGTAACAGTAACAGTAGTTTCAGGAGTTCTGTTTTCATCTTCAACTGTGACAATTTCAGTTCTCTCCTGTTTGCCATCTATGGTCTTCTTGATCACTCTCTTTTTAGTAATACGTTTCGTTGTCTCGCCTGCATCTGTAACAATTTGAGTAACTTGCATTTCTTCTGGAAGTTCTTCCACCAGGTAAGTTGGTTGTTCTTCTTCAGGTTCATTAAGTTCAGTAACAGTAACTGTAGTTTCAGGAGTTCTGCCTTCATCTTCAACTGTGACAATTTCAGTTCTCTCCTGTTTGCCATCTTTGGTCTTATTGATAACTCTCTTTTTGGTGAAACGTTTCGTTTTCTTGCCTGCATCTGTCACAACTTGAGTAACTTGCACTTCTTCTGGAATTTTTTCGACCAGGTAAACTGGTTGTACTTCTTCAGGTTTCTCAAGTTCAGTAACAATAACTGTTGTTTCAGGAGTTCTGCCTTCATCTTCAACTGTGACAATTTCAGTTCTCTCCTGTTCGCCATCTTTGGTCTTCTTGATCACTCTCTTTTTCGTAATACGTTTCGTTGTCTTGCCTGCATCTGTAATAACTTGAGTAACTTGCATTTCTTCTGGAAGTTCTTCCACCAGGTAAGTTGGTTGTTCTTCTTCAGGTTCATTAAGTTCAATAACAGTAACTGTAGTTTCAGGAGTTCTGCCTTCATCTTCAACTGTGACAATTTCGGTTCTCTCCTGTTTGCCATCTTTGGTCTTATTGATAACTCTCTTTTTGGTGATACGTTTCGTTATCTTGCCTGCATCTGTCACAACTTGAGTAACTTGCACTTCTTCTGGAAGTTCTTCGACCAGGTAAACTGGTTGTTCTTCTTCAGGTTTCTCAAGTTCAGTAACAGTAACTGTAGTTTCAGGAGTTCTGCCTTCATCTTCAACTGTGACAATTTCAGTTCTCTCCTGTTTGCCATCTTTGGTCTTATTGATAACTCTCTTTTTGATAATTCGTTTCGTTTTCTTGCCTGCATCTGTCACAATTTGAGTAATTTGCACTTCTTCTGGAAGTTCTTTTACCAGGTGTACTGGTTGTTCTTCTTCAGGTTTATCATGTTCAGTAACAGTAACTGTAGTTTCAGGAGTTCTGCCTTCATCTTCAACTGTGACAATTTCAGTTCTCTCCTGTTTGCCATCTTTGGTCTTTTTGATCACTCTCTTCTTAGTAATACGTTTCGTTTTCTTGCCTGCATCTGTAAGAACTTGAGTAACTTGCACTTCTTCTGGAAGTTCTTCTACCAGATAAGTTGGTTGTTCTTCTTCAGGTTTCTCAAGTTCAGTAACAGTAACTGTAGTTTCAGGAGTTCTGCCTTCATCTTCAACTGTGACAATTTCAGTTCTCTCCTGTTTGCCATCTTTGTTCTTCTTGATAACTCTCTTTTTGATAATTCTTTTCGTTTTCTTGCCTGCATCTGTCACAACTTGAGTGACTTGCACTTCTTCTGGAAGTTCTTCTACCAGGTAAGTTGGTTGCTCTTCTTCAGGTTTAGCAAGTTCAGTAACAGTAACTGTAGTTTCAGGAGTTCTGCCTTCATCTTCAACTGTGACAATTTCGGTTCTCTCCTGTTTGCCATCTTTGGTCTTATTGATAACTCTCTTTTTGGTGATACGTTTCGTTATCTTGCCTGCATCTGTCACAACTTGAGTAACTTGCACTTCTTCTGGAAGTTCTTCTACCAGGTAAACTGGTTGTTTTTCTTCAGGTTTCTCAAGTTCAGTAACAGTAACTGTAGTTTCAGGAGTTCTGCCTTCATCTTCAACTGTGACAATTTCGGTTCTCTCCTGTTTGCCATCTTTGGTCTTATTGATAACTCTCTTTTTGATAATTCGTTTCGTTTTCTTGCCTGCATCTGTCACAATTTGAGTAACTTGCACTTCTTCTGGAAGTTCTTTTACCAGGTGTACTGGTTGTTCTTCTTCAGGTTTATCATGTTCAGTAACAGTAACTGTAGTTTCAGGAGTTCTGCCTTCATCTTCAACTGTGACAATTTCAGTTCTCTCCTGTTTGCCATCTTTGATCTTTTTGATCACTCTCTTCTTAGTAATACGTTTCGTTTTCTTGCCTGCATCTGTAAGAACTTGAGTAACTTGCACTTCTTCTGGAAGTTCTTCTACCAGATAAGTTGGTTGTTCTTCTTCAGGTTTCTCAAGTTCAGTAACAGTAACTGTAGTTTCAGGAGTTCTGCCTTCATCTTCAACTGTGACAATTTCAGTTCTCTCCTGTTTGCCATCTTTGTTCTTCTTGATAACTCTCTTTTTGATAATTCGTTTCGTTTTCTTGCCTGCATCTGTCACAACTTGAGTGACTTGCACTTCGTCTGGAAGTTCTTCTACCAGGTAAGTTGGTTGCTCTTCTTCAGGTTTATCAAGTTCAGTAACAGTAACTGTAGTTTCAGGAGTTCTGCCTTCATCTTCAACTGTGACAATTTCAGTTCTCTCCTGTTTGCCATCTTTGGTCTTCTTGATCACTCTCTTTTTAGTAATACGTTTCGTTGTCTTGCCCGCATCTGTAACAACTTGAGTAACTTGCATTTCTTCTGGAAGTTCTTCTACCAGGTAAACTGATTGTTCTTCTTCAGGTTTATCATGTTCAGTAACAGTTACTGTAGTTTCAGGAGTTCTGCCTTCATCTTCAACTGTGACAATTTCAGTTCTCTCCTGTTTGCCATCTTTGGTCTTTTTGATCACTCTCTTTTTAGTAATACGTTTCGTTTTCTTGCCTGCATCTGTCACAACTTGAGTGACTTGCACTTCTTCTGGAAGTTCTTCTACCAGGTAAGTTGGTTGCTCTTCTTCAGGTTTAGCAAGTTCAGTAACAGTAACTGTAGTTTCAGGAGTTCTGCCTTCATCTTCAACTGTGACAATTTCAGTTATCTCCTGTTTTCCATCTTTGGTCTTCTTGATAACCCTCTTTTTGATAATACGTTTCGTTTTCTCGCCTGCATCTGTCACAACTTGAGTAACTTGCACTTCTTCTGGAAGTTCTTCTACCAGGTGAGTTGGTTGTTTTTCTTCAGGTTCATCAAGTTCAGTAACAGTAACTGTAGTTTCAGGAGTTCTGCCTTCGTCTTCAACTGTGACAATTTCAGTTCTCTCCTGTTTGCCATCTCTGTTCTTCTTGATAACCCTCTTTTTGATAATACGTTTCGTTTTCTTGCCTGCATCTGTCACAACTTGAGTAACTTGCACTTCTTCTGGACATTCTTCTACCAGGTAAGTTGGTTGTTCTTCTTCAGGTTTATCAAGTTCAGTAACAGTAACTGTAGTTTCAGGAGTTCTGCCTCCATCTTCAACTGTAACAATTTCAGTTCTCTCCTGTTTGCCATCTCTGTTCTTCTTGATAACCCTCTTTCTGGTAATACGTTTCGTTTTCTTGCCTGCATCTGTCACAACTTGAGTAACTTGCACTTCTTCTGGAAATTCTTCAACCAGGTAAGTTGGTTGTTCTTCTTCAGGTTTATCAAGTTCAGTAACAGTAACTGTAGTTTCAGGAGTTCGGCCTTCATCTTCAACTGTGACAATTTCAGTTCTCTCCTGTTTTCCATCTTTGTTCTGCTTGATAACCCTCTTTCTGGTGATACGGTTCGTTTTCTTGCCTGCATCTGTCACAACTTGAGTGACTTGCACTTCGTCTGGAAGTTCTTCTATCAGGTAAGTTGGTTGCTCTTCTTCAGGTTTATCAAGTTCAGTAACAGTAACTGTAGTTTCAGGAGTTCTGCCTTCATCTTCAACTGTGACAATTTCAGTTCTCTCCTGTTTGCCATCTTTGGTCTTCTTGATCACTCTCTTTTTAGTAATACGTTTCGTTGTCTTGCCCGCATCTGTAACAACTTGAGTAACTTGCATTTCTTCTGGAAGTTCTTCTACCAGGTAAACTGATTGTTCTTCTTCAGGTTTATCATGTTCAGTAACAGTTACTGTAGTTTCAGGAGTTCTGCCTTCATCTTCAACTGTGACAATTTCAGTTCTCTCCTGTTTGCCATCTTTGGTCTTTTTGATCACTCTCTTTTTAGTAATACGTTTCGTTTTCTTGCCTGCATCTGTCACAACTTGAGTGACTTGCACTTCTTCTGGAAGTTCTTCTACCAGGTAAGTTGGTTGCTCTTCTTCAGGTTTAGCAAGTTCAGTAACAGTAACTGTAGTTTCAGGAGTTCTGCCTTCATTTTCAACTGTGACAATTTCAGTTATCTCCTGTTTTCCATCTTTGGTCTTCTTGATAACCCTCTTTTTGATAATACGTTTCGTTTTCTCGCCTGCATCTGTCACAACTTGAGTAACTTCCACTTCTTCCGAAAATTCCTCTACTAGAAAAACTGTCTGGTTTTCTTCAGGTCCCCGAAGTTCCGTATCAGTTACTGTAGTTTCAGGAGTTTTGCTCTCATCTGCACTTGTTACGAATTCAGTGTTCTCCTTCACGAAATCGCTTTTCGTTTCATTCAATTCTTTTGCCATGGCATGAATTACTTGATGTTCTTCCGAATACCTCTCCTGTTGAACATCTGTAATCTTTTGCTCTGCCTTGTTTGATAGTGAACTTGTATGTGTGAATCTGGCATGTGTTTTGTGTGTTGCTGTTTCATCCAGAGTGCCTGTAATTTGATAATGTGTCAGTTTTTCAGTATTCATTGATTTTTTTGTGTTGGTGTGTATTTGTGTATGTATGTGTGAGAAATGATTTACGCTTCTCCTACTTTCAATTCTACTATCAGATATGTTTCCGTACTCACCTTCCTGTTCTTGAGGAATGATCTCACTTATTTGTAGACTTGTTGATAACGCATCTACAACAATCTTAAGATTTCTGGTAGTTGGTTCTTCAATTTCGATGGGTTCCAATTTACCGCTTGGCATTTGCTCTGTTATTGTTAATTCGTGTTGAGGGAAATCAGCATAACCAAGTTGGCCTCTAGTAGTTTTAAAATTATCAGGCATTAAGACATCATGACTCTGAAGTGGTATATTCTCCTCATTGATGACAATGAATTTCTGATCGTCCAGTTGCTCATGAGCTATTGACTCTGTTGCCGACGTTCCTTCGATTTCAGTTCCTGTTTGACCATGCACTGCTATGTCAGTAACTATTATGCCCTCCTGAACTAGTAAATCAATATTTGCTACTTTTGAAGAAGGATTTGTGATATCCATTGCTCTTGTATTCCCTTGTAATAACACATCTGTTTTCATCACCCCTTCTCGTATATCTCTCTGTCTGATGGCCTTTTGAGGCACATTGAATTCTGCTATATCAAAGTCTCCTAAATTATCCATTATACTGATATCTTCCTGTTGCGGTACAGCATGTTCCGAAAATTTAGTATCTGCTCGTCTAGTTTTTTCATGTTCGAAATCAACACTAATTTCTTGTTGGTTCGCTCTTATTTCTAGAGTTGAGACTGCTTTTCTAGGTTCTTCTAATGAAATATCAACAGATTTTTCCTCCTGAACATCCTTATCGAGAATAGTTTCTTTTTCTGTAGTGTTGATCTCCGTAACATCAAGTGGAAAAAGTAAAACATGCTCCCGTTGAGCGTGCTTTTCTTCTGCCGAATCAAGACTTATTTCTGATAGGTTTTCCTCGAATTTGGTTTCTCTGATCACCGTTGCTTCAGTTAGAGATACTACCTGTTCGGCAGTTGTCATGTTGTTAATTGTACCTGAAAAAATGTCTTCATATTCATTGGCTATTGTTTCTGAAACAAATAAGCTTTTCTCTGGTAGATATCCGATATTGATATATTTCTCTTCGACATGTTTATCATCCAGAGGTGCTTCCTTCTCATGGTATTCATTGGTCGCTACAATGATACTTTCAGATTTCATTTGAGTCGCTACTGCTGTTTCTTCTGAAGGCGAAACAACATTCAGTGGCTTGATACCGTCCTGTGCGAGAACTTCTGATTGTGTTAAGGCTGTATTGTGTAGTACATTGATTGAAGTTTGTTGTCCTTGTTGTGGTTTTTCTGAAAAAGGTGTTTCAGAATCCCCACCAATCACTTCAAACACATTTATCGAAGTCGCCTCGATTATAGTTTTTTCGGCTTGTTTGAGATCATCTGGTTGAATCTCCATATTACCTTCGGATTCATGTATTAGATTTTCAATTGATATTAGAGGCTCCAGAGTATCAGTTTGTTCTTTGACATTTGATACTGGTCCCACCTCTGCAGGTACTAGTTCTGATGAATTTTCTGACACCATTATTTCAGAAGTCACAATTGCACTGCTTCCTTGAATATTAGGAGATGCTGATACATGTTTGCTTTGTTGAGTATCTAGATATTCCGATATTGCCTCTGGATATACCTCGCTCACTGATATTTCTGAGGACATATCGATTGTTTTCTGAGCTCTTATCTCATAAAATTTTCTTATATCTTCCAATGTTGAAACATTATCTATCACCAAAGGTATACTCTGAACTAAACTCTCTGATACATCGTAGTCCGATTGTGCCGTAGCACTTTTGATTTGTTGAATGTTCAGTTCATTGATATTCATATTTGGTAATACTTCCGATACTACAGAACTCTTATTAGTAATTACCATTGTTTGTGCTGTTGATGACTCAGGTTGTATCGACTCTGCTAAGGTTGATCCAACCTCTCCGAGAACTATTTCCGTTGTCGATATTGCATTGGTGCCTTCGAACAAGCATTCTGCATTTTTAGTACTAAACTCGAGAGCTTTGTCGTATATACCTTCCTTTTCCTGAACTTGCACTTGAGTTTCAACTAATTCTTGACATTGTATTTGTGTAGGACTAGCTTTCGACATATGAGCCTTTGGAGTGAGTAAGTTTCCTAGATGATCTTCGACTTGAGCTACCGTATTTTCAGGTAGTTTCATAGTATCCACCCCAATGGTAGCATTTTGTGTACTTGGAATTTGAAAACTATCCAAGTCGCTTTCTTTGTCTGGTACTACTATTTCAGTTACGTTGATACTCTGAGTTTTTTGTTCCAAAATTACATTCACCTGACTAGTAATTGGCTCGAACTTACCACTGAAGCTAGTTTCTTTTTCTTCGGTCATGTTCTGGGTAACAATCAAACTGTTCAAAGATTCTTCCCCTTCTGTTGCTTCAGCCACTTCTGGCATTATAGCTGTTTTGTGGGTATCAATATTTTCAGATATGTCGACAACATTCTGTTCAGCAATTTTTCGTGTAATATCCATGTTAGAGTGTGCGGATTTCGAATCTGGCATTTTGAATTCACTCATAACATCTTCTTTATCGCCCAGTATAGCCTCCGTTGTTGAACATGTTTGTGTCATTTCGAATGTGACAGAAGCTGATAACTCATTCTGATCAGCAGTTGCAGGAATTGAACTTTCTTTATCCAATAGTGGTTGCTCGGAAACAACAGCTGAATCGAGCAGGCATGTCGATACATCTGCTTTGGCTTCATCTGGAACGATATGCTTCATATCTTCTACGTTACACTCAACTCTTGGTTGTGTTTGTGAGACGACAGTTATACTGCCACCGATATCCAGTTTCGCATGCGCTTCTATCATAGGTTTCTCAGAATATTCAGATTCTTTATCGTGTATAGTCACCAATTCCACAGAAACACCCTCTTCCATATTTACTGATACAGATCCTTGTTTCAAATCAGGTTTCTGTTCCTCGACTAGAATTTTTTCTTGCTCAGGAAGTATCAATTCCTCTTTGATAGCTGTTGGTAAAGGAGAAATTTCTGAATGAGCGGAATACTGGGTAGATTCCTGTTCGAGAATCTCTTCGGTGGTATCAATTGTTTGTGTTTCTGTATTCAACGGAATTTCATGACATTCGATTTCAACGGAAGCTTGAATATGGGTTGGCTCTTCAGCTACTTCAAGGTTAGATTCATTTTCGATACTCGTTGTTTCTGTAACACTTACACTGAGATCCTCGAGTATTTCTACTTCAGCATCTTTTGTCTTTATTTCTTCTGTCTCGAAGGTATCATGACTTTCTTGGACGAAAAGTTCTGTTCTCATAACACTATCGAGAAGTGACTGTTCTGTTTTAGCTTCAGCAGCGGGAATTTGTTTATCGGTAAAATCACTCGTAGAATCTTGTGAGAGAGTTTCACTAGTTTCGGCAACTGGTTGTACTGACAAAGACATTGTAGCCATTTTGAAATCTGGCATTTCTTTCATTGAATAGATGTTTTCTTTTTCTGAGGTGGTTGTCTGTGAAATTTGAGCTGATATATAATTTTCGAATTCTACTGATGCTACCTGTGTGGGAGCTGCTTCGTCCTGATTTATGGGAGCTTCTGATTCATTCGAAATAGCTTCAATAGTAATGAGGCTACGATGCTCAGAATGCTTTTTCGTCGCGGAAAATGTTGTTGCTGATTCTGTTGGAAGTTCATTTATTGTTTCATGTACAATAGTCTCTTTCACTTCGATCACTTCCTGTGGAAGAGACAAGGGGTTTGCGGTTTCCAGTAAAGGATTTTCTCTTTCAAGGTTGCCTTCTTTTAAGCCTGACACTATACTAGTCACATACAAACCTTGCACCTCATTATAGTCCTCAGTAGCTTGTCTATTTACTGGCCTAATTTCATTCAGGTCACTTTCGATTTCCATCACCATCGATTCTGTGGTCATGAAAGTATCTATAGGAGTACGATTTGATTTTGCCTTCTCTGTTGTATATTCATCTTCCTTGATTCTTTCCACAGAATCATCAGTCAATACCTGTTCTATTATTGCTGAAGGAAAAGATTCTATACATGGTTTTCCTTCTACCTGTTGTGGCGTTGTCTTCTGAGGCAAAATACTTTCTCTTTCATCAACATTAACTTCTGTTACTTTCAAACTTTGAGTTTCTGTAAATGATACATTTCCTTGTTGTTCATCGGGTACTACATCGAATGCTTTAGTGGATTCCTTCTCACCTGGTGTGATTTCCATTTGTAATATAGAATGTGATATATCTTGGCTGGAAGAGGCACTGAATTTTTCGGGAGTAAGTTCTTCCAGTTTCGCTGATGAATCGTTTGCTACTGTTTGTTCACTTATAGCAGCTCTATATTCATTTATATTGATTTTTGCTGATGTTTTATCGACATCTTCCAGTTTTAGTTCTTTTTCTTTATCATCTGGAATTATTTCAGTTATGGATAATGATTCTCCTGGTAACATTTCTATATTTGCTTTCTTCTGGTATGGAAAAATGTCAGTATCTAGTGATTTCTCGATTTCTGTTATATTCGTTTCTGTCACTATAAGTTCAGTGTAAGGTTTTGCATATTTTTTTGCTCGTCCGGTAACCAGTTCTTCTTCTTCAATCGCATCTGCGTGATCGGCACCCTCGACTTGAGAAGTTACGATACTTTCATATGTATTTATTGCCATCGAAGCTAACAGTTGCAGAGGCATTGGCTGATCTTCATAAATCTTCTCTTTTTCGTTTGTTAAGATTTGTGAGATATTTGGCCCAGGCAGTAATTCTGTTAAATCTATCAGAGCTGTTTTCAAGTCTGGTTGAATTTGAGTATACGCAGATTCTTTCTCACTAACCTCATGCTCTAAAACTTGCAGAGTTTGAAATGCTTCTTGTTCTGAAATTGCAGTAGCTTCCGAAGGAATGTTGGTTTCAAGATTACTTGTCGTATCGTGTTGATGAACAATAGTTTTATTAGCTACTCGCTTACTCTCAATATCTAATGTTGCGATCATGATTTCGGGTTTTTTATCAGGTGTGTATTGATTTTCTTTATCTTGTACATTCACTTCGAGTACATTCACAGCTTCTCGAGGTGAAAGTATAGCAGCAGCTTGCTTATTCTCTGAAACTAGCGTAGTGAGTTCATCTGTGTCTTCATTCGCCACAGTTTCTGACACAATAACTTGTCGTTGCAATGGCTGTTCTAATTTTGCCGTATCCTCAGCGATTTTTCCAAGTTCGAGTTCTGATAAACTGTCCTCAATCGCCGTTTCTTCAGTAATACCAGTGGGCAATAAATTAAGGAGAACCTGTTTACCTTTACGAGACTCTGGTAATTCGAATGGTCCTAAATTACTTTCGCTTTCAAAAATTTGTGATTCTGATACCTCTACTTGATCTTGTGATCCACTCAACGTACTCTCAACGGTGAGGTATTCCTGTTGTTGTTGTGTATAAATTGATTCACTCTCTCCAACATGAGTCTCTATAATGTTTGTTGATTCTTGAGTTTGAATGTTCGTTGATGCAATTTCGGTATTCGGTTTGAACGAACCCTTGAAATCTTCTGGCATATCACTTGCCTCAGTTTGCTCCACTGTGATTGGTTCACTAGAAGATATACTTGGGGTCGCAGTTACCTTAGTCGGTTTGATATCTTCTGAAAGAATGTTTTCAGAATCTTGGATGAAAGTAACCGATTTACTGCTCGTTTCCAGGAACGTGAAAGAAGTTTGTGCATTCCTAGTAGCTAACTCCGATTGTTCATACGCATCTTCAGATTCATTTGGCAATACAACCTGCGAAATGATCGACTCCATTGGTGATATATCCACGTTGAGCGTTTGAGGGTGGACACTTTCAGGGAGAAAATCGTTTTGTGGTGCTTGCGAATCGGTCACAGTTACTGAGACGCCTTCAGATATTGTCAAGTTGACTGATGCATTTGTTGTATCAACTGAGTCTGGTTTATCGAAAACTTGTTCTTTCTCAGATGTATCTATTTGGGATACAATCAGACTAGAATCGACAGTAATTTCTGTAGTTGCTGTTTGCATTGGTGGTAATCTACTAGGTACGTAGTCGCTCTCCAACTCCGGAGCGACCATTTCTGATTGAAATAAGGAATTTTGAGGTATGACTTTTCGTGTTGCAACTTCTGTGGGAACAAACGATTCAGGAAGGTATTTTCCAGGCTTAATCTCAGCTAATACTTCCTCTACAACTAAAGGTTCTCTGGAGTCAATTCTATATTTTGGTGCGACTGTTATGTTCTTCATGATTTCTAGTTCACCCTCGAACATAGCTTGATTTACTTCTTCAATATTCACGCTTTCCTTCGTAGATATTGACCCTTCAGCGTATATTCCTTTGGGTTTAACAAAATCGCCAAGAGACTGTTCGTGTTGAGATGCCTGTACCTCTAGAATATTTGTTGCCTCTTGAGGTTGTAATATTACGTTAGCCAAATTCTCGATCCTTTCAAATTCAGATAATTTGGAGGGTACATCACCCAAGTTATATTCTCTCACTGATAATCCTTCGTTTGGAATGAATTCTGGAAAAGCTTGTGAGCTGCTTGGCCTAGCTCCTTGAACTAATTGTTCCGCCGAACTTTGCACCCTTGTCTCTGATACCTCAAATGCTATTACTGTATCGAAAGTTTCCGTTGCAGAAGCAGTTGAAGCGTGTTCATCTTTTCTGTCTCTTTCAGTCTCGATTATTTGTGTCGTCTCCCCTGATACCGCTTTATGCGGCACAATATCAATTTCTGCGCTCAACGTTGAAGCTTTTTCGTCTATATGAGTTACTTCTTGTGAAGTGACTGCTTCAGAAGTGATACTAGTGTTATGAATAATCAGTGGTTTGACAGTTTCCTTCAGTGGAATATCGAAAGGAATTTCTTTCATGGAAATTTCTGTTTCAGAAATATTTTTAGCTTCTTGGGGTATCAGTTGGATGACAGCCTTGTCTTTGAACGTTTCTTGTTCAACAAAGTCAGAAGAAGTATCATCTAGATTATATTCTTGTACTGAAATTCCTTCATTCGGTATGATTTTAGGTAAGGCTTGAGATCCCCTAGGAACAGCTTTATCAACTATTTGCCCAGTCGAATCTTGCACCCTTGTTTCTGACACTTCGAATGCTTCGACTGTATCGAACTTCTTCATTGCAGAAGCAGTAGAAGCATGTACATGTTCTCTTTCTCTCTCAGTTTCGACTACTTGTGTTGTTTCTTCTGATACCGCTGTCAGTGGTAATATATCAATTTCTGCGCTAACTTTTTGAAAGCTCTCATTCATATGGGTTATTTCTTGTGAAGCTGTTGCTTCAGAAACAATACTAGTACTATGAATCGTGAGCGGCTTGACAGTTTCTTTTTGGGGAATATCAAGAGGAACTTCTCTCATGGAAACTTCAGTTTCAGATATATTTTTAGCTTCCTGAGTGGTTACTTGAATAACTGCCTTATCTTCAAGTGTTTGTTGTTTATCGAAGTCGGATGACATATCATTCAGATTGAATTCTTGTACTGAAATTCCTTCGTGCGGTATGAATTCCAGAATAGCTTGTGATTTGTTGGGAACAGTCTTTTCAACTAATTGGCCAGCTGAATCTTGCACTCTCGTCTCCGATACTTGAAAAGCTTCTACTGTATCGAACTTTTTCATTGCAGAAGTGGTAGAAATATTTACATCTTCCCTGTCTTTCTCAGTCTCGATTGCTTGAATTGATTCTCCTGACACCGCTGTATGTGGCAAAATATCAATTTCTACATTCAACTTTTGTACACTCTCATTTTTTATAGTTACTTCCTGTGAAGTTGTTGCTTCAGAAGTAATACTGATATTATGGATTATGAGTGGTTTCACGGTTATACTTTGTGGAATATCGAATGGAATTTCCTTTATCGAAACTTCAGTTTCAGAAACGTTTTTAGCTTCTTGAGGTGAGACATTCATTGTCGCTTTCCCTTCAGATGTTTGAACTTCAGCAAAGTCCGTAGAAGTATCACCAAGCGTGATTTCATGTATCAAAATACTTTCTTCAGAATCCATAGTTTCAATTGCTGTTGAAGTTGTGGGCTTGAATTCTTTCTCAAAAGACCCTGTCGTATCTTGTACATCTTGTTCTGATATTTCGATGGCTTCTTTATCATCGATTGTTGTTTTTGCAGCAACAGTAGGACTAGACATGCCGACACTCTCTGTTTCACTTTCCTGGACCAGAGTGTGTTTCTCGATAACTGCTGTATGTGGTATAATGTCGACATTTGCAGTGGAAGTAACTGTTGACTTATCAATTTGCGCTACTTCCCCAGAATTGATAGCTTCCGAATGGATAGTAGACAAATTCACAGGAATTTCTTTGTAACTTTGTACCTCAAGGGGCTCTATTGTTTCAACTTCTTCATGTTCCATATCATATTCACTAGTTTTGGGCCGTCGTGCTTTGATTTGTCTTTTGGTTGCGCGAGTTTCTACGATATCTTTTGTTATTTCTAATTCGGTATCTTCTTCAACTTCAGAGTCTGTCTTCACTTTGCCAGTTTCTTGTTCTATAATTTCAGTAATTTCCACTGAATGTTTCTTCTCGAGTTTCTTCGTTCGTTTAACTGAGCGTACGTGTTCTTCCGCTTCGTGGATTTCTGTGAAAGTGTATGTATGATTGTTTCGTGTGATTCAACTGATTATATAGTATTATTTTGTCTAAAGTCATGCCTACAAGGCTAAGCGTAGCTCAAGCCTAGGCATTGGTGTCAATAAGTAGGATTGGAAGCGTTAAACTGAATCTAGAGTGAGATATATTGTGTCAGTGGCGAGTAGAGTGGATAAATAGTAAAAAATAAACTCACCTTAAGCTGAGCAGTTAACACTAGTAAGCTATTGCCGCTACAAATTATCACTGCAACTATGCGTGGAAGCACTAAATGTTATGCGTCGAATATAGCATTGCGATTTAAGGAAGCGTAGAAAAATTATTTTGTCGAATCTTCAGCTAGCAACCCTACGAGAGCTTTTTATTGCGCTCAATATGTTTTCATAAACATGTACGATCACATGAAAGATAGTAAGATTATCGATATGTTTCAGCAGAATTCAGATTCAAACATAACGCTTACTCACCCTCTGAATCTTTCTTCTCAGACAGTTTTCTCGTGACTTTGTTTTTATCTATACAAAAGATATTTGTTGTGAAAAATCATTGAAAAACTTTAATGTGTTCGCGGTTATCGAACTAAAGCGCTACTCCCACAATGCATTGATATGCTAGGACGATTAGAACTGTTGTTTCAATTGTTGATACATTGTTCTTATCATCGATGTAACGAAACATTGAATCAAATACAAAATGACGAATTCAATTACTCCCGAAATAATATTGAATAGGATACCGGAAAATTTGTTCATGTTGTCAATTCATTATTTCCTCAAGCAATTGTAATGAATTAAGACTCATGCTATGAAGATATATTCTGATACATCTTAATCTAGAGTAATATTGGTTTTCTGACTCACCTTCTCTCACTTCAATTGCCTCAGATATTGTTACCATTTCTGAAACGGATTTCACTGTCTCCTGTGAAAATAATAATAATGCCTTGTAGTAATAACCCATCAAGTGAGTTCCAATTATTTTCTTGGGCTCATAATAATAAAACCGCTTTTTATTTAAGCAACAATTTACCAAAGGAAATAATTGAAAATTGAGTGATTCCATGTATATTTTCTTTAATGGATAGCGAGAAGAATCCAAATGAAATATTGAGTATTATCTCAACTGATGTGCAATTATCGATTATTTCTAAATTCTTTTTTGAAATTCAACATATCGCCTCCAGTATTTCGTGAAAAATATATTCATTTGTAACTTATCATCATGACGAGGACCAGTTTCTTCAAATAGTTCAAAACAATTTCCCTGAAATTGTACTTCAACAATGAAGGACCCCATAGCAGACTTTATACAAACTGACCCTCGGTGAAATCTGCTGAACATTCAGAATATTAATAATATGATCAAATATATCCATGGGCGCAAGTTCCAAAAATACATTTTCTGAGATGATCAAGGTTAAAGGCTGTGAAAATGACGTGTTTATCTATAAGTAATAATATTAGGTGATCTCGAAAAATATGCCATATTTGGGAAAGACATATTGGGAATGATGTCGTGAATTTTAGAATTCTGAAAAAAACCTTGGGTAATTACCTTCGATAGCTGACATCTCGACCTGTATTATCCCAAAATCTGCTCATTTTAGACAATATCTACAAGTTTTAGCCAATTTCACCGAGAGAAACTCTCTATAACGTTTGCTACGGAATTCTTTGTTCTCAATATCCAACAATCAATCTACGGTGAGTAATAATAACTCGCATTTTTATGTATGAATTATATACTCACTTCTATTATTTCTGTGGACTCCCACGAACGTTGAATGAAATCTTCAGGTTTGAAACTAGCAATTACTTCTTCAATAGTTACGTAACTAGCCTCCACCATTTTCATGAAGGCCCTGAATCCAACAGTAGCGGCAAGTTTGCTTTCATCGACAGTGGTTTCCTCGGTCAAAACTTCTGAAATCAAAGGACCATGTCCTTTTCTCTCCACAACATTGACCATGGCTGACTGCGCTTGGGGTGATTTCAAAGATGGGAATCTATCTTCGTCATAAAGGACGGTCACTTCTTTAACTGTGATGCCGTTGTTTAGTAAATAACCGATCTCTGCGATTTCACGCAGTGGACTCTCTCCTGGTCCGAATTCTTTGGTTCGGACAAATTTCAACATTTGGGTTACTTCCTTCGCCATTCTTACTTCACTGTTCCGTATGATCTTCTCACATCTTTCGATGATTTGTTCCAAAGTTACTTCAGTTATGTCAGCAATTTGGGAAGCTCCAGGTTGTACTGTGGTAGTAGCTTTCTTTGTCTTGGGTATCAATTTTTCGATGTCCTTGATTATTTCTGCCGTCAGAATCTCCTCGAGGTAAGTTGCTTCAGCTGGAGATAAGAGTTCTTCAGCTTTTTCGATTGGTTTCTCTTCTAGCTGCTCATCTATTTTCTTGGCAGTAGCTATCGCTTCTGTTTCCAATGGTTCTTGAATATCCAGTATTGGTCTGGCTCTGGCTTCTATTTTAGTTTCTGTGATTACTTCTGTTGTTTCAATTCCTTGAACTTCAGTTATACCCAGCGGCTTGTTTTCTTCTTCCCTTGAGGTCGTAGCGATCCCTCTCCTCTCTTTTCGTTTCTTTTCGATTTTCACGCGTTCTTTCTTGACCCTTTCTTCTTCTTCCTTCGCTTTCTTAAGTAATATCGCTTCCTTCTTGTACTCTGGGATTTCTTGTACATACAGTTTTCCTTTGGTAACTATCGTTCCTAATTCGCTAACAGCTTTGCAAACGTAAGTTCCAACATTATCATCGTTGACGTCGGTTATGGTTACACTTGTTTTGTGATCTTCGATTCGTATCTTTACCCGTTCGGAGTTTCTCAAAATCATGTCGTTATGATACCATATTATATCTGTGAAATCATATCATTGATTATGTAGCACATCCTTATATTCTTTTGGTTGTCTTACCTGGAGTTGGTGTTCCAGAAAATAGACATTCGAATTTGACTGTCTCAGCCTCTGTTGTACGAATGTCAGTTATTTCTTGAATGAATGTAGGAGGACTTTGTGAAGCTAAAATGATATGGAATTTTATTAGAATCTAGAGATTTCATTACTTGAAAATAATTGTATGTCGATTGATTCGACTAATTAATTGTTATTGCTCTTTCATTCAGTTGTAACATTGATGGACAGTTCAACGTTTTCAGTGCATATTACTCGCATTCCAATATTATTATTATAGGGAGAAAGATAGATGATTCAAGAACGGAAATATTTTGACTTGGCTGAATAAGGTTCATGAATATTCCTATCGTGTAGTAACGAAGCATGCTATTTCAATCCATCTACTACATGTGTCTCATGGCACGCTGCACATAACATACATTTCATGCATTTTCCTTCTTATATTATAGGAATCATATTTTTCGCGTTGCCTGCTTTCAGGCAGTTTGTCCCTTGAATATCGTTGAAAACTTGACATAAATGAAATGGTGACTTCAAGATGGAGGTCAATACAATGGTTACAGATAATCGAGGCATTGAGGAAAAAAAAATCAAATAGAAATATTTTTCCGAATACTCACACAATAAAGAATGGCAGCATATTCTCAAATTTGTTGCACATATATTTTTGAATGATCATTTATTATATTAATATTAATGTTTGACTACCAATTCTGATGTATTTGAGATCAATTTCTCCAACAAATTTACAGGCTTATGAAAAAAGCAGTGAGCTTCGTCATTTTTATCCAATTTTGAATAATGAAAGAACAAAACGAATGGTATGTAAACCACTTTGTCACTCGAAGCCTCATATTTTTTATTATTATAAGATATAATTTTATTGAAGAAATAGGCTTCGGTTGAAATTGAAAATTATCAGTAATACCATTTTATAGTAGGTATTACCAAACAATTTATTTTGTTCATTTCGGAATTGGATAAAAAATGGCAAAATAACAGCTCGTGGCGTTTTTTATAAGACATCGTGTGAATATATATTTGTTTCAAAAAAATGTGTTCATTACCTGTTCAAAAAATGTTTTTCCGGGCCATGCTGGTTGGGAAGGTTTATAGGTCTAAACAAAATGCAAAAACCACAAGATAATTAATATGCAGCACACACAATTGATGTTAGTTTACCTTCAGGACTAGTACAGATGTGGGCAGAGTTATCCTCCGATGATAAGAAAGCGGAAGCTAAACCACATCCTTTGTTATTATCGCTCATACATTCACTCTCTAACAGGAGAAATTCTTGCAACTCTTCCTGACTATCGGCGGTGTGGAGTTGGAAGAAGGCACTCGGGTCCAATTCTCTGGGTTCCAAAGGAAACATGTTATAATTTTCACCGTACTCGAATTCTGCTTGTCTGGAGGCAGAGTCATTCTTGACCATCGGAAAAGTTTTGTATTTCTCGCTCATTTCTGTCATATCGAGCGTATCCGAGGAAATTGCCGTGCATGAATTAGAATACCTTCCGAAATACTCATTTCCATACTTTCGTTCATTATTACTCCCCTTCAGACTGCTGCTCCTAGTAGATGTTTCACTCTTTTCTTCAATCGGAGATAGAATGTAGAATGGTTCGGTCTCTATAAAGGTTTCATCCTGAGGAATCTCGGATCCATTATCCAACAACTGGCCTTCTTCAATATCTTCATCATCTCTTGGAAAATTGGGATTCAATAATTCCATTACAGAGCTGAGTGAATGTCTATGTGAATTGAGATAATCTTTCATAGCGATGTCGACAAAATGATCCTCTGATATCGATTCATTATTCTGAGGCTCGCTATGTCTGCGAATGTGGGAATGAGTCGATACACGTTTCATGGTAGCTTTCCTTTCCATGGCTGCTGCGATCTTACCTTCCTCTATTTGTGACTGTGGTTTGGAAATGGTTTCTAAGCTGTCAGCTGATAATTCGTACGAACAAGCATGCGGCAAAGAACACTCACTGTTGGCATTACCTTTGAGAGCTGCTGATAGTTCCTCCATATGTGTCACCCACTCAGGTTTGCGGTAATCTTTGGTACCCACGATACCTGAAATAGGAAAATTTTAGAGATTGACCACAATAGTGATGTCAATTGTTGACACAAGTGAAATCAGTGTAGAGAGAGAATATTGAAGGGTTTGGATTTTGGGTTAAGGATGAATTCGACGATAGCTGAAACTAAGAAAGCGTTACATTTGAAACAATATTTGAGTAATCAAAAATTGACAGGAATTACCTTCTACTGTTTCAACAATCAACTCGGTACTTGTTACTGCAACGCCGAGTGGATTATGTGCTTCGTAAACTATTTCACCAATATCGTCTGGATATACTTCTGTTATCGTCAGAACAGAGGTGCCATCATCATTGTTCTCAATAACAAACTCATTGGACGGTATTATTGCTTCTCCTTGTTTGATCCACCTTCCCTCAGGTTTGGGTTTGCCTACAGCAACTACTTCCAACCTGTAATAAATATTCGTATTTTATTTATGAATAGTAAACATTTATACGCATTCTTCGATAGTTTGAAAAATTGATTTTGTTTTTGATTTTGAGCTATCATTATATATATGTATATTTTTGTTGCCGATACAAACCTGGTCACATCGCCATCTTTGGTAGACACAATCTGAGGCAATTTCTTCACAATCCTTGGTGCATATTCCACATCACTGTCTGATTGGATGTCAGTTTCACTGATAGTCTGGGAAAAGAAATTATACTGAAGCGAATAAATCACAGGTAATCGAAGTAGTATTATCAATGTGCAGGGTTAGGTGTAAGAGTAGCCATGATGGCTAAACTTCGCTCTGCCAAATGATTTTATAATCATAAAAAAATTGATAATGATATATACCTTATCTGCTAATAGATCTTCCTCAGAACCAGTCATATGACCCAATTCAGAATCAGGGATATATTCATACGACTCGACAATGAGGGATGATTTGCATATAGCTTCTCCTATTTTGTTGACTGCCATGCAGGTATACTCTCCAGCATTTTCTGGAAAAACTTCCGAAATAGCTAACGTACATAATCCTTCGGTATCCTGTGATACGACCACATCTTTGGCTTCTTGCACTGGTTTATCATTATGGTACCACTGTACTTTGGGTGTAGGTTTACCGGTCACTACACAACTAAATTGTACCTTTTCTCCATCCATTACTCGGATAGGAGATAAGCGTTTGACGAATCTAGGGTATTCTATTTCACGGGTGTCTTCCCATTCAGTTTCTTCAATCACGGTCAAACTTGCAGTACACGTTACTGAGCCGACTGCATTTTCAGCTCGACAAGTTATAGATCCAGCAAACTCCGATGTCACATCACTGATCAGTAACACTGACTTATTATCTTCTGTGAGTATTTTAGTTTCTGCTGTGGATTCAAGCGGAGTCGATTCATGGAACCATTGGAATGTTGCATTAGGTACTGCATTCACAGTCGCTTCTAATATAACCACTTCTCCAATCGTCGCTTTTTGAGGTTTGATGGTTTCTATGAACTTAGGAGGTTGCCCTTCACTAATTTCTTCAACTACCGTTATAGACCCTGAAGATCTTGCCTCGCCCTTTTGATTTACAGCTCTGATCTCGTATTTACCATTTTTTTGACGTTTGGTAACCTTCTTCTTGACTCTCAATCGGGTGGTCTTGTCATCGGTGTTTATTTCGTAATCATCATTGGGCTTGATTTCTTTACCATTCCTCAACCACGTTATAGTTGGCTTCGGCATCCCTTCGAAATCAGCTTCTAAGAGAATTTCCTCGTTTGGTTTGACAAGAAGGGCCTGTACTGGTTTGGTGATTTTGGGGGCGTGCATTACCAAAGGTTGCGTCATTGTTACGGCTTTGGAAGTGATCAAGTTTGCACGACATTCTGCCCTTCCGAACTTATTTTCGGCTTTGACACTATACACTTTCTCATCGTCTGGAGTTGCTTCGAGTATTTCGAGTGTAGCTTCTCCAGTTTCTCGGTTGAAACTCAATTTTCTGGTAGTGCTTGGTTTGATCTCTTCACCATCACTGAACCATAAAAGATTTGGAGTTGGTTGTCCTGTAACTATACAGCGAAGAATAGCGGTATCTTCTTGTTCTACAATTTGGGGTTTCAGTGGTTGCATAAAATGTGGTGCAAGTCCAGTTTCTTCTTTCTCTGTAAATTATTGAATCAATGTTAAATAACAGTGAGAGGTGTTATCATAGGGCTTGAACATATTTTTGTTGCGTAAAATAATTCAAAACATTATTTCTCAAACGATAAGCCATTATTGCCTATATATAAGCATCGATTATATATTAGAAAGCACAAAACGATGTATTGAATAAGCAAGAGTCCACAATGAATTGCAATGTTATACAGTCATCACATCAGGATAAACAAGTCTATCTACGCGATATAGTAGACTTGAAAAACTCGCATATATCATTCGAGAAGCTTAAAAACACTCAAATAATATCAGTCATATACCTAGGATGACTAGATTCGCGGTAGAAGTTGCTACACCAGCAGGATTTGAAGCTTTGCAGGAATAAATCGCAACATCCTGCGGCTCAACGTTGGCAAATTCCAAGGTGACAGTATTTTCAACGATATTGATGAATACCCGTTCAGTGGCGTGCAACACCTTCTCATTTTTGTACCAAATGATTTCTGGGAACGGTGAACCTTCCACTTCACATACTAGGCTCACTGGTTTACCATCTTCAGCAACTACAGGCTCAACCCTTTTGACGAATCTCGGTGCTACTGTTTTAGTCTTGAATCGCTCACCTATTGTTTTCTGTACCTCGGATTTATGTACAAGCTTCTCCTCTTTTATATCGATATCTTCTATTACTTCTTCAGTGGGAACTTTATCGATCACTTCGGTGGTACGTTTTTGTGAAATAATTTCTAGCTCAGGAATAGGTTGGCTGTCGTCGAATGAAACCACTTTTCTTCTTGTCTTGGAGATTTTCTTCGAGATTATTTGTACATCCATGTCTTTTTGGAAAGCTATCTCTTCTATTTCTTCTACAACTGGCTCCTCTGCAGATCTTTCATCAGTTTCAGTCATTTTACTTTTCGGTTTTGATAATTCAATTGCAGTTTCTGACGTTTCAACTATATTATCTTCAGGAGTATATACAAGAGTGTCTTCTATTTTGGTTGGTACGAGCTCAACAACTTTTGTGGTTTCCGTTTCTTCCACCATTTTCTTCGCTACTGGTTCAGGTGCTGTTTCCATCACATCAATGACAGCTTTCTTACCTCTCCTCCATTGTCTGGTTTCAACATTCTTATCAGCTATTTCAACTGGTTCTAATTCTTTTGGAACTTTCCTTTCTTTCTTTCTTGGTTTCTCGTCTCCAATGGATATTGGTTTGATATCATCATCATGTTCCTTGAGATAGATTTCCTGAGCTACTTCTTGTTTTATTGTTTCAATCTTTATTTTGTACTCTTGCGCTTGAGGATATTCTTTGGAAATGGGCTTGAGCGTTATATCTTCTTTTTCTTTTTCTGTTAGAGGTTTCCTCTTGCCCCTAGGCCATTCTTTCTCCTCAGGAGTTTCTTTCAGTTGGGTTTTTGGCGTTCTCCTCCAAGGTTGAGAAGGTTCTGGTATTGTATCAGTTGCTTCACGAATTTCTTCTGATATCGAAATTCCTTCTCTTATAATTATTTCCAGTTGTTCTTCATTAGATTTTGATACAGGCTTAGGTATCGATTTCTCATTGTCCTTCAATTGATAGCCTGATTCTGGAATTTTGGATGGCTCTGATTTTTCTAGAACCGATTCATCTATCTCTTTATCTTTTTCTACTGGTTTCAACTTCACTACTTCTGCTGTATCTATTTCCTCAGGTACTTTACCTTTTCCTATTTTCAATTGTATCGTTTCTTCATGAATATGTTTTGGCTTGGGCTTAGGTCCACGTCTCCAAGGAGCAGGTTGAGCTTCGTCTGATTCCTTGGTTGATTTCTCTAAGTTCATATCGTCTGGTACCTCTGGGACATATCTTTCACCATCTTCAATTTCTGGTAGCTCTTCATAATGTTTTTTAGTTTTCTTGGTTTTTGGCGTGACTTTTCGTTCCTCTGTAATAATTATTTCTTGTTTTGGTATTGGTTTCAAGGTAACTTTTTCGACTTGAGTCTCCTCTATGGGTATTTCTCGTCTTTGTGTAGGTTTGAGTTTTACTGCCTCTGGTTTCGACACTTCTTCAACAATTGCTGTTTGTAGTTTTGGATGTTTTTGTTCCTCTACCTTAAGGACTATGGTATCCACGATCTCAGTAACCGTTTCAACTATAATAGAGTCAGATGGAGTTGGATGAATCTCTTCTTTAGCAATTTCAGTTTCGGTTCCAGGAATTTCTAATTGTTTTCCTGAGACAATATCATTCTTGTTCTTCTTTTGTTTCTTCTGTCGACGTGAAGTCTTTGTTTCGGGCATCTCAGAAGACTCTGGTAATGTTTGTTTCTCATCTGTAGGTAATGAACTTGTTCCTGTTTCATCCACTTCTTCAGTAGTCAGCATTTTTTCGTCTTTGGTGGATAGTTCTGGTATTTCTTCATGAATAGATACTCTTTTCAAGGGTTTCAATTGTACTTTTTCTATAACCTCCCTCTCAGTTTCCTTTTTCTTATATTGAGATTTCTTCAAATATATCTTCTGCTTATTCCAAGGAATTGTTTCCTCGGATGGTTTGTAGCTATCTTCTTCAGGCTTGGTATGTTCTTCAGGCTTAGCTTTCCAATCTGGAATCATTGTATCTGGTCTGATTTCGTTGGGTTGTTTTGAATCAGACACTTCTCTTGTGAATTCTTCTTGTTTTTCTGTTGTTTTTTCTTTGTCTGTCGATTTTTCTTTATCACTGATTATTTTCTTATCTTCTACTTTCCTTTGTTTTCTCCAAGATTTCGTTTCGGAACTTTCAACTTCATGGAAAGGAGTTGTTTCCACAATATCATCTGATTCAACAATTGCCAACTTTTCTGGAAGTTTGTCATCGACTGATAATCTTTTCACAGGTTTAAGTTCAACTTTCTCAATTATTTCCTTGATTTCCTTCTTATCCTTCTGTACTTTTTTCAGAGTTATATTTTCCTTATTCCAAGGTATAATTTCCTCAGCAGCAATGAATGTTGATTCCTCTGTTTTCTTAGGTTGTTCAGTAGTAGCCACTCTTTCTGTTATTTCTTCCTGTTTATCACTGATTATTTTCTTATCTTCCACTTTATGTTTTCTTTGTTTCCGCCAAGATTTTGTATCAGGGCTTTCAACTTCATGGATAGGAGTTGTTTCTACAATGTCCTGTGATTCAACATTTGTTAACTCTTCTGGAAGTTTTTCATCGACTGATAATCTTTTCACAGGTTTGAGTTCAACTTTTTCAATTGTTTCCTTGATTTCCTTCTTATCCTTCTGTACTTTTTTCAGAGTTATTTTTTCCTTGTTCCAAGGTATAATTTCCCCAGTAGCAATGAATGTTGATTCATCTGTTTCTTCAGGTTGTTCAGTAGCAGCCACTTTTTCTGTTATTTCTTCCTGTTTATCAGTGATTATTTTCTTGTCTTCCTCTTTCTGTTTTCTTTGTTTCCGCCAAGATTTTGTTTCAGGGCTTTCAACTTCATGGAAAGGAGTTGTTTCCACAATGTCCTGTGATTCAACATTTGTTAACTCTTCTGGAAGTTTTTCATCTACTGATAATCTTTTCACAGGTTTGAGTTCAACTTTTTCAATTGTTTCCTTGATTTCCTTCTTATCCTTCTGTACTTTTTTCAGAGTTATTTTTTCCTTGTTCCAAGGTATAATTTCCTCAGTAGCAATGAATGTTGATTCATCTGTTTCTTCAGGTTGTTCAGTAAAAGCCACTCTTTCTGTTATTTCTTCCTGTTTATCAGTGATTATTTTCTTGTCTTCCACTTTCTGTTTTCTTTGTTTCCGCCAAGATTTTGTTTCAGGGCTTTCAACTTCATGGAAAGGAGTTGTTTCCACAATGTCCTGTGATTCAACATTTGTTAACTCTTCTGGAAGTTTTTCATCTACTGATGATCTTTTCACAGGTTTGTGTTCAATTTTTTCAATTGTTTCCTTGATTTCCTTCTTATCCTTCTGTACTTTTTTCAGAGTTATTCTTTCCTTGTTCCAAGGTATAATTTCCTCAGTAGCAATGAATGTTGATTCATCTGTTTCTTTAGGTTGTTCAGTAGCAGCCACTTTTTCTGTTATTTCTTCCTGTTTATCAGTGATTATTTTCTTGTCTTCCACTTTCTGTTTTCTTTGTTTCCGCCAAGATTTTGTTTCAGGGCTTTCAACTTCATGGAAAGGAGTTGTTTCCACAATGTCCTGTGATTCAACATTTGTTAACTCTTCTGGAAGGTTTTCATCGACTGATAATCTTTTCACAGGTTTAAGTTCAACTTTTTCAATTGTTTCCTTGATTTCCTTCTTATCCTTCTGTACTTTTTTCAGAGTTATTTTTTCCTTGTTCCAAGGTATAATTTCCTCAGTAGCAATGAATGTTGATTCATCTGTTTCTTTAGGTTGTTCAGTAGCAGCCACTTTTTCTGTTATTTCTTCCTGTTTATCAGTGATTATTTTCTTGTCTTCCACTTTCTGTTTTCTTTGTTTCCGCCAAGATTTTGTATCAGGGCTTTCAACTTCATGGATAGGAGTTGTTTCCACAATGTCCTGTGAATCAACATTTGTTAACTCTTCTGGAAGTTTTTCATCTACTGATAATCTTTTCACAGGTTTGAGTTCAACTTTTTCAATTGTTTCCTCGATTTCCTTCTTATCCTTCTGTACTTTTTTCAGAGTTATTTTTTCCTTGTTCCAAGGTATAATTTCCTCAGTAGCAATGAATGTTGATTCATCTGTTTCTTTAGGTTGTTCAGTAGCAGCCACTTTTTCTGTTATTTCTTCCTGTTTATCAGTGATTATTTTCTTGTCTTCCACTTTCTGTTTTCTTTGTTTCCGCCAAGATTTTGTTTCAGGGCTTTCAACTTCATGGAAAGTAGTTGTTTCCACAATGTCCTGTGATTCAACATTTGTTAACTCTTCTGGAAGTTTTTCATCTACTGATAATCTTTTCACAGGTTTGAGTTCAACTTTTTCAATTGTTTCCTTGATTTCCTTCTTATCCTTCTGTACTTTTTTCAGAGTTATTTTTTCCTTGTTCCAAGGTATAATTTCCTCAGTAGCAATGAATGTTGATTCATCTGTTTCTTTAGGTTGTTCAGTAGCAGCCACTTTTTCTGTAATTTCTTCCTGTTTATCAGTGATTATTTTCTTTCCTTCCACTTTCTGTTTTCTTTGTTTCCGCCAAGATTTTGTTTCAGGGCTTTCAACTTCATGGATAGGAGTTGTTTCCACAATGTCCTGTGATTCAACATTTGTTAACTCTTCTGGAAGTTTTTCATCTACTGATAATCTTTTCACAGGTTTGAGTTCAACTTTTTCAATTGTTTCCTTGATTTCCTTCTTATCCTTCTGTACTTTTTTCAGAGTTATTTTTTCCTTGTTCCAAGGTATAATTTCCTCAGTAGCAATGAATGTTGATTCATCTGTTTCTTTAGGTTGTTCAGTAGCAGCCACTTTTTCTGTTATTTCTTCCTGTTTATCAGTGATTATTTTCTTGTCTTCCACTTTCTGTTTTCTTTGTTTCCGCCAAGATTTTGTATCAGGGCTTTCAACTTCATGGATAGGAGTTGTTTCCACAATGTCCTGTGAATCAACATTTGTTAACTCTTCTGGAAGTTTTTCATCTACTGATAATCTTTTCACAGGTTTGAGTTCAACTTTTTCAATTGTTTCCTTGATTTCCTTCTTATCCTTCTGTACTTTTTTCAGAGTTATTTTTTCCTTGTTCCAAGGTATAATTTTCTCAGTCGCAATGAATGTTGATTCATCTGTTTTCTTAGGTTGTTCTGTAGCAGCCACTTTTTCTGTTATTTCTTCTTTTTCATCAGTGATTTTTTTCTTATCTTCCACTTTCTCTTTTCTTTGCTTCCGCCAAGATTTTGTTTTAGGGCTTTCAACTTCATGGATAGGAGTTGTTTCCACAATTTCATCTGCTTTCACACTTTCCAATTCTCCTGGATGTTTTGAAGTGACCTCTAATGGTTTCAGTGTAACAGCTTCATCACCAGACTCTGGCTCACCTACAGCCTTTGTCGCTTTGAGAGTAACCTGCTCAAGAGTTTCTTTCTGAAGTTCTTTCGATTCTTTACGAGTTTTCTTCAAAGAAATTATTTGTTTGTTCCAAGGAATAGGCTGCTGCGCTTGTGGTTGTGTTTCATCTGGAATTTCCTGATACTGTCCTATTTCGAGAGGTTCTTTCAATGGCATAGTAGTAGTTTCTGTAACTGTACCAGATTCTGGTTTACGCCATATTCTACTTTGAATTTCTCTCCTTTTAGTGATGTCTTCTTTGTCATCCAATTTGATCAACGTATTATCCTCAGTGTACTCTCTCCTGGCTAGAAGTCTAGTATCTATTGTTTTTGGTTCATGTTCATCCAAATCTTCAATTGGCTGTTTAGATGAACCTCTTGATTTGCGCCAATCTCTGGATGCCAATTCTTCCTCTTGTTTTGTGGTTTCATCCACTCTCTCTTCAACCGAGAGAAAGACAGAATCATCTGTATGAATTATTGGTTGTATACTCTTTTGCAAAGAGACTTCTTCACTAGATTTTTCTAATACGTTTTCAAATATTTCCGAAACATCTTGCACTACTTTTTCAGTTCGTTTGGTGAATTTTTGAGTTTTTCTAAGTGTTATTCCTTGTTTGTTCCAAGGTACAGGTTCTGATTTGGGAACTTCAATTTCATGTAGTTTTCGCTCTATAGGGTGAAGTTCCGTTATTTCTTTTGCTTCGTCTACATTAGTCGAGTCTTTTATATGACTGATGGGTTGTTGTGTTGGGCCTTTCGGTTTGCGCCAGTCTTTTTGCATCAAGCTCTCCTCATGTTCTGTAGTTACGTCTTTCCTCTCATCAATAGAAAGTATAGTTGACTCATCCACATCAGATATCGTTTGTTGGGTTGGCGTTCGAGATTTACGCCAGTCTATAGGTGTTAACTTCTCCTCCTGGCGTATCGCAGTTTCTTCAATTTTCTCCCCAACCGAAAGAATTGATGAATCTTCTGTATGTACTGGCTTCATAACTTCATTCAACACTTTCTCCTGGTCTTCTTTTGTCATTCTCTGCGTTTTTCTCAGAATAATTTCTTGTTTGTTCCAGGGTACAGGTTGTGGCACCATTTCTTCGTAGGGTTTTTGTTTTGTTGGACGAACTTCAGTCACTGTTTGTGCCTCTTCAACTGAAATATCATCAATATCCTCTGTATGAGAAGAAGGTTGCTGTCTCCTCGGTTTACGCCAATCTTTCTGTGATATTTTATCGTCTTCACGTTTCAAAATTTCAACGTATTTTTCATCCACAGAGAGAATAGTCGAGTCTTCTTTATGAGACAGAGATTGTTGTCGTCCTCTTTTCTTGGTTTCTAGTGTCTCCTTCTCATCCAAGGATAATATTGTGTTATCCTCTGTATGAGAAAGAGGTTGCTCAAGTGTTTCTATTTGATCGAGATCTCCAGTTACTTCTTCGATTTCCTGTTTCAAAGACTTGAGGTTCACCTTATCAAATCTCTTTTTGATAAGTTCCTGTTTGGTTTTCTTCAAAGTTATCTGCTCCTGGGTCCATGGTTGAGCCTGTTGTAGTTTGGGTCCTTCTGGACCAGTGGAACCTTTTCGCAATGGTTCTCTTTGCCGCACACTCTTTTTTCTCCATGGCAATGATTCATCGCCAACGGGTAGTTCATTTTTATCTGAAGGCTGACTGCCACCTTTCGAGCCTGATGTAGCTTTCAAAGTGGTTTGTCCAGGTCCACCCGGACCGTATCCTGGTTGGTCTTTGGTGTATGTTATTTTTTCACCATTTTCGCTCACGTCAATAGTGGAACTTTTGCGGAATATACCTGGACGTCCTGGAATTCATAATCAGTTTGTTGGCCTCTCGAAATTATAGAAAAATAGAATGGCAGATCTGCGTGCTTACAGAAAATTTATGTTTATGAAAATCGTTGATGTCGGTAGAGAAATTATCAATTATAAGTGTTTCAATACAATAGACTGATACCGTAGTTGTTCTTTTCTTGAGAATCATTATTGTGACATGATTTGGTTGAGAAAAATTTAGTTTTATGCATTGAACAGATCCACCAGGAAAGCAGTAAGTGAAGATTTCTTGCGGCCTAAACATCTTCATGTGGTGTTCAATAACACTTAAATTAAGCAAAAAAATCTTCTTTCATTTCAAAGCGTTTTTAAAAAAAATTAAAAAAACGCAAAGTTATAAAACAATTTTCATTCGAATGAATAAATAATATTTGTTTGACAGTATTGGTTGGATGCTGAAGTTGATTTGTTTTGTATTCCTAGCATGGCTCGCACATTTTTTTGAAAATCATCTAAAATAATTCGAAAACATCAATCAAACAGAAGTTTTAGACAAGATAAGTATATATATGTATCTGGATTTTATTTCAAAAACTAATATGAAAATATATATAGGGTGGATCATAAGAGTAAATACGAGTTTATGTCGTAGCTTTAACACCAAATCTAAAATAAAAAAACTCGAAGAAGTCTCGCAAATGTTTTCACAAAAATATTTTCACAAAATCGAAGTGCAGTTTTTCAGAAACTGGTGTTTCCTATCTTAATTATCTAATTATTACCACCCTGTACACCATCAACTATGTATTTGAGTTGGGATACATTCGATAATAATGAGAAATTAGTTCGACTTCTGAATATTTATTCCAAGGTTTTTCAAAAAATATTTTTTCAACTTTGTTGCCGATTCACAAGATTTGTTATGCAAAACCAGGACAGGATCTCGTAGTTTTTTTTCTGCAGATAATTCATTATAACTTCCAGAGCTGATGATATTATAAATGATCCGAATATAAGATATAGAATATTCATTTTATTCTGGCGATACCGAAACGATTTACCAGTACTCAAAAACAACTTTGGCTCAGAGTAACCTATTAGTTGAATAGCCGCGATAAGGCGTGTCCAAGTTTATTTTCAGACAAACGCTCATTACGAATATGAAATTCGTAAAGTAACAGAAATAGCTAGACCTCCTCTTATGCATCGGATGTGATCAACGAGAAGCATTGAATCATAGCATTGGTAATGATATACTATTTTTGGCGTACACAGTTTGCATATTTCAGGAGAATGACTCAACAGGGAACACACGCATCGTTGGATTATTTCTACGCGCTCCCCACTACTATTACAACCGTAGATTTCACAAGAAATAGAAAACGCTCAGTTGACTTTTGGATACCTGTGAGTGTGTTATGTGATAGTGAGGTGCAAGTGGTGTGGACATTTCTCGTGTTCAGTGTATAAAATTGTATTTACTTTACCAGCCACATAATATTATAGGGGATGTTGGTCATTTATTTATGATACTGAAATTAAAAATTGATTAGTTCCCTACTGATTCAGTTTCATCGTGATTTGACGTTCTTCGTAATCTTATGTGGCTTGTATTGAACAGAATAGACCATCTTCTATAACAATTTTTTTGTTCATATCCCAGGTGTGATATTTGAATTCAAGATCCTGATATTTATTCAAGCTTTATGCCAAATGCCTTTGTTTAGAGTTTCGCTGTATGCATCTTAGAAAAATTATAAATAGTGGTTGTTCAGGTGAATTATTGTTGTTGTCTCAACTTAGTCACGGCTCAGGTGGACTTTTCTGGAAACTGTCCAACTATTAGCGACCTTGTGGTAGTTGAGTCACACAGGTATTTTTGAGATGATGTATTGGAGAAAAATGGCTAGCCATGTGGCAGACACTGTATTTCATTTGGTAATAAATTTTGTTTTCTCAGTTGTTTTAATTTTTATTGCACATAAAGTTTTGAATGTGAGATCTGGAACGTGTGATGGTGTTTCACTTGAGAGAATGATAACTGACATATGGCCAGGTGCAGAATTATTTTCTATGCTACCCGATATAGAATGTGTAATGCTATACAGAAACTTGGAGATTAAAATAGTTTTCACAGTGTTGCTCTGCACACGACTCCACAGTTATACACCAAACTAAATAAGCTTTAAGTTTGCTCAGAATTAGAGCATATGAAAATAAACCAGCAATCTTTCGAATCTAGAACGAAATATATACATTGCTTATATATTTTGACAGGTGCAGGTGAGACGATTTCCACATCTGCTCCAATATGGAATCTAGGTACATTCACTCTGTTGGGATTGTATACTTGAAACTCATCGTATTTTAAACAATAGCAATTTATTGAATAAATATTTGCATTTATACATTTTAATGGTAAAATATTTCATAAATTATGCCAGCATTCAGCAAATTAGTGCTAAAGCTGTATATTTTCACTCCTTCAAAAATATCACTTGGAACTTGAACCAATTGTTTTTCATTTTCACCACCACTATCCTACATCTCAATTTATAAGTGACGTAATGTTAAGAATCTCTCAGAGAAAAATAGCAAGCAAAAGCTATTCTGTTAACCAAGGGATAACCAGAATGAAACTGAACCAGTTGAAATATGTGAATTTCACAAGAATTTTTCAGATGTCGAGACTAATATGTGGGTTTATTTCTTACTTTTGACGATCAGCTTTGCTGATTGTTCTACTTGTCCTGCTGAGGAAGTTGCTCTACAACTGAAAACCCCAGAATCTTCTTCATAAGTAGAGGAAATTAGTAATATAGCATTGTTGCCTTCTTGAATCATCTGAAACAATGATAATTATCAATGATAGTAGAAAATATAGTGGCTTCAATGAAAAATTTAATGATTCCACCACTAATAATTTGGAGTTATAATTAATCAGTTTAGATTTATTGTTGTATGTGTACTTGAATATTCATTATTTTTCATTGGAGAACCTGGGAAACACTCGGAAGAATAAAAAAATAGGTCGTTTCATGATTCTTTAGACGAATTGCAACTCTCAGGAATCAGGAATTTCATTATATAAATGAGAATCTCAGGTACCAACACTAGAACAGGGAATCAATTCTCGAGAAATTGTGCCTATCATATAGGATTCAATGTAGCTGTACACATATATTAGATATTTCAAATGTGAATACGTTGATACATACAAATATGGACATTGATCGAGTATTTTCTCATAAAATCATCAATGGCTATATTGATTCTATTGAAACTATTAGACTGACTGCAATTGATGAAAATTTTATAATTCTAGAAGAAACAGGACAAATTATGAATCCCTTGATAGATCCATGTGAAATCTAAAAAATTTCACACTCATCTCTATTTTATCTTATAAAAGCAATCGAAAAACCTAATTGATAACTTTTATGGTTCATTTGGTACACTCTTATATCAAAATATTCCTTTTGAATTTCATCATCTTATTTCGAATGGAGATTATGATTATACAAACTTAAAAAAAATTAGATGGAAATATTGATTCCCACTCTTAACCAATTTTTAATGTTTTTCATTGTCTAATTAAAAGTATACGAAATACTCATAATTCGGAATCATATTAAAACGACATTATATACCATAAGAGCTCTAGCTCAAGAGTAAATGTTGAGCTGAATCATGAGAAATGTTCATCGCAGGAATGTTTATGTGATGTAAGATTTTGTATTGAAAATTTAGATATATTTCAAAAAAGAACAACTGTTTCGAAGGTTCGTAATATTTGGCAATGAAGTAGCATATTGTTGTCTATAATACCAAGACATAGATCCTGACTTTGTTCTACTGCCAAGTCGATATTCCAAATTTGTCTATATTTACTCCTTTTTTTATTTCAGACCTTCACGAATATGAACTTAAGAAAATTGAATCTTGCATGTTTTTCGTTAAATATTTCTTCAATCAATTTTGAAGTTCCGACTAAAGTGCAAATACTCGATGTAGTTGACAAATTAATGATTCGAAATTTATAAATACTAATCAAATTCAAATAAATACCTGAAAATCTGGTGATTCTGGAATCAGGAACCCTTCTCTGAGCCATTGCACGGATGGCTTGGGCTTTCCAGAAATAGTAGTCTTGAACTGTGCTGGGCTGCCTTCGACCACAACAACATCTTTCATCGGCGTCAAAGATGGGGCAACCTCTTGAGTTTCAGGCGCCAAAACCCTCAACCTAGCCTGAGTTGTCACAGTACCCGCTGGATTGTCTGCAGTACATTTGTAAACACCCTCGTCCTCGGGGAATGCTTCCGAGATCTTCAAGGTACAAAAATCACCCTCCTTGCCCATCTGGAAGTACCGAGATGGTTTGATTATTTTATCGGCCTTCTGCCATTTAATGGTGGGTGTTGGCTTGGCGGAAATCTTGCATCTGAACACTACCGCCTGTCCTTCTCTGATGGTTTGCTCCTTCAGTGGTTCGACAATTGTTGGTGCTTTCTCGGCCCCTGGAGTGGATGGCTTGGTTTGCTTTTGTGGTGTAGCCGGAGCTTTCACTACACACTCTGCTTCGCACCTTGCTTCCCCAGAGCCGTTCATAGCAACGCACTCGTATTTACCCGAATCCTCAGGCACAACCTCTATTATGAGCAGAGTATAAAGCTCGTCCTCTTCCAGAGTCTTGTACCTTATGTCAGAAGTGATCTTTTTGCCGTTCTTCAACCAGTAAACGTCCAGCGGTTTCGTTCCATTGATCCTTGCATCGAATCTCACGAGCTGACCAACATTGACGGCCGTACTCTGGATTGTGGTTGTGAAGCTGGGTGGTACGACTCCACCGCTTCTGCCTTGTCGCCTTCTTTCTTGAACGACAAGGTTAGCACTGCATTTGGCAGTACCGCCTCGGTTCTCTGCTACCACACTGAACACTCCAGAGTCCTCCATGAATACTTGTCTCAATTGCAAGATGGATTTCGTACTGAACGTGTACACTTTGAGGTCAGGGGAGCTAGTGATCGGGAAGTCTTCCCTGTACCAGGTGATCTTTGGCAATGGGTCTCCATCAAATTCCACCTCGAAGCGAGCTGAGTCGTTTTCGAACGCTCGAACTGGTTGGATCTTCTTCGTGAAGACCGGCGGATTAGATGGCAAGACTTGTCCCTGTACGAGCCTCTCTTGGGTCTTGGCCTTGTGTTCGACATCGGTAGTTTCGGTTGCGGTGATGTTGCGGGTGATTTCTAGGTCGCCCTTTTGTTCCTTCTGTACTTGTTTTTGTTTGGTCACGTAGATTTCTCTGCCATGCACGCCAGATTCTGTGGGTTCTGGTGGGTAGGCGGCTTGTTTCGAGTCGATTTCTACTTGTTGCTGTTGGATAGTTTCCTTGCTCTTGTCGGTTTTCTTCAGCCTAACTTGATCCTTGTGTGGGACAGGTTTTGGCGCCTCTGCTTTAGGGATTCTAGGGATTGGAGCGAGCTCTTTCTCGAATGGTTTCTCCTCCCTATAACAAAATGAGTTAAAACTATAGGGTTATTAAAGGTTGCGTGTAAGACTTACAAACTAGTTTCGTATTGTTGTGCCATTCCACGAGCAACAGAACTGCTCACTACTTTCTCTCCAGGGATAGCGAATTGGTGAGACTGTTCTCGAAGCCTTATCTCTTTGATTACTTGTTCACTCTCGAGTTCCTGTAATTTGTTGTAATATTCTTCGCCTTTTTTGTTCTTGATGCTCTTTTGCCACTCGGTTTCTGGTTCTTTGAATTCTTTTGGTTGAACGTGTACCCCAGTGACATGTATACCACTTTCTCTTTGAGTAGTATTCCGTTCGTCGAAAATTCGTTCGAGTTCGGTTTCACTGCGTTCTTTTTGATATTCAGCAAGCTCAAGGTCATACCAAGCTGGAGAACATGAAGAATATGTGAATATTATGACGAAGCCATGAAGGACAGATAGATATATTTCATTTACAGAAAAATAAAATGCATTGATCAGGCACATGCAAAACTGTCTAAGGGTATAAAATAGGCATACCTGTCCAAAAAATTCCTCGAGCAGAAAGAAAGCCTTAGAGTTATCCCTTGAAGATTGCCCCAAAGCAGTAAAAATCTTGCTAGGTGGTGATAACGTGGGTTGGGAATAGGAATATTGGGTTTCCTGGATAATGTGCAGTGTTAATGTTAGAGTACTGTGCTGGAATGCAATCTATGCTTGTAGTTAAAGGTGGATACATGTGCATAGTGTGAAGTAAAATAGTTAAATGTGCTGTTGTTTTCATGTAACACTTACGTCTCGGTGAATTTTTGAGAACTCCTCTATAATCGTCGTGTCTAGGAATGATTTTCAGTTCCGTTTCCGCTATAGCTTCGCCGACTGAGCTACGGGCGATCACCTCAACTTTACCGGTATCGTATTGGCGGGTCTTGGGTATGTCTAGGTGGTACATTCCATCATAGGTGAGTTTATAGCGGGAACCGCTCACTACAGTGTGTCCATTGATGAGCCACATAACTCGTGGTTTCGGGTGACCTGTCACACGACAACAGAATCTTGCCCATTCTCCTTCTTCGACCGTTACCGGTTCTGGCCTGCTCACGAAAATAGGTGCAGATCTTGGCTTGGATTCTTCTCCTGCTTCCTCTGGTACTCTGCGGAAGATCAAATCAGTGCATATAGGGGTCCATCGAGAATTAGTTCTTTAATAATTCGAAAAGAAGTGCCATTATCTAGAAATTTTTGCAAATCACCAATTGGACACAAAATGTGTAATTGAAAATAACATTGGATTTCCTGTTCGTAGTATTTTGGGACCTCTGTTATTGATATTATACATTATTATATCAAGATACAAGTGTTTGAAATTTGTTATCAACTGAATTGATTGAATCTCACCAAAGATAATCAAAAAACTGAAATATTTTCCAGAATTACGACTGTACCATTTTCTGTCGCACATTTTGAACATGAACTTGATCATTTCAATAATTCACTTAATGAAATCGAATCAAATCATTATGAATATGTATGAAAAAAATTCATAGTGGATTTGATTTATTGAGATTCATATTTCTATGAAGTTCTATCTATTCATCGATATATTTTAAAAAAATAAAGACGTATGGTTGAGTATACTTACACCTGCCAAGCAGCCTCGAGTTCGCGGATTTTCTCAATACTCTTCATGCCTTTTGGTAATTGGGAATCGTATATGATTCCTGGTTTGCCAGTGGTCTTGATAACGGCTCTGGTTTCATCCATACCGTACAAGTTGGTAGCTCTACATAGATATTCGCCACTATCTTCAGGATATACCCATCCAAAATTCATGGCGACATAACCAAAGTCGTATATTGGCGTAAATCGATTTTCTGAAAAGAAAAAAAAATCAAACATACACAGGAAGAAGTACCGAAAACAAAACAAATTGAATATCTCGAAGTTGTTTTTTCTTAGAAAATTTCAAAAACTTTGCTATAATCTCTATAATAAAAACCGACTATATCGCCTATCAATAAAGCGCAAAGAATTGAAAATTTACATTCGAGATTATGACAGAATCGAATAATTTTCAGAATACTTACTGTGAGGAAGGGGTTTTCCATTGAGAAACCATTCAACCTTCATGTTAGGATCACCTACAGGAGCTAATTGACATTCAAACTTAGTTGTTTGCATCTCAATGAGCTCAGTCTGACTTTGAATTTGAGTAACAAATCTTGGAGGTTGTTTTTTCTCTATATCGTAGAGGTCATCTTCAGTGAGATATACTTCAGATGTGTATTTCTTGATTGCAGCTTCCATTTGCATCAGGGTTTCTGATCTCTTCATGCCTTTGGGCACTTGATTTTGAAGAATGATGTTTGGCAGTTTCTTGCAAGTGATATTTGCCCTAGTAAAATCTTCGCCATAATCATTGACAGCTCTGCAAACGTATTCCCCAGAATCCTCGGCATACACGTACAAAATATCGAGAGAAATATATCCCAGATCGTATACAGTCCTGTAACGATGTCCAGAAGGTAAGAGTTTGCCGTTTCTATACCATTCAATACGAAGCTTAGGATCATCTTTGGGTTCCACACGGCAATCGAAATGTACAGATTCAGCTTCTTCTACAGTAGATGATTCGATCTGAGTTATGAATTTCGGTGGAGAAAAAGTCTTGTCTTTTTCTGGAGCTTGTGAAACTGGTCCCTTCTCCAACTCTTTGAGTTTCTCAGCACTCATTCCAGAAGGCAGTTGGCTGTCTGTATCTATATTTCTCTTGGTCTTCGAGGTGACAGTTGCCTTAGTTGTAGCAGATCCCCATTTATTTGTTGCTCTGCAAAGATATTCACCAGCATCTCTGTTATAGATGTAGTCGATATCGAGGGAAATGAATCCAAAGTCAAAGATTTGGTGAACCCTTGATCCAGTTGCAAATGGTCTACCATTATGGAACCAATCGATTCGCATGGTCGAATCGTTAGTTGGTTCAACCCTACAATCGAAGTGAATTGGACTACCTTCCGAGATATCAAGATTATCTTTTATCTCAACAATGAACCTAGGTGGGTTCGGTTTTTCATCTTCGGCCAGGATTTCTTCTCGCTTATGCAGTTGTTCTTCGAGTTTTTGTATGCTTTCAGTACCAGTGCGGAAGTTCGATGGTAACTGTGGTTCCATAACAATTCCTTGTCTTCCTTTGACTTGCAACTGGCATGATACGGTTGCTTCACCATGACGATTTGTAGCTTTACAAGTGTACATACCAGAATCTCTCTGATACACGCCAGCAACTTCCAGTATGACGAAACCGAAATCATTGATAGTTTTGATCCTAGATCCAGACCATAAAGGCTTTCCATTATGGAACCACTCTACTCTCATGCTCTGATCGTTGACTGGTATGAGCCTGCATTCGAAGTGGGCGAGTCCATTTTCATTCAGGATCAAATCTGAGGGAGATGTTATGAATTCTGGTGGTTTTCCTGAATCATCATCAGGAGTTAGTTGAGATGGTGCAGCGCCCAAACCTTCAAGCTCAGCAATTTTGTCGATAGTTCCCTCCATTCCTTTTGGCAATTGGGATTCGAGGATGATGCTCCTCTTTCCTGATACCTTCATCGAGGCCGTAGTGACAGCTTCTCCATACTCGTTGAAAGCCCTGCAGGAATATTCTCCCGAATCTTCTGGATAAACAGGTGATATCTCGAGGATCACAAAGCCAAAGTCGCAGAAAGTTCTGAATCTGGAGCCGGTTCTGAGTGGTTTGCCATTCCAGAACCATTCAACTTTGAGTTTTGGATCGTCTGTTGGAATGAGGCGGGCTTCGAAGTGGGCATTTTCACCCTCTCGTAAACTGTCAATATTTGATAGTGGTACCGTGAAGACAGGAGCTTTTCCTTTCTGGATATCCTCCTTTTCATCTCTCGTTCGGACCAGAGAATCTTCCAAAGTTTGAATCTTCTCCAGTCCACCTTCCATGCCCTGAAACAAGAATTCAAAGATCATCTAGTCATTTTCAACACAACAACTTTACTTACCCGCGGGAGTTGCGAGTCCAGAATTAAATTCGTTTTTGAGATGCATTTCAAAGTGGCCTTAGTTGAGTCTTGGCCATGTTTGTTGACGGCTCTACATTCGTATTCTCCAGAATTTTCCTCGTAACAATACAGTATGTCAAGAATAACAATACCGAAATCATGGAAGGTGCGGTACCTATGACCGTGAGGCAACTTTTTTCCATTGTAATACCATTCAACCACCAAATCTGGATCTGTAACTGGGGTGAGCCTTGCTTCGAAGTGAGCACTTTGACCTTCTACAAGTTTTGTGGCATCCTGAATCTGGGTAATAAATTTGGGTGGTTCTGTAACAGGAGTAGACGGAGCTTGCGCGTGTTGACCTTGAAGACTCTCCAGCTCTCTGATTTTGGCGAGGGAATCAGGCTGTAAACTGTCACTGAAGACACCTCCCCTGCCATGAGCTGAAATAGTCGCTTTCGTGAAATCCTCACCGAATTTGTTGTAGGCTCTGCAGACGTATTCACCAGAGTCGTGATTCTGGATATAAGAAATATCCATCACGACGAAACCGAAATCAGATACAGTCTTGATACGAGATGACTGCAAAATAGGTTGTCCATTATGAAACCATTCAACTTTGAGGTTGGGATCATTGACTGGTACCAAATTACATTCGAAATGAGCTGCTTGTCCATCCTTCAAACCCACGATGTCCTTGATTTGGGTTGTAAATCTAGGTTTTTGTCCTGCTGACTTCTCTACACACTCGAGAGTTACGCTTTGTTCAGCTTCACCCCATTTGTTTACTGCTTTGCAAGTATAGGTTCCCGAATCTTCGATTTTGGTACCTAGTACTTCTAATACAACCATTCCGAAGGCATGTACAGTTCTGAATCTGTGAGATGCTTCAATGGTTTTACCATTATAGAACCATTCGACAGTCATTGTTTGATCTCCAATGGGAGTCAAACCAGCTTCAAAGTGAGCAATTTCTCCTTCGCTCAAGTTCTTCAAGTTGGTGAATTCAGATGTGAAAACTGGTGCATGACCTTCGTCAGATTCAGCTAAAGGCATTTCGGGCCTATGTAGAGAATCTTCAAGATCTTGTATTTTCTCTAGACCTTCTTGTCCCTTAGGATGTTGCGTTCGCTCAATGAGGTTAGATTTACTAGTGCAGTATATTGTTGTTGAAGTGAATGCCTCCCCAGATTTATTATAGGCTTTACAGGTATAAATACCTTGATCTCTCTCATAAATATCGGTCACATCTAAGGTAACAAAACCGAAGTCTTTGGTTAGTTTGAACCTGCTACCATGATCCAATGACTTTCCATTGAAGAACCATTCGATTTTCAAGTTGGGATCCTCTTTCGGTTCTACAGTCCCTTCGAGATGCAATGGTTGACCTTCTATCAACTTGAATTCAGGATTGAGTGGTACAGTCCAGATCGGTTTGCCGAATTCTTTCTCAGGTGCTGATAATTGGCGTTTATATTTATCAGCAATGGCGCGTTCTACATCATCTACAGCGTCTAAGCCTGCTCTACCTTGTGGATGCTGTGTGTCAAGGTAAATGTTCTGCTTGGCAGTACAACGTAACGAGCCAGAAGTTTCAGCAGAACCTTTGCAATTCGTGGCCTTACAGGTATAAATACCTGAGTCTTCTTCGTACGAATGTGTGATATCGAGTGCAACATATCCAAAGTCATACGTCGACTTGTATTTAGCCCCACTTGGCAGTGGCTTGCCATTGACGAACCATTCGATTTTGAGGGTTGGATCTTTAGAAGGTTCAACGTTGCACTCGAAGTGAACATTGTCTCCCTCCATACACTCAACATTGTTCAGATGGCTAATGAATATCGGGAGTTCATACGTAGGCTCTGGAGCATCTGGTCTGGCTTCTTGTGGTCTTTCAAGAGCTTCCAATTTTGGTATAGCCTCAGGGTGCAATGTTTGTCCCAGAAGCCAATGACGATCCTCGATTTTCAGAGAGCAGGTTGAAATGGCTTCGCCCAATTTGTTCGTAGCCTTGCATGTATAGATAGCTGAATCGTCATCTCTCAACCCATTGATCGACAATGTTACCAAGCCGAAGTCAAAAGTGCTGCGAAGTCTTGTACCAGTCGATAGGGAAATGCCATTTTTGAACCATTCTATGCGCAAGTTGGGATCAGCTCTGGGCTCAACTTGGGCCTCTAAATAAACGTGTTGACCTTCAATCAGTTTATCGTAACTCTTCAAGTGTGTGGTGAACACCGGTGGCTGCTGAGGAGTAGTATCGACGAACATTTCTGGAACTCTATTCATCTCAGCTTCTTTTAGTTGGATCTTCTGCCAAGCATCAGGTTGTAGTGGTTCTCCTACTATATTCGACCTGGGCTTCACTTTCATTGATATGGAAGATACTGCTTCACCAGCTTTATTGATTGCCTTGCACATGTATACTCCAGAGTCTTCTTTGACAGTGGACATGATGTCCAAAGTTACGAATCCGAAGTCGTGCGTTACCTTGAATCTTGATCCGAGTTGTAGCTCAACTCCATTAACGTACCATTCGAAACGTAGATTGGCATCACCTACAGGTACAACTCTAGCTTCGAAGTGAGCATGTTGGCCTTCCCATAGTTCTGACGGCCCCGTGAGCAATTGGGTGAAAATTGGTTTGTCAAATTCACGTTCAGGTTCTTCGGTTCTGGGGGCTAACGGTTGTTCAAGTTGGGCTATTTTGCGCTGAGCCTCTGGATGTTGTGTATCCAGTTGGATGCTGGCTTTGGCTATAAAAAATAAATAAATTAGACATTTTTAACCTGACAATCGTCGTGAAACTTACTTCTAATTTTCATAGATGCAGTCGTGACAGCCTCTCCAAGGGGATTGGTAGCTCGACATATATACACCCCTTCGTCTTCGTCTCTGACATGTGAGATATCCAACGACACGAATCCGAAATCATGTACTTTGGTAATACGAGAGCTGTCTTCCAATGGTTTTTCATTCCTGAACCATTCCACTCGCAGCGTTGGATCGCCAACGGGTATCAAACGACATTCAAAGTGAGCAGTTTGCCCTTCGTTGATTGAATCAATATTCTGGAGGGGTTGAGTGAAAACTGGTCTTTGTCTGGTGACAGGTTCATCGTGTTCTGGTCGCTTATATGGTTGGTGTTCCTCTAGTTGCCTAATCTTTTCCAAACCTTCTGGTCTTTGCGATTCGAGAACGATGTTGCTTTTAGCGATAACATTGAGTTTTATTGAAGAAACACATTGTCCTAGGTTGTTGATTGCTTTGACAGAGTATTCACCAGCATCTTCTGGTACTGCATGACCAATGTCCAAAGCAATGTACCCAAAGTCGAATGTAATATGGAATCTTGATGCCGAAGGTAGTGGTTTTCCATTATGATAAAACTCAATTCTCAAGTTCGCATCATGGATTGGTTGAACTTGAGCTTCGAAGTGAGCAGTTTGCCCTTCATAAATCTCTGTAGTGCCTCGCAGCTCAGTAACAAATGAGGGTGGTGTTGGAGCAGGCTCTTCAATTTCTAATCTTGCAGGATGCCCTTGGGATTCCAATTCTCTTATTTTCTCTAGACCTTCCGGGTGATGAGTGTCGAGCAGAATACTCTTTCTACTTCCTACTCTGATATTGCAAGTATTCACTGCTTCGCCAACGAGATTTGTAGCTTTGCACATGTACGTACCGCTGTCTTCTGCGTATGCGTAGAGAATGTCCAGTGCAACATAACCGAAGTCATGTGTTGTCCTGAATCTGTGACCAGCCTTCAGTTTCACTCCATTAACGAACCATTCAATTTTCAAGTTGGCATCGTTGATGGGCTCGACTCTACACTCCAAGTGAGCATGTTCACTCTCTTTGAGGTTCTCCAGACTTGTTAACGGAGTGAGGAATACTGGTTTCTGTGGCTGACTCTCGATTTCCTCCTTCTTTGGCCGTTCATAATTTTCAAGTTGACGAATTTTTGTCAGACGCTGTTCGTCAAGAGTGTCCAAGTACAGCCCTGATTTAGATACTACTGACACTGCAGCTGTTGTAACAGCTTCGCCTACTGCGTTTCTTGCTTTACACATATAAGTACCGGTATCTTCAGCATAGGCATATAGAATGTCAAGTGCGACATATCCAAAATCATATGTGGTTTTGAAACGATGACCGGTTTGAATCGGCCTACCGTTACAGAACCATTCCACTCTCATAGTCGGATCATTGACTGGGGTTAGAGTAGCTTCTAAGTGAGCGCTTGAGCCTTCAGGTAAGTTCTCGATCATCTTCAGTCCCCTTCCAAACTTGGGCTTCTCCAAGGTAACAGCATCTTCAGAAGATATACGCTTATATTTTGAGTCATCTTCAAGATGCTGGATTTTCTGCAAAGCTCCCTCATGTTGAGTCTCTCTTATAATAGATGCTTTTGCTGAAAATAAACAAAGATATGGATATTATTCGATAGACCTTGTTGTTGAGGTAGGTAACTCACATTTAACAGTAGTAACAACGGTTGATGTTGCTTGTCCAATCCTGTTGGTTGCCTTGCAGCTATATTCACCAGAATCTTCAGCATAAGCAGTAAGAACGTCTAGACTGGCAAAACCAAAATCATAAGCTGTTCGGAATCTATGTCCAGTTGTCAATGGTTTTCCATTGTGGAACCACTCAACTTTGAGATTCGAATCGGGATATGGTTCAATTCGGCACTCATAATGAGCACTCTGACCTTCAACTAATTCTGCAGGGCCATTGAGCTTGGTCGTGAAAACAGGTGCTTGTGTTACTATAACGTCTTCCTCTTCGCGACGAGTATATTTAGTTGAATCTTCTAGCTGTCGAAGTTTTTGAAGAGCACCTTCGTGTTGCGAGTCCAGTTGAAGAGAAGCTTTAGCTAAAATACATATTCATTTATTGGAGAATCTTGAAATCATCGGTACATTTCGTATACTCACATTGGACAAATAATGTTGCTGATGTGACAGCTTCTCCCAAGTCATTTACTGCTCGGCATGTATATGTACCAGAATCTTCCGGGTTGACGTATTTCATATTGAGAGCTACGTATCCGAAATCATGCATCGTTGTCAGACGGTTTGCTGTGGAAAGAATATGTTGAGATTGGAAATGAGGCTACAAAACAATCAACTTACATGCTTCAATCGGAACTCCATTACGCAGCCATTCAACTTTCAATCGAGAATCTCCGACAGGTATGAGTCTGGCCTCGAAATGAGCAGCTTGATTCTCAGCTACCCTCAAGTCTTTGATAGGCATTGTGAAACACGGTGCTTGACTGACAGTCTCCTCTTGTACTGTCCTCTTCTGGTAACGTGAAGATTCCTCTAATTCCGTTAGGCGTTCTAATGCTCCTTCGTGAACGGATTCGAGATAGATCGATTTTTTCGATTGTACATTACAGACAGCTGATGTTACTGCTTCGCCTAGAGCGTTCGTTGCTCTGCAAGTGTATGTTCCTGAGTCCTCTGGGTACGTGTATAAGATATCCAGAGCAACGAAACCAAAGTTATTTGTTTCTGTGAATCTGGATCCTGATTTCAAAGCTTTTCCATTATGGAACCATTCTACTTTCATAGTAGCGTCAGATACAGGGATTAGTCTACATTCGAAGTGGGCACGTTGACCTTCCTTAATGTCGATGTTTTTCAAAGACGTTGTGAAAATTGGTGCCTGGGTGGTCACTTCTTCCACATCTTCACGTCTGTGATATCTTGAACGATCTTCCAAGTGCTGGATTTGTTGAAGCCCAGTTTCGTTTTGGGTAGAGGTGATGATTTGTCCGGATTGTCTACATCTCAAATTGCAGCTAATTTCGTCTACTCCAACGAGATTCGTGGCCCTACAAGTGTAAGTTCCTGAATCTTCAGCAATCAGGTCTACGATATCCAAGGCTACGTATCCGAAATCGTGAATGGGGCGGAATCTATGCCCAACAGTGACAGGTCTTCCATTCTTCAACCACTCGACTTTCAGGTTCGGATCAGTAACTGGTTCTATCTTGCATTCAAAGTGGGCATGCTTTCCTTCAGTCATATTTTCCAAATTCTTTGGCTTGGTAATGAATTTTGGTTTCACGGTAACTTGCTCGTCTATGAACTCAGTCCGTTTGTAACGTGAAGAATCTTCTAGATGCTGTATTTTCTCTAGCCCACCAGGATGCTGACTCTCGAAAAGCAAATCTTTCTTGGCGATAACTTTCACCGAACATGAAGTAACTGCCTCCCCTAATTGGTTTCTGGCTTGGCAAGTGTAAATTCCAGAATCTACTGGATAAACACTCAGTAAATCGAGTGCTACATAGTCGAAATCATAAGCTGGTCTGAAACGATGGCCAGTTTTTACTGGCACACCGTTAACGAACCATTCCACTCTCATGGATGGATCCCCAACCGGTTGCAAACGGCATTCCATATGAACGTTAGTTCCTTCAACGGTTTCAATGTTATGTAAAGCTCTTGTGAACTGTGGTGCTTGCATCACTGTTACATCTTCCGCGACGTGTTTACGGTATCGTGAGGAATCTTCGAGATGTTGAATTTGTTCCAAGGATTGTTCGTGCTGAGTGTCGGTGATTATATCGGAACGACCTATGACTCTCACGCATGCAGACGTATGTGCCGAACCTAGTTGATTCACAGCACGTACTGTATATTCACCAGAATCGATGGCAGTGGCATGAATGATGTCTAATGCAACGAAACCGAAATCATTGTAGGTTCGGAATCTAGAGCCTACGGTGACCGCTCTGCCATTGCAGAACCATTCCACTCGCATTGTGGGATCGCCCATTGGTTCCAGGCGACACTCCAGATGGATGTTTTTACCTTCAGACATTGGTTGTGGGTCAGAGAGTGGTACGACGAATATTGGTTTGGACTTGCACAGTTCCTCAATGTCGTATTGAGGCTCAACGAATTTGGATTCTTCCATATGTTTGGTTTTGTCAAAGGCATTACGGTGCATGCTTCTTGTATCTATACTTGCCCTAGCTAAATATAACAGAAATAGATCATTAACATAAATAAATGATGAGTGATCAAACGCTGAATCAAAATTTCACAAGATCAATATTTCGTCCAGAAAATTCAGAAATCTGACCGGTTTTTGACATGACGTTAAAAATGTTCATGAATATATAGAAGAGTTTCTTCTATCAAAAGGCGAATATGTCTATTCGTTTCTCCATAATATGAGTAGAATTAACAGTTGATACATCTGAATCATCTGTTTGTGATGATTATAATTTTTTTTATTTTGACTTATAGGTAATTGGTCTACGATTGACGGTACTTACTTTCTACGATCATGCTGGCTGAGAGTTGTGCTTCTCCTAAAGCATTTCTTGCGACGACAGTATAGGTGCCTGCGTCTTCTTCGCGTACATTCAGAATATCGAGGGCAACGTATCCGAAATCATGGTAAGTCTGTATTCTGTTAGCAGTCTGTATAGGTTTTCCGTTGAAATACCATTCGGTCTTCAACGTCATGTCACTCTGAGGTTCTACTCTAGCCTCGAAATGAGCACGCTGCCCCTCGACAATCTTATTCGTTCCTTTCAGTGGTCCCAAAAACCTTGGTTTTTGTGTAACAGTTACTTCCTCCTTGGAAGTTTTACTGTAGCGAGTAGAGTCTTCCAAGTGTTGGATCTTCTCCAAACCACCTGGGTGTTGTGAATCGAAAACAATATCTTTTTTACTGACAACGCTGAGTTGTGCAGTAGTCGTGGCCTGTCCCATTGCGTTGAATGCGCGGCATGTGTAGTGACCGACGTCATGGATGGTGACGTCCTTGATAGTGAGTGCGACATAACCGAAGTTGAAGAAACTGGTGATCCTGGAGCTGGCCTCTACTGGACGTCCGTCCTTTTGCCACTCGACTCTGAGCGTGGAATCTCCCACCGGCTCCAAGCGAGCTTCGAAATGCGCGAAGCCTCCCTCTCTGATCTGGTTCTGGTCCTTGATCGGCGTTTTGAACACAGGTGGCTGGGTGCTCTCGGGAGAATCCAGTACGTACGACTGGTGCTGCTGCCGTTGGTAGGCCTCCAGCCTCTCAACTTCCTCAATGTATTTCTGCTGTTCGGGTATTCCCAGGTCCCCGGTGACGGTGGACCGCGAGAATACTCTGATGCTTGCCGTGCTGATAGCTTCTCCTAAGTGGTTAACCGCCCGCACAGTGTACGATCCAGCATCTTCGGCCCGTAGGTGCATGATGTTGAGAGAGACGTAGCCGAAGTTGAAGATGGTGGTGATGCGTGAACTGGCGGTGATTGGTCGGCCATCTTTGTACCACTCCACTTTCATCGTCGGATCGCTTACGGGGGTAAGCTGTGCTTCGAAGTGGGCATTTCGACCCTCTTCGAGCTCGCCGAGTTCTTGGAGTGGTCGGATGAAGTGCGGTTTCTGATTGGATTTCTCTTCGATGCTGTCGCTTCGTTGGTATCTCGAGTAGTCCTCGAGATGTTGGATGTACTGTAAGCTATCGGGGTGCTGACTGGATTGTTCTATCGAAGCTCGGGGGTTTACTGAAAGTAGCGCACGAGATTCGACGCAACCAGTAGCGCTGGTTACACGGCAGACGTATTCCCCGCTATCGTTCATGATGAGACTTATCAAATCTAATGCAATGAATCCAAAGCGAAAAATGGAAGTTGCCCTAGAACCTGAAACCAAAATTTTGCGTTATAAATGAAAGAGTTCTATATTTTATTGAAACTTCAATCACTCATGATAGATACTCACTTGCTGCTAGAGGCCTTCCATTCAAAAACCATTCTACAAGCATAGTGGGATCGCCAACTGGTTCAATTCTGGCTTCGAAGTGAATTTTTCCTCCCTCAAACTGAACAGCATCGCGAAGAGGAATGATAAATTGGGGTGGTGGGTACACGCGATCCTCTTCTCCTGCTGGTGCATGAGGCTTAGCTCGTTCAACATGGCGGAGGTAAATAACTTCTGGGCCAGGTTCGGGTCTGGAAAAACAAATTTTTGATCGATTTCGCATTTGATAACAGTCAGGAAAAAAAATGATTCACAAGCGGAAATATATTCTTCATGAAGCTGTTGAAAGTCTCAGGCGAATCAGTTGATCTATAGTACGAAACTTTCAAGTAAATTTCGCATACCGAAACTAGAGGAATAGACAGGTTTCAATCTGGTATAAATGAAAGCTTTCTCAAAAGCGAGCTTGGAGATAGAACACCAACTGGTTGAAGAAAATTTATCATCAAAATTTTTGGGAAAAAAATCAACCTGTTCAAGGAAATAGCTTAGGCTATACCAACACTTATCTTCTTCCGCTGAACGATGCTACAGAAAGTGCAATTTTTAATAGCCACGCCGGGATTCGAACCCGGACCCTCTGTGGCCAAATGGTGGACAGCGCCTCAACACACTCGGCGACCAACCCACTATTGTTTATAGTCTAGGATAAATTATTTTATATTGAATGTGCAGTTTTTAACAGCGATTATATAAATGCCATTGGAAGAAGGTAGTGTTTGAATGGGAGCTTCGGTATTTGAGTATCTTCGCATAGCAACGGTTTGGAAACGATTTGAATATAATTAATTCACAAGTTCCATCATACTAGAAATGTAGGGTGTACTTCCTATAGGGGTAGAAGGAAAATACTATTACCAATCACTGGGTGAAGAAATGAAGGAACATCTAGTAATAAATAAAGCCAATCGTTCAATTCGTACTCACTCTGGTTCGATGACTTTCGTAGGCCTGGGTAGATGAAGGCGTCTTGGTTCAGGGGTGGGTCCGTGGGGTGTCTGGACGAAGAGACGAGCTCGGGTGGCTGTGGAACCGGCGACATTCTGCGCGGTGCACTGGTACCAAGCCGCGTCCGAGGCTTTCGCCCTCGGTATGTCCAAGGACGAGGCTCCACCGTCGATGACGATTCGAACGTCTGGCCCGCCAACAAGTGGGGCACCGTCCTTCTGCCAAGAGATGCGTGGCGTGGGCGTTCCTACCGCCCTGGCGTTGAGCACAACTGGCTCCCCTTCCGCCACGTTCACCGTGGTGAAGCGCTCCACGAACTTGGGGGCGACCACCTGCTCCTTCTCGATGACGTTCAGGTTGCACTGGAAGGAGGTCTCTCCGGTCTTGTTCTTGGCCACGCACGTCACCACGCCGGAATCGTTGCGGCTGACGGTTGTTATCATGAGGGCGTGGTTGCCGGACTCGTTCACCAGGATCTTGTGGTTGTGGTCGTCGGTGACCTGGCGGCCGTTGATGTACCAGGTTACTTCTGGGTACGGACGACCCGTCACGCGGCAATCGAACCTCGTCATCTTGCCCTCGGTGACGTCTCTGTCACCGCAAACTCTCACAAAGTTGGGCGCCAAAGTTTTCCCGCTGTCGTTTTGCTCGGTTTCGGTTTGTTGCCTGAACGTGGACTCGTGGATGAGCCCTTCCTGGGTGGTCACAGGTTCGATGGCCAAGTAAGCTGAAGATACCACGCAACCTTGGGGGTTCTCGGCCAGCAAAGTGTAATGCCCCGAGTCCTCCGACGAGGCTTGTTTCACTCGGAGATTGGCCTGGTTGTTCGTGAAGGTGGTTTCGTACTTCTGCGACTCGGTGACCCTCTGTCCGTTCTTGAACCAGGTGAGCCTGGGTCTCGGGTTGGCAGATAACTTCGCGGTGAACACAGCATCGGAGCCCTCGAGCAACTTGGAGTTGCGTGGTTTCTGTGAGATTTGTGGTGGTGCAGCCGGACCCAAGGACCTTTCTATCGTTGTAGAAATCTGGCAGTCCTTCTCATACGTGGACCTGCGCGTGATGGACTCTCTGAAAGAAACCTCCCTCAGCAACCTATACTCGAACGTATCGATCTTGAAATCCTCCGTGGTGGTTATCGTGCCATTGGAGTAGTTGGTGGTCTGCTCGAGTTTGGAGAATGCCTGTCTCTGGGGCATTTGCATCCCCTCGGGGGAGATATATACCGAGCAGATGGCCGCCCCGTACTGGTTCTTGGCGTTGCACACGTACTCGCCCTCATCCCCAGGTCCGATTTGGTGGATCTGGAAGGTGATGTCGCCTGTGGTTTCGTTGTACGACAGGCGGTGTTTCTGGGAGTTGGGCAGTGGAGCGCCATTCCTAGTCCAGGTCACGGTCGGCTGTGGTTTTCCAGAGATGCGGCCCTCGAAGGTTGCCACGCCACCTTGAGCGAATCGGGCGTTGCTGAACACCTTTTCGAAGACTGGGGGTTGAGCATTGGGGCCGAAGCCGGGGATTTGCTGGAGCTGTTGTTGGGTCATCTGACCACCTGTGGAGGCAACAGAAAGTTTACATGAGTACCTACTGTGTGGATGATGGTGGATGAAAAATTCGTCTGTTTTGTTCATTCGATTGATTTGATCAGAATTGAGATCTGATAACCATATGTCAATTGAGAAAGTGTTGATTACTTTTTCATTCTCAATTATAGTGATAAGTGGTTGCAAGTGAATACAATGAAGATGTCAAAACAAAATTAATCATCGATTAATTGATAGAATCAATGGTTCTAAAATGTATCATGCATATTCAAACGTCTATTTCAGATTCCGAATGAGTGACATCCTGTAAAGTTTAAATTTCATCCCTGAATTCAACCTGCTTCGAATGGCAGTTGCAATCACTGAATTATTTACCTGGTAGTTTCTGCACTGAATATTGAAACTATGGCATAAACAGATAATGCAATTACCTTTTGAATGAGCCCCTACTTCCTAATTCAATTATTTGAGGATTGCTATCGGAGGAGGTCTTTTCAAAATTCAAATTCGATGTATCTCGAGATTTTTCGTAAATATACAATGGGATAGTGAATATTTTCCATTTGGATGTTCCACCACACTGAAGAAAGCAAAGCATAAGCATTCGTATTCATAGAAAATTGCTCACACATTGCAAATCAATCGTAAAGGGCATATTCCTTCTGTGTAAATATACATTGATGATAATGAAAGTTGTTTTTTTAAGTTACGTGAATAGTTTTGAACTCATTTAGCATATCTGATCAGGCAAGATGTCATATTTTGTATGTGTCTATAGAATGCGATTCTGTCGAAATTCAGATATTTTATTATAGCAAATATTATCAAAGATTTGATCAAAGTATGGTAAGTGAATTTTCCTATATCGTCAATGTTCTGAAAATCTACCGATTTCAGTTATGTTTATGTAGTGTAGAGCTTTCCCAAAATATCATAAGATGCTTGTTTATTTTGGTTTCCTTAGGAATAGTATTTTCAGACACTTGTCCTAAATCATGTCCATGAATATGATAAACTGGAAACAATTTGGACGACAGCCTATGTAGAACATTTTTCAGTTGACAGCGTGAAAGCAGTGGAAATCGAGCCACGACCGACTATTTTAGATCTTGGATCACGTTTCAGCCACCCATTTTAGGAGCAACTATTTTTAATGCACCAGTCGGAAAGACGCAGTACCGAGTGCTCGTCTATGACGTGGGCATAGTCGAGATGGATCGATTATCTGCAAATTCTTCAACACTCTCTTCAACATTGATTCATATCTGTTTATCTTATATTTGAAGATTCGATGTTTTCAACTGTTTTTGGTTGAACGAGCAATGAGTTTTGGAGGAATTCTAAGAATTAATATTGAAGCACTCAATGAAATTATTCCGATAGCATCAAGAGAAATATCCTTCAATTTTATTTCACAAATCAGCTTTTATTAAATATGGCGTCTATGATGAATTTGGTATACATTATGGGTGAGTCAAGATGAACCCATCAGGCATATAAGGCCGTATATGGTGACTTTTCTGATGATTCTCTTCAGCCAATCATATGAACATCAATCTGGACTACAATTCTCGAATACTTTCATTAAAACAGTGTGTCCCAAGAAAGCGTAACATATCGAAGTTATGATTTTTTCAATGGAACATCCGATATATTATTGCATTTTTGAACTCACGATAATTATCAGTGTGACTTCGTGTAAGTGTCTCAATACCTGTCATGATCCGAATACTCTAGGAAAGTGCAATGTGTAAATCATCAATGCAGCTTTTTTCGATACTCTATAATTTGAGAATCGTGCGAAAATTTTTAAAACTATGATACGTCCATGGGTAAAGGGATCGTAGAGTTCAAGAATGCAATAAAATGTAGGGTGTTTATAACTTCGATATGTCACGCTTTTTTAAGACATCCTGGAATTTTTGAAGTTGCAGAGATTTTTGTATTCGTACGGTATATCACCAAATGAATCTCCAGGTTGAAAAGTGTTCTAGGTGTACCGTGCTTAGATTCTATACATCTTCCGTAAGTTTATGTATATACGGGGCTTTCATAATATTCACAGAACCTGCTTCTTTCGATGTACCAAACAGTTTTATCTTTTTTGTGAGAGGAGAGTTATAATGAAATTTATTGGTATATAATCATATTTTTTCACTATGCATTCATAACACCTCGGCATCTCTAATGCATTTCTTAGGATTAGACCTGTGACGTGAAGATGCAACCAAATGTGTTACAATTTTCAGACTTTGGATGGAAGCCAAGTTGAGACTTCTATAAATTAATCAATTTGAATCCTTTGCGACGGTGATGGTGATTTCGAGTCAAATTTATTCGTTTTCATCTATGTCAAAACAACTCTCGTTATTTCTGGAGTACCAGTCTTACCTTTTACCTTTTCCAACGGAAACATAAATTATATGTATATAACTAGGAAGGCATTAATAATCTGTTCTTAGCACTGATATCACGATTAGTTCATAGAACGATTCTGATATAAAGGGTGTCCCATGAGTCAATGTATATAGCTAAAGGGCAAATTTCTTGAAGGATTCAAAGTCGAATGTGCCCTATAAACTTTTGCCAAAAACCCTATAGTCGGGGAGTTATGAGCAATTTCGAATTCAACAGTAAATCAATCTGGTGGGCATATTCTCGATTTGAGAACGTAGCAATTGTAAATTGATCTTACAACAACGTCAAACAAACTCCACCATAACAATATGACAGAACAATTAATTCACCGTTGAATTTGAAATTGTTCATAACTCCTCGACTATAGAGTTTTGGGCAAAAGTTTATGAGGCACTTTCGACTTGAAATTATTCAAGGAATTTGCCCTTAACCTATGGACATCGAGGCATGGGACACCCTGTATTTAAGACGGGGCTTTCTCAAAATTTATGACATAATTTTGTTTGATAGTGTACATCGAGGTGTACATGAAATTAATTTTTCCATTTCACATCACCGAGTAAATGATGATAATAAGTTGTGGTGGTTCCACTATTCAATTGTCTTAGCAAACAAATCCTTGATTTGAAACAATTGACAGTTGGATTCAATCTTATTCTTATTTCTATTTCAATCATGTTTGCTACATGTTCACCTCAAACTTATTGGGAGAGACTCTATGAAATAGTAACAATTAGATGTCATTTAGGAACAAAAATTCATGTTTTTGAATTGATAGACTTTGTGAATAGAGTATGTTTATCGAAGTAGGCGAAATCAAGAGACTTGAAAACAGTACCAAGATAGGAAGTGAATTCACCAGTCCATTTTCAATCCTGAAACAAATTGGCAGCCCTAATTCATTAGACGAATAGGAACCTCCCGTAGAGGTAGAATAGATATTTCCATATGAAACCTCTATCACTATTGAAAATGATTCCATGAATTCAGTTTTGATGAAGCTCTGAAAATCAAAATTCTTGAGATACTTCTGAATACCTTATGTTATCACTATAGCTTGACTGACAAAGTTTATTATTTTCTCATACGTATTTCATTGAATCTCTGGTTATTGAAAACGTTTGTACATAATTAAATATCACCAAGAGTTGTCCATTGATTCATCATTACAAATGAATATTATGTTACCATGAATGCAAATATTCTGGAGAAAACATGTTAGTGAGCAAAAATTGACTTTTGCATAATTGACAACTTTGTCTATTTGAATTTATGAGCTATCAGATGTTTTGGAGGCAGGCTTATTTGACTTTCTGTGATATATAAACGAAACATCAAAAATCACTTGGTTCAATCTATATGATTGTAGCTTCACCTAATTTTGAAGATGTGTTCCCATGAAATGAAAACCACTTCTTGCGGATTCCTCCTGAAGTATATACGTTCTTCTGAAAGCGACTGAAAATCTGTGTAGCTCTGAGTAAAGTCCAGCTTCAATAACTTTGGATATCAAATGATCCAATCGATAATCTCTCACACCCAAAAATAACTACATTCCAATGCTGCAAATTGGACCGATTGCAAATAGACTGTTCGCATTTTTCTGCACATACGCAACAATATCACGCAAGCAGGAGTAGGGAAATTACTGAATTAGTTTCAGGTAACGTAGAGGTTGGATGACGGACTCTTCAGATGATACGACAAACTCTTATGAAATACCCAGAGAAATATTTTTGTCACTTTTAGGCTTCAGATTAGTTGGAGCTTTTCTACTTTTACTTGTTAGCTAAGTACTTGCTAAGCTTCCGTTTGGTGGTCATTCAAAACGCGTCAAGCACTAATATTTCAACAACTCCAAAACTATTTTCAATATAGCAGTTATATGCAGTAGGAAAATGTGCCAGCCATTCCATGAATATATAGATTTTGATTAAATATTTCGATGTATTCATTAATTCAAAAAGGCATATAATGCTAAAGTGAACTAGAATTGTATTGTGAATCTTGAACCAAGATTATGGAGAAGTAACTATGGCTGTGCTTGGAATACATTGTGTACTTTCAATGGAAATATGGCAATTATCGAGACAAACACACTAATTCAACGAAGGAATAATGTAACAAATGATTTGAATAATATAGGTATGAATACTTGATTGGACTGCGAAATCAGATATGATTTCCAACGATTACGAATTGATATTCAGAACGTAGCGTCCAATCCCTAGCACAAACCATAGATCATCTGAAGAGAAATTTGATGAAATTCTAGTTGATGACAGAATGATCATTATAGAGTGTAATTCATTCTGACATCCTATCATTTGATTGTTTTGATCTTATTACGATGTTTTCACATATTTGTACAAAAAGTTTACCATGGGGCAGTTCTTCTCACTCCCCTCTGGAAGAGAAAAGAGTGAAATATTGCTTCATTTGGATATTCAAGTATAAATTGGATCAGTACACTGATAGCATTATAGCGAACGACATTGGACTTGGTAAATTATGGTTGAAAGAAAAAGCTACGAAAAATTTGTCCTAACCTGAATAGTGACCAGTGACTTGTCGAGTGACATGCTGCTCTGTCCTCATTACCCTCTGAGTCTGACTCTGTTGCATCTGACTCTGTTGAGTCTGTGACGTTTGAGTCTGACTCTGCTGAGTCTGGGATAATTGCTGCTGCTGTCGATTCATCTCGTCCCCACAGAAAAATCACAATATTCGGGAGAAAAAAAAAAGCGGAACACAAAGCACAAAATCACAACACGCTGGGGTCTATATGAAAAAAAAAATCAAATAATAAATATATCTAGTCTCTGTAACGGTTTCGATTGCCTTCCACGGCTTCAGTTAGCAGGAGTTTAAGTCATCCCCGATCTATCTACCAAGACGTCGGTCGTTTGCGAATTGCGAGCGAAGAATGGCTGCACGTCCTCTCCCGCTGCGGAGATCCAAAGGGTTCGGGTCTGGAGACGAGCGCGGCCGATTCGGGTGCTATTTCTGGACGCGCGTCAGGTGATATGCGATCCGAAGCAACCGCGTCGTGACTCAGTTATCCTGCTTACGAATATCTGGAGCCGCCACTAATTTCTAGAACGAGCGCTATTTTCGAAATGTGCGAGGGACGGTGCATACACGACATTCTTCGAAGTGTCTCATGCTGGTTGGACAGGAATTGTCGGATCAAGCGAAATTTGTTTCGAGGAAGCCACACTTGTTCTTTTGATATTTCCCATTAACGCCCAATTTATATTTTTTCATCCGAATTTCAAAATATTCGCAGAGGTTTCTAAAATGGCTTTATAGTTGATGTCTAGTTGAATAGAATTTTTTCCAAATCATAATTATGATTTTGAGGTCCGTCCTCATATAAGGACGCTGTGCGTTTCATGCATTTGGACCAAAACAAAATTATTTGTAATCGTGCGAGAATTAAAAAGTATCTTATTCTAAAAACATCACCAAAAACTTCGAAATCAAAAATATGATATGATTTGATATGAAATAAACATACAAAATTCATTTGGCAGGTAAGGATTTGTCGTAAAATTTGAAAAAACATTACATTTTCTCCAAATAAATATACATGGATTTCCTTCATATGAGATAAACTGACGTCGGCGTGAATTATTCTTAATTATTATTCTCAAATTTAACATAATCCAAAATAGTTGTGGAAATCATCCATACTCAATCCTCAATTTTCTTCTTCTTTTGTTACATCTCTTCAAGTGTCGAGGTTTTTTTTTCACCCTTAATTTCATTGTTTTACTTTACTGAATCTTCCACCATCAATTTAAATTACTTTCTTTCGTCTTGAATGATGTTTCACAATTATTATTTCTAAGATCATTGGAGTTGCTATAACAATAATTTCCATTGTCATTAGATTTTTTATTCTTCGTTTTATGTCAAAGATGTCATACGTCTATGTCTTTCTCACTTTCAATCAATTATTTCATGACAAAATTATTGGTTGAACTTTAGACAACCATCAAGGAGGATCATGATGTTCACCTCGAGTTTCCAATTTTTGATTTTGTTTTATTTCTGGTCATTTAGTAAATTTAAATTTCTTTCCAAACCTTTGGATATATGATTTTTTACTAGACTGGATTTAATTATGGACTTGATTTGATATTGTTCTGACTAGGTACAGGTTTGTGATAATGTAATTCCAAAAAAAGTGTATAATTTTTTCCATATTTTTTCAGTTATTGTCTGATGATGGCTGTTTAGCCGAGACTAGTTACAACATTAATAATTTTTTCATATTATATTGTGTGGTCGACCGACTTCGAGTTTGTTTGATTTTCTCAAAAATCTAAAATGTTAGCTTTTGATGTAGACAGTAAACTCAAACTCAGCTGTCTGCCGTTTTGTAATTATCGACCTTTTTTCTGGCGCCTATTACTGCTCAAGAAATTGAATCATGGATAAGGTAATTTAGTTCCTATTTTTTGTGGAGCAGTTTTTCGTTTTGTCAGTTTTTCGTTTTCTGTCAGTTTTTCGTCTTCTAGCAGTTTCTTATTTATCATCTGACGAGTGCGATGACTGTTGACGTGACGTTAACGGTGCTTTTTCAGCACTAAGTTTTTTTTCCTATTTTTTCCTGCGATGTGAAATACAACTGGTACGTCTGAGTCCTCATCATTTATGACCTCTTCATCACGGAGTTCGTCAACTTCTGATGGGAAAGCTAAGAAAATAGCTCCAATTCCGTTGAAATAATTATATTCAGCAGCTTTTTTAAGTGTTTCGAAAAGGTGTCCTGGTTTACTCATGTTGAATAGTTCTCAAATTTTAAGAAGAAAAAAACTGAAATACGGCTATATAAGCCCAGCGTCTTCATTTGAGGACACTATAATTTACCTGAGTGCAGAGAAATAAATAAAGTATATTTTTTTCTAATAATTCTACTGTTGCACCTCGATTACACGAAGTAACTAATACTATTGGGGTGAAGTAATACCGATGGACGAGCATTTGGCTGAATATAAATTCTTTGAATTATTTCGCATGAAAACTACAGAGTTGTTTCCAGCTGTTCTCGAACGAGGACGCTGAGCGCTAATGGGGTTATGACCACTTTATACCAAAATCTGACTTTTTTAACGAATGCGGTTTCGTTATTATATTGATGTGCCTTTTTTGGGATAATGTTCAGTGAATTTGAACAGATTGAAGCAAATACATAGTGTTTGATTTGGGAATTTGAGATCGGTTGAGATTGGAAAGGGATAAGGCAAACTCACCATTTCTTCCACTGCTTGGTTCATGATATCTGGCTGATATTCGACTTGGACTGTGTCTTGAATATCAGGCTCGAAGGACTAATTACTTATGTTTCATATTCTTTTTAGTTATATTCGTTTTGATCGAATACTGATGAATATAGACTATATTGATGAGCATGAAAAACTCTTGGGGTTTATTTATTAGAAAACCAATACGAACATTCTTCAACAACAACCAACAACATCAATATCATCAAATAGTTAAGCTTCATGAAGGATTCTTATTCTTCAACTAGTACAATCCCTGCGTTCGAGGTTGAAGAGCTTGTGAAATTTCTCCTTGAAATGTTGAATAAAGAAGTTGATGAAGCTATTATGAGAATTCTAGAGCCAATCGCATAAGAAAGGAGCCATGTCCTAATCTATGATGTATAGAATCTATGCGAATAAGTTTATTCAATCCAAAATCGTTTTGTGTACAAAATGTAACAAATTAGGTATCGCTCAAATACACATATCTTTTTTGTTTCTTAAATACTAGATTTTGTTTTCTTCAACTTACTTATGTAGGTACACATTGAAAGTTTGTAACAGGAATAACATTTCGTACCCTTCCCAATTATTTCCTGTCGAGTTATTCGAAATAATAGAGGTGTATATATTTGACAAATGTGCGATTTATTACTATTTATATACAAGATATCACTCAACTGTACATTTTAAATTTGCATTGGATCTATTCCATCTAGCCAAGCATGAAAACAGGTTAATTGTGATTTTCAAGTCGGAAACGTAGGCCGCTGAACTTACCGTCAGAAAGAGGCAAGTTTTCTGGAGACTGTGGTCGCCTGTACAATTCCAGTTCTGGAGATAGGCCCCTCTGGGTGGTATTCATTTGACGGTAGGTGCCGTACATGTGAGAGGGAACCCCTGTGAACACAATAGTCTCTATACAGGAATATTTCAACGACATATTATAGGACTTTTTCAAATAACAACTTGTCCTAATATGCATCCCCTTCTTTGAGCTACAGCTACTGTAACATCTTCCAGTTTTGACATAAAATAATTTCTTGGACGCGATAACAAATAATCATTCAGCTTAAAACTCACGACTGCTACAAAATTCAATTCAGATATCGCAGCTCACTAAGTTTTGATATTCTGAAGTCGTGAAAACACACCTCTCGTTGATAACGATTTTCTGGAAAAAGGTTGGCCAAATTTTTACATTTTTTCGTGACCAAAAAGATTATGCTGTTCGAATCCAGAGGTAATCTTTTTGAATATAAAATTCGGAAAACTAAAGTGTGGACCCCTCCTCAACGCACCAAAACTGGGTTTACCTATTTTTCAAGCAAACAATGAGTGGAGTGTCTAAAAAAATTAAGCATGCAAATTTTCAAAAGATTCGATCCGTTATTATAATCACAATTTCAAATAATTGTGTTCTCACGCAATTTACACTGGCTGTAGCTCTAAGGAGGTTTTCATGAAAAAAAATTTGGTACCAACAATGCGTCCTTGGAATATCTACATCGAATTTCGAATCACCCTGTGAAATACGTAAAAATTGATTTAAATAAAACCGATTTGTATTTCATGCCAATTTTATTTTCAACAATCGTAGCAAGTCTTAAGTCATCATCAGTACGTACTCGTCAGGTAATACAAAGATTTCCATAAAATAATATACAAGTAGGTACATCTGGTATAAACCGCTTTTCAAATTATATGAATTTTCCCAAGATTGAGATAAACCAACTATAAATAAAATATATTTGGAACTTGAAAATTGACAACGAATTTTACATGTTGAATCTTCAAACGTCCAGAGAGAAGTGACCTGTTTGATTTTGACTTGGACAAGACGAAATATGTCTTTCTGTCAATTCGAATAAATCGACCAATTTCTTGGCTTTTTTATTTTGCAAGATATGATGAGAAATATTAAGAAACATGCAGATGATAAAATGGATAATTTTTTTCGATACATTGCTGGTGAACCTAATTCTGATTAATTCGAGGAATTCTTTCATATTTGCTAAGCAGTTCTCAATTTCAGTAAGGTAATGATAAAACTGAATCCAACATCCCTCGAATAAATATATCGTCATCGTTGTATCACACAGTAACTCTTTCAGAACATCTGTTCTATTAACAGCACGTGTTAAAGCTTTCGCTCCTCTATGCGGTTCTTGAATAAGCCAAGTAAGTACCTACCATATGCGAGTACGTTATTTCTGTAACGTGTTCATATGGAAAGTGACAGCAGCCGATAGGCCGTCAGCCACCTGAGAGAAAAAGGATGCCGAAATTCAAACATACCAGGGAAAATGGATTTTGGTAAAGTTCCAACAAAATGTTCAACTATAAATTCTCAAAAAAAAACATAATGAAGTGAATAATGTTCCTGGATTAAATTTTCTTTGGGATGATAAACATTCATAAAAATAGAACTTATAATTGTGTTGAAAATGACCTTTCGATATTTCGAAGAAATGAGAACTGTTTGGTTTTTAAGACTGTGATGTAAAATCTCATTCTGCTACCTATATACCGGACAGATGCATTCTCAGATTTTTTTTCAGAATGTAGATAATTTCTTCGTACCGCAGATATGCTTTAGGGCGTTGATGATGCGTATCTACGAATTACAACGGCGAATATATTGAAAGAAAATATAACCCATATAATACTGTATTTTCATCAAGAATTTATGTGTTTTATTGTGTAGAAAGTAATAATATATCCTAAAAATCGATCTGGTATTCCTTTATAAAATTCACAATGCCAGTATCAATTTTCATGAAATTATCAAGCCTACCTCATTCTCTGTGAATGTCAGAAGAATAAGAATGGTGACGTTGTTGACATATTTATATAAGTACAGCGTTCGCCAACATATGGGAAATACGTTTATTATTGAAATTTCTCAGAAACTCCATTGGACATTCGTTTCTGCATGTATAACAACTGAAAAATTCTTAAGATTGTCCCAGAAATACGTCATTGACATATTTTAACGTATTTATGTTACACCCCGTAGAGAACATTCAACAAAATATCAATTAAATGATATGCATATGGTTCTTGAATTCGACATGTTGCGCGTGAAATTTCCGACAAATATAAATATTTTTTTTCGTCACCGCTTTCCACACATGTTGCCAAAAAACAGTGGATAATATTGTTCTCGGAAATTGTTTGGGAGTTATTCGTGGATCAAGCTGATTCATATTCTGTGACATTAGAAATATATATCTCGGAATATTCCGGAGCATGATCAATTGAAAAGATATCCTAAATGACGACAAAATCCTTACTGACTAGGTAATCCTCAACCTGAAATGTTTATGCCCGAGAACGCATATTTTCAAATAGATAATAATAATAATCTTTATTTTGGGGAAATGTTACATACATGAATCTGTATAAAACAGTTAAACAAAATAACGTCAAAAGTACCTACTAATCTAAACAGAAAACGAGCAATAGATTTGAAATACCTAAGAAAAAATTATAAGAAATACGAGAAGACTGAGACATAGTTGCTATAACATTCATGGAACGAAAATAATTGAAATGGTGGTGATATAGATAAAAAGAAGAAGAGGAAAACCTAAAAAACCCTGAAATGACCCAATAGATTTAATTCTACGAGGAATAAATAAACACTGGAATGAAGCAAAGTCAGTATAGGAAGGTAAAAGTACACAAAGCCAGAAAGAAAGAAAAAACGAAACATTGAGAGGGAAATCAAGATCCTTCTAGTTATGCACTCGAATTTAGTCATGCAATAATATCTAATGATATGAATAGAACTTATAGATAGTAATCATACCGAAGAAATAGTACATGATATAGTACAAATAATGAGTTTCTGCATTCTTGAAATGAATTGGCTAATCGCCCAGTAGCTTGGAATCCTCCTCAATGCTGTGGTGTGCCCTATACATTTCTTGTTTTTACGCCGTGATAACAAATTATACTCATTATATCGTATACGGAGTACAGAGGAAACAAATATTTCCACTCAATAAAAAATCCTGTGGCCCGTCGATTTTGGATTCTAATGAAATGATACCCTGCAATGTACGAATTTCATCCCTGAATACAACCCTCCCCGAATGGCAATTATATCCTCTAGATCTTTAAAGGGCAAGTAGGAGCTTGTGATACATCTTTCGAAAGATTTTGATATCTATTGCAAACATTGATAGTGAAAAAATCAACTAATGTGCCTAACGTAATAATTCGCTACAGCAAACTAAAAGTAAAAGAGTTCCTTGAACGTATTGGCAGCATCCTGATTGTATATATGTGGAAATATCTTCTCCCAACTGTTGCTATTGGGCTAATGAAAATTCTCGCTGCATGATAGAATTAAATACGTTAAATCCTGAAAAGATTAATGGTTGGGCGAGGATTATTTGCAACCATTTTTTATTGATTTTGATTGAAAAGGAGATTTTCTTTTTATTGGAAAAACTGAGTCACATAGTTGTGGTATCTCTACTTGCCATTGATATATTCAAGTTCCATTAGAAGTTGTTAAAATTCAGGGATTAAATTTGTTTCAGAATCTGTTAAAGTAGAGATTTGCAGACTGTGGCTTACGAATATACAACAAATGGAAATAAAAACCAACCACCACAAAATAACTAAGTTGTCATCTTCAGTGGAAACATAGCAATGAAGATTTTTCTCAAATATTTTGTGGTTTTTGGGTTATATTTTCAGAATCTGTAACCGACTTGTCTTGAGCAGTCTTCATGCACGATATAATTGAAATAATAAATGTTTTTCATTTGACTGCTTCGCACTCTATATTTTTCACTCATCACATTATTCAATACATAAATATTACATTTTTGATTTTACAATTTTCGTATGATATAATTTCCGATGTACTTGTTAATATATTCATGCCATATTATAAGAGTTATATTTGTACACATAATATCAAAACTACATAGGTACTGAAAAAACAATGAAAAACAATGGTTCACCGGAACCTTTTTGATTGAAAAATGTCCATATCTACAATAGCTCAGATGATATAGAAGGATAAGACACTGTTGAATCACCTGGTATTTATAAAAAGTGAAATATTTGGTTGAAGTTTCAGCCTACATATAATGATAATTGAAGAATCACTTCATAGGTACGCTGTTTTGTTACTCATGAATAATAAACGCCCACTATCCAACACCCACATGGAGTATTTTTGGAACATGAATTCTCATGGTGCGAAATATCAAGCAGCTTGATATATTTTCGAAATATTGGGATTTATTCCTCCCGAAATGTTTTGCTATGCCACAATATTTTTGTAGAAATGATGGAATGGTGATAATTCTTGCTTATAAAACAACGTTTGAATAACGTTACACTTACTTGAACAGGGGTGTTTGAACATAATCGCTGTCAATAATAATATGAGGAATAGTGATAGGGATATTCAAAAATATTTTAATGCGAATATAGCGTGAATGAATATATGAAATCTATGAAATGCATTATTATCGGTCCTTATAATGATAATAATGAATTTTATTTTATATTCCATGAGCTTACTTATTACTACTGTCGACCTTCCTATTCATGTGTTCTTTCAATAATGTGTTCTTAAAACTTCAGGTTTGGCCGGAAATAACTTTTTTATAGTTCAAATGGGACACCTACTTTTACCAGTTTCAACAGAAAATTTCACACCTAACATTTTCGACCATTCAAAAGACTATATTATGTATCGTTACCATAGCAACTACACAAATACCGGAAATTTTTTTTCTCCTCCTCGGAGGAAGAAGGAAATTTTTCGACTTTTATAGGTTGAATAACGTAAACATTCAACTTCAGATGCAAGTACTACTTCGAGTACCACTTCGAGTTTCTTGTACGTACCAACTTTGGTGGAATAGAGTTAGTCAAAAATGAGAAAATAATGGTTCAATTCAATTACATCTCATGAATATTGGTACAAAAATGATGAGGACCACTAAATACCACTAAATACCAAATAATTGATAACTTTTCGAAAATATTTTAATTTTAGTGGAATTATCCATTCTCTAAATTTCCAATTATTTATGTTTTGTTCTCGATATATTCTTTTCAAAGCTGCAATTGTCGAATCGTCTTCATTTGATAGAAGAGGAGGTATTATTGTAGCCTCACCTAACTTATCATTAAGAAAATACTGCATGTTGCTATATAAAAAAGACTTCTTCGTCCATTGCTTCAATGTCGTTATAATTATCATTAGAATTTTACAGTGATGTACCTATTATGTCACTATATTCTCAATTTGATTAGTATAGACTAGACTTTTCAAATATCACACAAGATTAGGTGATCAAGTTTTTATCTGGTCGTTGTATCAAAGATCAAATATTTTGGTAAGCCAGTATGCCGTATGGGAACTGTAGTACATGGGAATAAATGTACTTTTATAGTATAATTTAGACTTTCCAATCATTGAACTCGATTTCGACGAACAACTGGTGGACACTTCCAATACGTAATTCACTTTTATTCGAAAATTATCTTATTGATGTAATTCTAATTCATCGTTTCACAGTTTATGCTTCTAGCCGTTTGAAATTAGAAGCGATTGCCTCACATACGATGCTATTTCTGGCGCTACTTTGGGCACCATTCCATGTTACGTGGGGGTCGGAAAGTGATTCGATTGTTTTTGTAAGCGGTTTGTATCAGCGTTTTTTTTTTAATCCGTGCCAGTTGAAGATGCAGAAACGGATCTAAGATCATCGTGTATATTTTTTCGATGGTATAACTGAAATAGTCTCGATTTATTCTCTGACTGTACTTATACAGAGAACTGCACAAAAATGGCTAGTCGTATTTCAGGATTTTGTAAGAAGCATATTGACCTTGGAATAACTAAAAGCAACCGCAAATCTCAATATTCAAACGGAATACCTTGTATGTATATATTTCATTTTTACTTCATCTGCGAATTGAAGGTTTTTTATACAAACTATTAGCGGTGCAGATTAATTATGAGATAATTGTTTCAACACTAATAATGAATAGTTCATCAAAAATTTGGGATGGGATAGTTGATTAAAAATTTCAATATTGTATGAGCGATTCTAAAGAAAAAGTTCGGATAGTGTGTCTCATCGAGATAAGTAACTGAATATACAGGATGTCCTATTTGAAACAACGAAGTTGTGGTCCACTTCCGGTACAATCGGAAGTGCTATAATAGTATTGGAAATATTTTAGTCGCATGTCCACATGAACATTAGTGTACTCCCAAATCTTCAAAATTCGGCCCACTTGTTTTCCAAATATTGACTCAACCACCAAACCATCGTATATAATAATCTTCATTAGCATCAGCTCTCAAATAAAAAGTACAGAGTATAAAAAATAGTATGAAAGTAATGGTACAGAGTATAGATAATAAGATACAGAACACACATAAATTACAACAATTATAATTAAACGAACCCCAAATAAAATCGAGATAATACAAGTAATAGAAATAGTACCATAGTAGGTTATAAACCTTTAATATATTTTACACATTGGCTTTTGAATTTACCTAATGATGAGCATTTTTTTAATTATCTTGGTAATGAGTTGTGAAGTTGTTAACCATTGATTATGTAGCTTATTAAAATGTTCGAAACATAAAATGATTTAACACCGCGTGGATTGAAAACCAGGTTCAGGCCTCAGGTTAATTTACTGTCATAATCTTAAGTTTACATGACTATTGTCAATTGTTAAGTGACAGTGTTATCTATTCTAGTTGTAGGTACCAACTTATCCTGGTTGTGGAGAGGTTTGAAGTATGTGGAGAAATAGAATGGAGACATTCCACTCAAGTGATGTCTGACAATCTATATATTGCTTAAGGTTTTATGATCCGGTACTCCATGAAGTAAAAAATCTACCTTTGTCGATAAATACCTTTACGTCGCTCATTTCTAACTGTTGATTAACACGAAGAAACAAACTCTGACGAAAATACGGAAACATCTGATGAAATTACAGTACCATCAGTTTCGTAGAAGGCTTTGGATAGATACCATTTATTGAAAATACTCACCTATATATCAAAGTTGCATTTTCCCCTATATTTTACTGCATTTTGTAATTCTTATAGATTTCCTATACCTGACTCTCGTTAACTCGTAACGATTTTGAAATTCTGAACTTCTAGAAACCGTTCAGACGTGATTTTTGGATTGGAATATTTTCGTCTTATTCTCCATACTTCATGACTAATATCCAAATTGATCTTCTGATCAACTAGTGATAGGGAATTTAACAATTTTGAATGAAATCCAATTCATTTCGAAATATAATCAAATATGTTGTGTTGTATATATGATATAAACAAGACATATTTTGAGAGTGGTTGAACTTTATTGTGAGACCTACTCAAAACATCCTGTGGGTTACTGGGTGATACTGAGAATATCAATAAATTGTTTGAATTATTCTTTCTAGTTGAAGAAAATTTGTTTAAAATCGATCAACTCTATTTTTTTGTCTAAAACTTCACCATGAAAATAGTATTATCTAGGGAAGAGTGGCAGTTAGGCATAGGAATTATATATTATAAAAGATAAAAAATTATAAGACCTAATTTCTATATAATAATATATATTTATTTCAATTATTAGGTTGATTACCTCAATTAATCTAGTTCTACAGTTAGTACTTACCACTGAATTTTGTCCAGGAAAATTAGAAAGAGGATAGGAAAGGTGCCCATTAAATATCGAAAGTGCGGATGCATAAAAGCTTTAATATTCGAGATAACAGACACAATAAATAAATAAATTATTGTAATGGTAACAAACACAATTATACTTAGAACATATTATAACACCAGCATCAAATGACCAGAATGAGTTCGAACATCTCAAAATAAATGACTTGATGATTCAAATCCAATTTTTTTTCCATTATAATCATATTGTGAGGATGAGCGTGAATATAGCAAAACAGTAAAGACCTCTTCGACTGAAAGTCACATTGTCGGCAATAATGGCACGTTGAAAAATTTAAATAGATATGGGTGAACTGCTGAGGGATTTGGCAGTGCTTGGGAAATTCCTTGTTAAACCACCACCATTCTACTTTATGTACTGAGATCGGCGCTCACCTGGTACTTGCAGGGCGGCTGTAGTATTGGTCGTACCGGCAGCATTAGTTGCTGTGCAAGTGTAAGTTCCTGCATCCTCTGAAACGACGAAAATCATGTAATACGAACCGTACAAAAAGAAGCTCTAACCGACGAGAAAATACCGAATTATCTAAAATCAATTTGAAATTTTTAGTCTGGACATATTCTAGACCACATAAATATAATGAATACTAGAATGCCATGGACGTGGCACTAAACAAAGTCACTGCACATTGGCAAACGAACGATATCGTATTTTACGAGTTGGTGATATTTTGGCTTGTGTATTACTGATACTTATGTAGTTTAATGTCCTACTCAAGTTTTTGATTTGTTGATTTACATATTCATCCAGAATTCACGTACGAGTCCAAGTCCTGCCCTGATGACATTGCGCAAATTCGGAAGTAGGCCAATTTGCCCTATGGGATGCCAAATCGTTCAAAACTGATTGGCGTTCTAGTATTTATCATATTTTTGTGGTCTAGCCTGAAGTGAAAAATTATGTTCAGTTCCTTATCTATTTCAATTTCCTATATCATTGATATTTTTCTGCTTTTGAGGAAAGGGATAATGTCTTGATATTCCTACAATTGTTGACCATGGCTACGAATTTTTAATTTGAAATAGGTTACTATGACCCATCCCCAATTCGTCTGATGATGGCTTTCAGTTATTCCTTCTTTTATATCAAATATTCTTGTGTGGTCGACCAATTTATCGTTTCATTCTGTTTTTTTCAAATCATTCCTGGGCTAATTATTAGAGGATGGATGCTTTCATAACAAAAAATTGTTCGAATTGGGATATGTCTTTGTGAGTTGATATTATGATCTGAACCAACCTGGAAAAGCTCTTGAGATTGTCAACCGGCAAACCCCATTTCTGTAATGTAAGTTGTAATCCATGGAGTTCTCTATTATTCTACCGTTTTTGGACCACAGAATATTTGGAGTGGGTTCTGATTGGACGATACACTCGAATTTCGCTGCTTGACCACATGTAACAGCTATGTCACGTAGAGGCTGCAAAAAAATGTCAGTATTCGGATTTCGAGAGTAACAGAAGGACATACAGAGGTGTGCACCAAAAACCGGCCAGAGCTGTAACTTCTGAATCATTCGAGATCGAAATTTGAAATTTGGTGGGTAGCAACTATATGATATTGTTCATTTTTTGAAGAGAAAAATTGAATTCCATCATTTCCGGTCTAACCAGAAGTGACCCTAACTTTGGATTTTCAAATGAAACCCCCTGTATTTTTTCCATTTTTAGATTCAGGGTATCATTTCACATATACCAGTAGTTTTTCCGGATCAGAATGTCAAAAAAATTTCCTCAATATGTTTTAATGTTTGAACAGTGTGCCCATTAATTGGTAATAGTAATCAAGATCGAGGTAGCCTTGTAAATCAATTTCAATGTGACAGTAACATCCAATAAGGTGTCAGCAATGCATTGCACAAAATGGGGGTCAATTTGAGTATTTGTTGTAATTAATTTTTATCGCCTCTCTTTCTATGCTACTGAAAATAATAAAGATTTACGTGGAGTTCATCTTGTTGTTCTTTCTGTTTCACAAAAAATGATCCGGAAAAACTACTGGTGTATGTGAAATGATACCCTGAATCTAAAAATGGAAAAATATACAGGGGGTTTCATTTGAAAATCAAAAGTTGGGGTCACTTCCGGTTAGACCGGAAGTGATGGAATACAATTATTGTCGTCAAAAAATGAACAATATCATATAGTTGCTACCCACCAAATTTCAAATTTCGATCTCGAATGATTCAGAAGTTACAGCTCTGGCCGTTTTTTATGAACACCTCTGTATACAGTGTGTCAAATTCGAAAGTTATCAAGAAATTTGATATTTCGAATGATAACATTAATGAAAAATATTTAATCTCCTTCGATATAAACTTTCAGGTGTGGGTAGGTAAATATTTCTCATTTCTTCTGATTTGATTATATCATGTAATTCGTAAAACATACCGTTATGAACATTGGAGCTTTAGTTTGACCGCCTTTTCCGTGGGTACTTCCCGGGGTACTTGGACAACTAGGTGGGGTTTCAGCACCTCTTCTTCCAGAACCTAAAACCAAAACTTCGGATTGTGAGAAAAAAGGGGACCCCTGTTCATATCATGGCATTCATAGATCTTATTGCTTACGCTAGATCCGGCAACCTGTAGTAATTTTTGGGTCTAGAGGGGTCTGCAAGAAAGTAGGTACTACATGATCACGTGGTACAACACATGTATGAACAAAAATGAAAACGACCAATCAATGACTTAGTACTTTCAACCCCCCCAAACCTACAAAACAAGTAACCTGGATACCGGATCTAGCCTAAGCAATAAGATCTATGATGGCATTATATGAAACCTATTTCGTTGAAACGGAGCATTTATCTCGAAAAGTAAATAAACACAATATGGTAATTATTGATGATTACTATAAATCATTTGCTTCTGATGAAATCAACTCTAACGATATACAGAAAACACTTTTAATCGAGAAGACATATAGATATGAAAAATACAGACATAATATAAATGAAAAATAACAATTTATTGATGTCCAATTATCAAGTTATATTGTTCATTTTTCCACGTGTCTGACTCAGGTAACTATAATTGAGCATCATATTCTGTGAAGGCGAACGTAATTTCCCTCTTTTTACTCGAAATATCCGAAAGCATCACTGAAAGTTACTCGTCTACCTCACCAACAGGTGATATGACCCACATTTGCAAAATCAAAGCCGATATGTATCTGAAGGCTGCTGAAATGGTTAGTCCAATCACTGTCTATGCATTAGAAATTATAAAAAGCTATTCTCGCAATCACAATCTAATAGCTCTAGTATGGCATTCCAGACCAGAATTGGTGTTCATGAATCGATTGCTGACACGATATAAAAGCGATTTAGCTCAGATTTCAAGAGGGTGAGAACCACTCTAGAGCCAAATCAAGCCTCATGCTGCACACCAAGTACCTGCGAGAGTATTGTTAAAAGCCGGAGATGTGCTTGGCAAACTAGGCGACAGAGACATAGGACTACACGAAGACGGATCCCATCTCGAACCTTGCAACAAGTTATTCGCTTTTTTTGCTTCCCCCTCATATTCCGACATCTCGCTCTCGGAGGTTGGCTCCCACTTGGTGGTCTTGCTTCCAGGAGTGAACTTTTTCGGTTTGAATTTCGGAGTCGCGTTATGGTTAGGCTGTACGGTGGTTTCGTGTTGAACGGGCATTACAATGTCAGAGGTTCGCTTTGGCGGTTCTATGATCGTTTTCTTCGGCACCGGCACATCTTGAACCTGTTTCCCTTCACCAGGAAGAACAATGCCGAATTCATAGCCGAAGTCGTACTTGAAGTAGATAAGGCCTGTGTCAGGGTCTACATGCTTTGTTCCTACAGAAAGAGATGGGCTGATTAATCATGCAATAGAAAGCTTTAAAATCCAGCTGCGAATCGAATAAGTATCATCTTCCACCGTAAGGGAGTTATTCTCTAAGCTACGACACTCACCATATTGTGCGGCTCTTGATTCTTCTCTGTACACCTGTGCATCCCCATCTGTGCCATTCTTGACTGGTCTCTGCGTTTGTTGTTTACTGACGTCGCCCATGATGTCCGAAACGAACTTTTGCGTCTTCGACTTGAACGCGTGTGTCATGCTGTCCATGTGCTGCGAAGCCATCTTACTCGCAGTCGACTTTATCCTATGGTCAGTAGCGTATCCGTACTCTGGAGGTGTTCCAGGATGAAGAGCGGGTTCATATGAGTGACTCCTCTTCGCAATCTGATTGGATTTGTTCTCGGTGAACTTCTTGTACATGGACTCGTGTCTCGTTTCACCGTCCACGTAGTCGGTCATTGAAATCTTGGACGGCATCACGGGCGGCTGGGTGTCGAACTCCAAGGGGGTGACTACGCGTTCTTTCGGGGCTGGGGCACTCGATGATCTGCTGGACGCTGGTGCTCTCACCTTCCTGTATCTGAGGCTGTCTGAGTCTTTTCCACCTGGTGACCACTTCGGTTTTATTCTGGCACCTTCCACGTCACTCTCGTAATCACTTTCTCTGAATTCGCCGGGTTGGAACTTGCTTGGGGTTGGTGGCGGAGGAACGCTTGTCGATCTTCTGGAGCGTTCCGGCTCGGGTTGGTAAGGAAAAGGTTCCAGCTTGGTGGCCTGTTGCTTGTGCTGGTCCCCGAATTTGATTACCTTGTGAGTTTGCTGGACGCTCATCGTGCGGTGACACCTTTCTGTCGACTCATCGAAGTGTACGACGTTAGAAGTCTCGGTTTGTATGGCGTTGGTGTAAGGAGCACTAACTGTCGACTTGTAGTACTGGGTTTTCTTGGGGCCAGCTGCGTAACCTATCTCAGGGGGGGAACCCGGTTGGAGCCCTAATGGTTTCGCCACGATCATGTCCTTCGAGAAGGCCGAAATAGCTTTTGGTTTGTGAACGAAAGGTTTCGAGGTTGGTTTGAGGTCAGGCTTGAACTTTTCGATAGGCTCGAACTTTGGTCGCGGTGGCCCCTCTGAGTGGGGAGGGTTATCAAACTCTGTAGGCGGAGTTGGAGTTCTTCCGTATTGTTGATGAGTATACTGACGGGTTGGTGTTAGATTAGGGTGAACTGGTCTGTACATCGGTTCTGTTCCCCATGCAGGTTGGGTGCGACTTTCGTAATCACTCTCGTATTCGCTCTCACGAAAGTCGCCTTTGATGAACTTGGAAGGACTTGGGGGCGGTGCGATTTTCGGCTGTTTGGGTTTTTCTGCGTCAGGTCTGAAGGGGAATTGTTCTAATTTGATGTGTTTGTCACGTTGTTCGATGATTTGTTCGGATGTGTGGCTGGTTATAATTGGTGTTGCAATAAGTTCCTGAAATGAAAAGTGAAATAATGAATATCGATAACCAATATCATTTTTTTTATATTTCCGAATCAATGTCTCATCAAATGATTCGTGCATTTCAAAGCAGAATGAACGAAATTAACGAAAGCTGCTGGATATTAAAACATATTTACGAATTGTTAATGCAATAAACAATATCAACATGCTTTGGCAGAGTAAGTGATTTATGCGAATATCTCCATGCTTCACACACACAAGTCGAACCTTCTTTGCTGAAGAAACAGATGGGGTGAATTTCTTGACTGGGAATTTGCAAACTCGGGGTTTATGTGCTTCCACATATTGTTCGGTCGATTTCGAAAAATGTTTAATATCTGACTTCTCCTCCTTACTGTACTCAGTAGTGATCAATGTTTGTTGTCTCAACGGTTCGTCAGTGTCAGCCATATAACCATCCAGCACCAACTTGTGCTTGACCTTGGGTGATTCTGGTTTTTTCTCGTGAGGAGCACACGCAGAGGTTACCGGAGGAAAAACAATTCGTTTCTCGTCTCTCGCATGTTTCGTCATTTTCTTCATCTCACTGACCTTTCTACCCTCCCCGAATTCCTCGAATCTCACTTCAGGACGTGGTGGTCCATCGAATTTGGGAGGCCGATCAAATTGTGAAGGAGGTAGTGGCTCACTTTCTTGAGAACGGGACCTACCCACGTGAGTGATTTTCGGAGCGTGGACTCGTCTGTAAGTACGTTCTTCTGTATCACTCATGCACGGCTTCCACTTTGGTGGGATTTTAGCAGACTCGAAATCACTTTCGTAATCACTGTCAGTGAATTTTCCCCTGACAAATTTCGATGGGGTGGGTGGTGGTCCTGTTCTACCGTGTTTAGGTTTCTCAGGGTCTGGCTTGAATGGGAAAGGTTCTAATTCTGGAAATGTCTGGAGAGGCGTTGACTTGGTCTCGCTCATTTTCTTCGGGGGTTCGACATGCTTTATGGGTTTAGCAGGCAAAGGCGGTGCTAGTGGTAAGGCTTGCTTTGGCGGAAGAGGAGGGGGAGCGTTCCATTCTCTTGGTGGGGGTATTGTTCTTACCGAGCACGGGGGTACTCTGGCTGGTCCCAAATTCTTCTCGATTTCGTAGGACTGGCGTCTTTCTCTGGATGGCGGCTGCGCATAACCTATCTCTGGTGGTGGCCCGGGCTCCAGAAATACCTCGTTGGTTATGTCTTGGACTGATATCGGTCGAACAGGCAATGACTCCATCGTTGGAATTACTCTGGGCTCTACAGGGGCTGGAGGCCAAGATTTTATTATTTCTGAGGGCAGAACATTTCTTTCCTCGATGATTCTTTCAGACACCACTTCAGAAGATACCTGCTGTTGGTGATCAATCATGCTGCCCAGATTGCTCACTTCAGCAATATAGTGTTGTTTTGGTGCATCGTCGATGGTGGATTGTCGTTCTCTAGTTACCTCTCCTGTTTTTATTTCCGATGGGGTCCATTTCTTCTCGAGGGTGCTATGAACTGACCATGATGGTTGCATTTTGGGTTCTTCCTGTTGTGTTGGTGGCCATGATTTATCAACATGCGATTCGGATAACTTATGTGCCCATTGCTTCTCCATTATTATGCCTTCCTGTGAAGGTTCCGTACCAGATAGAGCAGAGTGTGGTCTGCTATGAAATTGCCTCTCGATTGTAGAATATGTCGACGAAGTAGCTGAGACTGGCTCATGGAATTCGATTTTAGATGTCTGGGTGGTTTCTACATGTGGCGTAGAACTTTCAAAGGTACGACTCTGATAGGAGGAGGATGATCGTGACTGGAAGGAACTCTGTTCTATTTTTTGTGAAAATGCACGTTTCTCCTCGACATTTTCTGTTTTCGGAGTCGATGGGAATATTTTTATTGCTCCCGTCGGAATTTCATGTTGGGGTAACTCTTTTTGGCATTCTGAAATACGTTTGATTCTCTCAGCAACTTCTTCTCGCTTTTTCACGCCTTCTTGTTTAGGGGCGTAACAAATTTCAGCTGGAGGTTCTGGCTTAAGATCAAACTCTTTTGTAAAATGTCGAGTTGACGAGAATGTTTGGTATTGTACAGGTGCATCAGATTGCTGAATCGATGATGTTGATGTATATTCATGTTGTACTGGTATGAGTGTGAAACTCTCTTGTGCCTTTGATGGTACTGGTTTTGGCGGTGGAACTGGAGGTGTAATTTTTTTCTCAACCTTTATAGGTATTTCATTCTCTTTTTTGGATTCCTCCGAGACTGCCTCAAATTTTTTATATATTTCAGGTTTTATTTGTTCTGGTATAGATGTCTCTTTGGGCAGTGTTATCTCTTCGTTCTCACTACCTTTGATTTTTTGAACGAAGTATTGAAGGGAAGATTGTTTAGAGATCGAGGTAGTTTCGATACCCTCTTGGATATCTTTCCTAATTTCGTCGCCTACTCCTTGAACAGGTACTGGTTGATCACATATCTCATATTCCGTCTGTTTTACTAAAATGTCTTGAGTTCTAGGTATAATCGGTTTCGGCATTGGTATTTCTGGTGGCGTATATTCCAGTTTGATTTTTTTCATTTCTTGTGACACTTGTTGTTCCTGGCTTGATGTTACTTCTGATCTAGAGGAAATTGTGTGTGACATTTGGTCTGATGACAATGTAGAATATTGTTTATCTGTTTTGGTGAGCTGTACGGGTACAGGTTCTGATCTAGTAATACTTGATGTTATTTTATCTGCCGCTGATGTCTAATATCAGCAAAGAGCGTGAAATAAAGAAATTCAGATATAGATTGACAAGTATATAATTGATTTGAATACTCACCAAAGTTTCATGCTTGCGTACGTCTTCGAATACCACTGTTTTCACCACTTCAACCATTGTATCTGGTGTTGGTTCGAACACTACAATATCAGCAATACTTTGTGCTTCACCTCCAGAATTCACAGCTCTCACCATGAACCGACCTGTTAGGTTCAACTCGGCTGAAAAATTCAATATATATTTTTTATTGTGCATGTACCTCAGGAATCAATTACGTATACTTCCAGATAGATAAACAGTTCAAACTCCTTTAACATGTATGTTCATTGTGATCAATAAATATCATTAGTATCATAATTAAATAATATCAAAAATGTGATTTCATGATTTATTGGCGACTTCTCGAACTCTCACCTTTTTCTATTACGAGATTATGACATTGGCCCATAGTCTTCATTTTGTATGTATCTCTCAAACAATCTTCGACCGCAATACCATCTTTGAACCACGTGACTGTTGGTTCTGGAGTACCAGTTATTTCAACTTCCATGATGACTCTATCACCTCTTTTGATCACTTGGGCTTGCAATCTCTTTCCGAAAACTGGTGGAAATATTGTCTCTGCAAAAATAATTAATATTTTCAAAGTACACCAAAAATAGAAAACCCCAATCGAGATCAGACTATAATTGAATACTCACTTCTGACTACTAGATCTGCAGTACTGACCGCAGTACCACCCTCGTTCGTGGCTGTACATGAGTACCTTCCTGCATCATCCGTTTTGACATTTTTTATTTGCAGAGTTGCCTTATTCAACTTCCATGTAATTTCGATCTTTTCACTCGATTTCAGTTCTGCCCCGTTTTTGGTCCAGGTGACATGTGGTGTTGGCTGTCCATCCAGAATCCCTTCAAATACAACATCAACATCTTGGTCGACTATTTTGCCAATCACTGGGGTAACGAATTTTGGTGGTCTCACTCTCAACGCTGGTTTATGTACGATTTCTTTAGCTTCCGAGGTCGTTATCTGTCTCTGAGTTTCTTGCCTTCCACCAATAGTATAGGTGGACGATGATTTCTCCTGAATGATTGGTGGTTCATTACCAACTTTATGAAATTCTTCGATCCTGTGACTCTCCTTGATTTCGGGAGCATCTTGGTTGAATTGCTTGAAGACTTGTTCATTTTGAGCAACGATTTTGTGCTCTTCTATGTGTGGTTCGGGAGCTGAAGAGCTTGATGAAATAATTTTGCTGGTCTGCGATGTGGAGGTTTGAGTCGTCACTTCTCTATTCATCATGTAGGAGGACTCGATGTGTTGCGTTTTTTCTGTTTTGAGTGGAGCAAGTGGAGAAAATAAGGGCACTTGCATAGGAGCTTGGATAGGAGGAAGAATGGTAGCCTCGAACTCAGGAAGGGTGATAGAGGAAGCTGATTGCACTAATAGTGCAGCAGCACAGCTCGCTTTGCCAATCTCGTTTTCTGCGACGCAAGTGATTGTACCGGAATGCCCTTTCTTGAGATTGGGAATTGTCAAGACCTGACGTTCTCCGGAGGTTGATATCAAAAAATCTTTACCTGATATCGTATCTCCGTTGAAGAGCCACTTGATTTTCGGTGATGGTTTTCCGTTGACGATACATTCGAACTTTGTATTCGTGTCTTCGAAAGCAGATCTATCATGGAAGACTTCCTTGAATTCAGGAGCTTGCTTCACCTCCTCATATTTCACCGTTTCAGTGGGTTTGAGTGATTTCACTATTAGTTGCGCGAAACACTTGACTTCACCCAAGGAGTTTATCGCTTTTACTGTATAAACTCCTTTGTCATCGGGCCGAGCATTGGCTATCTCAAGCTTCACATTGCCATCATCATCATGGGAAAGAACGAAGTGCTCGGTATCCGTTATGGGTGAATTATTCAGCAACCACTTGATCTCAGGTCTCGGCACCCCTGATACGTTTCCTTCCAAAATAACTTTATCGCCTTCGGAAATTAAAACATCTGTGAGCAATTTGTAGAATTTTGGCGGCGATCCAGTTGGCTCCATCTTTTCTTCTTTCGCTTTAGCATCGGTCTCAGACTCCGAAACCGAGATAACACTCAATATGCACTGGCTGGATGCTTCGCCTGCAGAATTGAGAGCGACGACCTTGTACTCTCCCGCGTCTTCGGGCAAAGCTTCTTGGATCACCAGCGAGCATCGATCTCCTTGGAAGAGGAGTTGAAAATCGGTGGACTCCTTCACAGGCCTGTCGTCGTGGTACCAGATGACTTCCGGTTCAGGTTGCCCCACTATCACACAATCCAGACGTATCCTGTTTCCCTCTTTAACACTCGTGTTGGAAAGCGGTAGTTGGATTGACGGCTTGATCGGTTCCATGTCGCTGGCTATCTCGGAATCGGAAGTCTCGGTAGGAAGACGCCCTTTCACAGAAACACTGCACGAGCTTGTGGCCTCTCCGGCGATGTTCTTCGCACTTACTGTATAAGTACCAGCATCTTTCGGAAAGGCTTCGAATACGATCAGAGTCGCCTTGTTGTCTTCGAATTGCAACTGAAAAATGCAAGGAAAACATTGGTATTTTCGTATCAAAACGTGGGCGGGAGGATGTCATCTGCTGAAATTGATTTTTTTTAATTCTTTTCCAGTGTCGAACAGGAAAATAAAAATAACTCTGAGCGACCTACCTTATTTTCACGCGTTTCCTTCACTGGTTTGCCGTTGTGTGACCAAGATATTACTGGTGGGGGTAATCCCGAAACTTCGCATTCCAATTTTATTTTCTGTCCCGCTCTTGCCATCACATTCGAAAGTGGTGAAATAAACATCGGCGATTCGGTAGGTTCCAGTGCTGAAAGTTAGAAATAATGTCCCATTTACCACTTGTTGCATGACAGTTCGATCATATCCACATTTTCCAGAAATGAAAAAGATTGTTATAGATATAGTCTGGGTCATTCGCATTTGGGACAATTTGTTGGCTTTCATTCTATTTATTCCGTCCTATATTCGTGTCTAATTATATACTCTGCGTTGTATGAGTAATTCTACTTGCAATCGGTGTATAATAAAGATATTTCGATTTCTGTAACCTCATACCTAACTTTATTACTTGATTTTGGGAAAAATAATGTTAATAGTTTCTTCTAAAGATTGTTTTGATAACTGGGGTGATGACTTTCAATTATTACTAATGATCAAATTCATAAATTTTCAGTCACGAATCTGGACACCTCGGACACCATGCAGAATCGAGCTGGGACCAAACATCGTGTGTCTAGGGTAACGCAATGATTACAGTATGACGGTGGGCTATTTAAAGATATTTATACAAAATATGCCACAACGGATGTTTATTCGATTTTTCGGGACACCAAAGGTTTTCTCATTGTGATAATGTGTTAACTGGTGAAACATTCGTATTCTTGATGACTCAGAAAAGTTATATTCAATGTTCAAAAATCTTATTGGCGAATATACAGCATCAGACGAATATGGAAAACTAGTTGGAATACCTTTGGGTATTATTGAAAAGTCAAAATTGACAGAAGAAGGATCTCAATTAAAGTTTATAATCATAGATATCTAGACATCTCTAAACAAACTTGAAAGATGGAAGGTTTTTGAGATGAGGAGACTGCTATGAGAGTTTGCGATTTTAATTTTACTCACTCTTCACCCTATAATAATCATGAAAGAAAGATCCTTGACCCAATATTTCCTCAAGCCATAACATTGAGTATGACGTATTGCTTTACTGATAAAAACTTTTCGAGTTATGTAATAATCAGTGATCATCAAGAACGACTCATAATGAAAGTTTATAGGAAAAGTGAAGACTAGGTTAATGAAAATGTCACTTGAAGTGTCACTTCACCTCAAAGTAAATAAATATTGGATTATGTCAATATTTTTGGCTCCTCACAAATATTGATCGAAGAGGTGGTTTGGTTGATTGTTTTATAAATTTTTTTCGAATTTTGTATAACTCCAAACACGATTCAACAGTGTTCGAAGCATAGTCGAACATTCTAGAACACAGTTCTCAAAAGTATTATTATTATCTTGATCGTACCCTCTCTTTTATATTGCAATTATGTTGTTTAGGGGTTCTGAAGTTAGATGATATCAAATAAATACTCACGGATGACCATCAAATTTGCTGTACTCTGCACAATACCAAGTTGATTACAAGCTTTGCAAGTATAGTCGGCCTTATCCTCCAAATACACATGCTCGAACTTCAAGATTGCATCTCCGTTATTATAAGTGATACTATAGTCAGGAGAATTATCGATACAATCAGAATTTTTGTACCACTGAACTGTCGGCAAGGGATTTCCTTCAACCTTGCATTCGAACTGAAATGTCGATCCTTCTCTTGCCGTTGCTGGTTCCAAATGTTTCACGAAATTTGGTGCAGAAAGCACTTCTTCTGGTTCAGTTTCTTTCACTGCCAACAAAGCAGTCGTTTCGTCTTGACCACCGGCATTTGTAGCTCTGCAGGTGTATCTAGCAGAATCTTCTGCAAACGTTTCTTCTATAGTCAACGAACATAACCCGTTTTCGAAAGTAGTCCTGTAATCTGGATTGTTCTGGATCGATATGCCTGCCTTATACCAGGTGATAGTGGGAGTAGGATGACCGGTTACTTGACACATGAAAGTGAACCTGGAGCCTTCTTGAATCACCGCATCGCTTAGGGGAGAAGTGAACACTGGTTTCTCCAAGGCATCTTCTATTATGGGAATAGGAGATGGTATCCTTTTCGAAGCAGAGGTCTGTACCTCTATTCTCTGAACATCAGTTATTTCTGTTATTTCTACAGTATGTTTTTTATGTATCTGGGATTCCTCTCCTAACTTCGATGGCTTCGTTTCTTGTTTCTCTCCATTGATCCTAGCTTCCTGAGCTTTCTTCATGTCTTCGAATCGTAATTTATCTGCTTCTTGCTGTTTCACTAATTCTGCGATTCTGCTCTCTTCCTCTAATCTCGCTTTCTGAGCTCTCTGTTGTTCCAACTTCACTTGCTCGGCTATTCTTTTCTCTTCAGAAAGTCTAACTTCTTCTGCTTTTCTCAATTCTTCTAGACGTACTCTCTCTGCCTCTTGTTGTTTCCTTAATTCTGCAATTCTAGCTTCCTCTTCCATTCTTACTCTTTCTGCCTGCTGTGCTTCCAGCCTTGCTCGCTCAGCATTCTGTTTTTCATTGAGAATCCTAGCTTCTTCAGCTCTCCTCAATTCTTCTAGTCGTAATTTCTCTGCTTCTTGTTGTCTTCTTAATTCTGCAATTCTCGCTTCTTCTATTAGTCTAGCCTCTTCTGCTTTCTGGGCTTCTATCTTAGCCTGCTCAACTCTTCGTCTTTCATCCAGAATTCTAACCTCTTCGGCTCTTCTCATTTCTTCAAGTCGAATTCTCTCTACTTCTTGTTGTTTCCTCAGTTCTGCAATCCTAGCTTCTTCCTTCAATCTAGCATCTTCTGCTGTTTGTGCTTCTAACTTGGCTTGTTCAGCTCTTCGCTTTCCTTCAAGTATCCTAGCTTCTTCGGCCTTCCTTAATTCTTCAAGTCGCAACATTTCTGCTTCCTGCTGCCTCCTTAGTTCTGTGATTCTAGCCTCTTCTGCTAATCTAGCATTTTCTGCTTTTCGTGCTTCGTCCAATTTTCTAGCTTCTTCAGCTTTTCTATATTCTTCAGCACGCTTCGCGTCTTCAGCTCTTCTTGCTTCTTCGAGTCTTCTTCCATCTTCTATTCTCTTTGCTTCTGCTAATTTAGCTTCTTCTAATATAATCCTCTCTTCCTCAAGTTTTCTCCTTTCTTCAGCTAATCTCGCCTCCTCTTCCAATTTGAGTTGCTCTGCTTTTCGTCTTTCTTCAGCTTGTCTAGCTTGTTCGATCATTCGAGCTTCAGCAGCTTGTCTTTTCTCTTCTTCCAGTTTCAGTTCCTCAGCCTTCATTCTCTCCCGAATCAGCCTTGTTTCTTCTGCGATGCGTGCTTCTTCTGCTCTTCTCCTTTCGTCGGCTAATCTGACTTCTTCTGCCCTCCTGGCATCTTCTGCGAGTCTCCTCACTTCTGCAAGTCTAGCTTCTTCTAAACGTCTCGACTCTTCAGCCAGTCGCGCTTGTTCTTTTTCTTTCTCAGATCGGATCTTGTCTTCTTCAGCAGCCCTCAAATTATCGGCAAGCGATTCAAGTTCCTTAGCTATCGCAGAAAATGATTCGAGCATCTCATTGTGGCTTTGGAGAACAGGTGCATACTTTGATTGATCCTGACCATACAGTTTCTTAGCCAAAGTAGAGATTTTTTCTATCCGATCGCTTTGAATCTCTTTTCCAGGACGTAGAAAGGTTGATATTTCGTTCAACAATTTCTCAGCTTCTTCAGGACGCTTGACTGCAGTTGATTTTCGAGCTATGGATACTAGCAGCTTGTTGCCCTCCCGGAACCATTCATCAGCCTTCTCCAACAATTCAAAGTATGCAATGCTCTGGTCCATGAGGTTCCGAGTTGTCTCCATTTGATTCTTCAAACCGCCCCATCTATCTCGAAGTTCCCTGAGTTGATTTTGAATGTAAGAGGATTGAGTATGTCGTTCGTCCAATAATTTCTCCCCTGATTTGATGAATGTTGTTACGCGAAGGTCCAATACCTAAGGAAAAACATTCATCTCGAGTAATCATTCAATATCTAGAGACGTTACTCACCTCAACACTTCTCACCAAATTGTCAAACACTTGAGAAATCGCTCTGGCACTTGGCACAGATTCCCCGTACTGCCCCTTATAGTTCTTGATCTGCCGATCGAGGTCATTGATACTTTCGTTGAGTTGGTGAAGGTCATTATCAAATATACAGAGTTGCAGGTGAGATTCGAGGGAATCATTCCTCTGTCTCCACTGGTTCTCGAATTCTCCTCTTCTCAGTTCAAGGACATGCTGCAACTTGTTGATATCATCTTCTGCGGCATTCTTCGGTTCCTGGAAATATCGAGCTGTGTAATAAAGAAGGTACTTAATGGACGAGGACACTCACCTGTTTGATTATTCTTTCCGATATCTGATCACATTCTGTTTGTGCGAATCTCAACCTCTCTATTATGATTTGTCTGCAGGACTCATGCTCCCTTATGATAGATTCCACTGAAGATACAACCTTGGGGTAGTCTGTTTTCTGCAACTTTGTATTGAAATCGTCAGCCTTTTTATCAATTTCTTCCAAAGACCTGAAGTAACCGATGAGAACTTGAAGCAAAATTTGGTAGTCCGAACATTTTTCTGTCAGTCTTTGGTTGAGGTCTTGAAGGGTGTTTTTGACGTTGATAGTTTTTTCATCCCCAGAAGGAGCCTTGAGTATCAGAGATTCTGCTGTCTTCAGTTTCTGGCTAACCTCTGTCTGAGCCTTCCGAATGTCCGGAACGATAGTTGCTAATTTATCTTCCAAGTGGTTGGCGATCTCTCCAGGTCTCGAGCTATTTGTTGTTATCACTGGGTAGAGTTGGGAGTCCAATTTTGACACCCAGTTGATGGTCTGAAAGTATATTTTCGATATGTGAATTCGCAAAATTCAAAAGAAACTGTTCATTTGTAGATAAGATCTTACTATAATCTTTACGAACAATGTGGCCAATTAACTTTTTTCATCTGAAGTATTTGAGTATGGTTCCTAACTGCTTGATGATTCGTTAAAACACCTGATCAAAATTACATTTTGAAAGTTTCTGAAATATAAGTACTCATAGTTCAATGACAACTCATCAGTAATAATTATTATATTATTATGCCCTGATAATCCATAACCCACTGTGTCCAGTTCTGAATTAAACACTGGAACAATGTTTGATAAAATATTCACGACATATTATTATGCTTTGTACTGGGTTAATATCTTTTTCTTCCTCTAGTTGTGTGTATTTTGAGAAATTCTAAATATATCCAGGAGCGATTAAATTCAGTTTCTTTTTCTACATGTTGGAAACCGAACAAACAAAATAATTATTTTTATTGCTGTATGTGAAACGTTCATAATAAATTCCATTTGCCAAACTACTTTTTCTTTGAACATTATGGAAAGATATTCGTTTGTTGGAATAATAATATTGATATTTTACATAAAATATCATTGCAATAACAATAGCTCTAGCTTCAAAACAAAAAATCTGTTCGAGAATCCAACACTTCAGGATTAGAAATAGATGAGAAAAAACATTACCATCCTATCATCACAAATAAAATAAAATGGTAGTTCCGAAACACAAGATCCATGATAAGAGAAAGTCAGGAAGTTATGAAATACAATGTAGTGGCTGTGACATAAAACATATTGGACAAACACGACGAAACATAGAAACCCGCTTCAGAGAACATATTCCAACATTTTCTTACATTCACCCCATTACTGTAAACAACATTTGTTAGACATGTCACGAACAATGAGGAGTTGATAATTTAAAAAGTATTTAGAAGCCTATTGATGAACCAGACGGCCCTATATCTCTTCTTCCATATAGTTTCATGTTTCATTGGTATTTCCACTGATGAAAGCAACTTAGTTGCCGGAATACGTATTTGGTTTTTCTCAAACATTTTGTGGTTTTTGGGTTATATTTTCATTTGTTGTTATCTTGAGCCACGATCTCCAAATCTCTACTTTAAGCTGATGTTCCTCCACCTGTAATACCAACCTTCACGCTCTCCGTCATTGTCTGCTCTAGCTTCACCAGCACCTCACGTTTCTCCACCACCTCGCTGCGGAAGGTCTGCCAGTTCTTCGTGACGACCAGCTGCCTTCCAGACAAACGGTCCAGCACCGATTCCACGCACAAAATGGCGCGTCTAGTGTCGAGATGCGGCTCGGATACCTTCGGGATATAATTAGAATCATCAGAGGAATTGTCAATCGGATGTGGCATGCGAGTGCCGTCGAAGGGGTTGGACTTTTTGGTCTTTTTCGATCGCGAGGTCGCGAAAATGCCGAGATCGTACGGGGGTTTTGAAGTTATTGTTGGGTCCTAGATGATTACTTCCAATTACTTTTGAAAAATCCACAAAGCTCTGGGGAGGAAACGATTCGATGAATGGAACTAATTTGAGAGTAGTACTTTTCGAATTATGGTACAAAAATGTTTTGTGGGATATGTCCCTTCTCCATTGAACATATGAAATGTTTAAAAAAGGTAGACCACTTGCAGAAATCAACTACTTTTCTTGCTAATGCCACTCATGACATCGAACTATGCAGCGATTCATTGAGTTAAGTTAGTATGTAAATGTTTCTTTCGTTCTAACACATTGAGACAGGCACGCCAAGTAGTAATACCTGAAGAAGTTACTTTGTAAGCAAAACATGTTGGGGGTTGAATGAATATATATATATATGTGAAAATTTAATCGCTCTCTGCGATTTTAGAATTGAATCAAATATTGTCACATTCTCGTTTATTAGTACCATAAGAATTATTTTTTTGGTGCGTTTATCGAAAGTTATATTATATTATATTATCTTGATTATATATATATTATCAATATATTTAAATAAGTAAACAAACACATCTTGACATAATAGTTTATCAATCTGACATAAATTCATGGGTTGCCGACTGCATAGCCTATTGCAATCTGAGAATTTTCAACAGATCAGCGCTATTTTTAGCTTCTTTCTTGGAGAAAATGGCAAGTGTTGAGGATAAATCAAATATCACAAATAGCTGCGACTGGAATAATGGTATTCTACCGAATACAACACGATCCTCAACATGCCTCTAATAATAGTTTTATGGACGATCATCATAGTATAATTGAATTACGAATACATGAATAATATATCTAGAGTCGGAATTAACAATGTCGAAATCAATCAGATGATAATTTTATAAAGCATTCGTTATTCCTGAATTGAAAACTAAAACTATAGATCTCATGAATGAATTCATGGGCATCATTCGATAAAAAGGTAAAATCCTTTATGGCCTGCATTGTTCAAACTTTTATTATCTTTCAATTGGAGAAGTTTATGGTACCTATACCTTGACAATTCTATGTTTATGAACCTAGAAGCATAATCGTACGTAATACAGTATTTACAATTATATTTTGAGTCATCATGCTTGAATTACATATAGAAATCAAATATACAAGCATAACGGTTGAGTTTTCATTTCATGGATATGATTATTTCCACAGAAGGAAGTTTGAATTTTCATTGATTTGACCCATGTCGACTTCACCTGTGTTAGATATTCGTCATATGTTGTGGAATGTCTTTTGTTGAGAACATATTACGAAAATAAATAACTGATAAAAGATGATATTTTCCAATCACAGTGTTAATCACTCGTGGTGAAAAAACTACCTATCCTCTTCCAATTTCTCCTCACTCAAGTCAAGTTTGCCTTTCGCGCAGTCATAAAATCTCAGTTTACAGAATATTAAATTACTCACCAATTTCGCTTCATTGATGAAAGTTATACCAGTATTCTTGGCGCACTGATATAGAGGGACAATAGATTCGAATTTTTCCTCAATTTCTTTCAGTACACTATCATCGATATTATCTTTATTCAGCCTCAGCACATCGTCTAGTTTGTCCATTTCTGTATTGACAATATCAGCCTCCATGTGGAACTTGACGTATATCCTAGACAACTCCATGCGGCATTCAAGTATGTTCTTGAGGTTCATCCACCGTTCATGAAGTTGTTCAACCTTGGTGTCGATGTCCTTACGCTGGTTATCTTCTAAGTATTCTAGTATAGGTGGCAGGGTTAAAAGCAAGGCGTTAATTTCGTTTCCCTTTGTCTGAAAGTTGAACAAATCAAATCGATGTATTTCCCGATTTTCAACAAAATCATGTCAATATCATTTCATAAAACTCTTCCATAACTACTTCCAACTGAATGTTAATAATGGCATGTCCAAATATAACGAATACCTGAATTTTTTCCCTACTTTTTAGCCATCTCTGAAGAGATTTTTGACAAGAACGATTAATAAAAAAACTCGCATTTCTCTAATTCTTGTTACAATTGATTCGAATTATAAATCATGGATAGGGTATAAAACGATGTATATAGTTTCGAAATTATCAAGCACTAATAATAGGAACATAACAAATCCAATTAATAATATTTTCGATAACATCTTGGCTGTAATGTTCGATATGACTGATGGCAGTCTGAAGATCATCAAAAAATTAATTGGGATTCCTTTCTCATTCATCAGACTAATTATAAAGTATTCTTTTATCAACTACTTGAAAACAAATAAGTCGATGCAGATAAGATCATGGTTTCTTATCGAAAAAATTTCAATCATTCTTTCTGTTAATGGTATACTGGCCCCAGTTTCAATACTGAGACGCTACTTGATATGTTTATTGTTGAATGAAATGAATTCGAAAACCGTGGTGAACTGGTTTTAGAAAGAATATGGCTTAAGAGAATAGCGCACAAAATAGTACAAATTTAGGAAGATGAGTCTTGTGCCGATATTAGCAAGCACATTCTCTAGACAAAAATTAGTTGCTTTGAATATTCGATATGCCAGTTGATTTGCCTGACATGCCGCAGATGATAAAAGGAATTGATAAACAGACACTATCAATATATTTGAAGCAGAATTTTGGTAGATATAGACTGACTCATCAGTGAAATTCTGGCTTGATTAAATGATAGTTCTTGTAACAGGAGATGGACTGATGTTTCAAGTGTGGTGTCTTATAACCATGAAAATGAGCAGGCACTATCGTATCTCGAGATTATATCTCAAGGTCATACTCTCGTATATACTATAATGCACTTTTATTTCGAGCATTTTCAGTGATTGAATAATAGAACCCAATGAGGAAATGGAATGGTTCTATGTAAATATCAAAATCAGCTGGTTGTTGAATTCAATAACTAGACGAAATCTAGAGCTTCAAACTTGAACCAATGTCATTCAAAAACACGAGATACTAAACTGATTTTTTTCATTTTAAAATAATATAAGTACATTGATTATAAGCATTTATTTCAGCGTCCAAACAAGTTTCATCACAAAAATAAGAGGTGTTAACTACCAAACCTAGGTTCACAAAATTTCTTGAGCACAAAAAAAATTAATCTAGAACAGAGGAATTGATTGTTCGGCTCGTGGTAAGACGTTGCCAACTTCTTGAATGAAAATTTCCAAAAAAATCAGTGAAAAAAAGATGTTTTGTTTACGTTTCAAAGAAGGGTGAATTTTTGAAAAAATAACAGTTTTTTCTGCAAAAAAGTGTTGAAAACAAGTATATGTAAGCTTGTGTAATGTTTTGGTTCAAAGAAAGGTGAATTTTGTTTTTAATATCAGAAATTTTAGATGTCGAATATGGTGCATTTTTGTGAAAATACCCGCGTTTTTACTTCATATTCGTGATCAGGAAATCAAAATATGTACGATCCGCTAAAATTTTTTTGTCGAACTCATAGGAGTGCAATAAACGAAGATTCACCTTTTGAATAATCGAATACCTGTTTATTCGAGAAATTTTTTATTTTGATTTCCAACAATACGTCCTCGAAATATTTACGTCGAATTTTGAATCATCCTGTATTCAAACAATCGTTTATGAAAGTCATGAAATTTAACATCATGTCAGTGGAAGTATGGTAATCATCGTGTCAAAATCTAAAGCCTTCGTTTTATTATGATGGTTGCAGTAACATTTCATCATTCCCATTAAAACACGAACAATGCCTGAGATGGTATCGGAGAATATGTCTCATTGTCTAGGAAACAGAGCCGTATATCTTACCTGCAAATCAGTGAGAAGCTGCTTATGCAAATCGAAAAAATCTTTAGCCATCGGCGAATCGCCACCCATGTCTTGGTGCCCTTTCAAGAACGCCTCGGCGATGGTCAAGAGCCAATTATAGATGTCATTATGTCTCTCCAAGAAATTGTTCAGTGCCTCGTTTATCCTGATGTTCTCCTCTTTATGGGCGATACAGAGACTATCAAGTGCGATCTTTTTGTTTTCTAGCTCTTCAACCATATGTCGCACCTAGAGGATGTAGATATAAATAACCCAAGGGGATGATTTAGGGTAGAACTTCGTTTATCGCACTCCTATGAGTTCGGAAAAAAAATTTGGTGGAACTTGCGTATTTTGACCTCCTGATCACGAATCTGAAGTCAAAAGGCGGCGGTCTCAAGTATTTTCGGAGATACGACCCCATTTTGTCTCAAAAATGCACCATTTCAAATCTCCATTTTCTGATATTAAAAACACACAAAATTAATCCTTCTTTGAGCCAAAACATCACACATGCTCACATTCACTTGTTTCCAACACTTTTTTGCATAAAAAACTGTTATTTTCACAAAAATTCGCCCTTCTTCAAAAAGTAAACAAAACATCTTTTTTCACTGATTTTCTGGTTATTTTCATTTGAGATTTTGGCAACGTCTTACCATGAGCCAAACAATCACGTTGCCAACATCATAAATACAAATTACCAGAAAATCAGTGCAAAAAGGTTGTTTTGTTTACATTTCAAAGAAGGGTGAATTTTTTGGAAAATAATCGTTTTTTCTGCTGAAAAGTGTTGGAAACAAGTAAATATATGCGTGTATAGTGTTTTGGTTCAAAGAAGGGTGAATTTTGTGTATTCCTAATAGCAGAAATTTGACATGTCAAATGGTGCATTTTTGAGACAAAATGGGGCCGTATCTCCGAAAATATTTGAGACCGCCGCGTTTTGAATTCAGATTCGTGATCAGGAGGTCAAAATACATAAGTTCCACCAAAATTTTTTTCCGAACTCATAGGAGTGCGACAAACGAAGTTTTACCTGATTTAGTTATGGAAATAATTCACAATTATGCTAATGCCAGGTACTGATGATATAGCATTATGCGCAAATATTAATATTATTCGAATATTACTACCATAACTCATGTGATTACAATCAGTTGCAGCAAGTTGAGGTAGCAATTATTATTATATATCGATTGAATTCATTCACGTCTCTCTCAACGTTTATGCATGTAAAATGTAAATGCATTTGATGGGAAACTGTCCTTGATATAATTCCGATAAGGATATAAATTTCATAGAATCTTTGTGACGCTAGCCTTCAATTGTTTCAGCAGACAAATCCTTCACTTGATTATGGGGTCCTCATATACAACAATAGAGGCGCTATCGTCGAAAGATGTTTGAAATATTTGGTTACAATAAGGTTCTCATCAAACTCTTTGGAAAAATGCTCCATAGAATTGTCAGAAACAATTAAAAATCATTCAGGATCGAATACTTATACTTTCGTATTGAAATACCTACAGTATAACCTGTATATTTTGTTTGAAACGCAGCTAAATGTCAGATACGTTTATCGAAGTAGGCTGAATCAAGAGATTTGGGACCAGTCCCAGGATAGGAAGCGAATTCACTAGTCAATATCTATCCATTTCTATCCCAATAAATATCAAGTTCATTCTTGGTAATACATGAAATTGATGTTAATACTTCGCTATGCCAATAATTTATCACAGGGATTGTATCACTTTCACAATAGGTCTCATTGTAAGGATACTTAGATCATTACTTTTGTGGGGATACTTTGAAATATGCTTTGATAATTGCTTGAATAACATTCTCAAGCATCTCATATATCTATTTCCAATAAAAAATGGAAAATCAATTATCTGAATAAAACTTGCAATATCCATTAGATGTATCCCAACGTCCAGGGTGGACGGAGATAGAATTATTCATACCCAAAGATGGAAACATATTTACTCATGGAAAGAAGCAGCTCTTGTTTTCAATTATTGTGACAATATTATCAATTTCATCTGCTTAGAGCTCTTACCCCTTCTGAGCCCGAGGTACCACGACCTGCTATATCCAAGATGGCGTAGCCTTCGGCAATGGGAGCTGCAGTAGCTTCTTCGATGGCCTTGGAGCATTGGGAGTGTAGTTGCGCCAACTGCGGTGAAGTTCGCGGAAGGGAGGTAGCTGTCAGTTGTATCTCCAGTTGATCTAGTTTTGTTAGTACCTGCAAGAAAAATTACAAATTTTATTTGACAAAACCGATTGACTCTTTCATTCTGGTGAAATATAACCTATACTCATTGATATACTATATTTTATCTCTCATGTAGTAATCAAACTATCTTCACGAAATAGTATCATTTGGTTGACAAATGATGAAAAAAATATACCAAAAATGAACAGTTTTTGAGTTATTCCAATATTCATGGAAATAGAGACAAATGCAGCTTATCGAATGTGAATTGGAAGTTTTAGTATGCAGTGAATGAATTATGGATATTTAAGACAAAAAATGGGTCCAGGAATTGAGAAACACTGAAAATTTTATTTTTTTTCTAATTGAAACGCCATATTTCCTTCTCATGATTGGATTCTATGATAAAAATGAGCTCTATCGATAATTTACTTCTCTTTACCCATATTCCATCATTTCAGAGACATTCCAGAATGTTACTCAATTCTGCATAAAAACTCCCGGAAGATTTGCATATCTACCAACGAATAATATCATTTTGCTACAAGATATCTAACCAAAACCATCTCCAGACATTATTAGAATATTATCATTCAATTTCACGTAGTATGGATCCTCCAAGAGTAGAATTATGAAAGACAAAAATTTGGTGTACAACGAAGAAAATGAAATAACAGAGTGCTTTGGTACTTCGCATATTTTCCTGAAGCATATCTGAAGTATGCTCAACGACATTTGGGATTGAATAATTGAATAAAATGTCAATGCAGAGTTCGCAAACCCAAATGGCATTCTTATTCACAAAATTCCTTTCATGGCCTGAAATTATCCGACTATAATAGTACTTCAAGTAAGTAGTAAGTAGTACTTCAATAGTGAGATTATAAAACCAAACATTTGGTGAACAATGAAGACAATGAAAAAACAAAGTGCTTGGGTACTTCGTAGCTTTTCCTGAAGCTTATCTGAAGAATGCTCAGCCACATTTGGGATTGAATGAAAGGTCAATGCAGAGTTCATTGCCTGAAATTATCCGACTATATAGGAGGGTCGACAAATCACTAGCAAATTAACGTGAATCTTGATCATTATAACCATCAACACACGCAATTTTTTGGCACAATCTCCTCCTTTTCGCGATTTCATCGACATCGAAGGAGCTTAATATGTAAGACCATTCAACAAGCAGCATCTGTTGCTATTGTGGGACTATCAATATTTATTTGCTGCATGTATAATATGTGACTTGTATTTCCTTCATTAAAATGACCGAAAAAATGTTATAATTATTATTATTATTATCCACTCACCGTTTGCGCCGACCTGAAGAAGGCAATGACCCGCTCCAACAGCGCTTCCCTGACCTGCAGATCGGCCAGATAGTCGCTGGTGGCCGCCAAAACAACGTAGGCTTGGGCGGTGGCGGGTTCTCCTGCGAAGCACCCCGCAGCCACCAGCTGCTCGGTGGCCTTCGTTAGCTTCAGCGCCCTCTCCTGCAGCTGCTTGGCTTCGGGCATCAGCTTCTTGTGCTCGTGCAGCAGCAGTTCGGCGCTCGATGATGAATCGCCTGGAAACGTTGGGGTGTTATGTACGAATCTGATAGCAATTTCCATTGGTCATGAAACAGGTGGATATAGATATGGTGAAACGACTCTTCAGTTCTTTTTCGTCAAAACCTGTAGACTGGTTCAGCGAAGATCATGCCACCGGTTATATTTCACGAATCGTTCGGAGATGGCGTTAATATCGCATTTGATATCGATAATTCAGTTCTTGAAGACTTGAAATATGAATATTGTTCGATTGCTCAATCATGATATTGATTGATTGAACAAATCACACAAAATCAAAATGATGCGGAATCAGCAGACGTGGCGCCATCCATATGAAGTCGTAGAAGTATCACTAGTGTTTGAAACTATGATTGAAATTCAACGAAATCAAGTAGGTAGAAGTCTACGAATATTTATAGTGCCTTTTAATGGGAAGCCGAGTTTTCATGCCCTCTGTATATTTCTGTCTCTCTTTCCGAAATGTAATAAAAAGAGAAAGGTATAGATTGAGTGAGCGCTGGTTTTTCCAATGAAAATTGCTGTAAGGCGATATTTAGCACAATTTCGTTAGATTTAGAAGATTGTACCTATGTAGTTCGAGTATGGCTCTAAATGATGATCAGACGAACAGCTATAATAGTAATGTAGGAAAAATCATAACTGGCAAAAATCAAAGTGGATGTTAATTCATAGAAGTTTATCACGAAATACGGAATCTGTGGTTTATCGAAAATAGATCTAACAGGGCTCTTCATTATGAATTACCCACCCTTTATCATTGTTATTGTCTCTACAATGATTCACGTCAATGATCTCAATTTCCTTTGACCATTATATTCACATAGTGAACGGGTTATGTCGTGCATACTATTGTTATCAGAATTGAATCATATGAATTCCATCAACCAGTTTTGCGGTTGAGTACATTCATTGCTCAGCTCAGTCATTGTCTGCGGTTCGGTTATCAGGTCACACTATTTTATATATTTGGAAACTGATCACTCGATGACATACAGTTTACTCATTCGAATTTCTGAAATATCTGTAACATGTTTCAAGAGACACCAGTAGAAAAACCTATGATGTTGAAGATTACAAGCAGGCAACAGCAAAGGCCTAACTGGATAATAAGAAGTAGAAATTGAACAGGTTTCGAGCTTATCAATGAAAAAGATGCCATCTGCTTGCCCAGCACAGCTTGTGATATGATGATAGATGTAATCACCGATGAGGATCTTATATGAACATATCTTTGAGATAATGAGAGATATCGCCATCATTTTTGCAATAGATCCCATACGATCGTCTCATAGGTTATTGTTGGATAACAGCATGGTAGCATATGGATATTGAAGACTTTATAGGAAAAAATAAAATTATACTTCGCCAAATTATAATTGAGATGGGCTCAGTTTATGATGGACAGAAACATCAAGGATGGAGACACCAAATTTGTCATTCTTGAAAATTGTGAAGAAGTTGGAATCATGTTGGATATGAGTAGGTTGGTAGCATGGACTTCAATTCTCCAACAAAAATATCAGATATCAATGTATTTGAACATAATTAATATTGAAGAATAAGTGAGTAAGTAGATGACCATTCCAATATCGTACTTTCAAATGTTGTTTAAGCGACACAGACTTATTTGTAGATATGAAGCTGATATTCCAAATGGGGTTATAAGATACATAAAACCTGATTCCATATTCTGGATGGTCTACTCTACTTGATGTCATTATTCCACTCCCATTCTTCAGATACAAGATAATTTCCAAATAACGATGTCACTCTTATGTTGGGTCAAAATATTGAAAAACAAATATAAAAACGCAACCCACCTTGTTCATTGCTGTTAGCCAGAAGTTCCCTTCGATTGTGAACCGTATCTTCAAGTTCACGTAGATCTGCAGCTAATACAGCCAGCGCCAAGCATTGTTCCAATTGCGTCTTCCTTCCGCTGAAAGTAGATTCCAGCATTTGCCTCTTCAAATGCAATCCGTCCAACCATCCTTGCACTTGGGATATCGCTGAAAAAATAGGTTGAAACAATTTACGAACGAGATACGCCATCTCGATGTGTTACTCTATGGACTTGGCATGTGGATATTGCGGGCTAGACCTTGTCTTTTGTTGGCTAGCTCTCAGGTATTTGGGAATGGTGACTTGAGTATTCGTAATGTTTTGCAAGTGGATAAACCTAGTGGGCTACTTTTTGACTTCGAATAGTACACACACAAGATATTTTACCATGTACACTCACTGGAGTATAATCTCCAACAGAACTTAACTTCAAATGATTCAGTCGTAAGAAGACAGTAAAAATCTGAATTTGACCAATTATGGAATCTTACCCAGCTGCACTGATCGCACCTCAACATTTCAGAAGAATGAATGTGATACTGTTTTAGCTCTACCAATTTGGATGTCACATCAGATACGTTTTATAATACTTCATGAGCTAAAAGATTTGGGCTGGAAGAATTAATGAAATGTTCTTTGTGAATCACTTGATTTTGGATTTTTCTCAAATCTCGAAGCTTCTAACTGATGATGACATCAGTTAAAACCCGCATTACCTTTATTAACAGAGCTTCGAATTCGTTCGGGTCTTGAGTCGAGTGTGCCTTCGGCTCCCAATTCCTTCAGTTTTCCCAGCAAAGTGTTTCCCGCTTGCAGTGCCCCCATCAGGGATTCCAGCAAAGCCCTCCTTTGATCGTGAATCGAAGTCAAGGCCTCTTTGACGGCCTCTATTTCGATGGGCAACACGGTTTCTTTGCAAGAGGCTTCGAGAAGTTCCGTTTTGTCGAAGAACTCCTGGGCTTTGGTGTGGTAAAGCACGTTCAGATCCAGGATCTGTTTGGAGAAATATTAGAGAGATGATGTAACAGAGTTGATCCCTATATTGAACAAACATGTCACACAGATCAACAATGCTTATTGGTATATGAGCAATATAGAATACAATGAAGAAAATCAGGAGTTTATTGACAACATCGAAGAATTGTTCTCTTGGAAAGAGGTGCTACAATGTGAACTGGAATTAAGTATGTATCTACTTATCACTGCATTCCTTTTGATTTCATTTAGATTTATAGCGATAACACAATGAATTATCAAATAAGGAATCAAAACAATGGTATATTAGATATTGAGATATATTGACAATCTTTCTCTATTCAAGAGAAGAAAATATGTTGCGATTTAAAAATTTTTCAAATAGGTAAAATTGAGGCATAGCATTGGTTGACTCATGCTACATTTTTCAATCAAAAATGCTTTTAATTCTGGGTTTATGTTTTAAATCAATACCTACTCTAGTTTTCGGGAGATTTTTCCGCAGTGATATCGATTTCTTATTTCTCTTAGCTTTGATGTTGACTGCTGCCACATAGTTTGTCATAGATATCTAATGACAGATTTGAAATAGTGTTATTTCAGATCTTCGTGAGGAGTTGTCAACAAGTTAATTGCCTGCTACTCCTGGATACTCTTTATTAACGTACTCGTATAACATAATATGAAAAGTCATAGTCAAAGTATTATATCACTTCAAAAACAAGAATTTGTACATGCAATATTTGCGATATGTGCTATGCAATACGCTACCTAGCGGTGACTCGTGAACCACTCGAAGTGGGATAACCACTGAACTCTCTGGGGGATAAACCCACAGAAAACCTTAACCTCTGTTCTGTTTATGTTCGCTTCTGTGAAAGGTGTACTTCCAGCAGTTTTTCTAGAGATGTTCTGGTGAAATACATGTGAAATATTATCGTTTTTCTCGTTTCAGTTATTGTTTGGTGGCATACAAATGTAAGTATAAAAACAAAACAAAAACGATACCACTTCGAGAAGTTCGAGTTGTTACCATGAGAATACTACAAACAGTCTATGTTCACGCCACGCGAAAAATATCCCCCTGTCCAGTAATTTTAATATACTTAATATTATATATTTTTTTTTTATTTAAGTTAATTATAACTAAATACCCGTATTTCCTTGTTGGTTCGGGTTCATTGAGAATCCCTTTAGTTTTTTTTTTGTTTTTGAATGAATAGATTTTGTTTATGCTCAACGGTTTTTGTTGGTTGAAGTCAAGACGGCGAAACGACCGGGCTATCGAGAAGATTGGAACGATACCGAGGCAGTACAAATTATATCTCCGCGGTACGGTCGCGTTCTCTACGCAAATATTTTTAAATTTCAATACGATTTCGACACATTATACCCTTAAGTGTCCACGCTAACCACAAGATACAGTCCACTCTGCTCTCGGAAATTGATGTTTGCAACCCCGGGAAACAACAAGAAGTGGGAAGAACCACGAAAAGCAAACAAGGTAGGCCCAGTTCCGTTGTTTTCTTGACTTCATCGCGCAATCATATCCAAGTTCCAATCAAGAAGTCACAGTCTACGAGAAAAACGTTAATTTTGATATCAGATGAAATCTTGTTAATGACTCTTATCAGTTGTGAATAGAATAGAATGGATTTTATTGAATAGAGTTACGTTGTCAATATTCTTTCGTTCCATTGGAGTTTTGTTCTGAATGTTACATTTCTCATTTATAGAAGTTTCCTGAATCATTATGTCATCATATCGTTGGCTGAAAATATTCACCGAAAATGAGTCTCTCATGTTATATATTCCATTCATATCGGTTGTTGAATCCTAAAAGTCAAATATTCAAAAAGTAGATACCATCAAATGCTCTTGGGAAAAATTAATTCCAGATTTCCTATTTTGAATAATGCTGGACCCAACTCTATGGATACACGTTTGATATGTTTTGATCTTGTAAGGTTACGATCTACGATAGGCCTAAGAATTTGGTTGATTGAACCCCTCCAAGGATTTTATCATTGATGAGAATCTCAATATTCCGAGCCTCTGAGTTGACTCGAAGGTATTTTGATATGTATAGGACGAGTTGAATGTAAATTCGAGTTGAAGATGAATAATTACCTGTTTGCGGAGTTCCAAGTTGGAGTTGATGTCTTTCCAAGCTCTGCCAAGAGACTCGGCCATTGCGGCATAAACTTCTGCTCGTGGTTTTTGAGTCGCGATTAGTTGGTCGGCTTGGCGAAGAAGCTCTTCAACGGGACTCTGCTTGTTCTTTAATGGAAGAACAGAGTCATACTATGTAGTTTGATACGAGGGGTGGTTCACTCGACCAAAAAACGTACACTAAGATTGCATTTGATGAGATTGAACAGGATTGGACGGAATGGACCAGATTGGACAAGATTGGACGATATTTCACATAATTGGACTGGATTGGACGGGATTGGCCGGGATTGGACAGAATGGACAATTATTGGACAGAATTGACAATGATTGGACATAATGGACAAGGATTGGACAAGAATCGACGGAAATGGACCAGAATCGACTTGTTTTGATGAGATATCGAATGAGACTAATCACTAATTCATGAATTATTCTCCAACACGGGAATTTTTCGTAAGATTCGCACTCGACTCGATTTATTGCTACAATTCTATGTGTTGTAAATAGCAAACGATATGATAGTTTCGAATTCAGTGCATATGGTCATCGTGATAAGGTTTGAAAAAATTCGAAAATATAGTTGAATCCGAATCTAATATTCCAGACAAAACATTTAAAATAATCGTAATGAATCTTGAAGTAGAGTTTTGTGCTTCTAATGTCTAAATAGGTATGAAAATTTGAATTCTTAGAAAAGAAGAGTTTTACTGAAAACCGAGCTGAAAACTATATAAATAATGAAAAATATTCAAAATGGTTGAAAAGAGAACTAGATTATCGAAATGAAAGACCCAAATGTCAATAACCTGAAAACATAAAATTAAGTTAGTAAGAGAATATACCTGTGAAGTTTATTCTGGAGAGAACACGAAAAATCGAAATCATATTATAAATAAAGTTCATCGCAGGGATCCGAGCAGGGATCATCTCACTTCACACAGATGAAACTACAAAAGTTTATTCTCATAGTTAATCCACCTAGCAGTCAGGTAATAACTTCAAATCAATTGTCATTATTTCAAATGAAATTTTCAAATTGTGGGGCACTCAAATTCAAAACTTGATAAAAACAATTCGTCACATTTTTTTAGGAATAAAAATAATCTCTTCAAAAAATTTATTGCTATGTCCCATTGCAAATTTCCAATTTTGGTGATCAAAATAACACAAACCAATTTGCTGATTTCTAATTTTTGTGATCAAAATAACCCATAATCGCCCATACCTATTTGAAAATTCAAAATAGAAGCTTGTGGGGGCACTGTAATACATTCGAAACTCGATAAATGAGAGTTTGTCACATTTCTTAACATATTTATGTTTCAAATTTTTGTAATTTGTAATAGAAGCTGGTCTCGAAGCTGGTGTAATAAATTCAAAACTCAAAAAATAAAATACTTCATTCAATATATCGATTCAGAAAATCATATGGTATTCTAATAAATGTCATATAAATATTGGAAATGTTTTCTCGAACATTTCAATTCAAAAACAGCAAGACCACTACAAAAATATATTTGTACTGGTTCGTGGAGAATTCCGGCACCGAGTCTTCGTCGCGATACAAGTATGTAATTGAAGATTCGAGATGTTTGAGTATATCCAACCTCTTTGGAACCATCAAAATGTAAATAACATAACGTCGATTGTTTTAATTAGATGTGTTAAAAGTTTTGTGAATGATTCTGTGACTGTCCACGTTATAGGGATTATTTGATGTTCAGGAGTATTAATCCTCTAGGCCTCTAGGCCCTAGGCGACCGACATTTTGTGAATGATCTGTAATAAATATTTAAGAAATTATAGCAATCGGCCCATCATTATATATAAAGATGTTTCGTTAGGGACGCAAATTTGTAACATATGTACCTATACAAAATTATGAACTAGCTTTTTTTGAAGAGTACCAAAAATGCTGGCAAGTACAAGCGGGCGGCGACTCCATACATAATGAAGAAGATTCGTTTGTGAAGATTTGTGTTTTTATGGAAAGACGCGATGCAAAAGTGAAATTGATACCTACTATTCATTTGTCAACAATTCAATAGAAATATTGAAAGATATCGAGAACATTTTTCCAAGATTGGACATATTGACCCAAGATTGGACAAAATGGACTAGGATTGGACGGAATGGACCGAGATTGGACGGAATGGACCGAGATTGGACGGAATGGACCGAGATTGGACGGAATGGACCGAGATTGGACGGAATGGACCAAGATTGGACGGATTGGACACTGAGTGTACACCTATTGGACAGAGTGAACTACCTCTCGGTTTGATATAAGTCACAATCTATATTTTCTTCCCATATGTCTGGATTGAGCCTCACATGGAATTCCATACTATAACATTGGATGTTCTCATGCACCCAGATTCTCATGATTTTGATTGAATTTTGCCAATTTTGTATATAATTTTATTATTATTATTTTTAATGGAACACGCGGTATATCTCTACTTATTGTGAGTAGAATCTTTAACTTTTCGTCATTTGTAGTCCTGAAATATTCAATTCCCAATCTGAAGAACCCTGAAAGGGTTGAAACGATAAATGTTGGATCAAGCTGCCAGGGAAAAATAGTCGCGAACGCGTTTCATTTCCCATCATTTGTTTCACAGGTTCATTCGATGAAGTTAATGAAACTTTTATCATATTGTTTTTAAAATTTATACGATATTCGAAATAGGCAACAAGGTGCCTATACGAACAATTTCATACCACACAATCGTATATCATGATAACGATTTTGTAAATTGAAAATTTTAGGACGATTAATGTCAGAAAATGACAAATTATACTCCATTGTACTCAAAATGTGATATGTTATCGAAATTAATGTATATATACCGGATGACTAATGCATTATGAGTAACTGATATTTTGCGAAAATGGATGCCAGACATGGTTGTAAAAATAGCATGAGCATTCAATATAAATATTCTATTTCTGTATTGGGTACTCGATATGATATGATTTTAATGACGAAACAAGCCTACACTCTATTATGTTCACAATGTTTTGTCAAAATCAAAATATTATATATTAGAGGATTATTTTGAATAGTATTCTAACCTGTAACTGGCGAAGAACTTCATCATGGGCTTTTTGTAGTTCTAGTGCTTCCTCCAAAGTGTCACCCAGTTTGGTTAGTTCTGGGGTTATTTCCAGAATTTTCAAATTGATCCAGTCTCCACACTGAAAAATAATTGATTTTATTAGTTGTCGATTTGAATTATATTGGATACATCGTCAATGACCCTCTTTTACAGGTCGTATATCAGGATATGTTTCAAGCACCAAGGATAATGAGTATTTCAACCTCTAGCATGGCACGATTTGATGTATAGCGTAGTTAGTGTTGTCTAGAGTAATAATTATACGAGAGAAGTTGTTAGAATTCGCAAAAGTATGCTATCTGTAGGTAATTGAGTAGTTATCTCTAAGTCAGCTTATACTAATTAGGTATGTATTACAAACTGCTAAGGTTTTTGCAAATGGAGCACCCATTGATGTTAGAAATGCGAATTTCTTCTTAATAATCATGTCCAAAGAAAAATTGGTAAATGTTTCACTCATCTCCAATAGTATTTTCCGAGGTATTTTCAATTCTTGGAACAATAATTGTGTCACGAGATGCATAAGAGAAGATAAGGTTACATCAGGAAATGTTTCTATTGTGTTTCTATATATACTCCAATACTAACCTAGATTCGGTTTTCCAAAACATATTATATAGATATATAAAGAACATATTATCACAAAAGCAATGAATGAAAACTTCCGAAGAGACCTTTTACTCACTTATTTTTGTGGGTCATTGAAGATATTGATTGATTCCCGGAAAAATTAACACGTTACAGATAAGGCAATCTCACAAAAGTATTTTTTTCAATCAACTGATCCTAAAAATAGTGTCTCGAAAACCTATTTGTTACTGTGTTTCCTATGCAAGCGTTAATCTGGTTTCTGATTCCAAGAACAATTACTTTTCATTCAGGATTAGCCTCTCTTTTTCCAATGATGTCGCTTGTTCTTTCATTGTCACATTGTGAATCGTTCATCATCAGTATTCTTTCTTCAGAGATGGATAAATCTTCTATAATGTAGGCCAGGTTATTCTCATTGAGATATGTCACCTGTTGATCAGAACAGGTTGGCATCGTCCCAGATTTCAAATGTTTCAGTGTGAAGGGCATTGTGTCATAAAAAGTCACCGAAGACGACAGACAAAACATAATTTCTAGCGCCCAGAGAATTGTTTCCAAGCATCTATTCAATATAGGTACTTCACAGCCTGTTGCAATAGTAATGAAGAGTAAAGTAACAGTTAAGAATATGCATATGATTTCTTCAATTTAACTAGTTGACAGCATAATTTGTTATATCATTAAATGATTTTATAGGTTTTCATAGTATTATATTGTCCCTCATATAATTCAGATTTCATGCAGTTAAATTATTATTTATTATAGGAAACTTGATAGATGTGAATAGCAAACATATGTTTGTTGCCACTTATTCAGCTAATTATGGGTCGATTGCTTGAATTGTTAGTTTTTATCCACCATTATAATATCCTGTCGTGGGCTCACAAAAATATGCCATGAAACGCTGCCAGGTACTATAAATAGTCAGTGATGTTATTAACAGTGGTTGTATGTATACGGTATAAATAAATCCGATATTACAGAATCATTCCAGGCCTCTACTTTCTATTTTACGTCATTATTATATATACCAATTATCGCCATTATTTCAGAGCATTTTATCCTTAGAAGTTGATACTCCATATTGAGCAAATTGAGAACAAGACTCCAGGATGACTTTCTAAAATACTGAGGACATTTCTCTTTCGCAAATCATAACAAGAAATGTGATCACTTATTTTGGGAGAAATGATGATTCCACTAATACCCGCGATACCTACGCTAATACACCATCGTACATATGTTATTTTATTTATTTATCTTTCTTGTTCTTCCTAACTGCTGGTAATTAAAAGTTTCAGTTACTTAGATTCAGAGGATTCCAACAAGTATAAATATTTACATCACCAGAATTAGAACACATACCATACGTGCACGTCTCAATAGATTTTCAGAACATATTCTCCCAGTTATATAATTCGCTGGCGGTTTTTCCAATTTTACATTTATACTATTCACTTTGATTTGCCTTCTGTTATATGCTCTGATACTGATTTGGGTACCAGTTGATTTCGTTAAATCAGTTAAATTAGCTGACTGAATGTGCCATTTGGCCACTTTTGGTTTCATTATGATGAGAGAGGATGCTAAAAACATATTCTCATTAGTTTCTGTAGAATCTATTACTATTTCTCAAAAATATCAATGACACCTTCAATAAATAACTCATTTAATTGTACTGTATTAGCATATAATATGAAATACCAATTGAGATAAAGTACCTATTCTTTTAATCGAGATAGTCGATCTCCCTTTAGGTATCAAATTATTTTTATCAAGCCACCACACTGGCAGGCTTCCACACAAGATTCATGTGATTGGCCTCATTGAATCAGCAATGCTCGATCAACCGCTGCTCGAATCCAAGATTTCCATTCCATCTATTACAAAAATTCTCATTCAAGAAATTGCACCATTCTGTTGGATATATTCCTCGATATATCCACATGCATACTACAAACAAGCTAGAGGAATAATGATAATATGAGAAATGCCAAAATATATAAAACAACAAATGCTATAATTCATGACATGTAGGTACATAAAGCAACATTAACAGAAATAATCGTCAAGAGTGGAATGTCTAGAAACTGTAGTTCATGAACTCGCTCACAGCATATAGTTCAATCTCAATCAACAAGTCAAATATTTTTTTCTTGAATTCGGATAATACCGCCAAAGATTTAATAGGACTTGGCAGTTTGTTATAAAATTTTATACACGAGTATAATGCGGTTGATTCTGTTTGTCTTAGTCTGTGAGCTGGGTACACGTGTAATTACAGTGTCTGGTATCATAATTGGCATGAGGTTCCATTTTTGCGAATAAATGTTTATTCTTGAAGTTGAATACAAGACATTCCTGTATATATATATCCCACAGAGATAATATTTTCCAACATTCCATCAACCGATTGTGAAGGCATCCAACATAAGATATTTATGTCAATAATTTCAAATTGAAACCATTCTCTTTAACCTAGTCTTCAAAAACTTCTCCCCAAATCAGTGAGCACCTATATATATATATATATCGCAACGCTGATTTGAATTTTTGGAGATTATCTTCAGTCAATTTTTTATTTTCCAATTCGACGCCTTGATTTCAAATCATTAGCAAGCAGTTCTCGTGCATCTAAATGCTATACGGTATTTATATTCTTGTATATTATTCTATTCACGGAGGTCTTGCCAATGTGTCTGTAGCTGATGTGGATGCTCTTTTAGGAGGTCCAGTAACAAAATAAATTTCTTCATTGCGTACGGTGCTGATTATGTATTTCTTATATGGAATTGAACATTTCCTGTGTATTCACAAATCTTCTGAGAACATCTTGAAGACATGATGACTTGCGCGGATGTCTTCTTCATGGATGACTGCATAAATATGCGCATATCACTCACTTGGAGAACAAAAATAATATAGGTATAATAATTTTCTTCCCCAGATCGAGCCATGATGAATAACAGCATCACACCTAATCACTGCTGATCAATGAAAACCGAGATTAGCTCATCCTACAAACATTTTTCATTTCATAATTCGAGTACAAACCAAATCTATTCCACTATAAGTACTTCGAACAGTTTTTTCTCAAAGCTTCGAGGATTTTCTGAAGAATTATTGAAATTCATTATGTAGGAACATTTCGAAACATCAAAAAGGTGTAATCCTTCTCACTATACCCCAAGTATGATTGATCGACGAAATCAGCTCTACAGGAAGAATCTAAATACAGGTTGTTGCTACTTTTCGATAGAAGCGGCAACGCCGCAATGCTGAGAATATTTTAGATCGATAGAACAAAACTGAAAACCTAAGAAACCAAATTTCCAGAATAATCCTACGTCCTGTTCTCCAGAAACGTCTAACCTACCATCGACCGTGAGTGACCCTGTATAGCAGTCGATGTTTTTCGCTGGTTCTGGACCTCCTCCCAAGGTCACACAACTCCACGTGGCCTTGGGGAGTGACCTTGGATTGACCTTGAGAATAGGGTGGCCTTGGGAGTTAATGATCCTTTGGGGAGTGATAGATAAAAATCTAATGGTCCCTGCTGTGGCCATAAATGGAAAAAATAATAAATGCATGTCCATGGTTGGAATTTCAGAAAAATTCAAGAATGAATTGACTATTCTCATAAGAAATTCTAGCGGAATTTGAAAATTAACCAATGTCGATCAATTATTAATCAAATCATGTTTAGATCAAAGTAATTTGCTGGAATTTCAATGATATTCGGGAATAAACTCGATATTTTTAGGTACACATCATTCTTGAATTTTGATTAATCTCGAATAATTCCACTACTGAAGAATTCTGAATGATTCCCCAGTTAAATAGAAAGTATCTTCGAAACACATAAAAGCTAGAAATTTTAAGGAAATTCGAATGATCTATAAAATCCTTTGAAAATTCGAAAATCAACGAGACTCGGTATATAGTATCGCCTCTCATCGACTTGGATATGATTGATTCATGCTCAAAAAAAAGCAGCAGTAAAAAGATTATAGTTCTTTTGCATTGTTCTTTATTCTCATTCGTATCATTGTGGACAGTCATATACAACTTATATAATTGTTCTTGAACCATATCGATAAGCTAGGATGATTTTGTTCGTTCGCGATGCTTGAACACTTTGGTTGTTCGGCACAATATTGATGATATATACGCCGGTGTCATCATCATTGTCGTGACGGTATTATATAGAAATATAATAAAGACATCATCATCCCTCTAAGACAGCGGAAGTGCGGTCTCCTTTTCCCAATTAACTATTGTGGATGTGTGAAGTGCGGATTATTTGGTTACCGTGTGATGTGCGGTTTATTCGTTTACCGTACGTGTGCAGTGTTCTAAAATGTGAGATGCCGAAAGAGCAGCATCATCATGGCATGTAGTTCCAGAAAAAAAATGGAAATCACTACTCAAGTAGGGGTGGATTGAAGAATTGTTTCCCGAGGGTGAGTGAATTTTCATTTTGCATGCATTTTTTCCGGACGAGGCCCCCGTTCCTGTCGGGGCCTCCTGTCGGTGCCCTTACTGATTTATTATGTCCATACATTGTGACATATTCAATCTATGATTGTGATTAGCTCACAAATATAGATTTCGAAGGTGAGCGATCTTCAATTTACATAGATGCACCAAAACCTGTGAATCGATTCAAACAATACATTTTTGTAACTTGGTTATATAAACTCGATTTTATTGTTGTTATTGGATAGTTTTTTCAAGTAGCAATCGCTACGCTAAGTTAGGTGAAAAAAACCCTAACATATCAATCTTTATTGCTCGGCTAGTAAACAAGTGGAGTCATACACGTACCTATTTTTTTTCTCTATACCCTCTTTGTTAGGTTAGGTGGAAAAAAAATATCAGGTTCAAACCGTTGATTGATCATTCGCGTGGCGAATAGATATATAATTGATGAAATATAAGTGACGTAATCACGATTGTGGCTCACGCCAATCTAACATTGGTCCATTTTTTGGGAAGAGGCCAATGAGACAAAAAATCATAAAAACGAGTTTCTTGTTCATTTGATTTTGACATTTAATATTTGTTGCTGTTGAAGTGTCATGCTTTGTAATGATTTCATTGATTCTCGGTTTGAAAACTAACGTAAATTGCAAACGAGTAATTTCATATTTTTATAGACTGTGAATTCCTTCATCCTCCATTATTGACTTCCATAATTAGTTTTTATTCAAAATATTGAAACAGAAATCAAAAAAACGGGGTTATGATGTCTACATGATCCTGGCTTAAAATATAAAACGAGCTTAAATGATTTTGTAGATACGGTGCATACAAAATCGTAACTATAAGCGAGCTTAAGCCTTAAGGTTAGCTCAATAGCATACGGCGAATACGGCCGTGAAATACATTAAAAATGACCAAAGATTTGTACAAAAATGAAATTCATCAGTTGCAAGTTGGAATATGGTAATCAGTACGCTACAAGAACAAAATCTGATCATTATATCTTGTAAACATCTCATTACATCACAACATAACGAAAAATCTATTACTTTCTATTACTATTTCGACTCCAATTCTATTATGATGAATTTCAAAGTGGTGGCAACACTGCTCTCTATTACTTCTGGGACAAGACATATTTTTTCACTAACGTCGACATTTTCCGAAAATATCAGAACCTGTGAAAGTGTTGAATATTAAAAAAAAAAGAAAATAATCAGACCGCTGAATTACAGAGGTCCATTCATTTCATTGGTACAAAATTAAATTAGATCAAACTGTTATTTTTAGAAACAATTTTCAGCTCCGAAACATACGTTAAGTAAACTGATACCCAGAACACAATATTATCGAACTCGAGTGTTAACCGAAGTCGAACCATTTATCAAGTTCATCACAGTCGAGTCGACACAGCAGGGTTGCCACAGCTACCCCGAACGGGGTATTTCTACCCCTCTCCAGAATAATTTCCCCCGCTTGCTCCCCTCAAGCAAATCTACCCCGCTACAAAAAAATCATGAAAAGGAAAACATTTGAAATTTCATATCAAATCTACCTCGACATACAAATTAAGGATTTAAGGAACGGACAGGTGTTTCACATTGACATTGACATATATGCTTTCATCTTTCACTTATGTCATGATTGTTATGTATTATGACATCACTCACTCACTCAGTATATCAGTAATGACAGTAATGTTTGGTAATGTCAGTATTTTGTAGTATTGTAATTGTTGTGTGGATTTTTCATATACGAATAACTAATATATTATTCTTTTGGTTCTTCAATTAACTACTTAAACTTGGATAGGTAAGTAAATTTGTGTTATGGAATATACTTTGATATGGAGTTTAATTCTCATTCAGTTTTTATGTATATTTTTTTATATTTGTGATTTTTTAAGAATATGGCTGTTTTGTTTATTTTTTTATATTTATTTTTATGAGAAGTGCTGTTTTGTTTATTTTTATATAATAAATATGGTGTTTATTTTTGTATTGTAAGTATATATTCATGTTGTTTTGAAATATATTATGTAACTTTTGTTCTTATAATTTTCGATTTGTCCCATCGAAATATACATAGTATTTCAAATTCGAATTTGAAGTTGGTAATATGCAAATATCATTTCAAGGTCATTGTTATTGTGTGTTATTGTTCTATGGTTCTATGTTTGTTATTTGAGTTCAGTGGTTTCAAGTTCTCGAATAGCGCTTCCTGTTTTATTGGACTACTGTAATATTTACAAAACAGTTCATTCATAACACTGATGAATAAAATACAGTTTGACAAAAGCTACCCCGCTTCGACCCGATCTACCACGCTAGTCTACCCCGATATAAAAAAAGCTTGTGGCAACCCTGCGACACAGTCTCTCGCCATCACGAACAGACTGTCATAACGAGAATTGCATCACGAACTCAAAAGTGAAATGCCATTATGTGTGTGTACAGTGTTGCCAGGTGTTGCAAACTCACATGCGCCAGTTTTAACATTGAAAAGCGCCAAAAAGCGCCACCTTTCAGTAAAAAAAAACAGCTAACTGAAAATCATATACAGTGTATAATGCTATTATATGAAATAAATTCATCATTTGGAAAACAAACGAATTTCGAAAAAATCTTGAAAAAAAAATTCTTCTATAGGCCCATCACACGATATCGACATCAAGCCATCAAGCCATCAGTGTTGGCGTAATCGTCTATTTTTTCAAATGCAAACAAGGGTCATGAGGAACCTCATTTTAATGGTCATCGAATCGTCTTTCCAGCGATTTATTTCTACATCGTTTACTAAAACTGTTTATATTGTTTCATAAATTACAAATGTTTCACATTGGTCAATCATTGGCATCCTTTTTCAATGCAAATGTGTTAATTTTCGCGTCAATGATCATAATCATACCAGGTTCTTTTGATGCGAATAATGCGAATAAGCTATTAGAGTGGGTAACTATATTATTTCCGGTAGATTAGAAGTTTGCTGATATCATTTTTTCACAAAACACTGTTTTGGAGCACTCATCAACCGAAATAACTCCCAGACTCGTTGTTGGTTTGGCCGTTTGGCCATTTGGCATATTCAAAATTTCAAATTTGACGCTGCCCCACCAGTGATGAAACAAGATTGATGACATTTCCAAGCGCCACTTTTAAGCGCCCGGCGCATAGTGTTGAAATCAAAACGCCATTTCAATTTCGAATGCGCCACTTTGGCGCAAATGCGCCACACCTGGCAACACTGTGTGTGTATAAGAGTTACAGTATCTTGTTGGCCTGCTGCTGCTACACCCATGTTCATCTACAGACAAATTCATGGGCGGACACTGGCACAAAAAATACCGGTTAGGCGGTTATGGTGTATGGTTACAGACACGCGTAATGGTATTTGATTAAAACTGTTATTTTGGCTGGCTCATATATTAGAGTGATGGTAGATAATTATATTTTTCTATATACAAACGGTTAACTAAGTATAGCCTTTGACGCTTTCAAAACTCATCATAAAGTTGACGTTTTCCGAGGAATGTCATATCAAGTGACAGCATTGCCGCTCGTGCGCGGAAATAATGTTTATAAGTGACAGCATATTTGTGCTCGCATCCATCATTGTTCAAAACGATCTCATCAATCTGTTACATAATGGAAAATAATAGTGACAGTATGATTCATCTAACACATCTTCTGATGTAGCAGAAAGTGCGAAAATTGAGAATTTGAACCTCGTATACCAGAGTATCCTAAACTTGTATTTCTCAAATAAACACCAGTCCGTTGATTAAAAAGAAAAATAATTTGGTTCATAACGTAGGTATTATAATTGTGGGATAGACATAATTTTATGTTAGATGTTTGAATTATTGTACAGGGTGTCCCACTAAGGTCGGCGAGGTACGATATTATGGAAACCATAAACTTTAGGGCTCCGAGAAAAAAATATTGAGGACTAAATCGGTCAATAGAAATTGATGGAAAATATTTTCAAGTTCCTAAAATGACCGCTAGAGGGCACATCTACTATGACATAACTGAAAATTCAATTTTTCTCGGAAAATCACTATATCAAGGTACTGTTTCAATTACGGAAATAAAGAGTTCAGCAAAATTTACGTCAGTTTGTTCCCTTACTTTTTTTCATATATCGAAAAATAATGGTGGAGCAAGCTGTTGAAAAAATAATTTTTGAAATCGCTGCATCTTATACACCCTTGGTCCAAATTCGATCAACTTGGACTCGTTTGGAAGAGAATTCCACAATCATTCGAACGATTCATTCGATGTTAATCTCTAGTTCACACCGCGTCTACTAGAAGGCGTTGTTCTCCCAAGATTAAGTTTTTTCGAATTTTCTCGAAAAAATCAAATTGAATGCTATAAATTTCTATCATTACATTTGAATAGAATGAAATTAGCTACATTTTGGTGAAAACCGCGATTCGATATCTTCATACGTTTTTGAGTTATTCGCAAATATCTAATTTAACCTGAAAAAATCAAGTTTTTCGTTGAAAGAAATATTCTATGATTATATTATTATAATATTCGCCTGTGCTAGTGATTAAAACGGTTATTATTCAAATGTTCAGCATTTTGGTGCATTTGTGCGTTGATCTAATATTCCGTACTATAGCCAAAATAACAATTGATGTAAATGCCACTTACTGAAAATGAAGATGTGGATCCTACTAGTCAAGAACTAAACTGCGTTAACGGAAAGTGAGTTTCAATAATAACGAATAAAAGAATATCAAATACCCACTACATTCTGAAGCCATTTCTATTCAGCAATGTCATTACGGAAACACATCTCTGTCGACAAGGTGGAACAAAAAAATGTCCCAAAAATGTTCAAAATGCATTCCATTATTTTCAATGCAACTATTCAATCTTCATTGGCTGCTTAACACAGCTGTTTCAATTTCAGCTCTTGGAATGCTGGCAATACGTTTTTAGATCAACGCACAAATGCTCCAAAAGGCTGAACATTTGAATAATAACCGTTTCAATCACTAGCACAGGTGAATTGGATTGAATTACCTCACATTTCGCATGCAACGCATACTCACTGAAGAAAACGGAAATCATAGAATATTTTTTTCAGCAAAAAACTTGATTTTTTCAGGTTAAATTAATTATTTGTGAATAGCTCAAAAATGAATGAAGATATCGAATCGCGGTTTGAACAAAAATGTAGCTAATATCATTCTCTTCAAAAGAAATGGTAGAAATTTGTAGCATTCCATTTGATTTGTTTGAGAAAATTTAAAAAAACTGAACCTTGGGTGAACAACGCCCTCTAGTAGACGCGGTGTGAACTGGAGATCAACATCGAATGGCGCGTTCGAATGATTGTGAAATTTCCTTTCAAACGAGCCCAAGTTGATCGTATTTGGAGAAAGGGTGCAGGAGATACAGCGATTTTAAAAAATATTTTTTCAACAGCTTCCTCCACCATTATTTTTCGAGATATGAAAAAAGTAAGAGAACAAACTGACGTAAATTTTGCTGAACTCTTTATTTCCGTAATTGAAACAGTACCTTGATATAGTGATTTTCCGAGAAAAATTGAATTTTCAGTTATGTCATAGTAGATGTGCCCTCTAGCGATCATTTTAGGAACTTGAAAATATTTTCCATCAATTTCTCTTGACCGATTTAGTCCTCAATATTTTTTTTTCGGAGCCCTAAAGTTTATGGTTTCCATAATATCGTACCTCGCCGACCTTAGTGGGACACCCTGTATATAGTGAATAATTAATGAAATTAATGATTTATATGAAGAATATTATGAAATGAAAGTTAATTGAATGAATCATCAAGTTTTCTTGTCTAGTAACAGTGTTTGTAGAGAAAATATTGTGTGTATTTCGGGCACAAAGTGTCTTGCAGCTCTCGAAAGATTCGCTAACTGTCTTTTTCTGGCGGCAATCTATCACTTTGCGCCCTAAATCCACAAATAGCTATTTTGATACATGAGAAATCATGTTCCAAAATAGCACAGTGTAAAATTATTCATTCATCAATTGCAATTTTGTTCACGGTTAATATCGGATTTTTTTATTTTATTTGAGTATAGTTGTTTTATTATTGTTTTATTTAAGTGTAGTGTAGTGTGTGCTTTTTTCTATACCTATATACAAAATTCACCGAACAGTTGTATATTTACACAATTGAAAATAATGAGAATGGTTTATTTCAACATCATGTTGATAGAAAACATTTTTCCATGTGTCTATCTAGGTAATCACTTCCTGGAGAATATAATCAATTAGTGTGCAACTACCTGTCAAAAGAAGGAGCATTTGATATAGCATTAGTAGGTTTCTGTACTCGATAATTATTCGATAATTTCTACTAGCCCCAAGTGAGGCGAAATCAGCAAACTAGACCTTATACTTTCCATTTCAAACCCTTCTCAAGTTGACCCTTTCTTGTGTAGAGTCCCTGATATCAGACACTATACTCGGTTAAAAATTACTCAATGACATCTAATGAAAACGGTAGATATTGATGATGTATTGATCCGCCAAACAAAAAAATTTTGGTGATCAGCTGAATGAGTAAGAAATTCTGGATAATCGTTGTTTTTCGACAGTCGTGTAAATAACTTGAGGAAAGACAGTCCTATAAAGATGAAAGCCATTTCAAAATAATGTCAGAATAAGAATCTGACTTGGGTTAGTACGTAGAAGGGCTAAATCAAGAATTTTCCCGCATTTTTGATAATTTGAAATATAATGAGTTTTTTTTTAAAGCCATAAAGCTCTTAGGGGTATTGACTAGTGAATTATTTAGTTCGAGCTAGTACTTTCGAATTTAATAATCAGTTTTTTGTAGAATATGCCAATTGAGGGTATAAACTCACTTGTTCCATGTTCTATCAGAGTTTATTGCTGGGGTAAGTCGATTAGTAACTATGATTAGAAAATCGTGGAAGCTATGAGAGCTGTTTGCTAGTGCTGAAGCAGATATTGATCATGTTAATCTTCAGGTATTGATCAAAGCTGTTTTGGGTGCAAATATCAAGGGCATATATTTCCAGTGTGATCTTGTACGTATTTCAAGAGGCAGATTCAAAATGAAAAATCATCTCTTATAATAAAACTAAACTGAAACGTCTTGAAATTGCAATTGCAGTTTTGTTCCATCTACATTATTTTCCCTAATGTCGCCAGTACTCAGGTGCGCTTCCTCTGTATAATTATTCAACAGCAATTCTGTTAGCTCTATTCCTCCATAAAAACCATGAAATTACATACCATACAATCGCGATCAATTAACTACTTATTCACTATTATCATTATAGATCTTCGTGATGCGAGATGTTTAGTTCCTTCGTCACAGATATGATTTTGATTTGAGGTAACGATGAAGTTCCGTTACTTCAACTTTTTATATTTTAATTAGTATTATTACGCTAGCTACTTAGTTAGCTTATCAGGTAGTTGAATTTCCTATTGAAAAACTGGTAGATTCGGAAGATTTATTGATATGTTATTTTATCTTTTGAGTACATGAAAGAAAATGTTGATGCCAGCGAATAAATGTCGGAAGAGGATGTAGGTATTATATTTCATCGCTTGGCAATGAGTTTGGCAAATATAAGAATCTATTCGAGACCCGGAATACCAAAACTTTATGCAAAGTTCATCAGTTTCTGACGCTGAAGGGCGTTAAGAAGGTCCCTTCTAGGAGCTGAAGCCTCTTGAGGTGATACCTCAGAGGGCAGTGTCCAGTTCAGTTCACCAATTTCAAGTCTCTTGTATCCTGTTCTGTTTTTCTTGGCTTTATTTCACTGAGATTTTATTTCATCTGCTTCCCAGTCTCGAACTTCTTCTTTCATGTCGGTTTTGGAGAGTCTACAGAAGGAATTTTCGTTGAGGATTATTAGGATGTGCCTGCTCCTTCTTTGGCAGTCTGCTTCCTCATTGCCTGTAACTTCTATGTGACCTGGCACCAACATCAAAGTGACCTGGATGTTTAATGCCACTTGTTTTAGGGATTGTTTCCAAACTCTAGTCAGCTAGACTCATGAGAGTATAACTTCAGAGATGGAGCAGTTCTTTGCACGTACCATTGAAGCATTTTTTGCATTGGACCACACACGATCATCTCATAATGATAGAGTATTGTTGGTGATACTTATCGTTGATATTATCAAAAAGTGTTTAATGAAGAAAAAACAACTACGTGTTCAAGAAATCATATATGATATCATGAGAGTGCAAAGTACACATGAAAAATAGAAAAAGAATCGCTGAAATCGTTTTTCAAATGGAAACACTCGAATTATAATATGCTCGAATCCTTACACAATTTTGTGTTAATTTCATCCATTGATGATAGTCTGAAAAAGTAATCAAACTAATCCTCCCAATTCGATAGTATTACTAACTTTGCGAGCAGTTAAAAAATCTGCTTTCAGATTAACATACTTGGGTGGGCATATGTTTTTATCGAATATAACTGTCTCGTATAATGATTCATTGGAATATATATGCTTATAGTATTGTGAACATAAATTATGTTGAGCATTGAGGACTAAGCAAGTGTCTGGAGAAATTATTGTTATGTTAGACCATACCCACATCATGAGGTACTCGATTCAGTTATCGTTTTGAATATTCCACATATAAACTGGCAGCTAGAACCGCTATAAGTGCTCGGAATATGTAAATGTTTGCTTGTTGTCATTGGTATTTTTAAATCTATATCTAGTTATTTTGCATGAATGTCGTCAACTCAAACTTATTTTTACTTCATGAACGACGTTCCATGATATAGGTTTGAAGTCTGCTTTTCCGTAGTATACATAAAATTACATAATTTGATCGTGATAATAATCTGTGATGAGGTCCGATATATGTAGGTCACCACAATCTTTACGCAAGTGGAGTTATTTTTAAATCGAATATGCGAGAAACTGTTCATACTTTCAATATATTTTGATGAATTCAGCATCTGCTGGAACTTGTATCGCGGATTTTGATAATACCTATACAGGATGTCTTATAAAACAAACTGAGAACCATATAACCAACTTATTTATTCTGTATCCAGTTCCAAAGAATGAAAATAAAACAAAAGAAAGACAAAATGTGCAAGCATTTTATTGAAAATGACCATAATAGACGATTGTTATTTTTACTTTATCGCACAGGAAAATAATCTTCTCAGATGAATGATGAATGTAAGTGCGTTTGACAACCACGGCATTTTCAAGAGTGATATTCATCGCTACTAGAACCAGGAAATTACTATAATGATCGTAGGAAATAACTTTCAACAGAATGAAGGTATAGTTCAATGGTTTGGTATGGCATTTTTGATGATACATCAACAATAATTATAGGACCGTTTCCACTGACTGCTGAAACATGATAGATCGATAGAAGACTTTACAGCTACCAAAAGTCAAGGTCAAGGTAGGATTCAAGAATATTAGAGTGCAACGTCAACTGCTTTTAGAGAGACAGACATTGTGGCTATATTCCACATATATTATGTTAAGAAATAAGATCGTTCATTTAAAGAAAGATGAAAACAGTCATAATTTCATTCGAGTTTTTGTGATCTATTCGAAGCAATTGTTCATTTCTAGGAAAACCATCGATTCTTCTATCTATCAAGCAATCTTTCAGTATAAAAATGTATTCCGTAGTTCAACAAAAATACTACGAACACGTGGTACATCATGGAGGAAATATGTCAATAGAAAATTCACGGCTCTTATGTAATATCTATGTTGTCCATTGTAGGATAAATATCTTACGTTAACAAATAATATTACCAAACTGTCTTGATAGTTTCTGGTTGTGAGTCAAGGTGGACTGGTAATTTAATAGTGCTGGTGGGTAGGTATACTGGCAATGGCATTTGTTTTTCGTTTCAAACAGATGATCTCATATTCCAATGTAAGTTGACCACAAATATGAGAATAAAGATTATATAAGGAATCGATGTGGTACAGAAGTCCTAATTTGTGTTCTGTTGTTGTGTTAAATGTCATTTTTATCCGAACCAGAACTTTGACCGTTCACTCAAATTTATGAAGTTGAAACTCAACTCAATAATATCGTATATAAAATATTTAAGTATGATTTTGTAAAAAAAATTAAGATCAGTTTTCTCGCAGGATTTTATGAAATATTATAATTGATGTGTTTCTATATGCTTCAATTATTTCTATCATTGAAGAAGTGATCCCAATAAATAATGTTATATCTCAGTGCCAATTTACTACTTACTTTAACATATATCAAAGGAAAATATTGAATAGCAGTATATTCGTATAAGTACATTAGAAAATAGAAGTTATTATATTGACACCATCAATATCTTATCTCATGGAGAAAATCGAAGTCCTTAACTGATTTACGAAAAATTATCACTTTTTATAAAAGTCATATTCTGTTCACACAAAGCTCAAGTTATTAGCATCACCTCTGGGTTAATCAACCCGCAACCTCATTCATCTTCGAATTATAAATAGAGTTGTTTCATTTGAACCACAAACCATACGCCCAGAATAATAAAGAAACGAAATTATGACCAGGTCATCAACATTCAGGATTCAGGGATTCAGAGATTGTGGTAGAAAATATTTGATACATTGTACACTATTTTTTGACAAATATATTCGTACTTTTTTGGGCACAAAATGATGCATTGTTATTTATTACGTTGAAACAATAAAATGTTTCTAATATATTGAATTATTACCTACATATCAATGAATTTCTCAAACATAAAATTGATCCAAATTATGTTCATCAGCTCAAAATTCATGATTTGGGTTAATGAAGAGATGAACACTATATTTGCCTCGATATTGAGAGTAGTTGGGTCCATGAATTTGGCTGAAAAATGACGTCGCCTTGGTTGACGCCTATACTTCTGAAGTATAAGGGTAATTACATTTTTATTTTGTGATCAGCGACATTTCTTCTTTGTGAATATATATAGGACCAACGAACGGCAAAGTAGTGGCAAAATCTTTCCTGATGTCTGGAACCTCCAAACTTTGAAGAAAATTACGACACCCATGTCATATTTCAATATTCATAACCTGTTTATCTCGTCTATCTCATTTTTGATTGTTTCGATTTCATTTTCAGATTCACAATAATCGAATGAATCTAGTTCATTTCAAACAATCAAATACACCACTATTCTCAAATTAGTTGAAATTTATTTATTGAATCAAAATTTCCGATATGATGAATGCGAATTTCAAGCTAGATTTAGGCTTCTAGGTTCAAGGTCGAAGTCGCAGTTGACAATTTTAAACCGTATAATCAGCGAGTCGTTTTGTTATATGAACAGTGACCAGAGATAAATGAATGAGCGATATATGTGAGGATCATGTGAGGATATAATAATATGTCATGTGAACATAGCAATTTCCAGAACTGGATGAGTAATCTGGAGATTCAAAACTGATCGAGTATAAAAGTTGGAAAAACTATTATGAGAACTTTTTTCGGCATACTCATCCAGTTCTGGCAGTAACTATGGTCACATCGATCATTCATCATGTAGTTAATTCAAATTTATTTACTTCAACCATTCATTCACTGTTGATGATAATTCGAGTCGCTGTATACGATTGAAAATTGTCCATTGCGACTTCTACTTCAAGCTCACTATAAGGACGAGAACTTGACTCAAGCACATATGATGTCGAGTGTAAAAGAATGGCTCCTCTAGCTAAATTTCACCTAGTGCTCATATCTAATGATGCCTCTGATTACTTAGTGACGATCTTTTGAGGGAACGAACCCGAATCATCATCACTACGTACGTGCAAAAGCGCTATCAAAATCCTCGTTTTCCCGCTCTTCACCGTGATGGTGCTTATAGTGGTTGTTTTGGCCATTGCATCTTCCAAAACTGGATGAGTACTCTGAAGAGAAATCTCCAAACTGATCAAGTATTACCTATATTCTTGAAAAAATTTCAGGCATATGAATATGACATATAACACCTCGCATAACAAAGATTGTAAGAAGGAAAAATAAAGGGAAATTGAGATTTTTTTCAGGTTAGGTATAGTCATCCAGTTTTGAGAGCTTCCATGTGTCATATGAGGTATATATTGACCATTTATCCATATCTGCAGCAAATGAGAATTTTTTCAGGATACTCATCCAGTTTTGGAAGTAACCATGGTCACATGACGAATATTGACCACTCATCTATCTCTGTAGCAAATTCAAATTTATTTATTTCAACGATTCGTTCACTGTTGATGACAAGTCGAGTCGCAAATTCACACCTAACATTATCGACCAATCAAAAGCCTATATTTTGTATTGTTACCATAGCAACTAGAACAATTTCCGGACATTTTCTTCTCATATATCCTTAGGAGATGGAGCATGGCATTACACTTGACGTTTATGGGTTAAATTCGGTTAATTTGCATTCACATCATTTAACTTCGCAGATATAGAGTACCACTTCGAGTTTCTTGTAAGAAATTCCATTTCTACCAACTCAAGTGGAATGAAGTTAGTCTAGATTAATGGTTTGAACTACCAGCAGCTACCTTATTATTATTTCGCGTCACTGAAATATTTTGTATTTTATTTAGTGTAATCTTTAACTGAAGACTTGGTGTGCAATTTTCTTAGCGAATACCACTCTAACTTCAATGAAAAACTGAAAATTCTTTCTCGACCACGAATATTTTTTACCCAGGTAACACATACTTCTCTGGGAGATATCTGAGAGGTCATGATTGCAAAATCCCAAAGTTATCACAAACATGCCCTTAGATAGAAATTCTTGCTGTGAGATCCCAAAGTCCTCTCGAAGGTAACCGGGATACGAAATTCCTACTGCGAGTTCCTCAAGTTTTCTCAAACGTTCAGTTAATTAGATATATCCACAGCGAGCTCCTGAAGTGATCTCAAAGGTGAACTGGACAAGGAATACCTGATGCGATTTCCTGAAGTTATCACTATCTTATCCTGAACCAGAAATTATTAATGCGAATTCCTCAAGTTTTCTCAAACATGATGATCTTATTTGCCAGCTCTTGAAGTTATCCAAGATATACCTTAAGGTACAAAATAAATAAATATAAATATATAACTCATCATCCTGAGAAATGAATCGATAATCTATACCAATAATCAATAATCATCTGGGAAAAAAATCATAAAATAAATCATTCAGTTATTATTCATATGAAATAATATAGGTAATCTCTTCGCTATAGCACAGACTAACCAGCTGGTTAATCTGTGGCTATAGTAGGTCATGATACATTCGATTTCAGTTGTCATTTCTTCCCTCACATATTTTTTATTAAAACTAAGTTTCTATGTGGAAATAACCGCTATCACACCCTCGGATCTGGATATTTGAATCACCCGCGCACCGAAAAGCATCCACTGCTGCTTCTCTGGTAACAGTATTATTGGTGATTCTGCGACATTGCCGCCTGGTCTTTGATTCAGTACAATTAAGAAAATTATGTTCGTCTTCAACTGGGAATAATTTTCAAGATATTCGTGTTCTCGAAAAAATGTCCAGCAGATAATTTGTTGAATTTCTAGTGGTAATATAAGTGAAAATTGTCCATCGTGACAGAACTTGAGTCAAGCACATGTTGGGTGTAAAAAAATTGCTCCTCATGGCGCCTGGTACATTCTTTAGAGGAAAAACATCCGAATTATCATCACAACGCCTCTCATTTAAAGCTCAGTATAAGGACCACAACTTGACTCATATTATGTCGAGTGTCTAGCTAAACTTCGCCTGGTTCTCATTTGCCCCATGATGCCTCTCATTACTATGTGACGTTATTTTAAGGGAACGAACCCGAATCACCATCATTACGTACGTGCAAAAGCGCTATCACAATCCTCGTTTTCCCGCTCTGCACCGCGATGGTGCTTATGGTGGTCGTCTTGGCCATGGCCGAAGAAGCCAAAAGCTCCCCTTCCTCCCGCGCACCATCCTCAGCCGGTCCTCTGGATTCCATCTCGTCGTTCACCAGCGGCACATAACTCGCGACCAAATTTGCGATCCGCCTTCGTTTCGGGACTGTCCGCGACCGTTCTCGTTCTCTCGTTTGGATGCCGGAGTCGCGGGCGCACTGACTGAGTCAAGTGGCGCGCCAAGCAGGCGTTGAATGCCCCGGCACCGAGACTATGGAGATGACCATCACGATTGGGCGGTACTCCGGTGGTACTCTGGCTGGACGGGTGTGCGTAACGCGGCGGTTCACCTACTTTGCGTGGATGGTGCGACGTTTTCGCTTCAGTACGTGTGTCCAGTTTTCGATGCATTTGCACGATATCTCGGTTGTCTTTGGGGATAGAGGGTTGCGGTTTTCACATTACCGTCCTACTTTTTTGTGACAAAAACATTGGCGAAAACGAAACTTTCATAGCGCGCCTCGTTTTCGAGATACAAGGCGAAATTGAAAATATGGCATTTTGGGACCACCCCTGTATCTCAGCTATGTTTCAATTTGTAGGAAAAGTGAAAACTGTATCTGAGACAACTTTCTATGTCGAATCCATTGGCGTAGTCAGATTTTTCAAATGAGCTGTCATTTTTTAGATATAACCCAAAGTTATGTTTTATTAAATGGAACACTGTGTATAGTCATGACAAATATTACTTTTGAAATAGATTTTTCGGCACAATGATCAATCACAACTAAAATTATTATTTTATATGAGTAGTTAAACTATAACTGATTTATTGATTCGTCAATTAGTCATTGAATAATAATTTTAAACAAATAATTTTCATTCTAACCTATCTGAATAACATTGCCAAAAAATCCATTTCAAAAGTAATATTTGTCCTGACTATAGCCATAAAAACTGAAAATTATCCGAATAAAGGGCTAATACTCAGGAGATCAGATAAGTTATATATATTTTTGGAAAGTGCGAAGCATTTATGTTTCAAATATTGGAAAATATACAGAGTGTTCCTTTAAGAAAACATAACTTCGGGTTATATCTAGATAATAATAGCTCTTTTCAGAAATCTCACTACGCCAATGGATTCTACGTAGTAAGGTTTTCGGGGAGTTTTGAAAATTGGTGATTCCATAGATTTCGATGCGCCCTTTCCGAATTTCAACTTTGCCGACTCGTATCTTCGACGCTTGAGCCGTCATATTGGAAAAATGGCGGCTAATAGCAGTTTTTTAGAATATCCCCCGTCCGACTCGTTTTAAGATAAAAACATCTATATACAAAATTGAACTAGAAGTGATTTGCTTCAGTTTATGTATCAGCAGTTTGTTTTTCTGGAATTGATAGTTTTGGCGATAAAGCACTGCAAAATATGCATTTCCACAATACCTTGGCGCCTAATAGAAGTTTTTTCATAATATCTCCTTTGCAACTCATTTTACGATAAAAAAATTCATATACAAAATTAAGCTAGACAAAATTTTCCACAATATGTATCAACATTTTTTTCTGAAATCAATAGTTTTGGCGTTATAGCGGCGAAAAGTATACTTCAATATGCGTTTAGGCGGAGGAACCATTTCCATAACAACTTGGCACCTAATAGCAGTTTCATTACAATATCTCCTTTTTGACTCATTTCACGATGAAAACATCAATATACAAAATTGAAGTAGAAAAAATTTACTATAATTAATGTATCAACATTTTTTTTTCTAAAATGAATACTTTTGGCGTTATAGCGCCGTAAAGTATACCTACTTCAATATGCTTTTTGGTGAATGTTTCGAAAAATCACTCTCTCAAATAAAAGTATGTCTTCAAGGAATACATACATAATATTTTGTTAAACTTTTTTGTGGGATACTTCTAATGGGAAAAGCCGATTCATGAAGGAGTTGAAAAAGAACTTACCTACATGTTTTGTGCTCGATTTTTTTTGAGAAATCAGATGACGAAAACGGCACATTTCTTGAACCGATTAAAACATAGGTCTCAGATACCATGCTATGCAAGGTTCATCCTCATTGGAGTGTCATACTCTTCTGATATTGAATATATTAGCGAAACATTGTTGTCATATAAACAGAGATGTATCACACATGTATTTTGTCACATTATCGATACATGTTGGAAACTTGATCGATTATGAAGAATATATAATACAGATACATAATTTGTAATTATGTGAAATGAAAAAATGTATCAGGCAGTCGCTGTCATACTAATCCCATTTATTTATATAAATCGATGAGATTTGATTAATAATACAGAGTTTCCATGGCCACCTTCCGGCTCCATCATCAGATCCGTTTCATGTCCATACAATAATAGGTTTGTTCTTGCAACGATTTAGAATAGTTTGCAATCGTCCGGAGCATGCGCATACTGATATAATAGACGTATTAATCAGTATGCGCATGCTCCGGACGATTGCAAACTATTCTAAATCGTTGCAAGAACAAACCTATTATATTGCATTGTCATCCGATTAACGTGTGCATGTAAAATTTCAGAACAAACGGAAACCGGCAAGTGCGATGGGTCAATATTGATTACACTATATTTCGGTGGAGGAACATTATTTACCTAATAAAACCTAATTTTGTCGCAATTTAAAAAAAAAACGTAGTATTTTCCGAGACCACCAATTTGACATCAGATGGAATTCGGCTTCATCCCCTCTTTTTTAAGCGCCTCAGAAAACAACTCATACCCATTCTGTTGAGTTCTGGTATGAAAGCATGAACTTCCACTTCAGTGAATTTTATTGTATCCAATCAAAATTATGTAAACAAGAAAATGATACTATAAACTTAATCTTCATCTCATCAAATCCCCAAATCCGAATACTACAAATAAAAAAACGGTTTCAAGTTGTGAAGTAGTTTGGCTTGTACGGAATCAATTGATTATTTTGAGGAAGGTTAACGTGACTCTTACACATTATATTGTTTCACAACAAACGTCAGTTTGAGGGCAGTTCCATTATATACCTCATTTTTATCTTTATGAAATTTGAAATTTTTTGAGTCAACTATAAAATTTCACATCTAGCAAGTAGTGCCAAGAAATATTCTAAATAAAAACGGTCATGTTGCTTGTTTGTTCACTGAAGTATGCAAGTTGTTGTATCACTTACCATAACACCCAAATAACTATTTCAGTTCCTGAGATGATGTATTTTTGATAGCATTGCGATGAAACGTATCGCTGTTCTGTTAAGGCATGCAAAACAAAAAGAAAATGAAACACATCCAAAAACTCATAACAATATAATATATTACAAACTTCAAAAAATAAAAGATAAAATATACCAGAATTGGTGATAAAAAATATGCATCGTGATGCGAATACAAGAATAATTAATTTACAATGAAAAGGATCTCTACTTTTACGCAAATAGTTTATGCTCTAATGCATACATAAAGTTGTGGGAACTGTTATATAATATCAAAATCAGTTAACATCGTCAATGAGAACTTACCTGTTACGACAATAATCTTTTAGTAACTGAACTCAAACGCAGATTAGCATGTATTTATATGGAACGACATATTATTATAATTCAGAAATTGCCCTAGAAACTTTTGCAAATTTTTATCACCATTTCATTCCATAATCAACAAATTATATAATTAGTAGAATTATATATGCACGTGCATGTTAGGCTTTCTACAACGAAATAAAACTCTCAATAAGGCAATAAAATAAAAGCTAATTAGGTAGCTGAAAATTTACAAGTGACGATTGTAATTGAAGTATTCAGAAATATACCGTTATCTTCAACAATATTTGAGTATTAGATATACATATTCACAACGTCCCTATGATGTAAATCAGGAGGTTGCAATAACCAATTATCAAAATATTTTGCAGTTGCATTGACAATTTGACGAATCAATAGGAATAATTATTCATCAGGAACCAGCTTAGATATAGTGATTCGTTGATTTTAATAATTTCAAACTCAATTTTGATTAGCAGAATAACTGACAACGAAACTACAAATATATTATTGATTGTAGTTTTTATGTTGTCTCTTAGTTAAATCATTTCATTTATAGGTATCTCATATCAACAATCAACAAATGCTAAAAATATGTAACTACTCCATATCATAAAGTAAACAAACGCACATTCATATTGTATATTCCTCAAGATAATTCTTTTACTCAGACTTGTTGGCCTTAAACAATCGGACTAGTCTTTCAATATAACATGTGAAACCATTTGATCTACGAATACAAACAATCTCTCGATTTAGCAGCTGAAATCATTACGTGAGTTTGTATAAACAATTATTTCTATCGTGTTGAGGCATCATAAATGTGGGCGGGTTACGTCATTTTCAAAAAATATGATAGCTCACTCCGTAATTGATATCTAATATTTCCATATCCATTCAACTCTCGGTTGCAACTAGCTCGTAATTAGATGCGGTTTGTGTTGAAGGGTTGTTTTTATGACCAACTCCTTTTATATTTATGCTAGTTGTATCAGAAAGTTCAGAGTGAGGTTATCATTTTCGACTTCTTGAAATCACCAGAAATCGGTGAGATTTTCTGAGTATACCTCTTCAAACCTGCTCTGTAGCACAAATTAGAGAATCTTACAGATGAGACACTCCGCCCATTTTGTTTGATGTACCGACATCCGTTTTCATTGACCTTCGGACCTTTGAATTTTGCGCATAGCATGTCGTTGTCATCGCTGGAACTACTGATGTGCAATGTTGCCATTTTAGTAATGCATAATCAACACCAATGTATAAAATCTGTGATCACTTCTGAGTGATTTATTATGAACAAGTTGTCATCATAAATTAGTGTCTATTAGGAATAAGATGGATTCTGAATGAATTTTACGATGAAATTGGAATATTTTGAATGTAACCTTTATTGTCATCAGGAAAAAACACAATTCAGTTATCTAATGAATGATCAGAATCTAAATTCCTCAACTTGACATTTAATATGTATAGCAAAATTGGTGATTTTTTCATCAAATGGAAAAGTTTGATCGACGTCAATAAAAGTAGTCACAATTGTTCGTCCTTTGGAAAACAATGTGAATTGATATTTCCTGATTTATTTGAAGGTAATGATTGGCAATAAACATATTATTGTACCTGATTCACAATCCAGATAATGAAGATATTCACCTATGATCACTGGTTGTTTAATTCGTGCTGTGATTATCCTTGAAATCTTTATTACTTTTCGTTTTGAATTATAGTTTGAAATAATTTGTTGTACATTATAAGAACATGAACTCATCCGAAATATTGGATCGTAAATCGTGTAAAACGAAAACATCTGTAACATAAGCAACAAAATGATGACAACGATGTTTTCGATGAAAACAAAACACGCGATCAATATTTCAGCGCCTGCGCATATCTATGACTGGACCTTCAAATCTTGCGCTTTCGACATCTCTCTCTTATTTTATTCGCTCTTTCTCATCTGTGAGGTTTTCCAATCTGTGTCTATACCTTAATATTTTTTTATTCGTCTTATTCGCGATAAACATTGACTCAATTTCAATACTCCTCCTTTTCAGAACTGATTTTTCAATAAGTTTCAAAAAAACGAACTTGCTCTGTTTCATTCACACCCCTCCCCTATATAAAACCCTTGATGGCCTGCTTCGTGACCTTCCGATATCCCCCCCACGTCCCATCCTCAACACAACCTACCTCCTTCATCCTCCCCTGCAACCCCTCCCCGTCCACCGCGAAGGGGATCGGTGCCTCCCCTCCATCTTGGCTCCCCACCACAATGGCCTCCTCGCGTTTAGTCACCCCCTCCACCCTCTCATCTCCGACTGTCTCCGAAGTCAGCACGAACGAGGACACCCCGAGGCGGTGGGACTGGCGCACCTTGATGTGGGTGGTCTCTGTGACCTCGCGCGCCACCTTGAAGAAATAATAATAATGAAAAATGAAAAAAAAAAACATAAATTGGACGAAAACTATCAAACACAGTTCGAATTTGAATGTCTGGTAGACCACGAGCAGAAAACACCTACTTTCCTGGCGAATACCACGCAGATCAATGAATTATATCTGCTCGTCAACGATTCACACTGTGAATGCAGACAGAAATGTTTCTTTCATCCTAAGACGTGATAAAGTTCACATCGTGACAGGCACGCTCAACAACCTACAGACCGGTTTCGAGCTTATTGGCCCTCATCAGTGCACGGTAGAGACCCTGAGATCTCCACTCGAAGCGGTGCCTATCCCAATGCGATCTCCGTCAAGCCTATTTCACGGCACTGAGTAACTAAAAGCACCCCTATGTTGAAAAAATATATAAAATTCAATATCCTGGTGAAAACTATTAGGTACTCCTAGAAGTGGTCCGTATCCCAGAATAAGCTGATGTTGGTCTCGCTTCTTCCACCCGTATATTGGGAAATCCCAAACTCGAAATTCGGGATACATGAATACATATTAATATTAGACAATAATATTCCATGAAATTATGAAACAAATGTCGAATTGAAATAAATGAATAATCAAGTAATATAAAATTATTGTTCTTCAAACTCCGAATAATAAACCCACTAGAATAGTAACCTGTCAAATTGTCTGAAGCCAACATGAAATTCGTATTCGTATGTTTTCCCCCACAGAGGTTGCCACATCGTATAACATTTGAAAGTGATAATTATCCCAAGATCACATTTTTCAAAGTTCTCAAATATAAATATCCTTCAGTGGGTTGAGTCAGATAAGTTTATAGATAGCACATCTTTCTGAAGATTGCAGTATTTTTGGTGAATGCGCCAACGTCGCTTATTTCGTTCAACTGATAATCAACCGAACGATGACAGTAACAGCGCGAAACGTCTCGTTTTCAAATCAAATTTCCAGTTTTGTGTGAACATTTTAATAGGATTCTACTCATGAACTTCGTTTATTCTGTTTAATTCGAATTTAAAAAATTAATGAAATGCTGTGGAACGTGTAAAAGACAATTCAGAAGTGGTGACCAGAACACAACATTTCACTGGTGAGTTACTCAGTGTCGTATCATTCGTTGTACAAACATTATTTACACATCCAAGTATGCAAAACAATTTGTGGTAATTTGAGAACATCCACGGGTTTCCCCGAGATCAAAAGTTAGAAGATATATGGAAAAATATATTTCTAGAGACGCTAGAGTTTGCTCACATCATTTTACTACAAGTGATAAAATGGTTGGCCCAAGTGTTAAGAAAATGCTCAGAATAGTTGATGAGGCTATATTTAGTGGAATCGAAAGGTAATAACGACATGTTTGATTTTTCAAGTTCGAAAATTGAAAACTTTTCATGACAGTGACAGTGAATTGAATCTATTATCAGTCGAGTAATAAATTTAAGATATATATTTCAGAAAACTAGTAAGTCAATTTATTCAAATTCAGATCCTGCCAAGATAGCAAAACACTGGCACTGGGGGATTCTGTTGTTGCTAACCTTGTCTTAGAATGAGGAATGATGAAAAGAAGACCTGGTGGCGCTACTCTCCAATTGTTTCGGCATAAAAATCCTTGATTTGAAACTATTGAATTCCAGCTCGTTACGTGAAAATGTAACAATAGAGGCGCTACCATCCAAAGATATTTGAAAAATTTACAACACATCAATTTCGATACATATTCGCATTGAACCAATTGAAAAATTGCTATATGAAACTATTAGAAACGATTAGACGTCATTCATAATCAAATATTCCCACTTTTGTATTGACACCTGCAGTAACCTGTAAATTTGGTTCAAAACATGGCTAAACTTGGCGAAATTTATCCACGCAATGTCACGTTAGACAAGTTTTATCGAAGTAGGCGAAATCAAGAGATTTGGTACCAGTCACAGGATAGGAATTGAATTCACCTCTATATCCATCCATCTCTGAATGAGGTAATCAGGAAACCGTAGTAACTAATTGAGATGTTGGCTTCAAACAGCTACTGTTGCAAGGATTGTTACTTATTCATCTGGTATGATCGAAGTGTTCAAATCTCATTGATTTATACAAAACAATAAGATAACAGCATATGACACCCCGAGATAACATACGTTTACATATCAACAGAATATCATAAATGAACTTGCTACGTATTATAGTCAATACAATTTAAAAAAAATGTAAAAAAAAATAATTAGGAGAATTTCTCAAAAGCAGAACCAACGTCCAGGGCCGGATTATCCATAAGGCTGATTAGGCAACTGCGTAGGGGCCCCGCACCGACTAGGGGCCCACGGGGGCATAATTGATGTTGAACGCTCCAAGAAAAAAACGTTTCATTTGGTTTCGTCCTTGACATTTCCGATTATTAACATTAACATAGAAAAAATGATGAATGCCGGGACAGATAACATCGTTTGAATTGATTTTTGATACAATGGTACAATCAACTTTTCCTAATGTAATGATAGCATTGCAAATATATAGAAGTCTGAAGAAATCAAATGCCACAAGTGAACGAAATTTTTCAAAATAAAATTAATAAAAACTGCCTTCGTTCAGAAATATCACAGAACCGTTTAAATTAATTGTTGATAATGGCGATTGAAACTTTCAAGATGATTTTAACGATTTTGTATCAAAAAAGTTACAAGAATTGCTATTCAAACTCATATTGTACCTACTTCACAAAAATATTTTCTTTGATTGTGAAAAAATTTTCCTGATCAAAATCATTTCAATGAAAGCAAAAAGCAGGAGTCGATCTGATCGACTCGACTATTCTAATAAAAAAAATATATTTTGAAAAGTAAGAAAACGGTAAAGGAAAGGGCCCCCGAGACTTACATTGCCTGATAATTCTTGAGAGCAATCCTAGTAATCCCAACTGCGAAAAAAGTTTCCTTCAATATACCATTAGGAATATATACCAATCTGAAAATGACATTTCAGTTAAAGTAGATAGTACTATACTTCGAAGTACCTAATCTTCATTGATTTAAAAACAAGAAATCGCAGGTGATGTATTCACTATTCCTTATTGTGATTTCAACTTGAAAATTATAGAACAATCTGTCCGAGAGGATATTGAAAATCACTGTCAGCAGTTCTTAACAATATATTCAGAAATATTTACTATCATCTTAGTAAAATTAATCTCAGAAAATGATGAATTGAACTAATCCAAATGAAATTGAATAGATATATCGACAGTTTACATTTTTTTCACATTCAAAATACATGATTTGCATACTAAACTGATCTCAGCCCCGATAGGGTTAATCCGGCAACATCTGAGACACACAAAAATCACCCCACCTTGCCGGGAGGCACCTCGGGGGAGGGCCTCAGCACGTCCCCCGCGGGCGGCAGCTCAGGCAGCCCCACCGCCAGCACCATCTTGTCTTTGGAGACGCTTCCCCCCGCGGCAGCGTCCCCTTTGCCGTACTCCCACCAGGGGGAGTAACGGTGCTCGCACTCCGAGGCGGTGTTGTAGGAGGAGGAACGGGAGTGCTGCAGGGTGCATTCGGAGGCTGTGAGGAATTCGTCGTCGGATTTGTTGAGGTCGTCCGCTTTTGATTTCTGGGGGGAAAAATCATGATTGTGTACTGTGATATCGACTGCGCGAAAGCATTTTTTTTATATGATTTTCCTATATCCAAGACCAGTGGGATGATTATTGAACTTGTTTTACCTCTTTACCAAAATGATTTGAACATGTTTGTATGCTAAGTGACTAAAAACCATTACGGTTGTCCACGGAAGGTGGCTCGCCCCTATAGAGTATTTTAGAATGCTGTCAAATTAGACCTGCTGGACCAGAAAAAACATAACCACACATATTTTCGCTGTCATTCGAGTTGATTTTTTTTCTGTTGGAAGTATTTAAAATCAGTTCTTGAGACATGTTTGGTCCCGAAAGAGTCAAAATACTGATGATGTCCAAGGAGGCAACTTGCATTGGACACAATTCCACGTCAGTTTCCACTTCATCATTTTTAATAACATAGGGATCAACGGAATTCATGACTCTTATTTTATCGATCCCTATATCACTCTGCAGCTTCACTACCAGAATTTTCTGAACCCAATAAATATTTACTTTTAGGTACCTTAACAAGCCATGAACGAAATAATCTTGAAAATATCTGGTACATCAGCAACTAACTTTCCTGTTTACTGAAATTTACTTTGTATTGACAAAATTTGGCGCCATGTTTGGTCCTTAGGTCACATTACGCTATAGATACGGTATCCAGGTTATTCATTTGGTAGGTCCAGGGGGATTTAACGTACTGCCATTGATTGATCGTTGTAAAATTTTGACCATACATATGTATATATTGTATCACGTGATATCATTGTACTTTTTTACAGACCCCTCTAATACCAAACAGATACTACATGATGCCGGATCTAGCGTAAGCCTTCATGATCTAAGGTTTGGTCCAACAAGGTCACGTGTTCTAAAATGCTCTATAGGTAACTTATAAGGATCCGCTTAATGCATAAAACTACATTTTATGAAAAGTAACTTTAGTTACTGAAACATCTGGTATTTTTTCAGTTTTTTGTCTCCATATTACATTCAAAATACAACCATATGTATAATTTGTTACTGTTTACAATAAAAAATTTTTCGTTTTCAAAATAATTTGTTCATTCTAGAGGACTATGGATACGTTCAAATAACTAATTTCAGTCCTAAAATGTTTGTGAAAATACAACTTCAATGTCTTAGATCATAATGTTTCAGTTTCGTGATGTTTGATGTTGAAGCTCAAATTACTTTTTTCAAATGTTGAATTAGAAAAAAAAGCCGTATTTTGTTACGAATGATTTGATACCTTACTCTATGTTTGTATTCTAAATTTTATATGAAGTAAAAAAACTGAAAATATACCAAGTTCATATCACTTCCAGTGAATCCGAAATTTACATGAAGTTGAATTAGATACTTGTCAAAAAACGTAGTTTTATGCATTGAAGAGATCCACCGAAGTTATAAGGGCGAGTTACCTTCTGTGGACACGCGGTATACCATTCCGGTCGACATTATATCTTGGTTTGTGAGCTGATCAACAAAATCCAACTTGATGTTATTCAAGATATTATTCTGAAACCCCTCGAAACCTCTGAAGTTAATAATTAGTGGTGGAATCATTATTCAAGTCGAAAATCCTTCACGAATTTTGTTATAAGAGGTGAGAGTGAACAATTGATCACAAAATCCATGGATAGTTTTATATATATATATATCTTGAATGAGGCAATGTATTTAATGTGAATGCTTATGACTGATTCACTTTGTATGTCTATAATCTAGATGATTCAAGTCATTCAACTAGATCAGAAATATAACCGGTCCAAGAACAATGCCCTGTGGAACACCATAGTCAAATGGATTCACACATAATTATTTTACTGGTATTACTCAAATATGAGGATAAATATAGGTTTTTGTCGCGTTGCAACCCGAGTTACCTACACTCTGTACCTACAGACGTACCAATGAAATCTAACTCGAATTTCAAAGTCGAAGATTGAAGATTCACATTATGGTAATCCAAAATATACACATTCCACGTTGATTGTGATTTATTCATATACCATTGTATTCGAAAGCAACCTGAAGACTTGAAACATTCTTAGTGGAGCTTTTTACGGTAGGTACATTTACATAAGCTCAAGCAGAGGTGGGCGCTTCGGTATATTTACTTTGAAGAAACAGCATTGATTTATTTATAAAAAAAACTTGACAATGAACCTAGACATTATATGGCGAACCGTGACACTTTTGAACCTTATTTTGATTTTGGCGGCGGTATAACCATCAAATTATAACTATATAATAGTTATTGTTATGCATACCATTCCTTCTAGATCACATCTATTATCTACCATTTGTTTTTTGTGATTTTATGGTAATGGTCATATTATGTGAGCATTCATACTGTGTCAAATCAAGAAGTTGCCTGTGAAATATATCAGAACTGAAAAATAGTGATTATATAACCATAACTTCTCGTATAGACTGGGATGTGAATGTTTAAAAATAATGTGGATTCAAATATGTATCTCAATTACAAATTTTTTCCTAATATAATTCTTACAGCCAAAATGAAGCACGAGGAATGCTTCGAAACAATAAATGATTTTTTTATACATTCGAAAAATGTTATCTGATCAGGGATCAATGTATGTGAATCTAGAATCTCAATATAATATATGGTGATATTGGTGATAGTTATAACAGCACATATCGTGTGATTTTGATAAATATTTTGTTGAAAATGAAAATTGTATCGTTTATAAATAAAAAGGTTCGTATTCGTTCCTCTCTGTTATGTATTATGATTTTTCATTCGATCAAAATATAGATTGTAGATTTGTGAAATACACACCCAAGATAATTCGCAATAGTTTAAGTAGCTAAACTGCTTTTGAATGGATGATTTATTCGTTACTTCTATATTCCACATACATAATTATATATCATATTCTAGCATGAAATCCATGATCAAGAATTATTTGTGTTTCGTGGATGTTTACAATAATTCTTTCGAGAAGTAGACGAATCAATTGAAATATTTCTCTTATACATTTCCATTGTTTCAGTTGTTATGTTCTGACTCACAGAGCAATAATCTGATGTACTGTTGAAGAAAATAAAATACAATATCCATTGCGATGGCTTAATAATTATGTGGAATTCACTAATTTCCTTCAATTAGTATGATATTCATTGATAACAATATAAATAATGAATTCAATCGTAACTTTCTTATTATGGATAATTATCGATTTATCATACCAGAAACATATAGAAAGTTATATATCTACGGTACTCATTAATATGTATTGCTCCCAATCAAACGAATCTCATTCCTTTTATCATAATAAGTTAAATTTGAATGTTATATTCGACAATCATTATCGGTATCGCAAAAATCACTCCTTTCACGCAAATTTTGCCATTTACTAGTATAAATACCCGAGTTTAATCAGTCTCAATCACAGTCAACCCAATCTCTCCAACAAATACTCATAGGTACACCAGCATCATGAACTGTGGAGTCGTAAGTACAAATTAACCCTAATATAATATAAACTTCTTATAAAATTAGTTGTCATCATCAGCCTGCCTAGTTGTCAGTATTCCTAGCTACGTAAAATCCTAAATGTTTCAAAAAATATTCATGAGTGCGGAATGATAAAACCAGTTTTTTCGTTTCAGGGTATAATTACCCTTCTAGCAATCGCAGTAGCATCTGTCTACGGCCAAGGTGGCTATGGCGGTGGATATGGTGGACTCGAACTAGGAGGAGGCGGAGGAAGTGGTCATCACCACGTCGAAGAATATATCGACTACACTGTAAGTAGTCCACGCAATAATATCCTAGTGAACGAAATTCACCCTACACTCGTATCCACTGCCATATCCCCTCACTCATTTCACAAACCTCAATTCAGTCACAGATTAGAAAACCTTACAGATGAGACTCTCCACCCATTTTGTATGATGTGCCGACACTCATTTTCATTGACTTCGGACCTTTAAATTTTGCGCATCGTAGTTACCGTATAGTGGTTGTCACCGCTGATGTGCAATGTTGCCACTCTATTGATGCATAATCAACACCAATATCAAAGTTAACCTGCTTTTGAGTGATTTATTATGAATAATTTGTCATCAGAAATTAGTTTCTATCAGGAATGAGATTGAATTTTACTATGAAATTCGAATATTTCGAATGCAGCGCCCATTCATTGTCATCAGGAAAAATGAGACACGATTCAATTGTCTAATAAATGATCAGACTCTAAATTCCTCAACTTGAAATATGATCTAACAGTATAATAGGTATACCATAATGGCGATATTCTCTACAAATGAAAAAGTTTGATTGAAGTCAATAATATCACTCACAGTTTTTCGTCCTTTGGAAAACAATTTAATTTGATATTCTCCGTTTCACTTGAAGATGATTTGCAATGTTTATATATACAGAGTAATGATTGCCAATGAACATATCATTGTACCTGATTCACATTCCAGATATTAAAAGTATACATATACCTATGACCACAGGTTATTTAATCTGTGCTGTGATAATCCTCAAAACCTTTATTACTTTTTCTTTTGAACTATAATTCATGAAAAATATGTTATACATAGTCACGAACATTAACCCATCCGAAATGCTAGATCGTGAATCGTGTTAAACGAAAACATTTGTAACGTAACCAACAAATTGATGCCAACGATGTGAACAAAGCTCGATCAATATTTTAGCGCTTGCGCATATCTATGACTGGACCTTTAAATTTTGCGCTTATGACAGGCCCCACCCAAGTACCACTGGGACTACGCAGTCCACGACGTGAAGCACCATGACATCAAGAGCCAATACGAAGTGAGAGATGGTAAGGAGACCAAGGGTCGCTACGAGCTTTTGCAACCCGATGGCAGAAAACGTATCGTGGAGTACATCGCTGGCAAGCATGGTGTCGACTACAAGGTCAGGTACGAAGGCAAATCCGAGCATGGAGGAATCGGTGCTCTTGGTGGAGGCTACGGTGGTCTTTGAAATGGGTACGTGCTACAGCGTTTCATGATCCTAGCCATGTGACTGGACCGACTGCTATACCTATGTTGTTTTTGTTTATACTCTAGTATGTTAGTTGTTTTTTATTCCTTCGCAATAAAACTTGTTGACTGTTCATATTACATACGAGTCTTATTATCCGAAATCCATAAAAAAAACCCAATCTGAATTGTATACCGATCTGAAGACTCAAAACGACAACTGCATCATTGTCATTTTGTTCTTTCAAAGCCGTTGGAGAATGTGAGAACCCGAAAGGAATAATCTTCTGCGATCTTAGTCGGGCCATTGACACTGTGGATCACAACAAGAAAGTTAACAGTTAGTATATCAGAACAATCGCGAAGGTATCACTAGTGGAATCATATCGAAACTTATTCAAAAAGTTCCAAATTCTAGCGTTGGCAGATCTTTACGTCATGGAAGTTCTGGTATTATTTGTATATAAAAATTGTAACAACATCGATGATTATGATTTATAAAAACGCTTTCATGTACCTAAACCACGATTATCTTCGTATATCAATTCCTTTCTTGGAGTTTGTTGGCATATAATATTCAATACGCACTCAGAATCTGCTTCATGAAATCAGCCCCTATACATTTGATGAGTTCTTTTTATTTTCCAAAAATTATTTATGTTAATATTCTTGTACGGTATGAGGGTCATTTCATTCTTTTACATTTTATCCATTCATTTGTACCTGCAATTTTATCGGGGATCATTGTAAAGTATATCTTTACATATCCCATTGCTTCTGTAAACTCTTTAATGGACTAATCAAGTACTACCAACCTCTGAATGAAGTGGATTGCTCTCCATGGCCCTCTTCAAAGACAATACTGTGATGGGTTCACTTATCGTAGTCGAAGATGTCGTAGGGGTTGATGTGGATGTTGGGGTGAAAATCAAACAGTCTTGCTGGGCACTTTGCAGCTCCTGGTCTAGTTCTTCGGCGAGGCTTGTTACTTCTGCAAGCCTCTCGGTAATTGCCTCAACGGCTACTGCATTATTCGCTATCGAGTCACAGAGATTTTCCAGGTCTTCGTTGTCGACTGTTGCGATAGAGCTGAGCAATCTGCAACAATGTTATTTTCATTGAATTTCAGATGTTCGGAATTCTGAAATCACTAGGTACAAGTTTGTGACTATACTTATTTTTATTTATTGATATGTATAATCTCATAAACATTTTTGACCGCTTTACTTCCGTGGTATTCGTAATGTAATATGGCAATTTCACATTGGAATTGAATTATCGCATGTAATACAACGAGTGTATTGATGATTATCGAAACACAAATTCCTTCGATTTTGAGAAACAAATTATGTTGCTTGGAAACTACACGAGCGCACAGCGCGAGTGTGGTTACCCAAAGCAACATGATTTGTTTCTAAAAAGAGAAGGAATTTTCGAAAATCATCAATAACACGAGTTGTATTTGTTCAGATTATTTCATGAATAAAATCAAAGCCATTTTGATGATTTCCTATTTATTGTTAATATTAATATTAAACGTACAGTTTGGAGAATTAGTTATTTTGATATTATGCATTGTAGTTCGACACAAGAAGATTCGTTATGCAACCAACAATATATTGAGTGAGGCCTCACGACCGTAATGCCATTGTATGATGTAGGCAAGATTACCTATGCACTATTTGTGGTTATAGGTAACGTAAGATTGATTCTATTAATGCTTAAATTATCCAGAATTTGTAGAAAATGAAGTTGATACATATTAATAGTGTGTGTTTATCATGGTTCAGACGAAAATTTCGTGTAGTGGCATTCATTTATTTACCAGGGAATCGGAAAATAATATGACAGATTGCAACTGGTAATTATTTGTTCAATTAAACTACCCTACTGCCTACGAATCAGAAAGCGAAATACAAAATCGAAAATATGGTGTTATTGCTTATCAACACAATCATTTAAACCAATCAAAAACGTGTATTTTAACATGAATGAAATAATCATATATATGACTGACCTGCCTCGGAAATTTCCGAATTTTAGTTCATTTTTCAAGTTCAATACGTGTGATAAATACAACTTAATTTATTCAAAATGTTCAGGGTTGAATCAATGATGATACTTTAGTTAATATAAGAAAAACAGGTATTCCATGCATACTTGCTGATATTTCAGTTTTCTCTCTTAGAAACATATTTTTGTGAAAGCTTTTCGAAATTGACAAATTCTGATATTCATTAGAATTCAGAAATGTTACCCTTTTAGGCACTTGTACATGAGAAAGTAAGAATGCGACATCAAAAATAATTTATTTTTCACTTGATCGTTACTGCTTTATAATACCTTGGCAACGGTTGCTATTAACAGACCCATAACGCCCGGGGCGTTATGGAGGGCATTATGAATCATAACGCCCGCTAAATGTTTTTTTCTGTAGTTCAATTTCCTAACGCTTTTTCAACTTTGAGCGTCACATTCTGTGGGATCTCCATAATTATTATGAACACAACAGTTTTTAGTTTCCTCCACTAACAAGCTTGTCAATTCTTACAAAAATGCAGCGTCGTTTCATTAAATAAACAACCCTTAGCAACCTCTTCAATGTTTCCATGGAAATTGCATAGAAGCTCACTTGTGCTCAGTTGCCGACCAGAACGCAGTAAATACTATGAGAAAAAATTTATGAAGTAAACAACGTCGTTTAAGATAATTTTTTCGTGAAAAATAAAATCTTGTATGCACCACGAGCGTTACTAGATCCTAACGCCCATCGGGCAACATTCATCCCTCGAGCCAAAGGCCCTCGGGTGAATGTTACCCTCCGGGCGTTAGGATCTATATAACGCACTTGGTACATAAATAGCTATAAAATATGTATTATGAATTTCAAACTGAAGATGTCAACTTCAATCTCAATATGTTTTCTTTGGTCCAGGTTTCAAAGTTGTAGGAGTTTTGAGGATTCATCTTTCAATAAGAGGAGGTGAACCAAAAACTGTATTCGTAGTGGTAGTGTCTATGATGCCTTTACTATCGTTGTTTCTATTGGTAACTACCTATCAAATGAATACATTTTCTGAGATATTCAATTTTGAAGAAAACATAAATAATCTGGAAATAGTTCATTTGATATTCTGCTAGAGGTTTCATCTCCGGAATAAATCACTGTAAAAATACATTGGATGAAAGATAATTATGAAATATATTCTATTGATCTGTCCTGAGTTTACGCCACAGTATCATAATTTTTGTGTTCCGTATGAATTATCGAAAACAAATAATTCAAATAAGTTTATTTTTTATCGTTGACGTTCACCAGTGTGGAAAACACTGAAATCGAGTGGAGGCGTCTCCAAAAATAACAGAGCATCTGTCGGGCCCACTGAATGTAAAATTATCATCACCGAATACGCAAACTGGATTATTATCAAAAAATTCGCCAAGCATTGAGACTGTAGATGTTATGAGATATTTCGTAAATGAATTTACCAAGTATTCAGGCCATTAGATTTATGCTAGCCGTTAATCAGTTGAGATTATTTTTTTTATTGAAATACGTGCAGTAGGCAACGATAACGAAATGTGTAAGTTGGGGATGACGGAGTTCTTCTGAAAAAAGCATTCCAGATATGTGGTAAACAATGTTCATAAAAAATATGGAGGTCGGTATGAATTTTCACTTGTTGACTTCAACTATGTTCATTTTCCGTCAGTAGGTTCTCGAAATCCGATAAAAATAGTGGACATTCTATTCGTTGAATTGATTCAATAGTTTCAATCTCTTTCACAACACCCAAGAACACCTGCTGGATTTTTTCCCACCATTAATTGAAAACATAATTCTGCATGCAATCTTATATAATATACAGGGTGCGGCACCGAAAACGAAACAGATCGAATATCTTATAGACACATGTGTTGTGAAAAAAATGCAAAAACACGTCGATTTTTAAACCAAGGGGGACATCTTTCTACCATAACCTCAACTGTCATACCTCTCTCTCCTCCCCTTGGTCACTATCACCCATACAATTTAAATAGGGAAAGTACTAAGTGTGACAGATCACTGAAAAGGTAATTTGAAAAGGAATTCAGCCATGTGAGTGTTCGCTTCGTAACTTTTCATTTTGGCGCCCTCTTGCGGAAAAAAAAGATTTTTATTCAAAGGTACGAATGTCGTCAAATAACTCCAGAAATGCTCCAAAACCTCAGACGTTTCTTCGAGACTAACAACTTATACTCATGTATGGCAGTTAATGGAGAACACTTTGAGCAGCTATTGTGAATTATTGTAGTTTGGAATGATTGGAGTAAAATTTATGCAAGCCTTTCCAATTTTTAAGTTCATACACTGTTCATACACTATCATTTGAGGTTATGGTAGAAAGATGTCCCCCTTGGTTTACAAATCGACGTGTTTTTGCATTTTTTTCACAACACATGTGTCTATAAGATATTCGATCTGTTTCGTTTTCGGTGCCGCACCCTGTATATATAAAACATATTTCTCAGCCGATTGGCTCTTTTTTTACATTACATAGACCCTCAAAAATTCTTCTAGATCACCAATTTTCATGAACGAGTCTTCATTTTCAGGGCCAACTATTATCATGTCAGAAATCGAAATAATATAGGAATTACCTGCAGTGAAAAAAATCTGACTACTCTGGATTAACGTGTTGAATGGATTATGCTCGGGTTTATGTCAAGATTACATCGAATTTTGTTCATCATCATGATAAATATAAGATAATACAATTTGAAAAACAGATCGTCGATTAGTATTGTCGAACTTTCTGTAGGTAAATAAACAACAAAAAGTAGTGGCTTTCCTTACAATAAATAGTATGAAAATTCAATATTTCCACTTGGAAAGAACTATATTTTTGTTGAATTAACCACGGAAATCAAAATAAGAATATTTCATTGTAAATGCAAAATATTCAATGAATGAATGAATGCCATAATAATTTATCGAAAAGGACTCACTAAAATCACAAGAGAATCATATTCTTCATTCCGGTACAGTGAGTGAAAATCTTTGAATAAATCTTATGCACAACAAAAATAACATCCGATTGATCCTTGGCATTTTTCCTTTTAAAAAACACACACAAACCATGAAAAATGAAAAGTTCATTGACAAATAATTTCGACTTACTCTGAAGCGGATGTGTTCCTTAAGCCGGTCAGGTCACCACTGACACTTTTAGCGTCCCCACCACTTCTCAGTTCAAATTTAGACTCGGAACCTGATGAACTCTCGTTGCTTTCAGTCGTAGATAGATATTTTGGAGATTTTCAGCATTTCTGTGTAACCGCCAGATCTCTCAAAACTATCCAAATTCGTTTCATGACATTAATGGTGAAGGCATTGACCTCAGAAGTGAGATCTTATAGTGAGGCTGATGAATATTTCACCAATAGTTTTCATTGGGAATGATACCCAAAAATCGATTCGAAAATACTACAAATAGAATTAGTCTGCTACAAGTAGGTATATGAATCGTATTCTTATTCCAAGAATCAAGATCAGCTGACATGCAAATTGGATCAAGATTTTATTGTTCATAAATTATTGAACGCCAACTTCTTATAATATTGCGACTTCATGAATAATTTCAGATTATTCATATTGCAGATGCAAAATATTGTGATCAGGAATAAAACAATTCTCAGTCTCAGAAAATCATACGACAAATGGAAATGAGATATAAATAGTAATTTACGTAAGTCCGGAAAATACTGTTTTTTTGGATGAGTGGACAAAATTCTAGGACGAGCGTAGCGAGTCCTGGAAGTCTGCGAGTCCAAAAAAACTGTTTTCGGGCGTGTTGCGTACACAATTTTTTCGGCAACCGTGTAGAATAACAAATCAAAGAAACACATTTCTTTATTAGAACAAAATTTCAAACATTTCAATTCTTATTTATATTAATATTTATATTAAAATTAGAACAATTGTTAATATTGAATGGATTCAATTTGTTTGAAATGCTTGGTATATTTAAGTGCCTTTTGTTGAAGTCAGAACAAGAAGGTAAAGTTTCCGTTTCACATTGATTGTTTTCATCTGATAATTTTTGAATATTAGCTAATTTTATGTCAGATAGCTGTCAGTCGTTATTTTGCTGCTATGGTAATGATCAACTGCATTTATCAAAACCATACTACCAAGATTTTCATATTTACAATGACAACAACGATGTGATCCTTCTCGGCCCGTACTTCCCGGACTAGGCCGGAAAAATGCCACTTTCTCAAAAAAAAATCGTCTGGAAAGTACGTACTTTCCGGACGGTTGCCGAAAAAATATATGAATGGATAAATGATTCTCACAAAAAAATAGAAGAATGAAATGTCAATTATGCTTTTCAAAATGAATTGAAGTAAGAAAAAAGAAAAGATAGTCATAACGAAAATAATGGCTAGAGAATATTTATATAAGTCGATCACAAACCACCAGGAAACTCAAAAGAGAGAAATAGACTTGTTCTGCAAAAGAACCTATTCTCATCTGAAATATTCCGTTTTCAATGAGGAATCATGTCTCGAATAACAAAGAGTAAAATATACAGTGTGTCCAAGATAAGAATGAACAGCATGGGGATATCGGAAACGGTAAGTGATACGTGGTCGATTAAATTAGAGAAAAGTAGCGCATTTATGTGCCTAATAATATGACATTTAGAAAGTTTTAATATTCCAAGTAGTTTCGGAGATATCCAAGAAAAACCGAAATTTGAGAATTTCGTTTTCATTTTCTCCTAGCTTTATCATCAAAGGAAATGTAAAACAAATAGCACTTCGCCATGGCCACCTTTTAAGGACTACACGATAACATAAGCAGAATTTTTCTGCGACGTTTCGTCTTTTAGAAAATATCATCAACTTTGTATTTTTATATGGGCCGAAACTGAAGTATACCCTGTATACGACTCCATTTTTCATTGTTAATACAGCAATGTATCACACAATATGATTTCGGAACCATTTCTCGCGCAAAATATTATTTAGTGATTACTCAATCTGTTTTTCTTCAATTGTAGATAGTAGGCGCTGAAAAAAATGACCACATTATGTTCTGTTGTCATAATAATACTGTAGTTTGGTAGAATTTTTGACATATTACCGTTCCTACTCTTACATCTCGTTACCTACCTAATTTGTGTTAAAAACGGCAGCTTTTCGAATACTGAAAAATTTGATATGTTGTCATGTTATATTTTGTGCCAAAGAAATTCTGTTGATGCTGAACATGCGTACTCTAATAAGTATCCAGAGAGGCGACAACCTGGTAAATCAATATTTAGAGGCCTACTATCTAAAATTGAATAAAAAAAAAATTAAGTAATCACTAAATAACATTTTGCGCTAGAAATGGTTCCGAAATCATATTGTGTGATACATTGCTGTATTAACAATGAAAAATGGAGTCGTATACAGGGTATACTTGTAAGGCTCTTTTCTCGGTAAAGAGCCCTACAAAGGGCCTCAGGGCTTAGTTCTCTATTTAAGTTAGAGCGGTTGCCTCGAGCGCCAGTTTTTTTTTTGAAGTGGTATGCTCCACTTTCTTCCAGAACTAGGAGTTCTTTGGAAGGCCCTAGGGTAGCTACAGTGAAGAAGGGACGCAGAGTAAATCCATACAATGCACCCCCTTGTGTAAACCAGAGGTCAGCTAGTTAGACCAGGATAACAATAAACTTCTAAGAAAATGTAGTCTTTAGTTACACCTCCTTAGACTAGACTGGAATACAAGCTACGTTAAACAGAATTGATGTTATTTTATTTTTATTTCCACAGGTTTTATTCAAAATAACTAGATAAAAGATCTAAGTATAGGCAAAATCAAATCATACAATCAGGCACAAAATACACAATGAAAATCGGAACCGGTTTCAGACTATTTATTTCATGAAAAACACTTTCCACACATCATCAAATCAGGTACAGGTACGATTTTCCGGAAATTAAACAAAACATCAGTCTCAAACAAAGCAACAAAGAAAATCACAATTTACAACAGCTGATTAAAATACAACAGGAAGTTTACGTCCAATTGTCGCAGAATCGGATACGATCACAAAGTTTCTATTTTCGCGGAACTACCCGAACTCTCAATGACAGGCTGGTTTAGGTCGTTAGTTCAAGTCGAAATAATCAGGTTTACAGGTTATATTATTACAACAATAAACACCGGACTAAATGAATCTGAACATAGAAAATCCAACACTAACAGTGAATGCAAGGAAAATGTGACCGTGTTACTTCGATTTTATTATACAGGGCGGTTTGTTAGCTCTGAGTTGTGATAAATCAGCAAATGCAATTCAAAAATTTCAGGGAGAGTGTAATTCAATACCGGTGTCAGGTAAAGTGCAATTCAGAGTATATTCTGGTATGGGGCGTTATATTGATTCTCAGGCAGGGTTTTCTGGTCTAGATTTTACGGGTGAAAAGTGAAAACTTCAAATCAACTACTAACGTAAATACTGTCGTCTACAATATTACTTTCCTATACTGTTTAGACGGTTTCCTTTCTTACTGACATAAAACCGTAGATGTGAATAGGGCATCCAGTATAAACAACAAAATAATATGGTGTAACTGGCTTGCGAGTTGATCGTAGTCAGGTACACGTCCAATGTTCGACAATCAATTCACAAGTTCCGGAATGGAAGCCGCAGGAAATGAAGGAAAAGAAATATACCGAGTGTACTGGATGTTGTTGGATTTTACTATAACTGGCTTGCGAGTTGATCGTAGTCAGGGACAGGTCCAATATTCTATGATCAATTCGTAAGTTCAAAATTTAAAAGAAAGGCAAGTGAAAAGACAGGAAAATGCGGAACCACACTACGAGATAAAGAGAAAGTACTAGCTATTACTGATTTTTACGGTAACGGCTTGCGAGTTGATCGTAGTCAGGTACAGGTCCAATATTCGACGATCAATTCGTAAGTTTGAAATTGAAAAGACAGGGAAATGCAAAACCAAACTATGAGATATAGAGCAAGTACTAGCTATTACTGATTTTTACGGTAACAGGCTTGTGAGTTGATCGTAGTCAGGTACAGGTCCAATATTCGACGATCAAATCGCAAGTTATGAATCCGGAAACTGGCACTTTCCTTTCACTTATGAAAATGCAAATGTCGTACTACACGAGTAAACGGAAATGTAAGTGACAACTAGCCCAACGAAACAGTAATCTTAGTTAAATTTGAGTTTCCACGTTTCTCTAGGTTCAACAAAATTTTAACAGGAATATAGAATCAATATAACTCCGAAATATCGCTTACAGTTGTACTGAAGGTGAGCTGGACAAAACACCACGGCACGGCTAATCCAGGGCAGAAGCACTCGCACTGTACAGGGTGTCTGGTTCACTAGGGTTCACAGGTTCACAAGTTCAAAACGGAGCACTCTCGAAAATCGGCAATTTGCACTCTCACGGCTGAACGTTATTCGCGAAGAACTCAAACTAACTCCTTGAATCCTTCTGTCTGGGGGTATTTATATGAAATCTGAATTTTCGAAAAAATCAGAGTAAAAACGAAGCATTTTGTCATTGCTTGACCTCTAAAAATGAGCAAGAAAGTAAGCAAAACACTCTCAATAAAAAAGACTTTGCAGAGTGTTAGAAATAATATATGAAAAAGACTCGGAATAACATTTCTTTTGACTAGGATACTTAGGAACATTTCCAAAAAGAAAATGCCCAAAATCCATGATTTTCCGGAAAATATTATTTCGGTTCATTGCCAATACTGTTAGTTTAACAAACTTATTGTATAACAGGAATAATAGGTTCTTCTTAACATTATAAATATCCGCCTAAGACTTATGGAAAGTAACGTGATATAACTGCAAATCAACTTTTCCGCAGTCAGGAATTATACAGGGTGTTACTAGACTGGTTGTTACATATTGAACAGGGTTTCTGGTTGTAACGAATACAGGAGTGACAGGAATACGTAATACTTGAATTGATATTATCTGGACTATCCGGAACCTGTAGTAATGAAGTTACTGGCAAAAAAAAACTTCATTACACACCCCCCCTACTTGCAAAAAAAAATTATTGCTTCAGCTGTAATTTTTGAAACTTAAAAAAAAATCCTTTATTTTACCAAAAATGAAAAATATACTAGGTAAAAATAACAAAAGAGAAAAATAAACTATCGTTGACCACCCTGGTCTTCTGGTGTCAACGGCGAAAGCCGATTCCGGGTTTCCGGCAGGGACACAGGTCGCACTGAGTGGCTCTGTCGGCCATGATGACGGTACTGGTCTGGACCCTCTGGTTAATTTGATTGACCCGCAATCCCGGTGGCAGGGTTCGTCGCTGGGCAGGCTGGCGTTCGGGAGTCAGCCTGGGTAAATGTGCCGGGAACTGGGGCCGCCTAGGTGGGCAGAGGCATTCGCAGGACCGCACTCCTACGAGGCCGCATCGGGAGCAGAATAGCCGACTAGGGGCTTGGCAATCCGGTCGTGTATGGCCGGGATATCCACATCGCCAGCATAGCTGCCGCTCTACCGGCAGGTAGATGTCGGTAGTCAGGCTTCGGTGGACGACGGTGTCCAGGGACAGCGGCGGTAGAGTTGCCGTGGTAGCAGCGTCTTGCCTGCGCTGACTAGTGGTTGCAGAGCACGGCCTATTCGCCGGCTGGTCTAGCAGGGCACTACTTGGGGTGATGTCCGTCGGGGTAGACGAGGTGTCTACGGCGGGGTCTGGCAGTTCCTCGGGGTCCTGATGTGTATGCAGAGTCTCGGTGTCTGGCTGCAAGGTCCCGGTGTCCGGGGGCAGGGTCTCGGTGACTAGCGGCAGGTTCTTGATGTCCGGGGGCAGGGTCTTGGTATCCGGGAGCAGGGTCTCGGTGTCTGGAGAACTCGTGAGTTCCCATCCATCCAGAGAGTTGCCTTCTAGATCTAGGATGTCCTCCATCTAAAACGTAGAACTGCAATGAAATCCTGGTAAACCTCACCTTGGTCTCTCGTGCCTCTTCGATCAGTGCCGGCCTACTCCGGCCGGTATTCGAATCCAGGTATATTTGCCCTCGGGAGTTCTCAGACGTCGGCGATACGGGACGTCGAGGGGGATGTGGACCGGCCTGAGTTGTCCTACCATATATCGCATCAACGTCGTCCACTCGTTGCAGTTCTTATACAGTGGGTATTCGGCCACCACCCACTGTGCAATTCCATCCTCCAGCATTGAGTTGCTCGTCAGAGGACTACGAGGAGCAGGGAGAAGCGGCATTACCCCGCCTAGGTTATCCGTTTCAGGGTGGGCAACAGGTTCGGCATCAGGTTCGGCAACAGGTTCGGCAACAGGTTCGGCAACAGGTGTGGTATCAGGTTCGGCGACTCTCATCTGCCGGTATAGTTCCGGGAACCTAGTGGATGGACTGGGGCTCCGGATTGGTATACCGAGAGACGTCTCTGTCGCGGGAGAGATGGGCGAGTACGGGGGTGCCTGAGGGACGAAATACAGAGACTGCTCGTATTCATCCATCAGCTCGTCCAGAGTCGGGGTGGCCAGGCCCGGGTTGCTGGCGGACGAAGACAGGTCCAGAGCGTTCATCGCTGACGTCTCTTCGGGGAGGTGCAGGACGGGGTCTTCTCGGGCTGGCTGTATCATCACATCTTGAAGTATTACAATTTTCCGAGCGGGACTGGCGGGGCTATGGGTCGTGGATCGTTTGGACATCTATCGGAATTTATTTCACAGGTTACTGGGGTGAAATGGTTTCAGGTCCTTTATATGAATCCTGCTATAACGTTTTCCTGTGCTACCCTTTAGGTCGTAAACTACTGGGGAAATGACTCGAGTGACAATGAAAGGACCGGAATATTTTGGGGCCAATTTTGCTGCATAGCCACGGATTCCAGAAGAGAGATTATGTTCTCTCTTCATTACCTGGTCACCCAGGTGACATCTCCAGTCTCGTCGCCGCAGGTTATAGTAGTGACTCTGGGAGTTGAAAGCACGGGCCAAGTTCATCCTGACTAATTCATGTACTTCCTGGAGTTTCTCCAAATGCTTGATCCAGGTTGATGAAGCGGTGTTTTCGGTCTCGTCTGGTGTCTCTGTCGACTCTGTTCGGGTGATTCGGTGTAGAGCCTTCGGTGGTTCCGGTTCTCGTCCGAAAACGAGGAAAGAGGGACTAAACCCAGTTGAGTCATGACGGGCGGTATTCAGGGCGAACTGGAGTTCTGGAAGGTACTGGTCCCATTTACGGTGATCATTATCGCAGTACTGGGCGATCATAGTTTTTACCGTTTTATTGGTTCTCTCGACAGGATTGGCTTGCGGAGTATAGGGAGGCGTTAGGCGGTGTTTTATTCCCAGGTCCCTCAACAGTTCTTCGAACACTTTTCCGGTATACTGGGTGCCATTGTCACTGATGACGGTTTCCGGGCGTCCAAATCTCAAGACGATATCCTCATAAAAAGCTTGGGAAACGGCTCTGGACGTAGCTTTGCGAAGGGCTTTCAATTGTACCCACTTCGTGAAACGGTCCTGGTATACGGCTAGGTAACAGTTTCCCTTACTGGAACGGGGTAACGGGCCGACCAAGTCGGTGGAGACAGTATCCCACGGTTTGGTATTCCGGGATGAATGCATTTTTCCAGGAGGTTGTTGTTGAGAACTCTTATATTCCTGGCAGGTTTTACAGCTCCGTACATATCGGGCAATTTCTCGAAACATTCCAGGCCAATAGTATTTCTGTGTGATACGGGCGGTGGTCTTTGCAATCCCCATGTGTCCAGCCGTGACGTCATCATGGTTTTCTGGAGTACTCGTGCACGCAGTGATTTTGGGACACATAGCTTCCAGGGATCGCCCATTTCCAGTTCACACAGATTATTGGCATCCCAGAAATGGCGGAATAACCGGCCGTCCTTGAGGCAGTAATCGGGATGCGTCTCAGGATTTTTCTCGATTTCGGCCTTTCTTCCTTGATACCAGGAACATTTCTGTCCCGCCTCTATTTCGGCGTCGGTAGCACACAGGAGGACATTTAAGTCGGATTCTTCGGTACTGGTATCCGGTAACGGTTGACGGGACAAGGCATCGGCAACTTTGTTCAGAACTCCACGACGGTATTTGACTTCGAAGTCAAACTGTTGCAAGAACATAGCCCAACGGGCTATACGGCCGGCAGGACTCTTTATGGACTGTAACCATTTCAGAGACAAATGATCGGTGAGGACGGTGAAGTGATAGCCTTCCAGGTAGGGTCTGAGCTTTTCTATGCTCCAGACTATCGCCAAGCATTCCTTCTCGGTCACGGAGTAGTTACGTTCTGGTCCGGTTAACATCCTACTCGCGTACGCCACTACCTTTTCCTGACCCTCTATGTCCTGTGTGAGCGCAGCTCCCAGTCCACAATCGGAGGCATCAGTTTGTAGTAAGAACGGCTTGGTGAAATCTGGACAGGTCAAAGCAGGAGCTTCGGTAAGCCGAGTTTTCAGAAACTCGAAGGCGGTATCTTCAGTCTCTGTCCACTTCCAACGGTTACCTTTTTTCAGAAGCTTCGTCAGTGGTGCCACTATCCCGGAGAAATTCGGTATAAATCTCCTATACCAGGATGCCATTCCCAAGAATTGGCGAAGTTTCTTCAGGGTGTTTGGGGCAGGCCACTGTACTATAGACTCTATTTTGTCCGGATCGGTTTTTATTCCGTCGGCGGTCACTACATGTCCCAGGTACTTCAGCGAGCTCAGGCAAAACTTGCATTTCTCCGGGTTGAGTTGCAGGTTAGCCTGACGTAGCTGGTCAAAAACTCGCTGCAGGTTGATCAAATGCTCGTCGAAGGTTTTGCTTAGCACAATTATATCATCTAAGTATGCAAAGGCAAACGGTTCCATTTCGGGTCCTATCAGGGTGTCCATCAATCTCTGGAACGTGGCAGGTGCGGAGTGAAGCCCAAACGGCATTACCTTAAACTGGAATAACCCCCTTCCAGGTACGGTGAAGGCGGTTATCGGTTTGCTATCGGCTGATAGCGGTATTTGCCAATATCCCTGCCTCAGGTCTAGGCTAGAGATGAATTTTGCTTCTCGCAACTTGTCCAGGATAGCATTGATGAACGGCAGCGGATATGCATCTTTTTCGGCTATGTCGTTGATTTTCTGGAAATCGATGCAAAATCGGTGCTTTCCATCTTTCTTTTTCACAATTACAACAGGGGAACTCCATGGACTACTGGAAGGTTCGATGATGCCATCTGTCAACATCTTATCGACTTCTTCATTGATTACCTCTTGCATTTTCGGATTTTGCGGGCGGTACCTTTGTTTGATCGGTTCTGTCGTCTTCAAACGAATGCGATGTTCCACTAAAGGTGTAGGTCCTCTAATCCTCTCAAATGCCGGTAATTCATGGTCCAGGAATCGTTGCAATCTACTGTGTTGTTCCGGTGAAAGATTTCGGCACGGTGGATCCTCAACTACTATCGGGCTGCAGGTAGTTTCTGGTTCCAGTTGATTTTCCGCTGCTCTGGTTCCGGATGTTCTGCAGTTTTTATGTTTTCTGGCTCTATTTCGTTTTCGAGTTTTTCTTCGGTTTTCGGACTTCCTGTCTGGAAATTGTCTGGTTCCGGGAAGCCCCGGAATGTTTTCCTTTTCGGTTTTCCTATTCTCCGGAACAGGTCGGTTTCCGGGAAGACCCGGATTCTCAGTTTCTGGCTGTAGGTTATGTGTCGGATCCGGAACTAGTTCTGTCTTTCTCTGGGAACCAAGAACTGACACGTTCTTCTGATTCCAATACACAGTGGCGGTTTGTAGATCAATCCCAAAGCCTTGTGTGCGAAGTACATCCATTCCTATCACGATATCTGCGGCCAGGCTGGGAATTATAAGTAACTCACAGGGGATTTCCTCGGTGCCGATCGTCATCACAGGTTTAAAAACTCCGGTTACCTGGATGAGCGAACCATCAGCTTGTCGGGACTGGACTACTGTGTTCGGGTATTCTTTATACCTATGTCGTTTGCAGCAGTTAGCTACTCTGATATTCGCAAACGACCTAGTAGCTCCGGTATCCACTAAAGCGGAGAAGATCGTATCCCCAATAGCTACTGGAATAAACGGCCGGTTATCATCGGGTCGGGATTTCGGTAGATTTTCCGGGATAGTTAACTGCTGGAGCCGGCCTGTCCTCGGTTCGGGCGGGCTCCGGTGGAGTTTTCCGGCTGGGCACAGGTACAATCCTTCGAAAGGATTCCATCACGGCCACACCTTGAGCAAAATAACCTAAAGGCATTACGACAATCTGCTCGTTGATGCCCAGACTGTCCACATCTCAAGCAGGTATTTCCTCGGTTGTATACGGGTTCTCCGGATGCTGGTGGTATCGCCGGAGTATTTGAGTTCGGGGGCAGGATAGCCCTCGGCGGCGGTCTACTGGTCATGGGTTGGCTAGCTGGTAGCGGTCGAGCGACTGGTGGCGGTTCGGGGTAAGACATTCGAACCGGGGGAGCAGAAGGCGGGTTCCGGTAGTACATTCGGCGGATCTCGCCACGTAACTGCTGGAATTCCAAGATTAAGGAAATCAAGGAAGGGACATCGAAGAAATCATTCTTTTTGATGTATTGGCGGTAGTCCGGAAGAAGGTTCCGATATAACCAGGCTAGTTCTTGGGCCGGATCAAGGTTTCCATGACGTCGGATGAGAGTTTGTAAATCTACCACATAATCCATGGCAGGCTCGTTATCTCTTTGAAGTCTTTGACTTATGGCCATTTCCAAGTCATCCTGGTATCCGATGGGAAAATATGATTTTTGGAAAACTCTTTTGAAGGACGACCACGAATTCCAAAATCTTTTATTGCAACGGTACCATAACAGTACTCGTCCTTGCAATAATTCCGGCAATACATCGAGTAGTTGTTCTGGTCGGGCTTTTTCAGCTTGCCCTATTTCTTCGAGTCTTTCCAGGAACGCCACTGGATCTCTGGTTCCATCAAAGTGAAGATTCCAATGATGCGTTTTCAGTTTTGTGGGTATAGGGACTGGCAACGGCGGTCGGTATTGTAGCCACTGTGGTGGTGACGTCTGATGATTGTCAGATGTGTTGACAGTTGGAATATTGTTTTGCGGGGGGACTGGGGGGTTTGTCTGGTTTGTCGGGTTATTCACTCCGGGTTGTGTTCCAAAACATCCAGGGGGTACGTTGGGGTTAGTGGTGGCTGTGGATCCCGCCTGCTGATATTTGTATCCAATCAGTTTGGGAAGTTCTTCCCTCAGGAACCACACCAAACGTTTCCGGAGTTCACTCACTGTTCCCTCAGATGACAGGCCATATCTGTTAAGTTCTTCTTCTAAATCAGGTTTCTTCAGGCGATAAACCCACCCTACTCTAGGTTCTAGAGTTGTACCGAAATCTTCGCTATATTCCCGGTCTGGATCAGGAGAAGATGCTCTGCTACTCTGTTTAGAGTGTTCCGGGGGAACGAATAGCTGGTCGGGGTTGTCACAGGGTAGTTTATCTTGAGACATGGCTATCCAATCGGGTATATTCAGGGCAAATTCAGGAAAATCAACAACAGGTTTTCTGGGTGTCTGGTAATTTGATTCAGGTCAGGATATCAGAAAAATTACCACCCAGAGTAGCACTCAGAGAGCAATCCACAAGTTATTATAGAAAGTTTATTATCTGAATTCAAGTTGTACTGGGATTGAATATCCCTCAGGTTTTAGTAATAGCAGTCAGGTATTCTCAAACAAAGAGAGAAAATTCCAGGATTCAAACTTAGTGGTGGAAATTATCAAAATCAATTTAATCAAGTTAATAATCAGGTTATGGCACTCTGTCAGTTCAAAGTTCGGATACCTTCTCTATCAGGTTTTCTAATTATTTCCAGGTATGAAAAAAAAATTCGAAAAATGAAATATTTTGGAAAATCAGGAAAATTTATCTCAATCAGTGTTTTTAAGCCCAGGATTTAACTTAAATTTCCTAACTCCGGATTCCTATCAGGGTTTGTAATTTAGGTTTTCCAGGAAAGGAAAATTCCTGGAAAATGAGACTGCAACAGCTGACAATGTTTAAATTAGATAGTGAAATAATAAAAATTGTATTCAGGTTAGAGCTTTCCTTTTTTACTTTGCTTGACTGAAGATTGGTGACTGTGAAAAGCTCGGTGGAAAGTTCAGTGAAAATCAAGAGTGGAATATATTTTCGAAGTGATTTGATTTTACCTAGTAGTGAAAAGAATATTATTGATCGTGCTTTCAAGCAGCAACTACAGAATTATCAGGAATTTTTTTGAAACAGGTCTGGTTACAAAATTTCAAATTCGATTTTTCACAGGTTTTCCTCGGATTTTCTTTCAGGTTTCCCTAACTTGTGTCCCTGCTCGGGCGCCAATTTGTAAGGCTCTTTTCTCGGTAAAGAGCCCTACAAAGGGCCTCAGGGCTTAGTTCTCTATTTAAGTTAGAGCGGTTGCCTCGAGCGCCAGTTTTTTTTTTGAAGTGGTATGCTCCACTTTCTTCCAGAACTAGGAGTTCTTTGGAAGGCCCTAGGGTAGCTACAGTGAAGAAGGGACGCAGAGTAAATCCATACAATGCACCCCCTTGTGTAAACCAGAGGTCAGCTAGTTAGACCAGGATAACAATAAACTTCTAAGAAAATGTAGTCTTTAGTTACACCTCCTTAGACTAGACTGGAATACAAGCTACGTTAAACAGAATTGATGTTATTTTATTTTTATTTCCACAGGTTTTATTCAAAATAACTAGATAAAAGATCTAAGTATAGGCAAAATCAAATCATACAATCAGGCACAAAATACACAATGAAAATCGGAACCGGTTTCAGACTATTTATTTCATGAAAAACACTTTCCACACATCATCAAATCAGGTACAGGTACGATTTTCCGGAAATTAAACAAAACATCAGTCTCAAACAAAGCAACAAAGAAAATCACAATTTACAACAGCTGATTAAAATACAACAGGAAGTTTACGTCCAATTGTCGCAGAATCGGATACGATCACAAAGTTTCTATTTTCGCGGAACTACCCGAACTCTCAATGACAGGCTGGTTTAGGTCGTTAGTTCAAGTCGAAATAATCAGGTTTACAGGTTATATTATTACAACAATAAACACCGGACTAAATGAATCTGAACATAGAAAATCCAACACTAACAGTGAATGCAAGGAAAATGTGACCGTGTTACTTCGATTTTATTATACAGGGCGGTTTGTTAGCTCTGAGTTGTGATAAATCAGCAAATGCAATTCAAAAATTTCAGGGAGAGTGTAATTCAATACCGGTGTCAGGTAAAGTGCAATTCAGAGTATATTCTGGTATGGGGCGTTATATTGATTCTCAGGCAGGGTTTTCTGGTCTAGATTTTACGGGTGAAAAGTGAAAACTTCAAATCAACTACTAACGTAAATACTGTCGTCTACAATATTACTTTCCTATACTGTTTAGACGGTTTCCTTTCTTACTGACATAAAACCGTAGATGTGAATAGGGCATCCAGTATAAACAACAAAATAATATGGTGTAACTGGCTTGCGAGTTGATCGTAGTCAGGTACACGTCCAATGTTCGACAATCAATTCACAAGTTCCGGAATGGAAGCCGCAGGAAATGAAGGAAAAGAAATATACCGAGTGTACTGGATGTTGTTGGATTTTACTATAACTGGCTTGCGAGTTGATCGTAGTCAGGGACAGGTCCAATATTCTATGATCAATTCGTAAGTTCAAAATTTAAAAGAAAGGCAAGTGAAAAGACAGGAAAATGCGGAACCACACTACGAGATAAAGAGAAAGTACTAGCTATTACTGATTTTTACGGTAACGGCTTGCGAGTTGATCGTAGTCAGGTACAGGTCCAATATTCGACGATCAATTCGTAAGTTTGAAATTGAAAAGACAGGGAAATGCAAAACCAAACTATGAGATATAGAGCAAGTACTAGCTATTACTGATTTTTACGGTAACAGGCTTGTGAGTTGATCGTAGTCAGGTACAGGTCCAATATTCGACGATCAAATCGCAAGTTATGAATCCGGAAACTGGCACTTTCCTTTCACTTATGAAAATGCAAATGTCGTACTACACGAGTAAACGGAAATGTAAGTGACAACTAGCCCAACGAAACAGTAATCTTAGTTAAATTTGAGTTTCCACGTTTCTCTAGGTTCAACAAAATTTTAACAGGAATATAGAATCAATATAACTCCGAAATATCGCTTACAGTTGTACTGAAGGTGAGCTGGACAAAACACCACGGCACGGCTAATCCAGGGCAGAAGCACTCGCACTGTACAGGGTGTCTGGTTCACTAGGGTTCACAGGTTCACAAGTTCAAAACGGAGCACTCTCGAAAATCGGCAATTTGCACTCTCACGGCTGAACGTTATTCGCGAAGAACTCAAACTAACTCCTTGAATCCTTCTGTCTGGGGGTATTTATATGAAATCTGAATTTTCGAAAAAATCAGAGTAAAAACGAAGCATTTTGTCATTGCTTGACCTCTAAAAATGAGCAAGAAAGTAAGCAAAACACTCTCAATAAAAAAGACTTTGCAGAGTGTTAGAAATAATATATGAAAAAGACTCGGAATAACATTTCTTTTGACTAGGATACTTAGGAACATTTCCAAAAAGAAAATGCCCAAAATCCATGATTTTCCGGAAAATATTATTTCGGTTCATTGCCAATACTGTTAGTTTAACAAACTTATTGTATAACAGGAATAATAGGTTCTTCTTAACATTATAAATATCCGCCTAAGACTTATGGAAAGTAACGTGATATAACTGCAAATCAACTTTTCCGCAGTCAGGAATTATACAGGGTGTTACTAGACTGGTTGTTACATATTGAACAGGGTTTCTGGTTGTAACGAATACAGGAGTGACAGGAATACGTAATACTTGAATTGATATTATCTGGACTATCCGGAACCTGTAGTAATGAAGTTACTGGCAAAAAAAAACTTCATTACATACTTTAGTTTCGGCCCATATAAAAATACAAAGTTGATGATGTTTTCTAAAAGACGAAACGTCGCAGAAAAATTCTGCTTATGTTATCGTGTAGTCCTCAAAAAGTGGCCATGGCGAAGTGCTATTTGTTTTACATTTCCTTTGAAAATAAAGCTAGGAGAAAATTAAAACGAAATTCTCATATTTCGGTTTTTCTCGGATATCTCCGAAACTACTTGGAATATTGAAACTTTCTAAATGTCATATTATTAGGCACATAAATGCGCTACTTTTCTCTGATTTGATCGACCCCGTATCACTTACCGTTTCCGATATCCCCATGCTGTTCATTCTTATATTGGACACAGTGTATATACGTATAAAAACCTCAACGAAAATACTCCTAATTTTCATTTTTATCGAAACCAATCGATGATATTTCAATTTAGAGTGGTATTATTCTGCTATTTATAATACCTGAAGGCAAATCCGCTAGTGACACTTGAAGGTAATGACCATCGCTCAATGAGGCTCTACTGTGAGCTCTACATAGTGTGATACATCGATACAAGGCCAATTTATATTGCATCCCTTATATTTTAGGAGATTCCCGTGATATACTCACTTCTCTCCATAATATAGAGGCTCTTTCAATCGACTCCTCAACAGCCTTCCCAGCCTGACCATCCTACCAACTTCAACAATCAATTTCTCCCTGAGACCAACATAATGATTGATAGCATCTCTCTTCCTATGAAACTCCAGCAACGGAACCGTTGCGACGGCTTCTCTCAAGTCCCTCAGCTGATTGCACTGTTCTTCCACGGATCTATGGAACACTGCCGACACCCTTAATCGAGTCATCTGCTCCTGACTGACGCTGAGAAGTCTCTGCCAGGATGATCTCAGTTTCTGGTAGAGACTGGCATGCCCGTCCAGCTGCAGCTTGCAGGATTGCCGCAGGACCAAGGAGGCGTTCAGAAGCTGGCAGCCGTAGTTGTAAGTTCCCTAGAAGATTCGATAAGTGGATACCTACTGGGGTATTTAGAGGTTAGGTACCGAATAAATTTACTGGAAAGTTGCAACCTTCAATTATCCAGCATTTTGCTTCATCATGGAAAGGTGTCAACTTGACAGATATACATCCAAATATAACTCTTTTTTATTTTCTGTTTCTCACGAAAAGGGATATCCTGTAATGTTCAGAGAACATCGTGAAATGTTATATAATAAAGGGGTCGCATCTGATGCGATACATGCTGGTCATGAATCGTGCACATTGTATATGGATGAAAATTTCACTACATTCGAGCGTGGCATGAAATATTTTGTTTTTGCGATCCTAGAAACATGGAATCCAATCATATTGAGAAAACTCGCTCTGTGTAGAGTATCTTCCACAGAAATATCTGGTTTTCTGATGGTTTGTAAAGAACCTGCCATTCTGGGAAGATTCAATGTAGGAATGAATCCAATCTTCCTTGAGATATACTCTAGCTTTGATCAAATTGACTAATAATCATCGAACCAATCACCAAGGAAACTTTGAGAGCAAATTCCTACATAACTGGGTGAACAGAGGTCAAGGAAAATGATTTTTTATTTCATTCGTTGTGTGGCTGTACGTAATTTTTATTTATATTTTATGTACCTACTACACTATCGTGTTTTGTCTATGAAATTTTATATATCGTCGGCAGCAAAGTATATGCATACCTTGGCGGTTTCCTGAAAACTTTGATGCTCATCCTTTTGCCTTTGGATCTCATATACTACACAGCCAACGTGTCCATGATCTTTCAGCATCACTTGCAATAAATCGTCCAACCACTGTATAGCCTGAACTGTGTCCTTTTCGTATCTGTCGATGTGGGTCACCTGTTTCAGCGTGAGTTTTTGCAGTTCGATGCTGTCGGAAAAGATATTTTTCCTGGCAATGGTGGCATCCAGCACATCTCTGACATTAATTATGTCTTCCGTGTAGTCGACAGTCAATTCTTTTCCCAGTGAGTCCTTCACCGGCATCGATAGCATGTCTGATAGTTTTTCACCTTCCTTTCGCAATTCGAATTCTACTGCATCTGAAAAATAGTTCACCAATTGATAGGCGATTCATTCATAATTTTACAGGTTGATCACGTAACCCATTCATTGAAAATGTTTGGTGTTCCTTTTCGAAAGAAATTTCGAAAACTTGAGAAAAGACAGTCGAATCGTCGTACATAAGCAAGGACGTGCTAGACATCAGATAAGATAACATTGCGAAACGATTCTCCTTCGACAGTTCATACGGGGTGACTGAACCAGATAGAAGATTCTCCTTCGACAAATCATACAGGGTGTCTATTCCAGATAGATCTGAATGGAATGAAACAGAACTCAACACCATACCACAGGGTAAGATCTGGTACACAGACAGGTCTAAGATGGAGAATGTTGCGGTATCAGGACTGTTTTTTTAAAAAAAGTACTGAGACAGCTTCTCACTGGGTAATATCAGGCAAGCAACCAAGCAGTTGATGCCGTGAAAGGAAAAAAGAGGAAACCATCAGCAATGGAAAAATGAATCCATATTCTTTCAGATATCCAGGCGGCACGGAAGGCTCAGAGTAGTCAGCCAAAGTGGTATGGACCGGCAAAGGAAACTGCAAAGATTATAAAAATTCAGTGACAAGCTGATTCGGGTTACAGGATTTGAGAAAGCCTAAGCATTCACTAGAAGGGGGTCGGAAGATGAACCGTCTTCAGGAAAGACCACAGGAGTACCAAAACGTTCAGTACAGGCATTTTTGGAGACTGGATCTGAGAATAACAAAACAATTCTGGAATAATATTTCAGACGACAGATATAATGGGACTGAAATGCAGAATATGCGGAAAGCAACCATTAACAGCAACGCACTGCGGAGCTTTGGATCGTAGAAGTCAGTCAAATTTTGGGCCACCAATTGGCGAACCAAAACTATACAGCACACACCCAATCAACGATTTTAACAAGCTTGTGCAATGTATGAAATTACTGGAGTTGGTACTGAAGAACCAATTGGCAACATGATAGTCCAAAAGGCACAAGTGTCATCGGAGATCAGTCACGACCAGACAGGTCAAAAGTGTACTCAGACACTACCTCGAAATATCAGTTAATGATTTTTCAGTAAATAATACAGTGGTAGGCATGGGAATATTTTCTCTCTATCTATGAAGACCATTGATACATCTTGCAAAACTATAGAGAGAACGAGAACACTGTACAGGGATCTATAGAAGAATATCTTCCTGATGAATGTTTTGGTCGTTGATTTATAATGAAAGGATTTTTGCTCACCTAAGCTCGCTTGATTCTCCTGTAGCTCTTTCAATTTTTGACCAGCCGTTTCGAAGTCAGCGATATTGCTACCCATCACCAACAATTCAAAGACCTCCCCAGTTCTATCGAAATATTCCGAAACGAGCCTGAAGAACCTCAGAGAAGTTATGAGGATGTTTCTCCTCCTCTCCAACCTCAGCGCGAAACTTTTGCACACGAAATCCATAAAGTCCATCTGCGACATCAAGTCTTTGAGCTGCGAAGCCGTGTTCTCATCGCCAGACAGCAGCTTGACTCTATGGATGAGCTCAGCATACGTTCCGTAAGCTTCCCAGCATTGCAGCTCTATGGCTTCGTGATCCCTTCGGAGTTCTTCCGCCGAAGACACGTCGTAGCCTACTTTCTGTTTGGAATTGAGCAAGTTTTCGGCATGTCCGAGTATCCAGTTGGTGACTTTGGCGATTTTCTCCTCCATATCGCTCAGGTCTTTGGTATCGATGAACGTTTTCTCTGTGGCTGTCCAGGCGCTCTCGATTTGCTGCTGTTTCTTCTTTATGGCATCCAGGGTTTCTCCTATCCTCTCTATTGTGTCTAGAGTGTCTTGGGGAGTTGAAGTTAGACTGAAGTTCTCGGTCGCAAGTTTTTGCGTTCTATTTTCGTGCTCTATGTTTTCGATAAGTTCTCTACCTAAAATTGATCAAAGAGATCATGCATGAGTTCATTCATGATTGAGAACTAGGTAATAAATCTATTGTCACAAATAACAGAGATTCATGAGGTATTGTGGTCGAGTGACACAAATTACCTGTTTATAAAACTATTGAAGCATCACATCTAAAATCGTTCCAAACTATTCCGAAGTATGGCAAGGACTGCACACCCAGTGAATATTACTAAAGGTGACGTTTTTTACTTCATTTTCTCACTCTTTTGACTTGGAAGGATGATTGCAATTAACATACCATAAGTATTTAGAATGATATCATGCACATTGTTTAGTTGAGCTGATTTGAAGGATATTTGTTCAATGTTCTTTGAGACATTTTATGATCAAGGAATTGTTAAATTTGTGTCGATTAAAATTTTATTATTGACTCATATGAGATTATTTCACCTGCATTTGAAGAGTTATCCAAATGCAGACTACTCAAGAGCAACACAATGAGCTACAATAAAACATTTTTTACCAATTATTCATAGCAATAATAATAGAAATCTGAACTCTTTATCGCCAGCAATAGTTCCGTTGTTTCCAAACAGTGATTACTTTTATCTCTAATGTGAAAATGGAAGTTTACTGCCTATTGAGGCAAGTAATCGAGAGAGCAAAGTCCATTTCAAAAGGTACCATTCGATTCATTTGAGTTTTTTATGACCTACCTGTTTCCGTGGCGTTAAAAACCAGCATTTTTGTTGCCTCTTTCATATCGGAAATGGTGTTTATGGCATCTTGTACTTGACTCGGCCTCAATGTTTGACTTCTGAGAATGAACTCGTGAAGCTCGGTTAACTCTTTTAGGGCTATGTCACAGTCTGCGTAGAATTCTTCCACTTTCTACGAAAGAAAATACGACATGTCGAAGTGAAGAAAATTGAAAAGATTTAGTTATTTGTCATTGAGTTTTCATTTTATGCCGTTTATAATCATCTCTCACATCTTCTTAAGGTAAACTTGACTGTTATATCTCTGAACACTATTCACCATCATCAGGGTTTATCATGTTGCCCGTTTAATAAAAGTTAGATTGTCAATAATTAATTATGCCTATTTTTTCGAACGAAAACACTTTTATCTTGCCTGTATAAAATAGTAATAACCAACGAACAACCATTTATAGAAATGTATATGACTATTGAATTCCATATATGAAAATGAAAGATATGTTCATAAAAATATTATGGCATTGATAGTATTGCATTTAATCTAAGGTACATGGGTGTACGTTTATTGAAAACCAAAAGAAGAAATATCTGATGAAACAGTGGATGAAAATGGGATTTTGTTTAAAAAATGTACCTCACGTACCTACCTCGAATCATTTTTTTTTCAATACCACTAGCAGTCAGAATCAAATGAAATTTTGCCAATGTTTCAGGGAATAACGAGAGAAAGGTGAACACCTGAAAGAATGTTCGTTTTGGACCCAATCTCACATGAATGAAATTTTTCTAGGTTAATGTATTCGACAAACAGGAACTGTTTAGTTGCCAACTAGATCACTAGACCTAACGCCTTTTGATTTCTGTGGTTTTTTTATATCGAGAAGGAACATTGAAGGGTTCAAGCATAAAAGCGGGAAGAAGAAACATTGATAACGTCATATAAAAATTTTAGCATGTTTATTTCAGAACATTCGATATTATATAGATCCAGAATATTTGTTGAAGAAAATTCGGAATCAGATGGGAGAATATCAATAATTGACTGAATAATAATATTTATGGTAAAACATTTGAAATATCAAAAATATATAATATCCATACCAACCCCACTTTACATATTATGTTTTGGGAATAAAAAATTTCAATGCTTTTCCATCAAAAGTGACCCATCTTGTACAATGAATCTGGGTTGAGCGCGTTTATTTTTTCTAATTTCATTGGAATGTTCGTACAGCATCTCAAACAATACTAGTACAGCAGTATTTAACCATACCTGTCTGTTCTCAGCCCACTTTTCATGATTGTAGATTAAATTACCACCAAGTTCTGAAGGAAGTTCAGACAAGTCTACAAACTTGTTCAGACGGGATCGTGGAATGAAGATAACCTACAAGAATACATACATTTTACATTAGGACGTTGTCGATGAGATATAGTATTGCAGAAAAATACATTGTTTTTGTGCTTTAAACATAACAGTCATGGCACATATTCATGTCAATTGTTCAAGCATAAAATAATACACACAATGAGGAAGAAAATATTTTCAGCGAGATATTTTCTGGAATTATACAGGCAACCATCGAATATAAGAAAACTTACACACTTCTTGATATTCATTCGAGGCATTCATCAACTCAAGTTAAGAATGAAAAAATATAAACGATGAAACAAAGATGCTGATTTTTTGTAGGAAAAACAAACCAGGAACGAAAGAAACACCAAATTGGGAGATCCGAGGGAAGATCAATACTTTGGAACAGTTCAACATAATATGAAGTTATTTTTGAAGAAGAAAATAATCTTTCCAATTAAAATATCAAACATAGTTTGAAATGAACGTCTGGTAGACTACGAGCAGAAATCAACTACTTTCCTGGTAAATACCACGCAGAACATTAAATTATATCTGCTCGTAGTACATGCAGCGATTTCCACTCTGAATGCATATCGCAAATGTTTATTTCTTCCTAAGACGTGACAAATTCACTTCGGGACAGGCACGCCTAACAACCTACAGACCGGTTTCGGGCTTATCGGCTTTCATCAGTGCAGGGTAGTTATCCGAGTCAAAGTTTACAGAATTAAAAATATAAACTTTTTCCGAGTAGAGACCATGAGGTCTCCACTCGAAGCGTTACCTATCCCAATGCATCGCGTCTATTTAACCGCACTGAGCCTCGTTCCAAGAGACACTTGGAAGTGGCGACACCATGCGGCAGAAGAAAGAAACACTCCAGAAAAAAATCTCCCAAGTTACAGAAATTGGAAGTGGCTGAGAGCTCGACTAAGCTAATAAATGATAAATGGAAAAGCCATTGTAAATAGTAGATCAAACAATAATCAAGATATTATTTCATATTTAAAATTTGAAGGACTTTTCGGAAAGAAGAGGTTATTCACTACATCAGCAGGTACTTTTTTTTTAATTCGTACCACTGTTGGCATCTTGAAAACAGTGAATGATATCTACAAATTTCAAGCAGTCATCATCAACGTATATATATATATATATATATATATATATAGGAGAGGGTAGTCGTTGCTGACTAGTTAGAGTTTGCCTGTAAATCTTGGGGAATGCAGCAATAGTATTAAGAAAAACTCTTTAAAGTTTGATTCCAAGCTTTCGGAAATAGTTTATTTCCATCATCAGGGAGAAACTACAATGAAAATAATGATTTTAATACAACAGTGAAAGAGCTTATTACAACATACCTTTGGTGAGGATGCAATACTTGATGTTAAACGATTTTGAAGACATAAGGATATAACATTAATGAATATTGACACAAAGACGTACAAATAAGGAAGGCGACATCACTTTTAACGAAAATGTTACATGATTAAAATCATTTTAAAAAGAGTCATTATTTTTTATAACGGCGTTACATTTGAAAATGTGGGAAAACCAAGTTTAGGTTAGGTTTGTTACCTCTTCTCCCTCATCTGAAAAAATATTGTAGGTTATGTTGTTGTGATATCATGACAACATGGGCCTTTGCCACAAAAGATGATAACAATACTTTTCAGACATAAGAAGAATTTGTTTCAACCTCACCCTGATCAGTCAGTAGTAGGTAAAAAAAAAATTTTTTGGAATAAAACTTTAAAATGAACTGGAGAGATGAAGATATCAAGAAATTTACGTCACTGTTCATTGAACTCTGTATTGTTATTTGGATTTATGTCAAGAAGAAGTAAATAGGAATAGATTTCACTCAAATGTTTAATATCCGTTTTTTTGTTAATGCAGTTGTTGTGTTGAGATATATATGCCATTTCCAGAAAGGTTCGCTTGGTCAAGTTAGACTCTACTGATAATATTTTAGTTTGTTGAAAATTTATTTTATGATCCAGATTATACACATGTTCCGCCAAAGCACATCTGTCTGGATGTAACCTACAATCACTTTTATGTGCAGTGATTCTATCTGCTAGTGGTCTCTTTGATTGTCCTATATATTGTTTATCGCAATCTTGGCAAGGAATACTGTAAATTACATTCGACATGGACATTAATGGAACTTTATCTTTTAATTTGGAATAAATTTTCTTTAATGGTAAAATGGTTTTATTGGCTATTTTTATATTTGCAATGGGGTTAAATATTCTGGTGAGTTTGGGAGTTATCTCTCTAATATATGGTAAGGAGATATATTTGATTAAAGGTGGAGGGTCATTATTAGTAATGTGGTTAATGTTATTTAATGGGTTATCGTTAATTTCAGGATCATTGGCAGTCGATGTGCTGAATAATATTTTTTGAATTAATTTTTTTGGATATGAATTTTCTAAGAAAAGGTTGAGGAGAATGTCTAGATTTTTTTTGTGAAAAGAAGTATCAGAGATTTTTAGAACTCGATTTTTCATTTGTTTAACCAGACTAATTTTCATTGTCTGTGTGTGGTATGAGAGATAGTTTAGGTATCGTCCTGAACTGCACGGTTTTCTGTACCAGTCTATTAGTACAGTATTGTTGTGAGTTCTTATCAATCTTGTGTCCAAGAATGGTACTGATTGTTGATCATCTTCTATCTCTATTGTAAATTGAATGAAGGGGTCATAACTATTAAAAGTTTCTAAAATCTCATTGATACCGTTTGCAGGAATCGAAATTATAATGTCATCAACATATTTTTTTAAAAAGAAAGGTTGGAAAGATAAAACTGGAATGACTGTATCTAAAAGATCATCCATCACGTAGGCTGCCAATATTGGGGAAATTGTAGCACCCATTGGGGTTCCAAATGTCTGTTTGTAATATTTATTTTTGAATGAGAAATAAGTATTATTATATAAAAAGGTTATAAGGTTCATGAAAGATTCTTTATTAATATTGCAGAAGGAACTTATGTGTGGCCAATTTTTATCAATAGCTCTGAGACTAGCATCTAGATAAACATTGCTAAAAAGAGAGACAACATCCAAACTAGCCAAAACGTAACCAGTGGGAAGTTGAATTTTATTAAATTTTTCTGAAAATTCAAATGAATCTTTAATAAAGTAAGTATTATCTGGATCATAGGCTTTCGTTAATATCTCTGTCAGAAAAGTGGAAATATTTTCGGTGGGAGCACCAATGGAAGCAACTATTGGTCTAACTGAAAGGTTTGGTTTATGAATTTTGGGTAATGAATAGAATTTTGGAGAGATTGCACTGTAGTTAGTCAACTTCTTTTTAGTTAGTTCATTTATTTGATTAGTGTCAAATAATGATTTCACTAATGAATTGCTTTTTCTTTGGATGGTAGAAGTGGGATCTTTGGAAAGTTCAATATAAGAGGAGCTGTTGGAGATTAAGTCTTGAGATAAATCTGAGTATTGTTCTTTTTCCATGATAACTGTCACATTACCTTTGTCGGATTGAGTAAGAATCAAATTTGGATTATTTTTGAGAAATTTTTTGGATTGACTGAATAAGTGTCTGTAGATTGAGAAATTCATTGAGTTTTGAACCTGATTAGTAATAATGTTGGTTGCTCTAGCTACTATATTTCTCACATTTGTATCTGTTATGGAAGAAGTAGTATAATCTATCTCGGCCAAAAGAGACTTAATGGAAATGTCTTTTGTAATGATTGGTTCAATACCAAATTTGGGACCCAAAGCTAAGAATTTTTTGATGTCTTCTGGAATGATTGTATTGGAGATATTTCTTATCCATTTAGCCTTGGAATTCAATTTGGCATTAAGTTCATCATTTTTTAATTTTTTTATTTTATTGATATTATTACATTTGACATTATGGAACAATCTATTGTATTTGGGAAGGATACTGCTATAGAAATTTTGGAAAATGAGTTCACTGGTCAGTGAGATAATTTCTGATTTTAAGCGTTTTAGGGAATTTTCTAATTTGTTAATCAGTTTGTGATTAGCACAAATTTCAAGATTAATAAGCTTTAACCCTAACCTGTGGTTGTGCTCGTTAATGTTAGTATGTGCCTCTTGTAACATTAGTAATTTTCCTATTGGTTTTGTAGCATCTGTTATGTGCGATGGAAGAATGCCTGCGGTCTTGCATTGTAGTAAGAAACATCTTCTGTTATATTCTTTTGCTATTTTCATTTTGGATTTGGACCATAGTTTAAGTTTCCTTACTGCTATGGTGCCATATGTAGTACGGATGTTGGTGAAGAACCCCATATCTGTGAAGAGAGGAGAGGGTAGTCGTTGCTGACTAGTTAGAGTTTGCCTGTAAATCTTGGGGAATGCAGCAATAGTATTAAGAAAAACTCTTTAAAGTTTGATTCCAAGCTTTCGGAAATAGTTTATTTCCATCATCAGGGAGAAACTACAATGAAAATAATGATTTTAATACAACAGTGAAAGAGCTTATTACAACATACCTTTGGTGAGGATGCAATACTTGATGTTAAACGATTTTGAAGACATAAGGATATAACATTAATGAATATTGACACAAAGACGTACATCTTTGTGTCAATATTCATTAATGTTATATCCTTATGTCTTCAAAATCGTTTAACATCAAGTATTGCATCCTCACCAAAGGTATGTTGTAATAAGCTCTTTCACTGTTGTATTAAAATCATTATTTTCATTGTAGTTTCTCCCTGATGATGGAAATAAACTATTTCCGAAAGCTTGGAATCAAACTTTAAAGAGTTTTTCTTAATACTATTGCTGCATTCCCCAAGATTTACAGGCAAACTCTAACTAGTCAGCAACGACTACCCTCTCCTCTCTTCACAGATATGGGGTTCTTCACCAACATCCGTACTACATATGGCACCATAGCAGTAAGGAAACTTAAACTATGGTCCAAATCCAAAATGAAAATAGCAAAAGAATATAACAGAAGATGTTTCTTACTACAATGCAAGACCGCAGGCATTCTTCCATCGCACATAACAGATGCTACAAAACCAATAGGAAAATTACTAATGTTACAAGAGGCACATACTAACATTAACGAGCACAACCACAGGTTAGGGTTAAAGCTTATTAATCTTGAAATTTGTGCTAATCACAAACTGATTAACAAATTAGAAAATTCCCTAAAACGCTTAAAATCAGAAATTATCTCACTGACCAGTGAACTCATTTTCCAAAATTTCTATAGCAGTATCCTTCCCAAATACAATAGATTGTTCCATAATGTCAAATGTAATAATATCAATAAAATAAAAAAATTAAAAAATGATGAACTTAATGCCAAATTGAATTCCAAGGCTAAATGGATAAGAAATATCTCCAATACAATCATTCCAGAAGACATCAAAAAATTCTTAGCTTTGGGTCCCAAATTTGGTATTGAACCAATCATTACAAAAGACATTTCCATTAAGTCTCTTTTGGCCGAGATAGATTATACTACTTCTTCCATAACAGATACAAATGTGAGAAATATAGTAGCTAGAGCAACCAACATTATTACTAATCAGGTTCAAAACTCAATGAATTTCTCAATCTACAGACACTTATTCAGTCAATCCAAAAAATTTCTCAAAAATAATCCAAATTTGATTCTTACTCAATCCGACAAAGGTAATGTGACAGTTATCATGGAAAAAGAACAATACTCAGATTTATCTCAAGACTTAATCTCCAACAGCTCCTCTTATATTGAACTTTCCAAAGATCCCACTTCTACCATCCAAAGAAAAAGCAATTCATTAGTGAAATCATTATTTGACACTAATCAAATAAATGAACTAACTAAAAAGAAGTTGACTAACTACAGTGCAATCTCTCCAAAATTCTATTCATTACCCAAAATTCATAAACCAAACCTTTCAGTTAGACCAATAGTTGCTTCCATTGGTGCTCCCACCGAAAATATTTCCACTTTTCTGACAGAGATATTAACGAAAGCCTATGATCCAGATAATACTTACTTTATTAAAGATTCATTTGAATTTTCAGAAAAATTTAATAAAATTCAACTTCCCACTGGTTACGTTTTGGCTAGTTTGGATGTTGTCTCTCTTTTTAGCAATGTTTATCTAGATGCTAGTCTCAGAGCTATTGATAAAAATTGGCCACACATAAGTTCCTTCTGCAATATTAATAAAGAATCTTTCATGAACCTTATAACCTTTTTATATAATAATACTTATTTCTCATTCAAAAATAAATATTACAAACAGACATTTGGAACCCCAATGGGTGCTACAATTTCCCCAATATTGGCAGCCTACGTGATGGATGATCTTTTAGATACAGTCATTCCAGTTTTATCTTTCCAACCTTTCTTTTTAAAAAAATATGTTGATGACATTATAATTTCGATTCCTGCAAACGGTATCAATGAGATTTTAGAAACTTTTAATAGTTATGACCCCTTCATTCAATTTACAATAGAGATAGAAGATGATCAACAATCAGTACCATTCTTGGACACAAGATTGATAAGAACTCACAACAATACTGTACTAATAGACTGGTACAGAAAACCGTGCAGTTCAGGACGATACCTAAACTATCTCTCATACCACACACAGACAATGAAAATTAGTCTGGTTAAACAAATGAAAAATCGAGTTCTAAAAATCTCTGATACTTCTTTTCACAAAAAAAATCTAGACATTCTCCTCAACCTTTTCTTAGAAAATTCATATCCAAAAAAATTAATTCAAAAAATATTATTCAGCACATCGACTGCCAATGATCCTGAAATTAACGATAACCCATTAAATAACATTAACCACATTACTAATAATGACCCTCCACCTTTAATCAAATATATCTCCTTACCATATATTAGAGAGATAACTCCCAAACTCACCAGAATATTTAACCCCATTGCAAATATAAAAATAGCCAATAAAACCATTTTACCATTAAAGAAAATTTATTCCAAATTAAAAGATAAAGTTCCATTAATGTCCATGTCGAATGTAATTTACAGTATTCCTTGCCAAGATTGCGATAAACAATATATAGGACAATCAAAGAGACCACTAGCAGATAGAATCACTGCACATAAAAGTGATTGTAGGTTACATCCAGACAGATGTGCTTTGGCGGAACATGTGTATAATCTGGATCATAAAATAAATTTTCAACAAACTAAAATATTATCAGTAGAGTCTAACTTGACCAAGCGAACCTTTCTGGAAATGGCATATATATCTCAACACAACAACTGCATTAACAAAAAAACGGATATTAAACATTTGAGTGAAATCTATTCCTATTTACTTCTTCTTGACATAAATCCAAATAACAATACAGAGTTCAATGAACAGTGACGTAAATTTCTTGATATCTTCATCTCTCCAGTTCATTTTAAAGTTTTATTCCAAAAAATTTTTTTTTTACCTACTACTGACTGATCAGGGTGAGGTTGAAACAAATTCTTCTTATGTCTGAAAAGTATTGTTATCATCTTTTGTGGCAAAGGCCCATGTTGTCATGATATCACAACAACATAACCTACAATATTTTTTCAGATGAGGGAGAAGAGGTAACAAACCTAACCTAAACTTGGTTTTCCCACATTTTCAAATGTAACGCCGTTATAAAAAATAATGACTCTTTTTAAAATGATTTTAATCATGTAACATTTTCGTTAAAAGTGATGTCGCCTTCCTTATTTGTACGTCTTTGTGTCAATATTCATTAATGTTATATCCTTATGTCTTCAAAATCGTTTAACATCAAGTATTGCATCCTCACCAAAGGTATGTTGTAATAAGCTCTTTCACTGTTGTATTAAAATCATTATTTTCATTGTAGTTTCTCCCTGATGATGGAAATAAACTATTTCCGAAAGCTTGGAATCAAACTTTAAAGAGTTTTTCTTAATTATATATATATATATATATACATTCGTATCAATTACCAGTTGATTATTTTTCATAGTTGTTGTTCTCAGATTCTGATTATAGTTGCAGTTGTAACGTTTCAAAATGTAAACATCCGATTGGTTAGAAAATTGATGTGTAACATTCTCAGAGCGAATTACTTTTTGTCGAATATTTCGTGTCCCAATATGATCTTCTCATGTTTGTGTAGATTATGTTCAACTTTATCCAGACTGAAAAAATATCGCAGTGCTTTGGTAAGAGCAGCAATTCAAATAATTCCTGAAATAGCTTCACTTATATATGAAATACGAAACCTATCAAAATTGATTGCATCAAGTTACATTGAGTTTGAAGTCGAATATTGGGTGTCACTCACGTTATATTCAGTTCATATCTCTGTATCAATTAACTGCTATTTTGACATAATGTACAGGGTGTCCCGAAACTGGTGCAATCATTAAAATCATTGATTTTTAGTATTTCCCATTGAGTGTTGAGTAGAAAATGTATACTTCGAATCTGGAAAACTGGACAACTGTGATTCTATGAATACAAACATACTTTAATAATCAAGAAAATGTGGGTATGAAATGAATTTGTGACGAAGGACGTTCGAGATCAACTTTCCGAGGGAAATCTTCGTAATTTTTGTTTATTCAGAAAACATTTGAAGTCATTTGACATTCCTAAAATTGAGACGTTTTGGCATAAGAGAGTTCACTTTCGCTTTGCATGATTCACTCCACATATTGAGCAGTGCAGTTTGATAAGATAAACATCAACAAAGAGAATGAAAAGTGGGTCAATAAAGTATAGGAAGACGATTATAATATTTCGAAACTTTAAAGGTACCCAAACACCTAGAGACAATACCAGCGATGCATTAACGATACCTTCTTGTTCTTTGGTGTTGATGTACAATTCTCTACTTTCTGCTTGTCCCAGAATGCATCCGGCCGCAAAACTATCAGTTGACATAGTTCTTCGTCGACGAAAACCGCATTTACTTGACGAATGCACGATCTTGCCACTTTCCAAGGTCCTTTTCTGGCATCTACTATCACAGTTAAGCCTCTCGATCGACTAGTTTTGCTGCAATTAGAATGGATTCTTATCAAGTGGGTACGCACAACATAAGTTTCATGTCGATCTCAAAGTATCGTGTTAACATTGATCGATTAATTTGTTGTAATAATTTCAGGAAATACCTACCCAACTATATTAAAATTTTTTTCTGAAATCACAGCAGAGCGTTTTCGACTGTTGAGTCCTGAATGTATCAAGTATGGTCTTATAGAACAAAATGAAAAATGTATATATATTTTTATATACATTTTTATATACCTATACCAGATGTATTTATATAAAATCATATATATTATATGTTACTTATTCATATTATCTTGCTATGTTGCTTGTTTAATATAATAAGTAATCATAGTTTTCACAAAAAAACTGGATACATCAAAAATTTGGTGATTGGGAATGAAATAATTGTCTCGTAAAAGAAATAACTAAACAATATCTATTTATTTGACTAGACACATCAACGAACATAACTGTAAACAATACTTCGAGGATTCTTAATTTGAATATAAACAGCATATTCCGAAGATAAATGAATGGGCTGGATAAGCATTATATTGGAACTACTTTCACCGCAATGAACGAGACTACAGGTCTGAGTTGAACAAAACCATCACGAGTGAAACAAATCCGCCAGAAGTAATATCCTACGAGTTGAACGAATTATAAGAAGTTTCATAATGATTAAACTGAAAGCTAATTCTTAGCAGATTTTAGACCAATCTCTCGCGCGAACAGTATTCTGGTAAATCACAACATATATTTGAAAATACAAACCAATCACTAAACTATATACTTAGCATTTAATAAATTTAATTAATTTAATTAAATGATGAATCTATTGAACATAAGCAAGTAGTAAAATACTTGGGAGTATTAATAGACTCTAAACTTTCATGGACGTATCAAATCGATAACGTTCTGAAAAGATTAGCGAGCCATTGTTTTGTAATCTGGCAACTTCGATCAAGAATTGATCACAATCTCTTGAAATTGTATTATTATTCATACGTTTATTCAACCATGAATAATGGGATTCTAACCTGGGGGACCAGCTCTAGGTCCAATGAAGTTTTTATTCAACAAAAAAAGATTGTTCGTAATATGATGTTCAAGCCCAGAACGTTTTCATGTCGCCAGTTGTTTAAACAACTTGAGCTTTTAACGTTTCCTTCTCTCTTCATTTATAATTGCATATTATATATAAAAAATAACCCAGCTATTCTCAATCAGTCTCGTAAAAATATTGTACACAACTTAAGACAAAACTTCAATATTAATATACCATCCCATCGTTTGTCAACTGTGGCTAACAGTCCGTTGGTTTTGCCGATCAAATTATACAACCACTTACCCACTAGGCTTAAAATATTATCAAATGTGAAGAAAGTCAAATATGAAGTTCGAAAACTTTTAGTTAATGGAGTTTTTTATTCGGTTCCAGAATATATGTGTTGTAACCTGGTATAACCACTTTTACATGTACACTTTTTATACACTATCTTTTATATACCTTTTTATACAATTTTTTGTCTTTATACACTGTTTTTTATATATATATTAGATTATTATTTAATTGTATACTGTAATGTACTAAAATTTTAACTGACAATATCCTATACTTATGTATTTATAAGTCTGACTGGAAATAAAGTAATTGAATTGAATTGAATTGAATTTCCTATTCTCTGAGAAAAAGTTTCTCAAAATTTGATTAGAACCATATGACCGCATATGAGTGAAGTTATCACGCAGAAATAGTAGGATAACTTCAAAAGAATCCTTTCAAGTACTTTAATGAAATTGTTTTAGTAGCACAATTTGTTGTTTCACCCTTAATGGAAATTGATATCCAACAGTTCGCCACTTTTGTTATGAAGAACTTTGGCGAAAAAGTCGCTGCAATAGAAATTGAATTGATTTCGTTTCGAAACTATTTAATTTTAAAATCGTTAATCTCGAATATAACCGTATCTGGCTTTTAGTAATTAAAGAGTGACCTTGAAAGTGGAAACTATATTCGGTTCAACCAGTTTGTTGAGTTCTTTCTCCAATATAATAAAATTCATCAGGAACAAATACCGAAATACTCACAAATGAATTGTCAATGAGTCCAAATGCGTTTGAGTGGCAGCTTTATCATTGAAAATCATTCAATCGTATTTCACATGCTATATTTGTTGGAGAAAATTTTTTTCTAAACATTAACGATTGTTATCGTTGTAGTTATATAGTAGGTTGTACTGGTTATTAGGTAATCTTATTCATCAGTAGATTGTCGAAACAACTATAAGTAATATTCATTTTAATTCGCTTAGGGCTAGATAGCACACTGTACAAACTTAAATTCAGATATGCACTTTCAATATTGGCTATTCAATAGATGAAACTGCATATTTTGCATAGTAGGTACTGGCTAGAAAATAATTGAAATAATATTGATTATGGACATTAAAACAATTCATGTAAATTGTTCCATATGAAAGACATATTTTTGTTCATCATGACTCCAGCTGCCTTCATTGTTACTATTCGAGAACATTTCATACATTTTTTTCGGTTGACAAGTAAAACATTTGAAAAATCATATATTCTGGGATTTGAAGAACTATCTGACTGAATTCGCACAGCTAACCCAATGCATGGACCAAAAGAATTCCTAATGTCATTAGACTAGAGCCTGATGTGTTCACAATAACAAAGATCTTTGCACAATGTTGATGTATGGATGTGTGTTGGTGGTTACAAGAAAAAGATATTGGTACCTATAAGAGAAGAAGAATTCTTTATTGCAATAATTGTTTTTCGACAAATTAGACAACACTGTGAAAGAAAACCATTCATCTAAATCTTTTATCAATAAAGATTTGGATGACAGCGCAACTATTACCGGAACCTGTATATAGTATGGAATATACGGAAAAAGTCCGGGCTTATGAAGGGCAAGAAATACTACAACACACTCTAGTGATACAGTCGACTCTACGTCATGGTATGTTGGGATTGATGTACCATACATATAAAGGAACTATTAGACAACAGAGAACATTTTATATTTGTCAACCAAATGAAATATCATGCAATATGAATGGAGACAATAGAGTTGGAATTCAGAAAAATCGGGTTCCAATCGTTCTAGTTAGTTTGAGATCTTTCAGAAGACGAATATACGAAAAATTGACCATACCTCACATAGTGCATAATCACCATAAATTAACGTCACATGGTACCTTTTATCGTGTACTTAATCCAACCCGAAATCCTCACTATTTATGTTGCCCATCATTTATCCTCAACCAGGCTGGATAGTGTTACCATCAGCATTTTCCAGCAGTATAATTACGTTCGGTTCGAAGGGGCAATTCATGAGATGAACTCTCTGTTATTTAAATTTCCCGCCATATAAATCAAGATTTACCCACCTGAATAGAGAAAGTAAGTACTGGAGTACCGGTACGACATCGATCGGCGGAGATTCAGCGGCTATCGTGAAGAGCAGGATGGGATGTCCTTCTTTGTCGCGACTGCCAGGAAGCGAGATGGTTCGTCCTTGTGGGCATGAGAGATTCAGCCCACTTTCCATATCCTAGGGATCAAAATACAGGGTCACTCACGGTCGATGGTACCTTAGACGTTTACGGAGAACGGGACGTAGGATTATTCTGAAAATATGGATTCTTGGGTACTCAGTTTTGTTCTATCGATCTAAAATACTTTCAGCGTTGCGGCGTTGCCGCTTCTATCAAAAAGTAGCAACAACTTTGTTATTTCAAATGAAACACCCTGTATTTTATTTCATTTTTAGATTCTTTCTGAAGAGCTGATTTCGTCGATACATCATACTTGGCGTATAGCGCGAAAGATTACAGAGATATTGGGTGTGAAAAATCGAGATTTTTCAACTTTAGGAATTTTTTGTGTCGAAACTAATCATTTCTGCTCAAAACGGCTTACATGTCCCATTCTTAACTTTTCATTTAATATCTACTGACATTTAATAAAAACGAATTGAGGGTGATACAAAACTCAAAATTTTGAACCACCCGTATTTGTTTCAATTAAATATCCATCGATAGTAAATGGGAAGCTGATATAGGGACATATACGCCGTTTTGAGCAAGAATGGATAGTTTTGTCACAAAAAATTCCTAAATTCGAAAAATCTCGATTTTTCACACACTATATCTCTGCAATCTTTCGCGCTATACCCCAAGTATAATGTATCGACGAAATCAGTTCTTCAGGAAGAATCTAAAAATGAAATAGAATACACGGTGACCCATTTGAAATAACAAAGATGCTGCTACTTTCTGGTATAAGCGGCAACGCTGCATTGCTGAAAATATTTTAGATCGATAGAACAAGAGCAACTACTTGAGAAACCAAATTTTCAAAATGATCCTATATCCAGTTCTTCGTAAACGTCTAAGGTACCATCGACCGTGAGTGACCCTGTATACCTCATGAGATTTTGATATAAAGTGCTGTTCAACATTCTGATATTCACGGAGGTTATTCTCTGATCCATCTTGAGAAAATATATCCTACAGATCTCAACTTTCGAACTATAGGGTGCTGAACTTTTATGAGGAGTATATTTATGTATATGTAGATAAATATTAGTAGGCATTACGCTGCGACCTTCTTCAATTTTCGAATTCATTCATCTCAATTGGAACATATGATGGTTTGACTGATATTAGATTGATATTCATAATATTGATTCGATTTTTCAAGTTGGTTGAAAGATTACAAAAAACTGATGTTAATCCACAACTTTCAAAAGGGAATAAGAAAAAAAGTTTGTATGAAAAAGTATCTTTATTTTTTTCGAACAAATACCAACAGAACCAGAATGTATGAGACAAAATTGGCCAGAACACCAAATTGAGACCACAAAAATCCAATCAGTTGCCTTCTTATCTCGTGATACATGTCATTTTCTAGATATGAATAGTCACGTGTTAATAATGACTCGAGTAATAATGATCCATTGACATAAATCATCAAAAATCACTCTGGTATATCGTTATTAAATTGAGGTAATGGCTAAATGGAAAGGCACTGGGGGTCACCAACTGGAATCAACAGGGTCACGTGGCCAACCAGTCAATGCATATTTGGTTACTAGTTAACAAGCATGCATGCATTAATTAATGTTTATTCAACTCTCTGATCAATAGTGCAGTGTTGTAGATCTGAGATTAGTTACCATCATTTGTTATCAGCTCGCGAATGAAGAGTTGGATTCACGAAAGTATATAGTTATTAGATTCCTCTCATATTTTTGTAGTGAAATATGAGGAAATTTTTTGAGAATGAAGTTTGTCTCTACTCAGATTATACCTATATTCTGTTTACCTACCAAAAAGTAGGTTTGTAAGGAACAACAATTTTAAACGGAGCACCTTCAAAATTAACTGTATTTTGAAATGTTATAATTATTCAATCGTTCATCTATGAGAACTTCATAGCTGTATTTATTATCATTTTCACTACTCACCGCTGCCCTTTCATAAGATGTGCTGGGATAATTCACAAAATGAGATATAATTTGCATCTTTGCTGCGTGACTCCAATAATTATACACAAATAAAGAGGTTCACGTCAATCAGTTCGACCCATTCAAGAATACAACTTGTTTATACAGGGTAGCCTACGGTGAGACGTTTACGCAGAACTTATGTAGCAAACATTTCGACGAGATATCAATAATTTTCCTTAGGACACCCAGTTAAGACATTCCGAGGAACATTCAGGACGTCCATAGGACATTCGAATTTGGTACTTCAGTGGAATGCACCCATTCAAATTCTAAATATACGTTTGGTTTTCTGGCTATCAATTCTGCAAAATATTTTTCATTACAAATTTGAATATTTTTGTCCGACTACTACTTCGGAGTTGGGAACTTCAAATCAGTCAAATTTATATAGGAAAGAGATGCTAAACCAACAGCAGATAGAATATAGAATATTGTACTTATGATTTTTGAATTAATGTAAAATCGGGACACCCAATGTAAAACGTGTGGTACTGATTATGGGTATTTCCTTCAGTTTCATGTCCAGGACATCCGTACATGAATGTTATACCTGGGACATTATGTGCTATAAGTATACCAATTTGTTGAATTAAAGAAAATTACTCCAAAAAGGGTCTGCTAGTAGATCGTTCACTTAAAAAAATTCAGTGGTTCAAAATTTTTTGAATATTGTATGAATTTTCTTCAGTGGAAAACTCTTTTTCATATGTGTATAAAAACGCAATTTTCACTCACCGGAATCGACCAAACAAAATTCAAGTGGAATACAATCGAACCGCGCACATACTGGCCGGTACTGTGGCGCACCTAGACGCACGTGGTACCTTCATCGGTACCGCCGCTGGTACTCAACTGATGGAACCACTAGAACCAGCCGAGAGTGTGTCAGGGCAGGCACGACGAAGGCTGCTGCGCCTGTCAATTGTCCCGTCGGCCAATGTTGGGCTTGTCTCAGTTGTCTCTTCAAATTGGACGCGCTATTTCGTTTGGTTTTTGTCGACATCTCTGATTGTGCTAGATTCGGAGATCTTGCGTTGACCGCAGACCGACAGCTGATTGCGATTTCACTTTGCAGTGTGCTTCCATCGATCGTCTGGTATTTTTTGTTCATAAGCGAGGTTTTTGTGTCATCTTGACAGTAGCAAAACTTTAACAACAACAGTTTTCCCCAACTTTTTCAGCGATAAATCAACTCCTGTATAAAATGTGTCATATAAAGATGACTGTTTTGTCAGTTTGACAGCGATAAAAAAGGTGCATCGTTTTTTATCACCGATAAAAATGAACACAACTGCCAAAACGGTCTACTCTTATAGGTCTTGAAGACCTGCTATAAGTTCTCATGATATCCGAAAGAAATGTCAGGACAGCATTCAATTCGTAAAAATGTTTTGATTTGGAGGATCTTCGGTATTCCACAAGGATCTGTTCTGGTACCAACTCTGTTTCGGCTACATATCAACGATCTCTTAGATGTGACCTGTTCTGTACACAGCTTCAATTCAATTCAAGTATTTATTAATCCATAGAAACGAGCTTCAAAAAACAAGTCAGTACATATCAAATACAGTTAAAAAAAACAAATATATAACGTCGAGACAAACACATTCATGAATAAAATGAAAGTATTAAAACAATAATCAGGCGAGTGAACAATCAAAAGCAGCAATGATGAGAAAAAGGAACAATTTTCTAATGTAGATAAGAAAAAAACTAATTGATTGTATATCGACTAATTTCGAAAAGCAATTGTTTTATTTTATGTTTGTTACTTGTTCCTTTGTTATATTTTCAAGAAACTCCGAGAGTGCATTATGATATCTCAGCCTCAAAAACTCGAACGAGTTGAGACGTATTGAAAAACGTGTTTTGGGTATGTGAAAATCATTTCTGATGCGGGTATCATGATCATAAAAGGACTGGTTCTGTTTAAAAACTCCCTTATTTTTATTGATGTACAACAAAACTTCCAGAATGGAGAGTCCTGAAAAAAGCAAAATATTTAATTTTTTAAACAATGTTCACACGATGCAGCACGTGATGCGTTTGTAATAGTTCTAATAATTATTTTACTGAGTGCTGGTAGATAATTACCCCAAACAATGAGCCCTTGATTGTATCTGTCCGTGGTAATACAAAAGCAGACCAGAGCAGTCTAGAATTCTTTTCAGGTTTATTAGCGGGTAACACTGCTTATTGAGTATTTTGAGGATATTATCACAGTGCTGATGAAAATTGAGTGTGCTGTCTAGAAATCATCATACTGCTTGCTCATCTAGAGCCCCTGTGTCATCAAGGAAAGCAGAGGTTCCATTCCATTCTTAATAACACCACAACTCTACTAAAAGTATAAGCAGGTAACAAACTGTATAAGCAAAAAAACTAAAAGATTCTGATAATGAAGTATATGCATTACTTTCAAGCTTTTCACAAAGATGATGTGAACTCAAAATGCACTAAATCAGCACTTTGTGAATTCTTGATTCATCCTTGAAGCAAGATAATTTTGTGATCGTTCATAGGCTTATTCAAGACATTTTCTTGTATCATGTGTTAATCGTGATGTATAAGTTGGATCGGTACTGAATTAATGGAGTTGCTCATTAGAAACCAGTGATTATCGGTGTGACTCAAGGATCCATACTTGGACCAACTCTTTTCATGACACAATATTTTTTATGCTGGTGACGCAAACTTTCTGTTCATTTCGGGTCACGTTGAAGATGCTGAAAAGCAGACAGATGTTGTTCATGGGAATGTTCAAAGTGGGTTGATGTGAATAAGCTCTGCCTGAATAATGATAAATAAGTCTGTGTTTTCTTTGAAACAATATCATTCTGAATAATGCGCTCTATAGACAGTAGCCTAGACTGGCATGAACATATATATCGAATTCATATTTGAAGCTTTCTGATGGAAGTGTAAATATTCTATAGCTTTGACGCAATCTATTGTCTCATCAACACTAATCTCAAAAGTTCGATTTTCGATAAAGGTGTAGATTGTTCCGATAACTCAATATCAATAGGAACCTTCACGTGTTCAATTTATTATTGGCTGCTCGAGAAATTGCCATGTTTTCTAGGTAATAAAATTATCATTTCAACAAATGAATTTATCAACATATTTCATGATTATATGAATTAAAAAACAAATGTAACGGGTTGAGTGAAAATCGTCTCGATTTCATGAGACAAATGGCTGTAGATTCATACTTCCTGAACTTCATCTATCACCTTCAACTATATATCTATGTATCTCTGAACTTCAGATTGACAACATAAGCAGATCCTTCGACCTGATGAAATGTCAGCATTGTTCCGTAGTTATGATCCTCATGAACCAATCAAATAATTGATACCAGAAACATTGTGCCAAATACATTTCTAGCATAATTGTCATTCTCCAATTCCACACAAAACATAATCACTGAATTTATACGCTGGAAAATGACAATTTCATCGAAAGTTATAGGATATATCCGAAAAAAAAATTATTGTATTCGTTATACGAATTATGTGGGTATAATAGAAATCCTATCAATAATAAACAAAATTCACAAAATCTACATATAAACCATAGCGCAAAGGTCATCCATAAAAAAGGTGGGTTCATCAGCTAATAAATCGCTACTAATAATAGAGGGTCATTGATCTAAGACTATAGATGAAAAAACTTGATTTCCAACTAGTGGACAAACTGAATTCTGTTGAATACGAATCTATCTTGAGTAATCCGTAGATAGACAATATATATTTCCATTTTATCATAGAATGATTTTATTTAACATATACAATGCTTTATTTCATATCAATATCAAGAGGATTCAATCAGGAGGCTTCAGACAGTTTACTTTAAAATGTACCACTTTCCTTAAAAGACGCTATCTTCATCCTAGTGAACACTGCTCGAACCATGAAATTCTGTACCCATTTATTTTTCGAACAATATTATATTGATCATCATAGTCTTTTCTGCTAAAGATCTCATGTTCAGTCGAACCATTTTCCTTATCTAGGGAAATCAAATCGTAGCAGAAACAAAATTGGTAGGTACTAAAACAGAACCTTGCGGTACACCGGCGTTGCCATTTTCTCATTCATTATATTGAATAATTATCAGGAATGTTTTTTCTTGCCATTTCTTCGATGAATTTCTGCTGTCCTTCAGTTTGTGAAAAAAAGGCTTAAAGAATCTGCAACTGATCCAGAGATTTCTTGAGAACGACAAGAGGATGTAACCTTTTTCTTGAGGAGTTGTTGCCAATGTGTCATCGTTCCTGGTCAAGGTAGGGAATGAACTAGATGTGGAATATCTTCCAATTGCATTGGAAAAGGGCCAAAATGGTTGAGCTCTGATCTTAGCTTTGCGCTATATTATGCCTCTTTTGAAGCGACGATTGTTTGTTAGCAGGTATTTCTGACTTTCTGCTGTTTGTTTCAAAGCAAAAGTCCTTGATCAACAGCGTTTTTAAAACGATATAGTCAGAACTGTGATAATACAGAAAGTCTTTTCAAGATTGAGCACATGTTCGAGCTAACTCGAAGATAATAATTATATTCTGGCGAGCAGTGTATAGAGAGCGACTGCCTTACTCACATTGCAATATCTGAAAATGATTGGTGCCGAAGTACCGTTGAAATTCTGCCCGAAGCACTTGCCTTCTTTGGGAGGGAGCAGCATATCAAAAGGAGCAGGTGACGTCACTCGCTTTTTATTTCTGGTTCTCACAACAGGTTCCTCGGTGACAAATTTTGCAGGATTGACAGGTTCACCATATTTCATCGAACATGTGATTATCGCTGGTCTGGCGGATTTTCATTTTCAATATTTTTCAACTTTTAATTCGATAACGCAAGCAATCAGATCGTGATCGAGTGACGAGTGTACCTAGTTGATGATGAAAAATGATAATAACCATAATAATAAACACATTATCTGATTATGCTCTTCCATAAACGTTCCAGAAAATGCTGTTTCAATTTTGTGACTAATTTTTTATAAACTATATAATTTTTGAATTCTAGCTGAATGTCCTGAACGGAATTAATATAATGTGCTACTTATTTATTACATATAATAATTGTATAATCATTTCATGTTTATTTCCCAAAACAAACATATGATGATACTTCTGTCAATTTGAAGCTGGTGGATATAGGATGGTGAAACAGCTATTCAAATTTTTCTGCGAAAAACTTGTAGACCGTTTGGGAAGGTAGTTACATTTCCACGACTTAAATGAAGATGGCGGTAAGATCGCATTTCAAGGAAGATTTCTGTAGCTTATTTATTTCTGTGGTTCAAATCTGACAGGCGTGAATTGAAATTACATTGAAACACTATATTTTTAGTGAATCTGGAATAATTATCAATAATCTTACTATCATCAGTATTTTTTCTTCCAAAAAGAGATGTCACTAACAGAAGCACAGTTTCTGTTTTACCGACATAAGGTATGGCGCCATCTCTGGTAATTTCAGGAAATTTTACTACGGTATGAAATCAAGTAGGCAAAAGTCTACAGTTTATTCTAGTGGTTGCTGTTTCACCATCCTATATTCACCTTGCTCAGACATCTTTGCTCAGACCATATGTCCAATTTATAATTAAAGCACATCGCTTAGCATAATATTAACTTTACTCAGACATTGGTATAATCATTAAGTTCACGTCAAATGATCGATAGTTATTTCACTGTGCAACCATGGTAAATGATCCTTATTCCTTGTAGATTTTAGATTGTTTGCCAGAGAGGATGGCAAATAATCGCTCGCGGCCTCTTGAGTGTGGCCCTTACAAGCTTTGATTCAAAGGAACTTCAGCGAAGAAAGAATCCCGTGATTTTCTCAGGAAAGGGTGTATCTGAAGCATTTTGAGCCGTAAAAATGGGTATTTTTCGCGACTGGCTGGCGGCATATACTGTATATCACCTAGCAAGTACCTACTTGCTTTTTCAGCATTTCCAATTTCCAACATTGCTGGAAGTTTCATCATTCCACCTTGATAACTTCCTAAATTACGGGGGTATGTATTTTCATGAAAAGTGAGACACACTGTATAGGAGGAGGAATTATTTATAAGAATGTTCCTATTCTCGACTGAATTTTGTACCAGTGTGCCATCTATCAGACTGCGATGCAACTCTCGCTAGTACAACCGTTAATAGAATAGGTAGCGCATGATTCGTCGGTTCGCCAGCGAAGTATTCTGAATTCGTACAACCATTATACGATAGGTGACGATCCAGTCTTTTCAAAAAATGTGTACCATTTCGGATGGTTTAGCGAAGTTCTTGTGTTTTTGGTGTAACAACGATGTTTCGCAGATCAAGTATGCCACTCAAACTATGAGCGGGTTCGATCTACAATACCAAAAAAAAATTAAAAATTGCCTCACGAGCTACAGAAAGAGACGAGCAACTTCCTTATTTCGATTATTCATTATAACACCTATAGCTTTTCAACTGAACAAATAAATTTCAAAAAAAAATTGCCCATAACCTGGAATCAGAAATCTATTTTGATGACAATCACTTATTGATCCCCATTTCAATTTGGGAAAATTCATAGGGAAAAGTGAAGTTTGGGACATAATTACTACAAAAGAGAAAATAGTCCATCAATTTAAAATATCAAACATAGTTTGAAATGAATGTCTGGTAGACTACGAGCAGAAAACAACTACTGTCCTGGTAAATACCACGCAGAACATTGAATTATATCTGCTCATAGTCCATGCAACGATTCACACTGTGAATGCAGATCGCAAATGTTTCTTTCTTCCTAAGACGTGACAAATTCACATCGAGACAGGCACGCTTAACAACCTACAGACCGGTTTCGGGCTTATTGGCCCTCATCAGTGCAGGGTAGTTATCCGAGTAGAGATCGTGAGATCTCCACTCGAAGCTGTGCCTGTCCCAATGCATTTTCGTCGCGACTATTTGACCGCACTGAGCCGCGTTCCAAGAGACAGTTGGAAGTGGCGACACCATGCGGCAGAAGAAAGAAATACTCAAGGAAGAAATCTCCCAACTTACAGAACTTGAAAGTGGCTGAGAGCTCGACTAAAAAATGTTTGTCCAATTTATGGCTCTTTCATTTTTCATAATAATTACGCTTGCCACTTTTTCCACTCTGGGACTTTTCTCAGCATAAGAAATCGAAGAAAGTAGGTTATTTACCACTTTTCTGAAGCTATTTTCTTGGCCTATGCTCATCGGGAATCAGTTATACTATATGCATTCCATGCAGGCAGTCTGGAAGGGCGGCAATAGGTCACTCTTTCAGTGACAGCTTCAAGACCTGCCGAACTCCTCTCTACCAAAATCGATATTATCTATAGAACATTGGAGTTCTTCCGTGTAGTGAGGATATAAAAAAAATCAGGAAGTAAAGAAAGTAACATCTGTCATCACCAATAAAAAATGGCCCTTGAACTACATGCAGTTAAAATACAATAATAACTGCCCATTGGATCAAGCAGACGAAAACAAATTGACTAATTCTGTCCGAATCCGTTCACTTTCGACAGGACATTTAGCATTTAGTCTCTGAGATGTGTTGGTCCAGTTCTAATTATACATCTCGACCGGGATAACCTGTGATGAATTGCGGCGTTGCATAGTACTATGGGGAACACTCACGTCAAATCCCATCAGAAACCACGAAATAAGAAACAAGTCCATTGGAAAGCTGCAGGTAATCATCAATTTACTTTCATTCCTGCTTTTGCACTTCTGGAATCCACATTCTTCCTTCTGACGTGTTGTTATTTTAGGATACCTGTGTGTGTGTGTGTGTTCATATATTTTTATCCGCATAAAATTCAGGCTTGTAGGCTGTGATGATGTTGACTTTAGGACCAGAAAACGTAATGTAGGAGTATGAATTGGATATTATTAACATGTACAGGATGTTTTTCAATGAAAACTGCATGTTGTGGGCATTTTGTTATGGCACCTACAAGAAATGGATGCTTGAAAACTTCCCAAATAAGCTTTGTAGACATTACCGGGACTAACACTAGTTATTAGTATAATACAACGTCTTTGCTTTTCAAAACCTGCACCGCATAAAGTGCGGCAGTTATAATGGTTTGCAAAATGTTCCAAATAATATTTTCAGTAATATACCACAAGTGATTGAATTTTCTCGCTAAGTCTGTTGATTTATTCCATACGAAACTTAGTTGCTTGAGAAACAAGAAACTCGGTGGAGTCACAGATTGTGGAGTTATGTCAGTTATGAAATAGAAAACAGACTTATAAGATTAATTCGCTCACGAGTTGAATTTTATTGGACTATTTTCACAAAGAGAATGGTTGAAATTGATTAATTCGATTTTATCTGTTCATTTCAAAATGCGTGAACATCGTCAATATTTTTATTTGATGTTTGGATGTCACATACAAAAATCTAAATACACTGTACTTGACAGGCCAATCAGAGTGAAGAGTCAAGTATGTGTTATCGATAATCCAAACTTGACTAGAGCTCCTAATTGGTTGATTTGACAAGTGCCTATACTTAGGTACTTTATTCCATGAAAGCAAAGAGTTCATATATTATATCCTTTACTTGTTCCATTTTCGGGTTTTCATTCCAACGTTTCATTTCGAACATAGGAACATTGTTCTCTTGTTTTTATCCCTGTCTGAATAAACGTTATTATTATTATTGTTTATCTATGACAGTAAGATATGGAACGAAACCACTGACGCATACTATAGCTTCGATCTAACATAATACCAATAAGGCCCCTAATAATTCTCCAAAGTTTTTTAAATAATAACACGCTATAACTGCTACACCTGGTATTCGTGAAAAAAGATTTCTATCGGAATGAGATATAGTATACCAACATTGTGGAATGAATGACTTGTATGATTTGTGAACGGTTTTTGGTAAAATGTAACCCCAAGGTCACATACTATAGAAGTCATCAATAATATAATGGTGAATGTGTTGAAAAATATAGGTCCGAAAACGGATCCTTGAAACTCGCCCTAAGTAGTACATCAAATGTTTCATTTGCTCATCACCATCACCATCATAGTTATCAATTGAATATTCTGTGCATTAAGATTGAAAGTCATACTTCATCAGCAAAATCGTTGATTTTATATCCAGGCAAATAAATATTGGACGTAAATAACTTGATGAAATTACTTATAGTGGGAATATCTCCAAATTGATAAATAAAACCGATTTTAATGATTGTTTTCAACTGTTAATTTTTAGTGCTGATATCTTGGAAACGATCCAGATCGACGAATAATGTTGCTAATGGCCCAGCAACATTCCTTATGTTCATAGGTATTGTGTAAACATCGATATATTTGCTTGTCTTCAATTAGGAAAATGAGAATACTGAGGAAAACTATGAAATTAGAAAATTGTATGAGTGAATCAATATATTCGTATGTTACTATTAAAAAATTTGAATATCTGCCTTGTTATCATCTGAATTATAAATATAATATTCATTGAATATTTAGTTAATTGATAACTTCGAACAATGGATGATATATACATAAATAAATAACAATATAGAGGAGCGATTTGAACTGATTATCTCATTCTCATGCAAGTATAGTATTGTCGCTATGTGATTCGAATCATTATTTAGCTTTTTTAACATTGCTCTGATCTATAGAAATGTTTCAATTATTATGAGACAGTAATAATTCGACAATTAATCTGAATAGTATGCCCATATAATCGCGTTCAGAATCAAACTGAAATAACCCCTTCTGGATTAGCAGCGATAAAACATAATATACTCATGTAATTCTCACGATTATAATGATTATTATATACCGATAAAATAATTATATGTATATTTGTAATTAACAATTTTGTAAAAATTATCATTATCTATATGTTTTTGACGTGGTAATATTGTAGTTTAATTTAAGAATTATGCAATGAATTCAACATAGGAATAACCGAATCAAAACAATAGTCAAAATTTCTACATGTTTGTCAATCAATTCGAGCTCTCACTGAGACAAGACATCACCTGTCATCTAGAACCACATTTCATTCAACCGTCAATAACTGAGTACTTTCAACGGACAAGTACAAAACAAGTACCTCGATACCGGATCTAGCGTGAGCAATAAGATCTATGTCTACATACGAAAATCCCCGCTGAACCTCCATTATATTTTCCAGCTAGACCCCAGCAACCAGGAAAACCACATCTGATTTCCGAAACGGAAAACACCCCAGACCTGGTCACCATCCGCTGGGAGAAACCAGCCAGCGACGGTGGCGCCCCCATATTCGGCTACCTGGTCGAGCACAGACGCACCGGTTCCCCCCACTGGGTACGCTCAACCCCCCTGCTAGTCCAGACCCAGGAGCTGACCATAAGCGGCTTGGAACCGGGATGGCGCTACCAGTTCAGGGTCAGCGCAGAGAATGCCGTCGGCATGTCAGATCCAGGAGAACTATCGGAGCCAATCACCGTCACCCTGCAGAGGTCAGCAGTCACCGCGCCTCGATTCACGGAGGAGCTGAAAGAAACCACAGCCCTGGAGGATGAGCAAGCGGAGTTCGTAGTGCACTTCCTGGGCCAACCATCCCCCAAGGTGTGCTGGTTCAAAGACTCCTTCGAGATATTCAGCAGCCGGAGGATCAGGATAACCACCGACAGCGAGAAGAGCGTGCTGACCATTCACCAGACCTCCCTGTCTGACGAAGGGGAGATAAAGTGCACGGCGACGAATCGATCTGGGCACGTATCCACCAAAGCGAAGCTGACGGTGGAAGCTCCACCAACTATCAGGCTGCCGAGGCAGTACGAGGATGGCCTGCTTTTCGAACTGGGAGAAATGATCCGGCTGAAAGTCTCGGTGGCTGGACGACCGACCCCATTGGTCTTCTGGAGCCACAACGAAGAATCGATACGAAATAACGATCGCTACGAAGTACACTTCAGCGAGCAATCTTCAACCCTGAAGATAGGCGAAGCGAATCGCGAGGATAGAGGGGAGTACCACATCAAGGCTGTCAACAAACTAGGGGAAGACAACCAGTCGTTCCTTGTGACGGTTACGGATAAACCATCCCCTCCCGGAAGAGCTCGAGTTGTCATGGCTCTAGGGAGATCAGTGACTTTATCCTGGAGTACCCCCCACGATGATGGTGGTTGCAAGGTTGGAAACTATATCGTCGAGTACTACAGGCTAGGGTGGAATGTTTGGTTGAAGGCTTCAACTAGCAGGCAGCTGACGACAATGCTGGGAGATTTGATTGAAGGCAGCGAATACAAATTCCGAGTGAAAGCTGAGAGTCCGTATGGGATGAGCGATCCGGGAGAGGAGTCAGACGTTGTTTTCATTCCAGATCCCAAGCGAGGCATCCTACAACCATCGAGCAGGAGTCAAAGTCAACCGAGAGATGTCAATCTAGAGCCGGTAACCCCTGTCCCTCGCAGGAAGAATAGGCAACGCTCACAGTCCTCTACGAGTGTTGAGAACACGACTCAATACTTCTCGAATATCAACATTGTGGGTGGTATCAATCAGATACCGAAACGCCCTGAAAGGAATAAAGTGAAGAGTCCACCCAAAACACCTGAGGCATCGCCAATGGCCTTTAAAAGGATGACGGATACTAAAGCCAACAAGGAAATATTCGAACAGTCTGACAGATCTTCAGTTGCAAGAGATCTTGCTTACGGTAGTCCAAGTATCAAATTGAGGAAAGATTCAAAATCAGTCAAACAACTGAAAACATATTCGAGTGAGTCAGAAAAATCGAGAACCCCTAGCCCCTCAGCTAATACCAAAATGAATCAACAAATGAGTCCAATAGAGAAAAAAAAATCACCAACTGAAATTACTGAATTGAATAAAAGCTCAACAAGCAGTCTAGATAAGAAAAAGGATAAGAACTATAATTCAACTGGAAGTTCTGAATTCATGTTGGTCCTCTATCCTGGTGAAAATGAAGAAGGTGGGTATATGTATATTATAGTCAGCATATAGTTTCTCAACCACCAATTTTATTTCAGACCAGTTCGATTCCATCCCTCCCCCTATGTCTTTATCGGCCCCAGAACTAGGCAGTGAAATCGCACCCTTCGATATTCTGAGGAACTCAGCCAGCTCATCAGAACTCCTCCATGAAAGAGCTATGACGAGGTTGTACCAAGCAGCTGAAGCTGAAGAGAAGGAAATAGAGAGGCGAAGAAGATCTCTGCAAGGTGGAAACGACATTCCCAAAATTCAGATCAATTCTGTAGATGATCAAATTCCAGTGGGTTTAGAAAGGCAGTCATCAATCAAAAGAAGGTTGTCATTGGGTGGATCGAGTGGAAGAGGCTTGATGAATCAACGAAGGTTGAGTTTGAAAAATTCACTAGATAATGAAGGGGAAGTTCTTCAAGGTAATTTGAGAAAGTTCAGAGTTGGTCCTGGAGAAAAGGAGGGAATGCTCATCGAAAGGCTGAGATCCAAGTCTGAGGAAGATGAAGACAAGGTATTCGAAGAATTACGAATGAAGATGGATTTGAGAGGACAATCTGGAGAGAAGCATAAAGTACGAGTAATCGATGAAGATGCATGGAACGATGACTATTCATCGAGCACGGATGAATCAGAATCTGATGTTGATGTGAAATCCTACGAGAAATTTTCCAGAAGGTACTGTGGGAGTGATGAAGATGATACAGAAACATATCATCCTGGAAATGCCAAACAATCAACGAAAGAAAATGAACCATTCGAGATATTAACTATAAGAAAAGATCCACCGAGCCCAGATTTTGTCCCGAAACCAATTTTGAAAAAAACTGAACATGAAGAGCATATCAAACGAAACAACTTACCACCAGTACCCCAAGCAAGAATCAGATCACGTTCTCCTATTCCAAGAGGTCGTTCACAATCTCTGGCAGATACAAGCATCATGATACCATCTGTGAAGAAGCCAACAGAAGTAGAAAATAATTATCCAAGGCAGAGGTCTGTTTCCCTATTACCTCGAGATGAAATGCTTATAAAGAGAGCTAATATTCCTCAAATACCAACTATTCTAGAAAATCCAGAACCGTATTCAGTAATGCACAGTATATCAGCAGCTGCAACCATATCAGGTATCACTGCAGCAAGCATCGTGATCCCAACTAAACTTATAGAAAAACAGAAAGATGCTGAAGAAGCAAAGGTCGTTATTGACCACTATGGCGATATCGTCAAAAATTATGGAAATCGAAGACAAAGTTTTCCTCGGACGTATCCAGATAGAGCTGTGGTAAAAAAAGCTACAGAAGTTGATGTTGGTATTAGTGAAGAGAATAAGAAAATATTTGATGATAGAGAAGATTCTCAGTCTTTGGGAACCTCACGTACTTCAATAGATACTAGAACAGAAAATGTATCTACTGCCTCCAAAACCAGTGAAAACATGATATATACTCCTGGGTTTAAGAGTGATGAGATGTTGAATGAACGAAATATCCGTGATGATGATATAAAATACAAGCAAGACATGTCCAACATCACAGACAATTCTCGGTATAGTAGAATATCTAATAAAACATCCGTTCGTCAACAGAAATCTTCTGAAACTCCACAAACTTCCACATCTCGAATGCAGTCATCAGTCAGTCATCAGTCGAGAAAAACATCAGCATCCCCAATGCGGTCAACTAAGACCAGGACCACTTCAATTTCACCGAGCATGCGAAATAGATTTTCTACTATTATAGACAATTCTCCAAGTAGTAGAATATCTGCCGTACATCGACAGAAAACTCCAGAAGTTCCACAAACTTCCACGTCTCAAATGCATAAAGCGAGAAAAACCTCAGCATCTCCAATGCGGTCCAGGAACACTTCAACTTCACCAAGCATGCGAAATAGAACAAAGTCAGTAGGGTCTCCTTCAAGAAGAGATTTACCACCTAGGCGTCGACCGATGCTTCGAGAAATCATGACACAAACCTCGGAAGGTTTGATGGAGTCGTTTGATAACCAATCGAGAAGCCCTTCTCCCATGGAGAGATCTAGAAGGCAAGAAGAATTGATTGCACAAGCAGAGGTGAAGGTGCACCGATTCGTGGATTACTCTACCGATTTAGCTATGTTTATTGTTGCTTGTTGGTTATATTTGTTCCAGAACGAGCTTCTGGCCATTCCAGTTTTATTGGTTATGGTATATCGGCAGCTACAAGATGAGATATCTAAGAGAATACCGAAATGGATAGTGCGTAGGTGGAAGAGGAAACCAAAAAAATGAATATGATAGTTTGATAATTGAATATTGAATTGTTGGATTTACATTCTTCTTCACTAATGGATGATTGAATAGAAAGATTCTTCTATTATTGCCCCCAGATGAACTGAGGATGTATGACCTATTGCTGATGCTATGCTACAGACACATATCAATCATATTCTGCGGAAGAGTATGTATAGATGCTGGTAATATTTTAATTATATTTATCATCCTACGATATCTATATCTCTAGAATGAGATTTTCAACTTGAAAGGCAAATCTGATTGTACAACGCTCGATGTCTGATAATCAGAAATTGAAACAACTGTATATTGAATCCATTGAGAAAGAATGCCTCAAATTGTTTAGATGTCTCATGATATGGTATATTCGAATCATATTGCGTAAATGTCAGATATACTTTTTCTACATATAAGTACTCACTATGATGTATATACTTACCACTCATAATATTCTGAAAGTTTTTGAGTTGATGTTATTATTGAAATGGAATAAATCAAGTTTAGCAATAGTGGTTTAATGAAAATTAGAAACCTGATCTTCAATTCTACACTTGAATAAACCTATATAACACCTGCTCTAGGGAAAATATTCTTTTTTTTTCATGATAGGCACTGATATAACTAATAAAACAGGCTTTCGATTGATGGCCAGAGTGGATTGCGTTGAAGTTACTTATCTTATTTTTACGTGAAACAAAAGGTTCATTTTACATCTTGATGGTGAAACTTTTTTAACAAATATGTGTTCTCAATTCAGCAATTGAAAACGAATGCAAAAATTCAATAGTATTTAGTTTCAGTATCAGGAACAACGTTGCATCGTTAGAAATATATTTTCTATTGATACATCAGGAAATCACCTACAAAAATATTCGTGACACGTATACACTGTGAATATCGAACTTTGGGAGTAATTCCAAAACTGTTCTCGCGGTCACTGGGAGAGTTTCAGAAACATTACTTTATTTGATCGGTTTCTCTGATCATGTTTTTATTCGAAGAAGGTTGAATTCAAGGATGCAATATACACAATAATTGAAATTTCAGTATATTTCATATGGTTGTTCCACACTGCATATACCGACTACTTTGTTTTCATTCGTCATAAATAGTTTATCAGGTGAATTATGGGCCTGTAAGTTCTTATATAGAGAACCAATTCCTCATTTCTTGCCATATGGTTCTAACTCTTCAAGATTTATTCTGAAAAATGAGAATAGATATAGGTAGGGTACCGTTTCAGGAATAACGTAGTATTTCCAACTGAGAAATATTCGTCTTACGTCATGGACGCTATTGAAGATCTATTTATACATTTATGATTTCTACACCCTTGATCACATAAATCAGTGCCGATTTCGAATCCATTGTCGATTAGTGCTGAACTACCTGTTTGCCATACCAATCCTCTCGAAATTACCTAGGAATAATTGATCCGTATCAGATTTCGCGATTTTTGAGATCATTATTTGTTATCCAGTCGCATGTAGGTATATAACTTCGGAAAAAACTTGTTTTACTGGTGAAGTGAATATATAATAGTGCAAAAATGTATTGTGGTGAATGTTCTGAAGCTACTGCTGAGGCCTTAGATGCTCTTTCTCAGATAAGTGGAATTTATAAATATTCGTATGAGGTGAGGATTGTATAATTAGATATAATCGCATTGACTAACAAAAATATGAACAAAAAGAATTTGGTTATTTCCGAATAGATGATAATCATTTCGCATCTTGGAGATGGAATTTTAGAATTCCTATGACCATATTTTAATAAAATCGTGAAGGTTTTCAAACGGTATGCAAATGTACATAATTTGACTAGAGGGTATAAAAAAATGATTCGATTCAAACAAACCTTACTGAGTACAAATTGTGATTTGATTTGTTACATTTACTGATGACATCATAAATGCGGCTTCTCCGAGATGTTTGTGATAGTGAGATGCTGCCTCATCGAAAATATCTTTCGTACAAGGAATTTTATCTATTCGTTCTAAAACAATTTCTCAAAATAAAGCAGAACCTGAAATATTCAAGTATACCTATCTGAAATGCTTAATCCATGAAGGTATATAAACAGTCCGCTCTGTAGAAATATCATCAAACAAACCGTTGAGGGATAATAACTCGGATAATAATATCTTTATCCAGGCAAACACTCCTTCAAATTATTGATTATTCCATAACAAGGGCTGTATGCGTTGATATCAAACTTCAAGAGGAATGAAAACATCATTAGTTGATTCATCAAACTGAGCTGAGGTAACAAGCAATCGTTGTGTTGACATTTTTCTGTAATGCGATGTTGGAAGAAAAATATTTTTTGAATAATGATAAAAGGAAATAAAAGTATCACACGATTTCAAGTAATATGACGACCATAAATCCATTAGGTACCACAAATGAGTATAATATTGGGTGCAACACAAATCTGACACCATTGTGTCAATATCGTAATGTCCTTCCGAAAACTCATGTCAAAGTCATGTAGGTATTCTAGTTGATGTTGAGTTGATAAGATGAAGTAGGTGAATAACGTAGCATCAGTTTTTCTTGGAAACTTGAGGAACTGGAACTTACTACTTCTGAATTACAAATGAAACTCACTCAAACTGGTAATTATTTTTAATTCATTATCTTCATTTTCTCTAGCGTTTTTACTGATATAAAACTGTTTTAAATATAACACAAATATAAGTGTGGCATCACAGCGGTCACTCGAATCCACCAAACTGTCATGATGTCAAGCAGTAACCCAACGCCAGCGCCACCTTGAAAGCTGTCGTTCTGAGGTCAGCATCGTGTTGACAGCTGACAGCAGCACGATGACAGATGCACCTCGTGAGATAACGCAATACTGCCTCACTCTCATTATTCTTTAATCCATTCTTGGAGCTTCTTGTTCACAATTTATGTTCCTATATTCATGTTCACAGTGCATATGATTCCATCGGGCACAATGATTTTATGTCACGTATGAGAGTGTCAGTGAATATGTCATTTTGAGATAACGCCACGCTGTCTCACTCTCATTATTCTTTAATCCATTCTTGGAGCTTCTTGTTCACAATTTATGTTCCTATATTCATGTTCACAGTGCATATGATTCCATCGGGCACAATGATTTTATGTCACGTATGAGAGTGTCAGTGAATATGTCATTTTGAATATTGCATAAAATAAAGAGTTGCAAACGATAAGAAGTCTGTCATCTCCTGAAATAAAATATTCCGTTCCTGGCGAAATTGTTTCTGTTCGTAGTTATGAAAATGACTGTGAATAGAAATTTGGAAGAATAATCAGGAGAATGGGATTATTACATTATCACTTCAATGTTGATGGAAAAGAATTGCGAAGACATGTGGATCAAATAGCCAACAACTGAAATGAGTAGTGTATATTGGCCGGTATTGGATCCTCCCAATTACGGGTACTTGCTTTTCAATTGCGTAATAATTGTAATTGCTCATTGTGCGATAATTGTAATTGCTCATTTGAAAGTAATTGGGAGGATCTAGTACCGACCAATATGTTATTCCAATTGTTATTGCATTGTGAGTAATTACTCCTCTGAATGATGGCTACTTGACTGTATAGTCACTAATCATTTGTCCTATAATGTGAATTTTCACCTGCTATCCATGCATTAGTATTGTAGACTATATTCATGTTTGAGGTATTACATGAAATAATGCATCTCTATTTCCAGATGTACTTACAAAAATGTTATTACATCTTTGGGTACCTTGATCAACACTTGCTGTCGTATTGTGGCAGCACCAAAGTATACACCTCTTCCGCTCGAGTCAGGATACCAACTGACTAGGTAGCGGGGTATCCATCAAGATTCATATAGTTTATGATAGAACAAGTTCATATCTCTAGGTCGTTGATACAGTATATTGGCCCGTACTACCATGCTTCCAATTACGAGTACTTGCTTTCCAATTACGAGTACTTGCTTTTCAATTGCGCAATAATTGTGATAGCTCTTGGTGCAGTTATTAAGGGGTTACAGTAACGACCAAGGATTTTATTCGATAGAAATTGCAATGTGAGGAATCACTTCTCGAAATGATGACTGCTTGACTTGTATGGAGTTTGTAGGCATCACTATAATCATTCAACAATTAATGTGATTTTTATTCTTTTCTTATTCATACATTTTCATTGGGACCATATTCATGTATGAGATATTACATGAAATAGTGCTTTTTCATTTCCCGATGTACTTATTCACAAATGTTATAACATCTATTGGTACCGCAACTCTTGTTGTCGTAATAGTAATCGCAGCGCGAGGGCATACATCTGTACACCCCTTCACCACGAGTTAGGGTGCCAATTGACTACCTACTAATTAGGCAGCGAGTTATGGTGTGGATGCATCTTGAATACCTAGTACTTCAGATATGAAAGCTTCAGAAGAATAGTTACTTCTTTTATTCATCATCGTATATATCCATATGGAACGCAATCTGCATCTAGGTGAAAACAAGACCCTGATGCCCAGATATATACATAGTAACGAAGGACTCACCCAATGAAAGGTGTTCTGAGATCGTGTACATGATCATAATGGTTTGCTTTTCGAGTAGAGTAAGTAGGATGATAGTATAAAAACATTTTTGAGAGGGAATATACTCATACCTATGAAGAAGGAAAGGACGCGCCCACGAGATCTCAAATCATTTCGAGTTTATATTATGAAATGAAAGTAACCTAGTGAAGTTTTCTACTAATATTTTGATTGATTACACAAGAAAAATAATACCAACTTTCACTTCAAAAAAATATACACAATAGTATTATATAGAGGTCACTTAGACCATACGTCTCGAATTGAAGTCGTAAAATACTTGCGCCAGTTCGAGATTAGACTGTTGTGAATCAATCTTCAGAAGAATGTACCTAGGTTTTCAGCTCGAGCTCGATCTACAATTACATTTATTCAAACATAACGCAAGATAAGTCGAAGTGAAAAGAGGCACAATACTTTCTCTGCTTGTTCATTCTCACTCCTGTTACCAGATAATATTATTCACCTGACTCGCGTCTCTAACTCCGAAACTCTGAAAATGGAGGAGCTAGCGCAGAAATGAACCTGTATTTCATAGTACCTTTGTCTTCAAAAACCGTATACGGATGAATTACTCTGAGGTAGATTCTGATTGTTTATGAATGCATACCTCATATTACTTGAATAATTTTATGAAAGCTTAGATCAATTTCACTCAGAGTAAGTTGACATTATAGACAGAAAACTAACAAAAATAGATATTCCTATAATTCGAAATGAAATTGTACCGCCAGCTTACAAGCAATCATGAAATCAACTGTACTCTTATTACATGTCATTCATTACATTCATAAAATGGAATATTGTGAGCGCAATTACAAGTTATTCATTACATCCATGAACTGAAATATTGTGAGAGCACTCCATCAACCTTGGTATGTTCAAATAATATACAATAAGCAAAAAGATATTTATTCGATACATCAATATGGTTCAAAGTGAATACATACAATACAATGAATATTCATTCAAAAACTTAGGAAACTTCGAATGCTTGAAACAGGTTCGAGTCTATACAACAACTGCCAAAGTGATTTTATGATCGCTTTGTAATTTGGTAATAGACCAAACTCATTCTAAGCTGACAATTAAGACAGAATTTCAACAAAACTAGGTACATTCTTATTTTATAAGTGAAGACATATTTTTTCATAATATCAAAATGGAGCAGAGTGAAAACACATACGAACATACATTGCAATACCTAATATTCAACATTCAATATCATTGGAAGATTCGAATAAAACGCATCTGCTAGCAGGTAGGTACGAATAAAGACTATACCGAAAGCAGACGGGTCGTTCAGCTCTGAAAGGCAGAGCACGAAGACAGGTAATATTTAGTCGTCGGGATTATTTGTTCACTCCCAAAAGCTGGCCGTAGGTGACTTGGATAGAAAAAATAATAGCGCCTTCTAGTGGAAAATATATGAATTGAATTTTGAGGTGGTACCATTGAAGATACAGAGTCACAGAACTACATTTGTTGGCTCCTCATGATAATATTCAAACATTGACCCAATGAATTTCGAAAGATTCCAGCCCCCAAATTATAGCAATAACAGCAATATAATTTACATCATCTCTCACATCTAGACTTGAATAATGAAAATTTCAATTGCAACGGGAGGGAACACTCATGATTAAAAAAGTACCCGAATTGTTTCCTGGTGATCAATATAATTCTCAAACAATTGATAATAATTATTTGCTAGGATGGAGAAGAAAATAGATATCGAAATTTTTTGGATGTTTGGAATTTATAGATATCAGCAAATACCTTTCTAGGTGATAAGTTCCAAAAGTTTGCGTTTCATAGAAGAAACTGATAGGGAGAAACTCGGTTGATCTCGAGCTGACAATGAAATGGTGGCAGCATGCGTCCGTCCAGTCTGCCAACCCGAAATCGCTCGCGGTGGAATTATTCACGATTTCGGATGAGTATCGACTATACATCAATATCTACAGGCCGTATTTCACTTGTCATACCACCATTGGCATCTCGAAAACTGTGAATGATACAAAGTTGTTCAAATAAAACAAAAGTTGTCACCGAAATGACTATTCTCTGCACAAGTGCCTACATTTTCATGAATTTGGAAATGTGTTCAAAATACTTCCTTCTCAGATTCGATTTCGCTTCGAAGTGCTATGCTTCGATTGATTTTCTATAATTACAACGCTTCGTTATTCATACATAGTTTTCAAGATATTATAAGTGGTACGTGACATGAGTTCAGAAGTATAATACAAGACGGCTGAGTAAAATATCATCTGCTACTGATGTATCATTATTGTTCATGGATTTCATATTTGAAAATGGAAATAAATGGTCTGAAATGCACTGATATGGTTGCCGTTTGAGTTTCTCCACAGAATAGGACATCACAGAGAGTGCATTTCAGAGCAGCCCTTGCAAAGATTCCCGGTGGCGGCGAGACTTGGAAATTATTCAGGAATTTCACGTTTGTGATTATTCACCCTTAACAGTAAACTGTGGCGCAAATTGGTAGCGAAAGTAGGTATTTCATGCGACACCGCATGGCCTAATACGTAGCAATACTGACCGACGGTCAGATGCCACTGCTCTGCGAAGAGATACTACTTAGTAGGCAACCACCTAAGGGTCGCTAGCGATATTAATTGATTTCGAGAAGCTGTTCGTAGGTAGGATGAATCGAAATGAAAAGAGCCCTCTAGCCAAAAGCATAATATGATTCGACATTCCTGGTAACGCTATAGGAAATATATAGATACATTATCGTATTGTCCGTATTTATGTATTCTCGTGCTGGAAAATATCCCTTTTTATATAATTAGGTATATCACCTTGTAGTGGGTTCTACATTTTTTTGGACGACATATTCAGTTCATACAACATATATTAGTAGTATCAGTACCTATAGACATTCTATGCGGGTAGAACTGGGCACCACTGAGCACCACTCAGCATATAAGTTATCTTCAATACATGTAAAAAATATATATATTCCTTAGAGTGCTGTCAGATATTGCTAGAGCACCTGTCTTCAATTATTAACATAATTTTAATTTCATTCGAGTATTTGATTCCGTTATGGAACACGATCAAAAAAGTTCCTCATTTTTTCTGATAGGATGTTAGTTGACAAGCCCTGTTCAAATGATCCATTATTTACGAATAATTGAATCCTTTTGAATATATTGTTTCGAATATTGACGAAACTAGCTTCGATGATTTTCTGTTCAAAATGAACCTTGCCGAGTGTTGAATGTGAGCAAATTTTTTAGTCTTCTGCATATTCTATCTGGACATACAGTCGAAATATTCACCGTTAGTCGACGCTACAATTAAAATATTCTATTCTATCCCGATGAAAGAACCTACATCAGAATTATTAGGTATTATTCCGAAGTGTTCGCAGAGGATGATTTGATCGTATGAGTAACGATATATCTTTCATCTTATACTGAAGGTATATTATACCTACTTTTGTTTCCCTAATTTTTAAAAAAGGCGATAAAATCATGTAATTTTCTGGCGTATTGCTCCCCACCTTGTATTCGTTCCTTCAAATGATTGTAATGATTTTCCTTCTTTTTATATGAAATTATGTAGCATCATCGGTTCTATCATATAGTATTTTTGGAACAAAGGAACAAAACGTTTTGTTTGCCCTATATAATTTTCAGAATTAATAATATGAAACCTGACTCATATGGAAGATTGATTTGTCATACACATATTTCATGAAACTCTCAATGTAGACTGAAAAGTGATTAAATATTGTTTGAGAATTATAAATCACTAGGAAAAATCAGGTACTTTCCGTTTCGCGTTCCCTCCCGCTTCAATTGAAATCTTCATCATTATTCAAGTCTAGATGTGTGACGACGTAAATTATATTGCTCTTATGGCTCTAATTTGGGGATTGGAATCGTTCGAAATTCATTAGGTCAATGATGGAATATTATTATAAGGAGCCAACAAATGTAGTTCCCTGTGACTCTGTATCTTCAATGGTACCACCTCAAAATTCAATTCATATATTTTCCACTAGAAGGCGCTATTATTTTTTCTATCCAAGTCACCTACGGCCAGCTTTTGGGAGTGAACAAATAATCCTGACGACCTATTTTTATCTGTCTTCTTGCTCTGCCTTTCAGAGCTGAACGACCCGTCTGCTTTCGGTTATGTCATTACTCGTACTTGTTAGCAGATACGTTTACTTATAGTATCCTAGGTATAATCTATATTGAATGATGTATGAATGCATGAATAATTCGATATTCAATTAGTTCCATATTGATAAAAGGAAAAATTTTGTTCTTCACTAAATGTAAATATTTTGAAAATATCAGGAATGGAGATTTGGTGAAGTACTCTCATTATATTAATTATTTTAGGTAATGAATGACTTATTGTCATATAGTATATTTCTGGCGGTACAGATTCATTTCAAAATATAAATTAAATACCTATTCAGTATTTTAGTTGGAATACTGTCCAAGTTGTTAACTTGGTTAGTAAAGTACTCGCAATATTCAATTTCCTTATTGTAATGGATGACTTGTAATAAAGTATATTACATGATTTGATTGTATAGCTGGCGGAATAATTTTATTTCAAGAAAAGGGAATTTCTATCTATTTTTGTTGGTATTCTGAACTTTGAGTGAGTGTGGTCTATTACCAAATTACATAGCAGTGCTGCCGTTGCGGTACTTTTGTACCGAATTGGGTACTATTCATTGCACTTGTTACGAAAGTACTACTTTCCTAAAATATGCTCTATTCGGTACTATTTTCCTATCAAGGTTATTACTAGTAATCTTAAGGCCAGAATGTTATTGGAAGAAAACAATTCCAGTAACAATCAACGGTATATAATTTATGTGGTAGTTTTAGATCAATCAACGGTTTCAAGTCCAGTTTATTCCTAGTCGATTTCGCGTTGGCGATGCTGTGACCTTGAAATAAAACTATAGAGATTGGCTGCGATAGATCCTACTATTCAAACTGAGCAATAACAGCGCATTTCTCTCGGTTTTAGTTTATATGCTCTCACCGCACAGTATACATCTATCCTTCTTTTTGACACATCATAATGAAGAGAGAAATATATGCACTTCCACGTGGGTGCGCACCAGTTTTACCAATAGAATTCGCTATCAAACATTATTTAATAATTTCCAGACTGAAATACAGGTTGAATACTGAGAAGCCAGTGAACAAAACGAAAAAAGTACTTTTGGGTACTTTTTTCCACAGAATCGCGGTACATTTTACAAGGGCGTTGCGGCAGCACTGTTACATAGCGTTCATGAAATTATTTCATCATTTATTGTATGTACTTGAACCTGCTAGCAGATACAAGCATTCGAGGTATCCTAAGTTAATGAATGATTATTCAGTGTATGCATTTATTCACTTTGATCTATATTGATGCATTATAAATATTTATATATATATATCATTGCTTATTGTATATTATTTGAACATATCAAGGTTCATGAAGTGCTTTCACAATCATTCATTTCTTGAATGTAATGCTTGACTTGCAATAATAGTACAGTTAATTTCATTATTTGCTCGTAGCTGGCGGTACAATTTTCATTTCGAATGATAGGAATATATATTTTTGTTGGTTTTTTGTCGAAATTGTCTACTTACTCTGAGTGAGAATGGTCTATCACAAAGCGTTCATATAATTACTCAAGCAGTATGAGGTATGCATTCATAAACAATCAGAAACTGCCTCAGAGTAATCTATACGTACACGGTTTTTGAATACAGTTTACACAGGTACTCTGACGGTTATTACCAGGTTCATCATTCCTGCGATGGCTGTTTTTGTTGTTACTTTGTATTGAAACAAAATAACATATCACATTACGACCCACATTACCACACTATTATTAATGAATATTAAGATAAACTGAAAAATCTATCGACCATTCATTCACGAGACATTCGAATCATAAAAACCAGACGCAAATATATTTCTCAGCACATAGAACTCTTTTCATCTCATCCGATCAGTATTTTTGAACAGCTACTCCTTAGTGAAAATAAAGTTGAAAATAAAGTTGAAAATAAAGTCGAAAAGAAATATCGCAATAGAGTTTGCGGATTTTTTATATTTTCATGATATCATGATACCGCAGGATGAATAAATCAATAGTGATGTATAGTAGGAATATCAATGTGGTATTTATAATTTTCCGATTCGCATGGATTTTGCAAAATTCGTATAAGCATAGGCATAAGCAACTTGAGTATCGAAAGCTGCTTGTGGCAATTTCAGATTTTACTACGGTACGAGTTTTGAAAATAATCGATTAGGCAAAATCGAATACATTTTCAATAGCCTGGGGTTAGGATCTCTATCATTCTACCTTCCACTTGGTATACCACTTTGTATCATTCATGATGTATACATACCTATAAGAATATATCAGTTTGCTGCAGTTCATAGCTTTACCATACTGGAGATGAGGTACCTACCATACCATATCGATGCGTTTCTCAGTTCCAATGTTCTATATTGGTCAAAATATTAAAACTCTCTAGTTTGAAATCATTTGAAATTTCCCAAAATAGGTAAGTGATTTCAACATAGACATTGAATTTGTACATTTTCAAGTCCAGTGAATAATATTATCTGGTAACATGAGTGAGAATGAACAAGCAGATAACGCATTGTGCCTCTTTTCACTTCGACTTATCTTGAATAATTGTGTTTGAATTCACGTAAGCGAGCCCAAGCTAAAATAATAGGTACATTCTTTTGAAGATATGTCTAATCTCGAACTGACACTAAGGAGTAGCTGTTCAAAAATACTGATCGGATGAGATGAAAAGAGTTCTATGTGCTGAGAAATATATTTGCGTCTGGTTTTTATGATTCGAATGTCTCGTGAATGAATGGTCGATAGATTTTTCAGTTTATCTTAATATTCATTAATAATAGTGTGGTAATGTGGGTCGTAATGTGATATGTTATTTTGTTTCAATACAAAGTAACAACAAAAACAGCCATCGCAGGAATGATGAACCTGGTAATAACCGTCAGAGTACCTGTGTAAACTGTATTCAAAAACCGTGTACGTATAGATTACTCTGAGGCAGTTTCTGATTGTTTATGAATGCATACCTCATACTGCTTGAGTAATTATATGAACGCTTTGTGATAGACCATTCTCACTCAGAGTAAGTAGACAATTTCGACAAAAAACCAACAAAAATATATATTCCTATCATTCGAAATGAAAATTGTACCGCCAGCTACGAGCAAATAATGAAATTAACTGTACTATTATTGCAAGTCAAGCATTACATTCAAGAAATGAATGATTGTGAAAGCACTTCATGAACCTTGATATGTTCAAATAATATACAATAAGCAATGATATATATATATAAATATTTATAATGCATCAATATAGATCAAAGTGAATAAATGCATACACTGAATAATCATTCATTAACTTAGGATACCTCGAATGCTTGTATCTGCTAGCAGGTTCAAGTACATACAATAAATGATGAAATAATTTCATGAACGCTATGTAATTTGGTAATAGACCACACTCACTCAAAGTTCAGAATACCAACAAAAATAGATAGAAATTCCCTTTTCTTGAAATAAAATTATTCCGCCAGCTATACAATCAAATCATGTAATATACTTTATTACAAGTCATCCATTACAATAAGGAAATTGAATATTGCGAGTACTTTACTAACCAAGTTAACAACTTGGACAGTATTCCAACTAAAATACTGAATAGGTATTTAATTTATATTTTGAAATGAATCTGTACCGCCAGAAATATACTATATGACAATAAGTCATTCATTACCTAAAATAATTAATATAATGAGAGTACTTCGCCAAATCTCCATTCCTGATATTTTCAAAATATTTACATTTAGTGAAGAACAAAATTTTTCCTTTTATCAATATGGAACTAATTGAATATCGAATTATTCATGCATTCATACATCATTCAATATAGATTATACCTAGGATACTATAAGTAAACGTATCTGCTAACAAGTACGAGTAATGACATAACCGAAAGCAGACGGGTCGTTCAGCTCTGAAAGGCAGAGCAAGAAGACAGATAAAAATAGGTCGTCAGGATTATTTGTTCACTCCCAAAAGCTGGCCGTAGGTGACTTGGATAGAAAAAATAATAGCGCCTTCTAGTGGAAAATATATGAATTGAATTTTGAGGTGGTACCATTGAAGATACAGAGTCACAGGGAACTACATTTGTTGGCTCCTTATAATAATATTCCATCATTGACCTAATGAATTTCGAACGATTCCAATCCCCAAATTAGAGCCATAAGAGCAATATAATTTACGTCGTCACACATCTAGACTTGAATAATGATGAAGATTTCAATTGAAGCGGGAGGGAACGCGAAACGGAAAGTACCTGATTTTTCCTAGTGATTTATAATTCTCAAACAATATTTAATCACTTTTCAGTCTACATTGAGAGTTTCATGAAATATGTGTATGACAAATCAATCTTCCATATGAGTCAGGTTTCATATTATTAATTCTGAAAATTATATAGGGCAAACAAAACGTTTTGTTCCTTTGTTCCAAAAATACTATATGATAGAACCGATGATGCTACATAATTTCATATAAAAAGAAGGAAAATCATTACAATCATTTGAAGGAACGAATACAAGGTGGGGAGCAATACGCCAGAAAATTACATGATTTTATCGCCTTTTTTAAAAATTAGGGAAACAAAAGTAGGTATAATATACCTTCAGTATAAGATGAAAGATATATCGTTACTCATACGATCAAATCATCCTCTGCGAACACTTCGGAATAATACCTAATAATTCTGATGTAGGTTCTTTCATCGGGATAGAATAGAATATTTTAATTGTAGCGTCGACTAACGGTGAATATTTCGACTGTATGTCCAGATAGAATATGCAGAAGACTAAAAAATTTGCTCACATTCAACACTCGGCAAGGTTCATTTTGAACAGAAAATCATCGAAGCTAGTTTCGTCAATATTCGAAACAATATATTCAAAAGGATTCAATTATTCGTAAATAATGGATCATTTGAACAGGGCTTGTCAACTAACATCCTATCAGAAAAAATGAGGAACTTTTTTGATCGTGTTCCATAACGGAATCAAATACTCGAATGAAATTAAAATTATGTTAATAATTGAAGACAGGTGCTCTAGCAATATCTGACAGCACTCTAAGGAATATATATATTTTTTACATGTATTGAAGATAACTTATATGCTGAGTGGTGCTCAGTGGTGCCCAGTTCTACCCGCATAGAATGTCTATAGGTACTGATACTACTAATATATGTTGTATGAACTGAATATGTCGTCCAAAAAAATGTAGAACCCACTACAAGGTGATATACCTAATTATATAAAAAGGGATATTTTCCAGCACGAGAATACATAAATACGGACAATACGATAATGTATCTATATATTTCCTATAGCGTTACCAGGAATGTCGAATCATATTATGCTTTTGGCTAGAGGGCTCTTTTCATTTCGATTCATCCTACCTACGAACAGCTTCTCGAAATCAATTAATATCGCTAGCGACCCTTAGGTGGTTGCCTACTAAGTAGTATCTCTTCGCAGAGCAGTGGCATCTGACCGTCGGTCAGTATTGCTACGTATTAGGCCATGCGGTGTCGCATGAAATACCTACTTTCGCTACCAATTTGCGCCACAGTTTACTGTTAAGGGTGAATAATCACAAACGTGAAATTCCTGAATAATTTCCAAGTCTCGCCGCCACCGGGAATCTTTGCAAGGGCTGCTCTGAAATGCACTCTCTGTGATGTCCTATTCTGTGGAGAAACTGAAACGGCAACCATATCAGTGCATTTCAGACCATTTATTTCCATTTTCAAATATGAAATCCATGAACAATAATGATACATCAGTAGCAGATGATATTTTACTCAGCCGTCTTGTATTATACTTCTGAACTCATGTCACGTACCACTTATAATATCTTGAAAACTATGTATGAATAATGAAGCGTTGTAATTATAGAAAATCAATCGAAGCATAGCACTTCGAAGCGAAATCGAATCTGAGAAGGAAGTATTTTGAACACATTTCCAAATTCATGAAAATGTAGGCACTTGTGCAGAGAATAGTCATTTCGGTGACAACTTTTGTTTTATTTGAACAACTTTGTATCATTCACAGTTTTCGAGATGCCAATGGTGGTATGACAAGTGAAATACGGCCTGTAGATATTGATGTATAGTCGATACTCATCCGAAATCGTGAATAATTCCACCGCGAGCGATTTCGGGTTGGCAGACTGGACGGACGCATGCTGCCACCATTTCATTGTCAGCTCGAGATCAACCGAGTTTCTCCCTATCAGTTTCTTCTATGAAACGCAAACTTTTGGAACTTATCACCTAGAAAGGTATTTGCTGATATCTATAAATTCCAAACATCCAAAAAATTTCGATATCTATTTTCTTCTCCATCCTAGCAAATAATTATTATCAATTGTTTGAGAATTATATTGATCACCAGGAAACAATTCGGGTACTTTTTTAATCATGAGTGTTCCCTCCCGTTGCAATTGAAATTTTCATTATTCAAGTCTAGATGTGAGAGATGATGTAAATTATATTGCTGTTATTGCTATAATTTGGGGGCTGGAATCTTTCGAAATTCATTGGGTCAATGTTTGAATATTATCATGAGGAGCCAACAAATGTAGTTCTGTGACTCTGTATCTTCAATGGTACCACCTCAAAATTCAATTCATATATTTTCCACTAGAAGGCGCTATTATTTTTTCTATCCAAGTCACCTACGGCCAGCTTTTGGGAGTGAACAAATAATCCCGACGACTAAATATTACCTGTCTTCGTGCTCTGCCTTTCAGAGCTGAACGACCCGTCTGCTTTCGGTATAGTCTTTATTCGTACCTACCTGCTAGCAGATGCGTTTTATTCGAATCTTCCTATGATATTGAATGTTGAATATTAGGTATTGCAATGTATGTTCGTATGTGTTTTCACTCTGCTCCATTTTGATATTATGAAAAAATATGTCTTCACTTATAAAATAAGAATGTACCTAGTTTTGTTGAAATTCTGTCTTAATTGTCAGCTTAGAATGAGTTTGGTCTATTACCAAATTACAAAGCGATCATAAAATCACTTTGGCAGTTGTTGTATAGACTCGAACCTGTTTCAAGCATTCGAAGTTTCCTAAGTTTTTGAATGAATATTCATTGTATTGTATGTATTCACTTTGAACCATATTGATGTATCGAATAAATATCTTTTTGCTTATTGTATATTATTTGAACATACCAAGGTTGATGGAGTGCTCTCACAATATTTCAGTTCATGGATGTAATGAATAACTTGTAATTGCGCTCACAATATTCCATTTTATGAATGTAATGAATGACATGTAATAAGAGTACAGTTGATTTCATGATTGCTTGTAAGCTGGCGGTACAATTTCATTTCGAATTATAGGAATATCTATTTTTGTTAGTTTTCTGTCTATAATGTCAACTTACTCTGAGTGAAATTGATCTAAGCTTTCATAAAATTATTCAAGTAATATGAGGTATGCATTCATAAACAATCAGAATCTACCTCAGAGTAATTCATCCGTATACGGTTTTTGAAGACAAAGGTACTATGAAATACAGGTTCATTTCTGCGCTAGCTCCTCCATTTTCAGAGTTTCGGAGTTAGAGACGCGAGTCAGGTGAATAATATTATCTGGTAACAGGAGTGAGAATGAACAAGCAGAGAAAGTATTGTGCCTCTTTTCACTTCGACTTATCTTGCGTTATGTTTGAATAAATGTAATTGTAGATCGAGCTCGAGCTGAAAACCTAGGTACATTCTTCTGAAGATTGATTCACAACAGTCTAATCTCGAACTGGCGCAAGTATTTTACGACTTCAATTCGAGACGTATGGTCTAAGTGACCTCTATATAATACTATTGTGTATATTTTTTTGAAGTGAAAGTTGGTATTATTTTTCTTGTGTAATCAATCAAAATATTAGTAGAAAACTTCACTAGGTTACTTTCATTTCATAATATAAACTCGAAATGATTTGAGATCTCGTGGGCGCGTCCTTTCCTTCTTCATAGGTATGAGTATATTCCCTCTCAAAAATGTTTTTATACTATCATCCTACTTACTCTACTCGAAAAGCAAACCATTATGATCATGTACACGATCTCAGAACACCTTTCATTGGGTGAGTCCTTCGTTACTATGTATATATCTGGGCATCAGGGTCTTGTTTTCACCTAGATGCAGATTGCGTTCCATATGGATATATACGATGATGAATAAAAGAAGTAACTATTCTTCTGAAGCTTTCATATCTGAAGTACTAGGTATTCAAGATGCATCCACACCATAACTCGCTGCCTAATTAGTAGGTAGTCAATTGGCACCCTAACTCGTGGTGAAGGGGTGTACAGATGTATGCCCTCGCGCTGCGATTACTATTACGACAACAAGAGTTGCGGTACCAATAGATGTTATAACATTTGTGAATAAGTACATCGGGAAATGAAAAAGCACTATTTCATGTAATATCTCATACATGAATATGGTCCCAATGAAAATGTATGAATAAGAAAAGAATAAAAATCACATTAATTGTTGAATGATTATAGTGATGCCTACAAACTCCATACAAGTCAAGCAGTCATCATTTCGAGAAGTGATTCCTCACATTGCAATTTCTATCGAATAAAATCCTTGGTCGTTACTGTAACCCCTTAATAACTGCACCAAGAGCTATCACAATTATTGCGCAATTGAAAAGCAAGTACTCGTAATTGGAAAGCAAGTACTCGTAATTGGAAGCATGGTAGTACGGGCCAATATACTGTATCAACGACCTAGAGATATGAACTTGTTCTATCATAAACTATATGAATCTTGATGGATACCCCGCTACCTAGTCAGTTGGTATCCTGACTCGAGCGGAAGAGGTGTATACTTTGGTGCTGCCACAATACGACAGCAAGTGTTGATCAAGGTACCCAAAGATGTAATAACATTTTTGTAAGTACATCTGGAAATAGAGATGCATTATTTCATGTAATACCTCAAACATGAATATAGTCTACAATACTAATGCATGGATAGCAGGTGAAAATTCACATTATAGGACAAATGATTAGTGACTATACAGTCAAGTAGCCATCATTCAGAGGAGTAATTACTCACAATGCAATAACAATTGGAATAACATATTGGTCGGTACTAGATCCTCCCAATTACTTTCAAATGAGCAATTACAATTATCGCGCAATGAGCAATTACAATTATTACGCAATTGAAAAGCAAGTACCCGTAATTGGGAGGATCCAATACCGGCCAATATACACTACTGAAATGGATATTTCTGAAAAAGAAAAAACAAATGAATGTTTTTTACCCGAGAACTAACAGATACCAAATTCAGATAACCAATCAATTTCTAATCCAAATCACAATTACGAAGTTATGAGAGGCAGAAGCACTGCAATGAGAGAAATCAAATTCAACTTTCGCAGGACTACTCTTCAGATATTTCCACGACGGAGTTATCTAACTTTACTGACGAAAAACATATTCAAGAATTGGACCTTTAAATTTGTAGGGGAGGATTGTTATAAGTGTTTTCTTAACTCACCCTATTATAAACATGGAGTATGACATTCTCCAAATAAGTAATGGCATACGAATACTTTCCAAAGTTTTCTAGATCATAATGTACAGACTATACAGTCTGGCTGTTTGATGTAATCATTATAATATACCGATTTCGGCGAGATGGAATGAATTAGCCAAAATTTGAGTAGACTCACTGAAAATGTTACCAGTATAATAGAGGATACTCTCTTGAATGGACTACTTTTGTACATATCTCCAGAAAAATTCGAATCATAAAATTATTCAACATTGATTTTATTGATTCCTGGATGATCTATAGATACATATTTATGTTCATAATTGTTCGAGCGATCTATAGATATGTTTTGATTTATTCATCGAATGATCAGTCTACCTGTTATACCAACCACAGAAATATGTTTTTAAATTCGCGGTGAATGGAGAAAGATCCATTTTGAAATATGCCACTGAAACAAACACCCTACATGATATATTGTGTTCAAATTTTGTATGGCGGTATTTCAGCCATGCTTGAATCAAATAGGTTATACCCACTTTTTCGAGGATAATGACTGGTCTTCTGAATTGATGATATTCCGTTCTGAAATCGCACACACTGTAAGTCATTATATGTATCTCCTCAATTCATATTTATATCAGGATAGGTAGAAGTTATTTCATTATCTTCCAGACGGCGACAAGAGACATACCCACAGCGAGCTACCTTTAACCTCCAACTTACTATAACCATCTATAACGCACGAATATAAAACCAAGTAAGGCAAGATATTACACACCCACTGTGTAGGTTATATGTTATCTTAATTTCATTATTAGAATCACGAAAATGCATCTTGACATGTTACAAAGCATAGCGCAATTGTTTAGCGAACAATTCATAACACTGATGCTGTTTCAGAGTAAGAACTTATAGGGGAGAGTGGGGCACAATGAGTGATTCAACTAAGAAGAAAACGGAACAAGTGATGTCATTTCTAGTAGGTATATACGTCACCCCAGAGATGGGAACCTACAGAATATTTTGTTACCAAAATCATTTCAAAATATTTTTTTTTATAAATATATGTACATACAACGTATATCATAATCAGCAATGAGTATAATGAGAGGTAGAGTTGGTATGCATGATACGATTTCATATTGCATGCCCATATTCACATTCTTGAAAGAAAATGTTCAATATTCAGTAGGGGGGATGTAGGCAACTTCATTCCAAGGAGAGGTTTTCTGGCTATAAGAATTCCCGAATGTATGTATAGAACACGCACTCTTACATGACAAGGTAAATGGACTACTATTGTTTCTCTTCCAATACACCCATTATTCAAATTAGAATTGTTTGAACAATTATCAGTAAGAAAATATCTGAGCTGGAACTTTACTAAAAAATGCTGTTCTAGGAACACTCATGATATATGAAGATCGGAGACAATCATGGTCCACTCTGATGCATCAGCCGCTTCAAAAATAGAATCTGAGTGATCCTCAAGGAAATGATTTTGTGCAAAAGAATGCGCTTTATTTTATGCTCGAACAGTTGCAACGCAGGCATTGTATAACTCAAACATCTATGGTCCGGTTTAGTTGAAGATGGTTGGAGTTATGGCGTAATATGACTCCGATTCAATTAGAGTGATATAAACGAAGCCGGGTATGTAGGAGGAATATCATGAAGAGTAAAGGAAGAGTCAAGCTGTATCTAGTGAATATGATGAACATATATCTACAATATTTTCGCAAATATCTCCTCTACCATGAAAATCATGTAGGTACCTACTTATTGCTTGATATATCAGGAAACTTCTATGATCCATACACCTGGATCTCCCGTTTAATATAATGAGATAGCAAGAATTTCAAGAATGATTTTCACTTAAGGAAAACAAATTATCTTCTTCAAAAATATTGATTGAATTATGTTTTTTTCTAATACTTTGAAATCCCATGCTTTCGTAACGCTCTTGTTAGTTTGGTGTTTTATGGAGCATTTCTTATTTTATCATTATAATCTAAGAAATGAAAATAGTTCTCAAAATTTCGAAATTCATTTATATTTATAATGATGATTATTATCTTCGTATGACTTTCAACCAATCGGAAAGTCCAATTGAGTCGAGTTACTTGTTTTTCGTGTGATTATCAAATCATGAAAAAGAAATCCTATACTTTAACGAAAAACTTCCGAGAATAATTAATAAGTGTCCCCAGTTTTGGTAGTTTGTCTGATTTGAGTTCCTCAATTGGTTTCGTAATCGGTGTACTGGTCTTTCATATTTGTTTCTTCCGAATCTTGATTCTTGGTTCAGTTAGATGTTTGTCAGCTCATTCAGGAGTTCATTCACGAGGATTTCTGCCTTTTCAAACATGTCGTCTTAAGAGCTTCCATTTACAAAATCATCCTCGACGTCCTTATATAATGTATGTGAACCTATTGGGCACATACTAGGGTGCATTCACCGCCATTCTCAATGACAGATTGAAGAATGATGATTGTATTTGTTTCTTGTGCGAGTCCTAGTCTGCTTTTACTCTGTAAGTTAGTTTGGATTTTAGAGCGACTCTTATAGATTTTTCACTTTTTCGTTCAGTTAAGGATTTTCCTCTCCCTCTAAGGATCTTTATCTACCGCCATCTTTTTTTCGGTATTCATTTCTATTTCCCACTTGAAGTCACACAGTCGAAAAATGACATGGTGGATCGATGTTTAGAAGAAGTACTCGAGTTCAACCAAATCTGCTTCATGATTTTCATTGCTAACAAGTTGTGTTCCACTTGTATGTTACCTTCCTATGTTTTCGTAACCTGATATAGGTATGTGCGTCAGGTCGAAGACCTATCGACAATTACTGCCTTGCTGTGGACACACCTCCAGACTAAACCCATTAAAATATTAACAGAAAGCACCCCCTTTTGCCCCAGTCGGACTCGATACCCTTCCTTTGCACGCAGCTATGACGTTATCCTGATGTCGAACAAACGAAGGTGAACGCAACGTTACGAAAAAGCACGTGGTTGGCGCCACGACAGTCGATTGTTTCGCGCGCGCCAACCTAGATGGGGAGTCGGCGCTCACCTTCGAAAATGCTAGTTTTCCGGTGAACTGTTTCGTCTCTACCATCGGAAAAAGGTCCGACGGATTTTATTAGCATAGCATATGCATTACCAGCTGCTTATACCGGAGTGATTTATTTGTTAGGAAGTACAGTCCTGAAGTTGAACTTGTTGTTTGACTACGGGGTCGTGTTGGTTCGTGTATAACTCAATAGTTCGTGTTGATGGACATAACTGATATCTACTAAGTCAGCATTTTTTCGGAATTATTCTACCCCAAAAGTCCCAGAAGTGAATGTATTAATATAGAGCGTTAGTGAACCTTTAATCTACGTACTTTTCACTTCAATTTGTTTCAAGGTGAAATGAAACATAATTATAAAAACAAACAAAGTGTTTCTGTGTACTTTTATCCAATTTGAATGAGTTTGTGCAAATTAGATATTTTCAGTGGATTCACCAACCATGGCTTACGTCATCTGGAGAGTTGTTATGAAAAAATATTCCAGAATTCGTCTGGGATTGACTGGTCCTGGGGTAAGTCAACAAAGTTATCAGTAGGTTCTAGATTAGGATTACAGAATTCTGTACCCATTTTGCATCTTAACTCGAGTCTTTACTTTACATCAAAGTTTTAGATCAAAATTATAAGAAATATGTGTTAATTTCGACACTTACACTATAAGAATTCTGGAGATATATTCACTGCTGATGAAAAAATACAATATGAACACTATTGGCGTAGATAATTTTTCGCAAATAAAGATTTTATGTCATAAAATTTCCACAAATATTTTTTTCCCACTTTAAACGGTCCCACCTCTATATCCTAGTTATTAGTCATGCGATTTCAACCAAATTTGCTGTGGTATGAATAACCATCCATATGATCAGTTTTACACAGATTAAAATTATTTTGGACAGTGCCGTGCGTTTTTATGCATATAAAAAGGGATCGATTTTTCATAAAATCATAGGTATTACACATTTTTCACAGGAAATCTAACCTCATATCATTGTTCTTCTTGGTTCGAAACCCCCATATGTAAATTTTCACCTACGTTCTATAAAGGGGTTTTGATAAAACGGTCACATCGAAACTACATTTTTGCGAGCGTAAATACTCGTTTTAACGGAATTTTCATAAAAACGATCGTTACATTCAGTTCTCCCTCTTCAGTTATCTTCAGGAATTGGCATTAGAAACATTTTACGAATAAGTGAATTGGGGGAAAAAGGTCTTTGATAGAGTTGCCCCAACGTTCACTTGATGTAACTCCTATGCATCTTTACTTCTGGGGAATTATTCAAATTATTGAGGATACAGTATTATACAAAAATTGGTCTCGAAACAGGGACTAATAAATATAATCAAACTAGCACGTCCTGAAATATATCGCCTGCTGACCTTGGAACTATGAATGCATATTCAAGGAAGCGACTGAGAAATGTATTATTTTGAAGGGCTGTTATTTTGAATGTACTCCGACCACATTTGATGATCGTTCCTCTGAAAATTCTCTTAAAACGAGTATTTACGCTCGCAAAAATGCTTAGTTTCGATGTGCCCGTTTTTTCAAAAACCATGAAGAACAATAATATGAGGTTATAGATTTCCTGTAAAAAAATTCCTAATATGATTTTATGAAAAATCGACCCCTTTCAATAAAAACGCACTGCACTGCCCAAAATAATGTTCATCTCTGTAAAACCGATCAAATTGATGGTTATTCATACCACACCAAATTTGGTTGGTTTGAAATCGCATGACTAATAACTGAGATACAGAGGGGAGGCCGTTTAAATTGAGACACGCTGTATAGAACAAAAATGAATCTAATTCATATTGGTGAAATTTTTTGTCTTACTATAAAATATCAGATTGAGATGAGACCGTGAAAATGAAAGATTTTGAATGATGCTTGGGCACCTCAATGGAAAAAGACAATACTATAGCTTTTCATATTTCACTTCCTGTTTACCGTCAGTTGTTTATTTGTATGTTACAAGTAATTTTCAGACCATACCTAGAATTCTTCAAATCGTTCAGTATGCGCAATATCCCGTGATGTGATTATTTGCCATCGATAATTCAATATAATTATCCCGTTTAATTCACTGAATTAAGTAGAGAAAACTAGTGAATTTGTAATCACATTTCATATGGAGAAAAAGTCACACAACAATGAATCTGATAAATATTTCAACCTTAATATCATATGGGATGTGAAGCAAAATTGTTTTCTAATGAACGACGGTATTGTAAAGTCATATACTTCAAGTAGATACCCATCAAAAAGTTTTAGATCTCGTGACTATATAGTAATGAAAGAAAAAACGAGATAAACATGTAATGAATATCCGTTTTCTCTGGATTTATGGCATCATTCAAGGAATAATAATGTTAATTTGATTTTTTTATGAAACCTCAACGAAACATAATTCTAGGTACTTTATTAACGATATCAACGATGCACTGAAGACATGATGTGAATTGTTCCTGATGTACCTATTATAGATTTCTGATACATATTAGCCAAGTTGGCAAATTATAAAGACGCAACTCCCTCATAGAAAATATATTATCTGGCAATGATGTGTTAGAGGTAACCTCCTGTATCGTCTACAGCTTTGCGGATGATAGTACACTTTATACCGTCTTCTGCTTCCGGGTCCCTATAGCATCAAGCGGATTGGGGTCGGTACTGTGAAAGGAGATTCAACTGGAATCCAAGATGGCGGACCTCACAATACCTAATGCAGGCATGACTGTTTCCATAAAGTCTTAATAAAGTGATTGATATATTATTTATGTTGTTATTCAACACTATTAGTATCCAGGAGCTGAAGTTGAAGTTTAATTCCTATGAAATAAAAATCAGGTATAGTGTAGCATTGAAGCTAAATCAATGTACTATTATCCAAAATGAATACGTCCTAGGCAAGGTGGATATAGGATGGTGAAACAGCTCTTCAATTGTTTCTGCGAAAAACTTGTAGACCGTTTGAAAAGGTACTAATATTTCCACGACTTGAATGAAGATGGCGGTGAGATCGATTATCGAAGAAGATTTCTGTTGCTCATGTATTTCTGTGGTTCGCATCTGACAAACGTGAGTTGAAACGACATCAAAACACAATATTTTCAGTGAATCTGGAATAATTATCGATATCTTGACTCTTCTCAGTCATTTTTCATCTAGAATAGATGAAACTGATAAAAAGGTGACAGATGCACAGATTCTGTTTCACCGACACAAGGTATGTCGCCATCTCTGATAACTTCAGGAAATATTACTACGGTATGAAATCAAGTAGGCAAAGGTCTACAGTTTATGCTAGTGCTTGTTAATAGGAATCTGTTTCACCATCCTATATCCACCTTGGTCCTAGGCAATGAAAGCTATACATGACAAATATCTTATTCTTGGAAAGAACCGTATTAGTAATCCGCTACCTATATGACAAATCATCAGGTAGGTATAGGTACTGATGTTATAGGTGTATGTTTAGTTCGAAATTTTGTATTCATATTGGATATTCTATGACGTCTCTGATCGAATTATGATATGGTTACTGCTCTGATTTATGATTTCACCGTTCAGGTTGTTGAAAGTATACCCTGGATGCTGAATCATTAAAATCTACCTCAAAACGAGACAGGATTGAGTTTAATAAATAGACAAGATAATAATGTCTGGTTCCAGTATTGATCAAGTAAATTGTCAATAACGGTTCTTCACAAATTGAACGCAATCTACTTTTTTGGCACGAGGCATTCAAATCAAATTCGCCTTGAAAAAACATGATTTCATACTACGTATCCTCTGGTAGGTACAACTTAGTATATTTTGCTTATATAATTCATATTCTGTGGCGTGTACAAAATAACTGTCGATGTTGCACAATAACTTTTTATATTGGAAATGAAAATTGAATTAGAAAAGATAATGATGGGTAAAGTATCTGCTAAAGTCGAGGTAAATTGGAGATCAGAAGATTCTTGCGGTAGGTACTTGATATATATATATATATTGATTATAGTGACTCGAGGATTTACTGAAGTATATTATAAAATCCATGAGAAATACTGGTACTGCCATGAAAACAAATGAAATGATATAGTATGGCTCTGTATGATTGATGTTTATAAATCGACAATTACTATACGCATACATCAGAAAGGATAACGAAATGATTTCGCATCAATATTTGATATTTAGTTGACGGAATAGATTCAAAAGCTTTCTTGTTATGCCTCAAGATATTTTCTACTTGTACAGTGTAGGCAACAATTAATCGTTAAATCGATAAAATACTAAGAGAAATATATTTCATCAATATCATGCGGGTAAAATGAATAAGTAGATGTTGGCCAAGTTCAGCAGGTTACATCGAAGTTTATAAAATTTAAAAACCGTTCTAGTCGTGATCTTTCATTTCCCGTTCAAATATCTCCTATTGTTATTTGTATATTGTCATCGATGCAATTTGACCCGATGAACAGAAAGGAATAGAAAAAGTATTCCGTTTTTACTTAGTCATACAAAACGATTTGACACGTACATACAGGGGCAGTTCACGATGTGGATTTCTAATGTTTCAGACTCGGTTTCAGATGAACCGTTATCAGAAATAAAAAAAGGTCTTGGTTTCCAAAGTGGTTAACGTATATTCAATGGTCAGACTATTGACATCAAAGAAATTATGTTATGTTCAAAGTTATCGTATACAATTTTTTTACGAATACATATTAGTAACTTTCATGAACATAACAACATCACCCTGGAGTTATAAAATAGGTAGGACCTATACCATATTTGCTATTTACCTATATTCGGAATTTCTTGAATCTTTCAATCAACCTTGTTTGATCACAGTATTGGATTCTCTCGATTGATTTGGCCTTCGAACCATTTTTTTCGCACCAGAATTTCATTGAAATTGAAAGTCAAAAGAGTTAGACCGAGAGTTAGGCCCACTTTACTGCTAAGCGATTTTGAATTTGGTAATACCAACAGTGAAAAACGCAATGTTGTTACTGGCTAATTTTAATTTAGATTATGATTTGATCTGAATTGACCAATATCGCTGGTATTGCAACAGCCAAAATCGGCCTGCGCAGTATATGGTCTTATGAACTGACAGTATCATCCGTGGAATATTAAATTATTCAATGTCATTTTTCAATTTCATTTCTCAGTTTTTCCTATAACAGCAAATTGATAATCATCATGTATTTCGATATCACAATAATAATACGAGATCAAAAAATCTCTGACAAGAAAAAAAGAGATAACACAACAGAATGAACAAAAAGAGCAATGCATTGAATCTGTGAATTCAATTCTCTCACGTTCCAATTCTTTCAGCTTTCCCGAGAGCTTTCCATTCTAGTAACTGAAAACAACTTTTCATTTCCCGTATATACACCAAATTATTTTTATTAACTGCTCGACCAACGTCACATCACATCAAGCAATTAATTATGTGTGAATAAATTTGTTCGATTAAGATGTACCCAGAATCTAAATATCTCTCGATATTCCATGCTAGAATTGCAAAAACTGATCTATAAATCATGGGATCTGAGCCTCAAAAGTCTTGTTTAGAAAAGATTTTTTCGATATTGAAAAAAAAATTACTTATATTAGTTATAATAAAAATTATTTACTTCCATATTAGATTATTAGAATAATTTTTAGTTCACAGGAAAGATGTATACAGAAAGCAAACAGCAAGTAGGTATAGATTTTCTAGAGTCTTCTATAATTAGGAATAGGTTTAGATTATATAGCATAAGAAATTGATAAAAATAAGTAATTAACGACTTATTCTCCTACTGAAGAAGGACATTTATCATACAGAATGGTATTTTATTTTCCGGAAGATATGTAAATGTAATGAGGACAAGATTTGCATATGTACTGAAAATTTTGGCAGGCTTTTCATTTGTGGGAAGTCGTCTAGATGTCATACTACAATTGAAACTTGTGTAAGACCTTAGTCATCAGATAATTACATATACGTAAATTAACATATAAACACCCCATAATTTATGTTGATATCCAGTAGGTTGTTTCCCAAGAATAATTATATGTATTAGTGCGCGTAGTTCACAATACCTAAGCCATAAAGTAAACAATTTGATTGAAAAGTGAAATTGATGTATGGAAATATAGCTCTTTCATTATCCTAACGAGTGCGAAAAGTAATAGTTTCTCGCAGCAGTCGCGTGCGTTAAAAAAACTGCGTGCAGGAATTTATTCTTCCTGCACTATAGTCCGGGAAATGATACTTTCAAACTGAATTGCAGCGGGTTCAGAAATCAGAATAAATCACGCATGCTTAGGAACATTATGGTAATTAATTCATATGAACCTTGTGGATAACCATTTGATTCACCATCAAATGTCAGCAAAATTGAAATCATTCCATGCTAGTTGCTCGCGTGGTTGCTACATTTTCAAAAACTATACTGACTGATAGAGTGCTTGTTCAATCTCTGGAAAAGTGCTAATTCAAAGTGTAACTAGGTCTAATCCTCGGTCCAATCTGAATAATGTTGCCCTTTTAAATACCTAAAATTTTGCATTCGTTCAAATTACTTCGTATAAATCTTTCATTGTTTTTACAATTCTCATGACTATTTCAACAGTGATGAAAGTGGTACAGAAAGCATGATTTATTATCTGGACTAATAAAACTCTAGTGGCGATGTATAGAATGAAATATATGAGATTCTAGAAACTAGTCCGTAACAGATATTCAAGATAAGCTTATTACACTCGTAACGACTGGTACGAGTATCATAGATTGGTAAAATATAAAAATAAAAAATGTTTTCTTCACATACGTGAATAATTGCAACATTCCTGTCTGTGTTCGACATTGATTGGTGCTAAAAACAACCTTGCTATTTATTTTGATTATCTAAAAACAGCCTTGTCAAACAATGATGAAGGATCGAGAATCAATATCGGTATGAGGACAGATGAATTTACAGGATGGAAAATATCAGAACATCAAAAATAAAGCTTCAAGAAATCACCTAATCAATTTCTATGGAATTAAAGAGTGCAAGTTGGTATACCAGGATGAGTCAATAGTGCTTGTGTTCTCGTTCGACATTGGCAAACCATTAGATATAATGTTTGAGAAAATCAGCTTGTACAGTTTATTTCAATGTGTTGAAGAGTTGCAGGATTTGATTTTTCTCAGTAAATATTGATTTTTTCTTCATCAAATCAGTAGTTCTCAGTAGTTCATTAGTTTTACTTATGAACTATCCTCACTGTATATCAACTAGTTTTAACTGATTTCATCGACTAATGAGAGCGTTTCATGACATCAATACTTCGAATGTCAATCAAAATACAATTGAAGTCTATCAACTATAAAACTTGATATTTATCACATCAGTAACACAAAATTTACCTTTTTCCTTGATTCAATGTGTGTCGTTTTGATTACTTATTAATCAAACAATATTTTTTTGATTTGTTAACTCTTTGTGAAAAGAAATCAAAATACCAGATTACAGAAGTATTTGAAAATCGCCTTCCTCATTGTCAGCCGATTTGAACTGAGATTTGAACCCTTATGTCTTATTTCTGTTATCTTTACTCAGATATACTAGTTCTTGGCAAATGGTGATATGAAAAATTTAGGTTGTCTTTTGAAAAAAAAAATAGAACGTCATATCGATGGGATAACCACAGAACTCTCTGGGGAATAACCCACAGACAAACTTAACCTCTGTTCTGCGTTTATATTCGCTTCTGATGTGAAAGGGTTACTTCCATCAGTTTTTCCAGAGATGTTCTGGTGAAATACATGTGAAATCTCATCGTTTTTCTTGTTTCAGTTATTGTTTGGTGGAGTAGACACTTATGTCACAATGACACAAATATCAAAAATATGAAAAAAAAAACGATACCACTTCGAGAAGTTCGAAATGTTATACCATGAGATAGTGCTTCGTGTTATTTTCAATCGCGAATTATTTTAAAACATTCGCGTTTATGAATGAGTTTGACGTTTCCAATCAATTTTGTTTCTTGCATAATCAATTCAATACGTGAACATATAGGTACTTATGCATTCATTCCTGCAACGCCATATGGATATAGGAACTCGTCAGTTCTTCTTCCTACCTAACATTTGCGTGACAAGTCTCCACTGTCCAGTACGGTACGTTTCCACATTAATTGCCCCGTACATGCATGTACGTAACTTTTCTCATAATTTTGTGGAATGGAAAAATGACATTTACTCGAGTCCTGAAAAAAGGAGCGGCTTTACGACTTGGCCATTCTAGGAACGATTCTGGGGCTCCCACTCAGCGGCGGTGCTTTGAATATCTAAATTAAGGAGCGGTTCTTCTCTGCTTCTCGCCGGTATAGCGTTGCTGTTTACGGACATTGTCAATTTTACAATACCGGCGATTATTATTATTGCGTTCACCCCTGGGCGCACTCACCATTTCATCAGGAGTTGCCCTACACAAAGGCGTCACAAGAATTTATGACAGATCGTCGGGGGGTAGAAATGGTGTAGAAATAGAAATCATTCAAAACTAAAACAAACATGTGAGTTCATGTTGGGACGATTGCGATTATTTTTATGCGATTCCGCAAATTTGATTGGACTGTCGAAACAAAGGATAGACAGTTTGTGTTGTTCAAGATATTTCCAACAAATATATAACTTCATTTGCTTCACAAGTTTGTTAATTTTCAAAACGAAATCTATGCAAAGGGCAAAAACCAAATTTAAAACACCAACATGGATTCAGAAACAGAAGATGTAGATTATACTAACTGTTAAATTTATATATATATATATTAACTGTTAAAACTATCATAATGTGTATGGTATTTCAGCCACAAGGCTCACGCTGCAATAAAGAGGATTTGGTGGTGGAAATCGCAATGAATCTCAGTTTTTTTTAACTTTCTTCCGACATAAGCGACGCCATTTTTAATCGCATTTCATTCGCGGAATTCGTTCCGACATGAACTAGGCTTTATCCGTCAAGACCAAGCCCAATATTTTGTTGACAAGATAAGCAAGTAGGTACACAGCGAAAAAAACTTGGATGTTATTTCAATCAAATAGATTTCATAGCAAAGTTGTGTCATTTTTATGGGGCTTTTGTTAGCTTTAGCTGAACACGCAGCAGTCAGTTGCCTCTCAAGATCTTTGTCTGCATCGGATCCAGTTTCCATTATTTAGGACATTAGGAGTCAGACTTATTCTTGTCAAAAGCGTGTGAATGTTCAGACCATATTATTATTATACTATTGAGAAAATGTTGCTGCTTTCAGCCGACTCCTTAGTGATTTTCCCTATGATGTCTCAAAAAAAAATAAAAATCACTTTATTTCTTTTAAGAAAACATACATTGTATAAGAAAAAGTCAGTTGTGGGTGTTACCGCGAGATAACACCTCATTTTGTGTAGTACATAACACTCACAAGTTTACATAATAAATATACACATACACAGTCAGAATAAAATATATGCAACACAGATTAACATTAAAATATCAGTTAAGTTGAAAGTATTCATTTAAAGAATATATACATTTCTCAACCAAATATCTTTTGAGCTTTTTCTTGAAAGTACTTTCATGTTCTATGCTTTTGATGAAGAGAGGTAATTTGTTAAAAATTTTGGCACCAATTCTAGCTGAATGAGCTGAATGAAATATTCCGTTCAGAAATTGGTAATCTCAAATCATCCTCATGACGTGTGTTGTATTCGTGAAAAACGTTATTCCTGAAAAACAAGTTCCTATGTTTGAACACAAAAGTACAGATTTCAAATACGTAGAGACCTGTACAGGTCAGAATATCAAATCTCTTGAAGATTTCTCGACATGAATAGCCTTTTTTCACACCGGCAATACACCTCATGATTTTTTCTGAGAAACGAAGACGTTATTTGACAGTGTAGAGTCCCCCCATAGGCAGATTCCATACCTCAGTCGACTCCCACTTGTGCGTAATATAAGTTTATCAATTGTTGTTGAGTCAAAACATTTTTGAGATTTCTTAACATATAGTGGATAGACGACACTTTGGAAATCAGGTGATTGCAATGTTCTTTCCAATCTAAATGTGAGTCCATATATATTCCTAGGAATTTAAAACTGTTGTTCATAGGCAAAGGTGTGTTATTCATAATTATATCTACATCTACCAGTTCTCTCTGATGAGTATGAAATCTCACAATGTTTGTCTTTTCTGCATTGAAATAGAGAGATATTTGGTTAAACCAAGAAACCAGTTGTTTGTAATAGACATATTCTTGTCGCCATAATCAATAAACCACTATTACCTACCCATTATGACATTTGGAAATGGAATTCAGTTACCACTGTGACTATTATTTTGATGGACAAATTATAAACATGAAGTCACCTTGCAGTATGTACAACATTTAAGTATTCGGAACGATGGCTTATTAAATTAGGATTGTTATCTTTGATGTTTACATAATGAACATTGATAATTATTGTGCTCATTTCAAGGTGAAACACATCACCTAAAAAAACAATGAAATATTCATTAGTTTCATTTGGCAATGTTTTTGGTGGTAGGCATCAATTATTTTCTATACTGGTCTCTATATATAGTAGGTATACCTACGTGCTCGATAATTTCCACCCACAAAAAGGTATCTTCCTACTCAATCTAAGTATACAGTTGGGTTGCTGGTACAACTGATTAGGTATTTTTTTCGTATGATTTTCAACCACTCTGAACTTCCACCAACTGACTCCACCAATCAGAAATTCAGAAACATTCGAATACCCAGAGTGCCCATTTCATATTGTTACATCAAACAAAGCGTGCCGTGAAATGTTGACGATTATCTAATCATTGTCAGAAATTGAGTTGATTCGATCCTTCATCATTAGAAGTATTCAACCGACTGTACTCAAAAAATAATCGCATCGAATACAATTCGTACTTCAAAATATTCAAGGTAAGGTTATACATATCAAAGTTCCTGCACAATTATTACGAATCGTGGCACTCTGTAACTATGCATCAAGTTATTATCAAGAATATTTCAAAGTACTTACACTAAGTATAACTGCTGATTATACATTATTATTTACAGTATTGCACAAATACGGACATCTATGATCTATGGCATTTGTTCTGTAATGTTGTGCATGAGTTGAGTAGTTCATGGCAGGAGAAAACTACCGCGAATAATTCCTGATGTTGCTGTTCTACAGTCAGGAGAAATCGAACGATAGTTAGTTACGGCCTTTACCCAATAGATGGCGAAAGAAGTATCACAACTTATAGAATCACTGTACTGTACACAATCCTATTACTGTTATACTCATGGACGTATTATACGTCCATGGTTATACTGTACAGGACGGGAATCCACATTCATATCACTGAGGAAACGGTCGAAAAAAAATACAAGAATCATGCAATAGTATATTATGATGCAAGTTTTATAAGACGCTATTATGTCGCACGCGTTGTTTGGAGTAAAGAAGTGCGACAACGTGTCTTATAAAACGTGTGTCATATGCAATGTTTTCTATTTTGCAGTAATTTGAAGTATTTTATTGAAAAAAGTTGATCAAACATCGATAAATAGCAGAAACATCTTCGATTGGTAAGTAACGAAGATGACATTGAAATATTTAAAATCTGACACCACAAGCGTAAAGCCCAATCTACTGTTCAGCGATTCTGATTTTTGCGATACCAGCGGTGAACAATGCAATGTTGTTATTGTTTTTAATCGTCAATTTGAATCAAATCACACTCTGAATTTAAATTTGCCAATAAAACATTGAGTTTTCCATTGCTAGTACCAAATTCAAAATCGCTCAGAAGTAAGCTGGGCATAACTCTTCTGATTTTTTTTTGGACAGTTTGATTGTACTAACCTCCAAATAATAAAAAATGCGTATCGAAATAGAGGCTATTTCGACACGCATTTGTGTTGCACAATGACTTCATTATACAACCAAAATAGAAAATAGTATATTATATGATACACGTTTTATAAGACGATATTTTGTCGCACGCGTTGTTTGGAGTAAACAAGTGCGACAACGTGTCTTATAAAACGTGTGTTACATGCAATTTTTTCTATTTTGCATTTTAGTTTGAAGTAGAAACATATTCGATTGGTGACAATGATAACATTGAAATAAATAAAATCTGACGCACAAGCGTAAAAGTTTAGCGATTTTGATTTTTGCGATACCAGCGGTGAAAAATTCAATGTTGATATTGTTTTTATTGGTCAATTCAAATCAAATTGCACTTTACCAATAAACATATTGAGTTTCTCACCGCTAGTATCACCAAATCCAAAATCGCTCAAAAGTAAACTGTGCCTAACTCTTCTGACTTTGATTTGACAGTTCGATTGTACCAACCTCCGGATAATAAAAAATACGTATCGAAATAGAGGTTATTTCGACACTCAAGATAGAAAAACCTATTTACGAAAAAATTTTGAGTTTCAACTCGGAATTAGTACCTACTGATTTCGCTTTTTCTAATCAGAACATAACAGATAAAAAAGTTGAAGTATTTGAGAAATATAAATCTTAATTATGATTGAATGAAAGATTTATCATTATCGGAATCGGAATGTATGCCATTAGAAATACAATGGATGTGGTTTGCGAAAAAAACATCTAATTTAATAATAATTCAAGAATATCTTGACAGAATTTGTAGAATAGTAAATTGAGAAATTTGTAGAATATCGATTGAACACAGAATTCCAAAGGTCATTAAAACAAGAAAGACAAATATCAATAATGTGTCGAAGGAAACTAAGGGGAAAAATGTATGGTAAATAAGGACTTCTTCTCCTACCACAAAGACCAAAACACGAAGTCTGATTGGACTTTACTGAGAATGGCTACACTTTCTCTGATTGTCTCGATCGCGGTATTCATTATGTAACAGGAGTATATTTACATTGTCATAATAATAATGAAAGTAGATGAAGTGCATAGTGCACTGCAAATGCGACACTTCAATGCCTGCATATACCCGTTTGAATTGCCTCACAGTCGGAGCTTTACAAAGAACAATCGTCAGCATCACTATTTTCCGATCAGCCGTATTTCTTTATGATTGTTCTCTTGTCACTTGATCCTTGAGATGATTAATTGCAATGGAATTACAACTGAACGGTCACAGCGCCCGCTAACAATTTCTAGGAAATAATGGCTATTCGAAGCCGTTATGTATGTGAAATGTTGATACAGCGCGCATTTTAAGGCTCATTTAACAACAATAAAGTTATGCAAACTTCCTTGGAGGTATTCGGCTGGAAGTGCGATTGTCTTTCTTTATACGATTTCGCTGATACTGAGATTGCAGCCCAGCTTTCTGACAGGTTGTTACAACATATCAGTTGAGTAATTATGATGGACAAGGACATATCTTGAGGACGTCCACTACATGCCCGTTTTGGTATGGCTAATTCAGGACATTATTATAGTAACCTCCACGACAAAGGGAGGAATTCAAAATGAGCTTGTCCCACAAAGTAAAATGTTCCCTTCATGTTCGGGATTACCTTTTCACGTCTTTAGGGTGTTCCTGATGAAACTATTGACACCTTCTGTAAACGGTAGATATTGATGACGTATACTAATCAGTATTATGGTTTTCAAATTTTGCCACAGAAACATACCTACCTGTATTATTATGGAAGCTTGAAAGCGATGAAGTGATGGGTTAGTTTAGTTTTTATACCACATTCATTCACAATTTCAATATCATGTATCTCTTCATGTTTCTGTTGTTCCTGAAAGTCAATAGCTATTCGTTTCTGATTGCATCGTTAATTTTCAGTTAAGTTTCACATTATACGGGGTGATTCAAATTTTGATGTAGATATTCTGAGGGCGTATTGCTAGGATCAAAATACAAAACTCGTTTTATAAATAAACATGTATCTTGAAATGCGCATTTTTCAGTTTTAACGTTAACATATTTCTTTATCGCAGTAACAAATAATAAACCCTCTAAAAACTGACAATAAGTGACAACTATGACACAAACTTCAATTTATAGATATTGCAGTCCACTTAGTTGTATTATTCTGACATTGTTAAAATTCGTTGATTGCAATTTTCTGGCAAACGGTTGATTGTATAAAAAAAATGGGAGGCCAAATTCTTCGATTTTTTCATGACCAATGAGGTATGCATTTGAAGTTTCCCTTTTCAAATTTGAAATTTCTTCCAATGAAAGTGTGGACCATCTCCAACTCCACCAAAACTAAGTATTACCCTTATTTTTGGAACTAAAAATTAATGGGATGCCTAAAAACAGGAGCATTTCAACTTTTGGAGGATTCGATTATTTATTATACACTTTCCCACTCACTGAATCACTGGCAATTCTGAGAAAAATGTATGAAATGAAAAAACTGTTCCACGGAAATACAACATAACAACTTATCACAGTTCATTGAATATTGATGCTATATGTGTACATTTCAACTTCATCAAAGACAAGATTCTCAAATTCACATACAAATCGATAATTTACTTCACTGAAACCTTGATCTCACTGAAATCTCATTTATAACGGTTTTGATTTCAAAATCTCATTAAAAATGCTCTACAGTTGAATGCACTGCAAATTATTCATCTGTGTGATACTACTACTTTCTTGTTTCGCCCCATCACTCAGAGTATGCGGAAGAATATCCTGAAGAATATCCCTTCAGTGTTAGATTCATTTCGAACATAAATGGTCATGAACTGACAAGCTGGAATTAAACAGTGGTATGCAAATTATTTTAGGCTTTTACTACAGTGTTATTATTCAGTTGCTATTGAGAAGAAGTGAATGTATATGTAATCGATCTAGAATTTCTTGAATGGTTAATGCTTCAATGAAAAATATAATCACGATTGAATTTATATTCCTGTTGTGTTTTTTATTCGTTTGAATTCATATGATTGTATATTATAGATAGGTGAGAGCATCCACAGGTAAATAACCTATCAAAAAGCAAGTGTTTTTTTTCATTAGTTTGGTTGATTAACGTCATGATCAAAGACGAAACATACTGAAAAAGTGATTAGGTTGAAAGTGATCCATTATAGGTATATTGATGTTCCAATTTGTTTATGATGAATTGTTGAATCAAAGCCTAAGGGCGCAAGAAAAAAATCAAATTATCATGGATTACTTTTATTGGAAGTGACTACTGAATTATAATAAGGAAGATATATTCGATCGATGAAATATCGAAGAGAGTCAGTCAGTCTGCTAGTGATGTATTTCTATCATTATTGTTTTGGATTCGCATTGTAAAAGGTGGATATAGATATGGTGAAATGACTCTTCAATTGTTTTTCGTCAAAACCTGTAGACTGGTTCAGCGAAGATCATAACACCGGTAATATTTCACTAATTGTTCGGAGATGGCGTTAACATGGCATTCGATATCAATATCGATAATTCAGTTCTCTATTAATATCCGTATTCTATGGTTTCGTATTCAAGTGACAGTGACAGATCATTCATAATTGTGGTTTTGGCTTGAAATATGAATATTGTTTGATTATTCAATCATGATATTGTTCGAACAAATCACACAAAATCAAAATGACTGAGAAATTATGAGAATTAATACTCATAATGCGGAATCAGCAGAAGTTGCGCCATCCTTATAAAGTATTATTAGTGTTTGAAACTGTTATTTCTTCGGGGGGTTTGGGGAATTGAAGTATCGTACGAATATTTTGATTCCTCTTTATTGCCCCTTTGCAATACAACTCGTAGAACAAGACTGGTTTCCATTTAAAATAACGAACTGTATATGCCTTATCCAAAGAAGGCTATAAAAAGGTTCATACACAAAAACCAGTAAAAACTAAGTTTGCTATCGACGAGCCATCCTCGCACTGATTACCATGTTGCCATTTCATCAACAAATTATAATAGTGAATATATCACAGAAACTATGACAAAAATCAAGGAGGCAGAAGTCTTCAAATATTTCTAGTGCTTTTTAATCAGACTCTTTTCACCATATCTATATCCACCTTGGCATTGTCATAACTATAGGAAGAAACTTTGGCGTAAAGCCTCCCTAATGAGACGTAATCATTGGGCTGCTACATCAGAGGTTTTCAAAAGGTTTTTATCCCGATTGGCACTAAGGGTCAGTTGTATAAACGAGTATGAACTCCGTTTAAGCTGAACTTGGATTAGTTGCTAGGTAACTAGTGTTTTGATTGGCTATTCCATAGCAACCGAACGAAGTTCAGCTTAAACGGAGTTCATACTCGTTTATACAACTGGCCCTAATAGTTTCATGCTTGGTTTCATGGTAGTCAAAAGTGATTAGAAGATAGCAACAACATAGCAGGTTATGAGATATGAAAAAACGAAAATGTGCATGATCCTAATACAATATTTCGTTGAGGTTTTTTGGGTTGACTATTTTCCGCAACAGAAAATATATAATTGAAAATCCAGTCATCATCAAGACAATAATTAGATTATGATTGAAACAATACATAGGAGTAACAAAAACAGGGCAATATATGGAAAATAAACACAAAGAACGAAGAATTTTCTTTGATGGTCATCGAACATGAGTAGTTATGCCAGAATTATACTGTATATGTATATACCCGTTCAGTTAGCACGTTATGTTCAAGGCCAATCATCAATAAAATAATGATTTATTAAAAATTTAAATCAATTTGAAACATATTGAATATTTTGTTCCTGAAGAATGAATAAATAATTGAATGAATTGAAAGATTGACTGTATACAAAAGTATAGTTGAATGTGAATTCATTGTATTGACAATGTGTCATAAATTTTTTTGACCTAACTATAATGTAACTAGTGATCATTAAGGGCTCTACTGGAAGAATTTAAGAACAGTTCTTTTTGGTCGTGTTATATCATCATCAAATGATCTTATTTCTCCATATTGCTTGATACTTGTTCATTACAATATATCTTTCATAATGGTTTGATGAAATTTTGAAACCACAAATGATCTGGCAATCGCGATTGGTCTAGCTCTGGATCACTGGAAAAGAACATTATCTACCCATCCAGCATAATGTTGACCTGTGAGAATTCAGGGGATGGAAACTGTTACATCCACCAACATGTCCTCAAGCACATACAGGTAGGTACTGATAGCTCTAATCGCAGAAAGGCAATAAAGACCATTGACCATTCATGCTTACCATACATACCTGTCACTTCTGGAGCAATGGATAAAGCACTCAAGATCGAGATATTCTGATATCTGAAGAGATTTGAGATGAGTGACACGTGACCTTTCATGTAGCCAAAAGAAAAAAAACCAAGATCTCCTGCCAAAATAGTCTCAGGGCAGCAGAATCATGCGAGAAGCGACTACCAGAGCACAGTCACCCCATCCCCATTCCCCATTTATTGCTTCCTCCCCAAACCTAACCGGTTGCATATCTGCGTTCATTCAGCGATGGCTTGGCGCAAGCGCGCCATCTAGTAGGAATTCGCCGACGCCTTTCAGTGACAGCAAACTCCATTCGCAACTCCCGGAGATAAGACCTCGCGCGCCTACTGCAACTCCGAGTGCTAAACTCCGCGCGGGTGTTTCTGGGAAAACCTGAGTTGGAAGGGAGTGCGAAGTATTAATCCTTTTCGAACGGGGGGTGGTCATATTATGACGCGATGGTGAACGTAACACGGTTGGCCTTGCAATCAGCGCGTCGTTGTTGTCTCTTCTGTAGTTGTGAATTGTTTTGAAGGAAATTCCTTTCGAGCGACGAAATGAAAGAAACGATGTTGATACGAGCGTTCCAACTGGATGCCATCAGGGCTTCGTATGTGATCTCGTTTAATTTATAGGATAGCTAATCCGGCTTCAAGAGTTCACTCAAAGATGATGTCTGCGATGATATCTGGGCTCATTTAATTCATGACGTCACACTGGTAAATTGATTGTGTTTTCAATTGGTCATTGATGATTAGTTCGTCAACGATCACTGCGTTTGTCTTTTCGGATTTAATACTGGGATTTTTTCGAATTGTCACCATGGCAACCAAGAATATTTCGACAATTCCGTTTCTGGTGCGGTGAGTTATAATTGTGATATCACATTGGGTGAAATTTACAATATTGAATATATTAATACTTTTGAGTACGTATGGAAAATCTACGCAAAATGTCTATTCCACAAATATTTGATTAGTCTTGACCATACTTTATATGATTTAGACACGCAGAAACGAACCGCCCTTAGAGTTTTCAGAAATATTAATAACAATAGTATATTGTGCAACTAGTGCGGAAAATATCCAATTTCCGCACGAGTTGTACACTATACTTTTCCGAAGACCTACATGAAAAAAATAGATATGTCAGATTTTAATTTCGCATGACTGTATTACCTACTCACAAATCATTTTTACTAGAAACCAATTCAATTGCCTGAAGAAGTATATAAGAAAGAAGTATCACACAAAGAGAACAAATTTTATTGAAATTTAACAAAAATATTTGGGTACATTTTGGTCTGTATTTATGAAATATTGGAAAAATAATTATTGATGGTAATATTTTAAGTAATTATAAATTAAATTATACGATTCGGTACATATCTACTTGGTAAATCATATTGACACTATAATGTTATGAATTCGTTTGTAAATATGTCATTGTCACAGCTACCTATGAGTAAAAATCAGAGTATAGGTAATCGCACCAATCGCAGAGCGTCACAAATCACAAAAAAAGGTTATGAATCGCTACCTTACTATGATCACTTTTCACCTACAAGACAAAGAACACCACTTAAAACATTGAATTCGCATTTCTTTAGTTTATGACGAGGGTTTATGAGAAGTTCATCGCTATCTCTAGTGAATTGAAAAGTATGTGAAGTTAATTATCGTACATCTAGGAGTGTTCCTTCAGAGAAATGACTATATATAATCATATCAGGTCAAACTATCACGAATCAAATATGTTAACTGTCTCTCAATCAGAAGAGGCGGTGTTTTTTCAAATACTATGTCCTATTAGCACTAGGAGCAAGCATCAAAATTCATTTCTAGCGGTCAAAACCGACTCATTCAAAGTACCAGAATGATCAAATTTAATTTATTCCGTCATGCAAGCTTACAGATGCTCTCTTATCCACCAAAAATGGTTTAATTGAATCTCAAACGAGGCATGTTCCTCACGAAACCATTTATAATTTATTCTAATAGACGATGATTAAAATTAATAGAACCACCGCATAACCACGATCTTTAGGTTGTAGGCTAGTATAGCACGCGCATTCAGGTCAAAGTGTAATGATACATTTTTCTTGCCATTTAATGACCTTTCACGGTACCAATTATTTTCAACAATAGCGTGAAATAGTGGTTACTCATAATTACTCAGAACGAAACTGATTGATGCAGACGAAACAATATTTTAAATAGCTTTTTTAGTAGACGTAAGAAAATAAAATAGGTAGATAACGAAGAAACATCACACCACAATAAAAGCGCTACAAAAAGTACAACCTAATAATGAAAGTACTCGAGAATTTTGGAGACATAGGTATGAAATTTCTGTATGAACTTCATTGGAAAGTACCAATATGGAAAGAAAATCAGGATAGTAGCATTAATGACATCCACAAAAAGGTAGACACGGGAAATTGTGATGATTATGAAGAAATATTAATCATTCATACAGAGTTATTTACATGAATATAGATGGTCATACAGAGTATTCTTTCCATAATAACATCACAAAGTGTCATTCAGTAACAAAATAACAGCACAACGAAAAAGAAGGTGCTTCTTCATCTCGTGAGATATTGAATATTTAGTGGAAGATTTTGTTGCCGGTTTCAAATATTGACGTTGACACCATAAAGTACCGAATGGCCCTGTGAAGGATCCTCCGATACCAAAGTTCTTCCTTTGTTTCATAGCAACCTGCTTTATCGAGCGACCTACTTCAGTAAGTTACTGAAATGCGGTCAAATGAAGTTGTTGAATCGATATTAGTAAATGAATGATAATATTAGAAGCCCACGTGTCACGCGATACAATAATAGTGCCAAGTTCTGAAACTCATTCGATATTCCATGAGGTATTTTCTTATGATCATGCAGAAAACAGAGCTTCATCCATGAATTTTCAGAATCGATTTATTGATCAAGTAGCACAACTTGGTATATTTGATTGACCATCACTATTGTTAGTTGGTCATACCAATCGAAATCTACTAAAGCAACTGTGGAGAGATTCTGCTTCAAGTTGGGTATAAATGCCAGAAGGAAGAAGACTAAAGATCCTTCATGTTTGAATTGTTTTCATCCTCTAATAATAATGGAACGTTTATAATTGAAATCGATCGCAGAGACACGTGCTACGAGTGCTATCGCACATGACATACAAATAACAGACACATAGAATAACATTCATATTCGACTCAGTCATTATTCTGAGTGAATTTTCAGTAGAATCAAACCTACTTAGCTCACGAAATAATAAATATAAGGTGAAACAGAAGCTCTGTTGGATCTTGATGGATGGATGTTCGACAATAATATTAATCTTGACAAGGTGATGAATGCGGCAATGAAATTCAATGAAAGGCTATCCAATGAAATATTATCATCATATATTTATTGCATTATTTGGTTTGATTATGATCGATTATTGGTGACTATACTACCATATCATTAAATATAATATTTTTCATCGAAATGCTGTGTATTTTATTCGTTTGAAATTTCTTAGAATCAATGAGAAGTTTATCACTGAAAATACTATGTCAATTTCTGCTGACATACAATCGTTTTTGAATATTTTCAGTTCCATCAGACACATGCATGTCAGTGTTAATGGAGCTGTATGATATATATCTCGAATCTATAATCATTGATACGTCAATACCGTACAGACATAATAAAAATACAAATTCATTCGCCAGGTCAACAAAAACAACTGTTTCAACTGAATTCTTGCTTAGATGTTGTATAAAAGCTATAAGGTACCCACTCAATTGGCAAACAAAAATTCCAGTATGAATACATCACACGTACTCACCATACATATTGTTTAGTTGCCATGGTAACAATCGTAAATAAAAGCACCTATGTGTGAAATTCTCATATTATCAAAATTAACGCAGAATAATTCAAGCTCGCGGCAGATTCTGTACGAAAATGTTTTACCAAAAATTATTCATATAATTTTTTCTTCAGATCCTTCATATCCGGATCACTATTTTTGGTGACTTTCTGGGAAAGGAACTATTCATCTATAATTGGAAAAATGAAAAGAAACGGTCGTAATGGGTAGATATGGTATAAATTGTACAAATCTTGATATTGTCACACCACGTTATGTACAGCTATCAAGAACTGTAAAGCCAGAGAAATTATCATTCAATAATTTTGCAGCTAGGTCACGTAATCGCAAGAAACTTCGGAAAATTTAGGTTGACGTCATAGCAATTTGTTTCCAATGTAATTTCATGCTTCTTACCCCAAAGAGGATATAAACATTTCCGGAATTTCATGTCGAAAATGTTAGGTGTGAAATTTTCGAATAAAATCAAAGCCATTTTGATGATTTTCTATTTATTGTTAATATAAATACTATTAAACGTACAGTTTATGGAATTAGTTATTTTGATTATGCATCGTAGTTCGACACAAGAAGATTCGTTATGCAACCAACAAAACATTTATGCCATTGCATGATGTAGGAAAGATAACCTATGCACTAGGTATTACTGAGCTAAATTTATTATGATTGTTGTCACAATTTGTGTGATTAGGTTACATTAAATTAATTCTATTGATGCTGAAATTGTCCAGAATTTGTTGAAAATGAAGTGGATACATATAAGTAGTGTGTGTTTATATGGTTCAGACGAAAATTTGGTGTAGTGGCATTCATTTATTTATCAGGGAATCGGAAAATACTATGACAGATTGCAACTAGTAAGTCGTTGTTAAATTAAACCACCCTACTGCCTACGAATCAGAAAGCGAAATACAGAAACGAAAACACAGCATGTAGGTATCCAATAGCCAATCAGGAGCCAATCAATAACTGAATCATTCACTTATTTTCCATACCACCCTCATTATCGATATTATTATGGGAAATACAAACCACGTTCAGCATAAAGGGATGCTTCTCGTTCCATTCAATCTATTGGGGTACCTACCCTCTCGGGCTATAATTCATCTCTTGACAAGCAATCTTTCAACCATTTCGTTGATTGGTCGTTTTCTTCGATGTGGGTGCATTCGAATTATTTTCCAAATGAAATGGATTCGAAATTTTTGGACTGAAATATCGTTTCTTTCATTCGGTGCCCTATATAGACTTCGAAGAAGTCTCGTGATATTCGAATGTGGAAAAGGAGAAATTTGGAAGATATCAACATGTTAGTCGTTCCGAGATGATCAAGCGAAATAAAAAGGTGAGAAAATTAGATGCTATTGATAACACAATGAATATTGGTGAAAACAAATGTTGAGGATTCGGGATAACAGGTAGTACAGTTGTTGGATATGCGACAGATATCAATTGCTCCTGTATACAGGGTTGGACGAAAGTCCCGATTCCCGATAGACCAAACTTTCAGTGGTAGAGATATTGAAAATGACATTTTGAAGCAGCATTCGAAAGTATAACCGATATTCGAACGATTTCTTTTGCGTCATACATTATAGCTCCTTGAGTATATTTCTTTGTCGCATCAGTGTCGAATAAGATCAGAAGATGATACGACGTTTCGTTCAGCTGAATTCGAGCTGTTCCAAGATGTTGGTCCGACCCTGTACACGTGAAGTAGTTTTATCATGTATTCGTACCTGCTAGTATTCATTATTATCAGAAAGCTACACAGATCTTCATTTATGTTACCATTTTCATTATTCAAGTTGAAAGAACCACTTAGTTCACCAGAAATATATTGTAGACTGCTTAATTCGAGGCTTGATTATTATAATAAATGAGTTTATCTTACATAGATTATTCCTCATTTCGCTTCTTTATTTTTCTCGTAATGTATGAATATGGTAGTACATATTCCTTATTATTATAAGCTTTTCTAAACATTATAAGTAATTATTCCTTCAACATAATAATTAATTATTACCATCACCATTATCATGATGATTATCATTATCATTGTCATATACAAACGTCTAATTCCCAAGAAGGTAATCAACGTGATCATGATATTCCTTGGAAAGCAATAATCTCGTGCACCGTACCTACCCTCACGTGATACTATACAGTGTGTACCAGCCAAATGGAATACAGGGACATGTAAGCCGTTTCGAGCAGAAATGATTAGTTTCGACACAAAAAATTCCTAAAGTTGAAAAATCTCGATTTTTCACACCCTATATCTCTGTAATATTTCGCGCTATACCCCAAGTATGATAGATCGACGAAATCAGCTCTTCAGGAAGAATCTGAAAATAAAATGAAGTACAGGGTGCTGCATATAAAATAAGAAAGTTGATATTGGCCACTGTGGCATGACACCCTGTATAAAAAGTTTTTTTTAAAAAAGCGCAACTAAAGATACAAATCGACGTGTCCGAGTGTTTTTCCTAATACTCCACCGTTTATTTATTAACGAATTTATTCCATTTGGCTGGTACACACTGTATATAAACGTCTAGTAAATTACATTGTTTTGTGAATTCGCGTATCTGTTATCCCCGCTGCATGTTCCAGGTTCAACCACCCTTTTCGAGGTCACAGAAAAGAATATCCCGTATAAAACATCGTCAGTGCATTTTCATTGTATTCTTTTTAGTTATCATAACTTGAATAACTTCACGAGTTTAATAAAAGCAATATACAAAAAGGTATCTATACTTCTAGTTCATTTCAGTTTGATGTTTGTTTTTCACCCCCTTTGAACAAGGGCGGATAAAGGGGGGGGGGGGGCTATAGGGGCTTAAGCCCAGGGCCCCGGATTCTGCAGGGTCCCCAAAATTGTGAAATAAATGGTTCATTTCAATTGCTAGTGCACTTGTATGATAATGGATGAAAAAAATATTGATCTTTCATTCCAACCTAATGATGACATGGGCAATAAATTCAAATTCTTATTCGACCTTGGTTATATGAAAGGAAAAAATCTACGTGGATAGTATGAACTTCGATGTTCCCTTCAATCAAGGGTTGTTCAACGGTGTTAATGAAATTTTGTGAACAGATTAAGTAGATTTCAAAGGGAATGCCATAAGAATAAGACTTGATGAATCAAACATCGATAAGAGAGGAGATTCTCAGAATACACTTTCATGTTCACAAAGGCTTCAAGAAATGCACTTCAATTTATGATATAAATAAATACTCATAAATAATCATATATAACAAGTTGCCAAGAAGAAAGGGTGTTTTCAAAATTAAAAATCATTGAAAATACATACAGGACTACAAAAATAATCGGACTAGTTCTCAATTTTATCAATACCAAATAATCATAAGAGGTAAAGAGACAATAAAAAAAATATTTAGAGCAAAAGCTCAGGGCCCCGCCATCAGTTAGTCCGCCCCTGCCTTTGAACCTTTTGCGATTTCCGATAAAAAATAAAATTGCCTGTACACTTGTATTTTTTAACAAAAATCGATTCAGTTTTTAGATATCTGGCCTGGTTTTCTGCTCCCTGTCTGAAGTGAGAATAAATATTTCTAAAATTTTGTTCTATTGCGAGGAGAAAGAATCGATGCTGGTCTGCGATAGATAATGCCTTCAGGTCACTTCATTCCAAGTTTGGAAGCACTACGAAGATTTCGAAGAGAAACAAACACTTTGAACTTTTTGCGATTTTCGATAAGGAGTAGAATTTCCTGGAAATTTGTGTATATGATGGTAAAATTATGAGATCAAATTACAGTAACTTCTCATGTGTTGAAGAAAATCATCTAAGACTCTTATGGCACTCAAAGTAAACTTGTAACTTATTTATCATTCCAGAAATAAAAATAGCATAATGGGTGCCACAAGCAGGTACTGACATTTGATTACAATCAGAAATAAGTTGGAAACATTCTTATATCATACTTTTAATTCACAAACCGTTATCGAATAGCAAACTTGTGATAATATATTGCTAGATTTAGAAAAACTCTCGCACGGCAAAAATATACCATTGTATTTAAAAAAAAAGATTATTCTTTGAGCTTAGTTAGTTGATGTTGGAGCAATTTTACATTTATGCCAATTCATCACCATTCTTCACCAGAAACGTCCTCCTCCTGCACCATTTCATATTCATAAAATGCCAAAAAAAAATCTTGCTAACTGCTGTGAACTTCCCATGAACCCCTTAATGTAAGCAGGGGAAAGCTGGAACTAAAGCGTTGCATCATCAATGTTATATCCATCAACATCCCCTGACAAAATTGCCATACATAAACGAGGGGATTTTTCAAACCTGATAATGTTCACTCACCCCAAACCTTTTTGTGCGTCCTACCCTCAAAAAAACACTCTGCTCAAATTCTAGAATTTGGAGACGATCGTCCCCACATCCTTCATTTGTGGATCACAGAAGAATCACAGAAGAATTCAAAGTACAGTGTGAATTATGCAATTGAAATAATGCAATGATTTTTTTACCCGAGACTACAACAGTTATTTGGTTATTACTCTTATAATCGATTTTGAATAGGTAATGAGAAATTGAAATTGTTATGATCTAATGGCTATTCCCTTGCACAATCTTATTATGATCCTTAAAAGGAGTCTGGAATTCAACACTACCAAACTTAATTGATACTCGAGTACTGCAGGATATTGAGAAATATGATGAGAAGAATAATAATTATAGACCTGAGAAGCGACAAAAGCGCATCTGCATTGAATCATTTTATTTGTGAGAGCAGATGCCGTTTGGAACACTTTATAATCTATTATTAAATCCTTGGAGGAAACACAATTATTTTGTGACTGTTTTCTCATTATTTCAAGTTGACTTCAAAATTTTTCATCAAGCTATGTTGGGTGGTCATTTTGAAGATTCGTTCCTAAATTCGTCTCGAAATAGCAAATATAATTGATTATGTGAAGCGGTTTTGATATATGAATCTGCTTTCCAGAAGCAGTGAAAATACATTGAAAAAACTCAACATTATAAGTTTTCCTGATTTCCTATCTTGCTGATGAAAGATAAAAACGATTTGTATAAATATAAACATATCGTGTACTTGAGCTGAACTATGAAATATTTTTCTTCATTCTTATTGCCTATTTATGATTATAGATTATGAAAGTTAGTGAAAACACACATATATATATATACAGTGTCAAACATAAAGTTCGCGACACATGGAAGTTTTTTATTATTGGATATAAAAAAAAAGTTGACTTCGCAGTTAGTTTGTGCTTGAAAATTGAGTAAAATACAGCATCTTTACTTTTTTCATGTGCTCTGTCAAATTTGAATTTTTTTTCGAAAATCCTCAAAAAATCAGTTTTTTCTTGAGAATTTCGAAAAATGCCAGAGAAAAAAGTAGCTCAGTTTCCAATTCTATACGTTTGTTCCAAATTTGGACTCTCTACAATCACTTCGACTTTTTTCCATTTTTTTAAATTTTTCGAATCTTTCGCTCTACCGATTCGAACGAAACATGATTCAAATTTCATAATTTTGATGAATATGAGATTTCAATATCATATCTTGCCAAGGAAATACCCACATTGGCCTGATACCAAAAAATAAAAAAATGCATCTCCAGAAATTCGTCTTTGTTGCAAAGTTCATTTCATTGTTAAACTGATGTGCATTTTCAATGTATGGACGTTAATATGTCAGTAATCGAATTCTTACTTATGACACTCGTAATTCTTTTTTCAATAGATTTTTAACCAGTTTGATTATTTTTCCATATGTCGCGATCTTTATGTGTGACACTGTATATACAGCGCAACAGGCCTTGCAGGCCCAGGGCTTGGTTTGTAATTTGTTTCCATATTTTTCTTTCCTTTGCCTTCTTCTTCCATCCTGTAATCCCGAGCTTTCCAATGTCATCTTCCATTTGCTTGAAACATTTTTGTTGTCCAGTCCTTTGTTGCGTAGAGCTCGCTTCACTATTGTGCCATTTACTATCCTAGTAATATGGCCCAACCATCTCAATCATCAGCATGTATTACCTAAATGAAAAAACACAGCATAATCAGAATCAGTACATAAACTGCCTTGATCAAATATAACAACAATATCCTAAATCACTTTGCAGCTCATGTAAAGTTATTGTTATCGAATTATTTATTCCTATCCTCACATGAGAAATGTCAAAATTTCAGATGAATAAATAAATGTGTTTATATTTCCATGTCATTGGTTATCAGAGGCAAATAAAAAAAAAAAAAAAATCTGGCAGCAAATCAATGAAATTACAAATAAAAAAACTCACTCTAGTAACAGCACCCAATATGATATAATTGATGAAAAGGGGGACAAAATTGTTGATGACCTAAACAAAGCTAATTATTTCAATAAATTTTTTACTAACATTGGCCTGAACATGGCAAATAAGATCAATAAAACAACTACTCTCATCCCCGAACAGCAAGTTAATATTCAAGAGTCCATATTCTTCCATCCAGTAACACGCAATGAACTAATTAATCTGATTGCTAGTTTAAAAAATAATACTTCTGCTGGCCCTGATAGAGTGCCTGTTCATTTAATAAAAAAATGTCACCAATACTTTCTTGATCCCCTATGTCATATATTTAACCAATGTTTTGTAAATGGCATGATTCCAAATAATTTCAAAGAAGCCATCACAACGCCTATTTTCAAATCCGGAAACAAAAAACTCGCTACAAACTATAGACCTATATCGGTAATAAGTAACTTTGCGAAACTTTTTGAAAAGTGCATGAAAAATAGACTTGTAAATTTTCTGGAAAAACATCAGGTTCTATCACCATGCCAATATGGATTCAGAGAAAAAATGTCAACCGAAAACGCCGTGTTTCACCTAGTGAATAAGATACTGAATAATGCTAATGAAGAGAAAAAATGTCTAGCGGTGTTTTTAGACTTGGCTAAAGCCTTCGACACTGTCAATCACGATATTTTGTTACAGAGGTTAGAAAATGTAGGAGTGAGAGGTAAGTCTTTAGAACTATTAGCTGATTATTTACAAGGCCGAACCCAAAGGGTCAAAATAAAGGACACTTATAGCCAGACACAACCAGTCGCCATGGGTGTACCCCAGGGAACTGTCATGGGTCCAATTCTCTTCCTAATATATATTAACAGCATTTACAACTTGAAGAACATTGATGGTGATATTGTTTCATTTGCTGATACACGGCATTAATTTTCTGTGGTAAGACATGGGACTCTACTTATGCAAAAGCACAAAAAGGATTGAACACTATTTTCTCCTGGCTGAATTCTAGTCTCCTGAGTCTAAACATCGACAAAACAAAATTTTTAACCTTCTCATCAACAACAAGAGACCAACCACTAGGGGAAAACATTTTCATACATACCCCCAATTGTCAAAATCCTACAATTTGTTTTTGTCCATGTATAAAAAAAACTGACTCAATAAAATATCTGGGTGTGATGCTTGACCAACATGTACGCTGGGACAAACATGTAGATTTTCTCGTGAAAAGACTCAGGAAACTTATTTTCAAATTCTACCAACTCAGAAACAAACTAAATAAACATTTATTGCTAATGACATACGATGCATTAGCTGAATCAGTAATAAGGTACTGTATTATTGTTTAGGGTGGGCTGAATAAAACACACTTATATAATCTTCAAGTGATACAAAACACCTTGCTTAAAATAGTTCTGAAAAAAGATAGAAGACATTCAACTGAGAGCTTATATAAGGAGGCTAGTTTATTCAATATCAGAAAATTATACACCTATCACTGTTTACTATGGACGATGAACTCGCCTCTTACTTACCTGACACATACATACGACACCCGTGCCAGATCCGAGAGAACAATTAGTGTTCCTTTTTATAAGAATGTATATACCCAAAGGTTTGTTTCGTACTTTGGACCAAAACTTGTCAATCAAGTTCCCATTGAACTTAGAAATATAAAAAATATTAATAAACGCAAGAAAACAATCAGATCCTTCGTTGATCACAACTTTGATTTCTTAAAAGAAACATTCGAATCGGTCTACTGAATCATGTCTGAATGATTTTTTTTTATTAGACCTGTCTCCCTTTCGCCTGATTGTCTAGTCCAGGTGGGTTGATCTTTGATTTCCATTGATTTCTATTAATTTCTATTAATTTTTATTTCATACTGAAAGGAATGAATAGTTTTTTTTTTGTTTTTTTCTATTATTTACATTCATGGTTGTGTCCAGATCTGGGAAAATACGCAACACAAGCTTTGCTTAGGCGTTTCCCAAGAACTGAACACCACCACTTATTTATTGTTAAACATTTTTTTTTTTAATTTACTGCAATTAATATTCATTTACTGTAATTATTATATTAAAGACATGTAGCAAGAATATGTATCGGAATTGAATAAAAATTGATTGATTGATTGATTGATTGATTGATCAAAATATTGCTGAATTCACCGAAGAAGGTCATTGACTCCTAATGAGTTCAGATTCTATTGAGAGTATCAGAAAGTTTCGAATGTGAAATTGAATTATCCGATAAAATATCTTGATGCATAATCAATTCACATCTTATTTCGATTCATTCACAGTCAAAATCGATGATTATCAGTGTTGTTTCCAATATCACAAGCTTATTTCTGCAAACGATACGTGAAATGTTAGCAAAGATCTGAAGCAGAGATAACTAAGTTATATCTTATGGTCTTACCTAAGTTGTATAGGTACCTACCTTAGCAGATGAAAGTTAATTCAGGAAGTTTTTTGCTTGTATTATGTTACCTATTCTACTGACATTAATAGGATCAACGTCACTCAGGGTTCATTTGCGATAAGCGATAACAAGGCTTGAAACAACAGTTGTTGTTAACATAACGACTAACAATGAAATGATATGCCTTTCTCGAATTCTGCGAATACCAACCTTCTTTTTATGAATTTCCTCATAGAAAAAAAAGTGATAATCTTCGGATTCATGTATTCTCACCCAGTCTGTTTCAATGTGATGGAACTCATTACCTGGTGAGTTTTTTTTATATATTGGGAAGAAACTGAAATTTGTAGTTTTCTTTTTTATTTTTTAAAGCGAAAACGAAAAGAACTAGACCTTCTTCCACATAATTGTGCAGCATGAAAATGCACAACTTTTCCCCAATTTGATCGACCTCTTATCTCTTATAATAGCTGAGATGGTAAAGCTCTAAAAACGGGTAGGTAACCTTTATATAATTTCTTCTCAAAAACTAGGAAACTAGGAAACTCATAATTCTATATAATAACATTTCGTTGATTGTTGAAGTAAGAAAGAATCCAGTGTTTCGAAAAGAAATTCATATCAGTCATTGTTTTTATCCTCCTCAAATTCTAGTGTCATCGTAGGTATCCTTTATAATTGCTTTATTACTTGTATATTCCAGAACTACCAATCACAAACTCAATAATTTCCTGCCCACGTAATACGTTCATAAATCATATCCAATATCCAACTCTAACCTATAAATCGGACTCTTACCAATGCCAACTAACTGATACCATCCAGAACATATGAGCTTCTCAAAAGTTAATACACCTTAAGGGCGTTAACGTTGCATAACATCTCAGACATAAACCGTATAATTGATGGCTCATGTCTTGTTAAGATGACGGATATTTCGATACACGATGGTGGTGCATGTAGCAATGTAATTATTACAAGTAACGAAAATTATTAGAAAGTGAAGTGGAGGATGTGAGGAGATGCATTTATGAGTGGTGAAGGTTACAGATAATCATAACGATCTCGAAGCATATTATTTGGTACTATGTTGTCGGCGAATATTTGAAGGATATTTCTACAAGCTATTTCCGACAGATGAAGCATTGCATGATACAGCCCGATTCAGTGATGAAGATTCGTTAGGCAATCGGTCCGATTCTTTAAAAAGTGGTTAACACAGTGGATAAATCAGTAACGTTGTTAACAACTACTATTTTAACCACTATAGATTTTCCACTATTCATATGTGGTATTCTTCAAATACGAAGTTTATCAAGGTTGCTAATTTCTTACATTTCCACTCAGTGGTAAATAAATGCGGAAAAGTTAGTAACTCCTCTTCTTTTTTATTGAAGTTTGCTGTTCTTTTGCGATTTCAACGTCAATTTAACTTCATTTTTTGGATTCGATATAGTATTAGCACAGAGAAAATATCGGCATACAGATTACTTTTTGGTCTTATGTGTCCGGGACTGCCAAGTTTTTCGTGAATAATTGCAGGAATAATAATTATATGTTTTGTCAATGAACTTAGTAAGGTAGGTATATATATATCCTGGAAATAATATTATTACACAGGATCATTGCTCATTGATTCAGATAGGTATTTATTTTTTCATTAGCAATACATTCTACCATGTTGAACATCATTGGTTCTATCAGAGACATCATTAACATTAATATTCTTGGCATGTGATATTTCTTGGGTAAATTTTTAGGTCAATAATGTTGAATTGGTTGGTATAATTTCATAAGGCTCTATATAATTGGATGCTATCTGTTTCTTGAGCATATATATATGTAGATATTTTTATGATATTTTTTTTAGTAGGAAGGTATAGGTTCTCAATAATATCGATTATCCTACCATACAATTATTTCCTGAGTGACTCAAATCCTGAAAACTGTAACAAATATCCTTCTTAACTGCCTCTTCAAATATATATCACCTTTATGATGAATTATTCATTTCCACCAGTGAAATCAGTGGTAAACCAACGACAAGTTGTTAAATTTTTTTCCATTCTGACGTTAGAGAATTGAAGATTCGGAAAGTGATTCATATAACAACTGACCTTCCTACTTGCCACCCAAATGACAGTTGTTGATATAACCACTTCCTTAGAGAATCAGACCGAATATTAGATTGATCTTCTATCGCTTCTATCGACAACATACTTTGGAACTAAACGATAAAATAATCATAGATGGTAGATCTTACACGAAAATAGGTACCCCTGGAAACTTTCATTTAGGACTTATTGAATGAAACAAACATATATATAGGTCTAATAAAAAAATTTATACTGCAAACAGTTACTCTCATTGGTATTTGTCATCATATATGTCACCATAAGAAATACATATGGTGATTTCACAAACTCTTTGGGATATTGCAGAAAGCTAGCCATTATTTTCCAGTTTCATTTGATGAATTGATTTCATCTATTCGTTCAATTTTGTTTTCATTCAGATCAGATGGAATTGAGCCTGAACGATGAACGAGTTACAAACCGTAGAACTGCTTTATTATTGTCGAATCCCGCCAATAGAATCGTGCAATGTACTTGGTAATCGTGTATAATATTATGCAGACTTTCTTGTGTAATCTTCTTGATGGCAATGCATTTGAATGCCCTTGGGAAAGAGATTATACAATTAATATCATAATAAGAGCGAAAGGTGAAAATCCTTGGGAAATCCCAACTGTAATAGCCCCTTAGAGAGATTAATCTATTCCATTTCAAATTGCGATGCCTGGAAGCAAGCGAAAAAGGCCATCTGCTGTAACTAAATTGTAAGATGTTTGTTCAAATTTAGTTTCTGAAAGTTGAGCATCCTGTGACTTCTTTCGTATCTGCTCTTCTGATCGTTTTCTTCTCAGAAAGTGCCCTCTGCTATCTCTACTGTTCCGAGTTAAATTCAGAAATCGGTTCGCTCAGAAGACATAGTCAAAGAGGGAACTTTTACTCGAGAATTTCGAGCAAAAATAATTACGGAATAAAGTATTTCTGGCTTTGTGTACCAAGATTTGAACATATTTATATACCTAATTCACACAATTCATGTGCGGTGTTTATATAATCAAATTGGTTTTTTTTTCGAGACAATTATTCACGATTATCTATGATTCGATTTCAAATTTAACACTATTTTTCTGCAAAATGTGAAGAAGCTGAATTCAAAATTGAATTCATACACTTCTTCACGAAGGCACTGTATATATTTCAGGCCCCAAAAAAGTCCCATACAAATGACTGATGGAATAGTGAATTAGTTATAGCTTTCTCGCTATCATGACATCTATATAACGTATTGTTTCACTATCGTGAACAATTGAGAAACGTGTCCAGCTATTATTCGTATAGTTTTTTTTTGTTAATCCGGAACCGAGTGGGATCCCACGGCCTACTAATAGAAACGTTAGAAATCCGTGTGGTGTAAAATGCTCCTTGAATTAACCTAAAAGTAAACAATAGTGTATCATATTTCCGCAAGTCAAGGATTGCTAAAGAAGGATCGCCCATAATACTAGCTATTGCATTTCTATACATGTCAGCTTTGAAGTACAACATTGTTTTGAATTACAAATGAGTTGTCGAGTTTGAACAACATGTATTCAGATATAATCTGCACAGGAATAAGAGTATTCTATACTCAAGGATAAATCTACATTATCAGTCCTAGATCTGGTCAGTATGTCTGTAAAGCATATTCATATCTACACAGACTTAATTCGTGAATCATTCTCTCATAATGTTCATAAATCGTGGAACATAATAACTATTATTAATATCTGGATTTGTTTGTTCACATTCTCAGGTCATTCTCAATATAATTCGAAACATTCATGTTGCTTTCATATGTCAACTATTACAACATTTCTTTTATCTGTTTCACTTTCTACCACTCATTTTTGCTATTTTATGTGGATGAATATGAATAAACACTAATTATGTAACCAGTTAGGAAACGATTCTTTTCGTGCGACGATGGAATTTTTCGTCGCTAATGAACTCAATTGCATCACTTCAGATGAGTGTGCTTCCACATAAATCCGGAAGTATCACAAAGTTTTCAATACGTTAGTATATCAACATAATTCAGTGAGAAAACACTTTTTCTGATTACATTTTGAAATGTCACCCAAAGGCTGACAGAACAAATAATATGCAATCTTTTTTTCCATATTCAAGATCAGTCATAAATAAATGCAGCGCATACTGAATGACATTACAACAATGACAATCATCATTTTTTTTTCTCTAGAACAATTCTTAACTAGTATTCATCTTCAGCACTAGGTAGCCAAAGCTACAACGCAGAATCTGCGCTTATAAGATGTAAAAGCAACATGGTTCTGAATTAGAAACTATACTCCTAATAAATATTATACACGAACCGAGGCACCAACATACAGAAAAAATATCTAATATAATTCTTTAATGTGTCATTGAGAATGGCGGTGAATGCACCATGGTATGCACCATATACAGTGTCATCCCCAAAGTATGCACCATTTGGGAAGCTTATTTATTGAGGGTTTTTCGACGAATAAAAAAGTTTGTGCATCCCCTAAAACTGAACATGCACCAACAAAATCCAGTAAAACACACGTAATGTACGAGGAGCCTTCAAATATTTGATTTTGAGACAAGAGTGAAGTACTCGGTAAATGTTATTCATAAAAGTTGTTCAGCATTAAAATATACATCTAGTTTCGAAGTCATGGCCATCTAAGTGAAGTTTTATTTTTTTACCCATTTTTTTGATGGGGTCTACGAAAAAAACGATTCTCTAAAACGATAGACAGAATCCTGTATACGACGGTTCATTTTTAAAGCCTGTAATATTACGAAAATACACAACTATGGTGTTAACCACGGTCAATTTTTCTGAGGAGTGAAACAATTTTCAAATTTTTTGGTGCAGTTATTTCTATTTTTTGTTAACACTGAAAATTACTCAAAATCATACAGTTTTGTAACAAGAACTCAATATTCAATAATATCAAATCACAAAACATTAAAATAAAATAGGTATTTCGTAACAAACTCATTGATTTTCTGGAGATTTTCTTGTCCAAAATAAGTCATGTTAGTTTTAGGGGATGCACAAACTTTTATCAAGAATAACTAAGTATCCCATATGGTGCACACTTTGAGGATGACACTGTATATATATCCAATGAATCTTAACATCGAGGACAATCATGTAAATAAGATCGTAAGACGACACGCAGAGATTACGTTAAGGAAAACAGAAATCTACGTGAATCCACTCTTACACGACTTGACAAACATCGAACTGAATCAAGACTGAAGATTCGGAAAAATCGATTACATAAGACCAATAATTCACTAATAAGGTTCCAACATAACCGAATAGACCGACAAACGAGACAAACAAGACAAACAACTACAAGAACAAATTCTACCAAAACTCAGGGCCCTCAATTTCAAATTCACAGATATATATTTTATTCAAAATGAGATAAAAAAATCGCCACCAGGAAGGGTCAACAACCAAATTGTATTAAACAGCCAAACGAAACATGGTGGAAGTCCTCTTGTAAGTGAGTTAGACTGGGAGAAAATGGGGAGGTATCAAGTGGTTCATGAAGCTACCCAATCCTGATGGGTGGTGGTAGCAGAGATAACATCCATAAGAGGTCTGTTCGCTGTTTATGCATGAAATTTATATTGTACACTACATTTTCTTACACCCACTGGTCGTTGTAGATGAGTGTAGTGAAGTGAAGTGTAATTAGTTCAACATCTGTTCGGTGCTTTTATTCTGCTTTATGCTAATCCTAGGATTCTGATTCTGAGGTTATGATTATAATTATTTTGCATTTATTTATGACTTGTGAATCTCTCTCGAATGTATCAAAAATGCACAGTGATGATGAAATCATCATTGCGAATTCGGACGATGAATTGTTGACAAGTTCATCTGACGATGATCAATCAATGACATTGATGTCAATATTCTTTTGATGCTATCGTAAATGGGGACAAAAGATTCCCGGGTAACAAATATAAGCATTACGTACTTTGTCGAAGAAGTTGTTTTATTTTTCAAAATATATCTTTATCATTATATACATCTAACCTCATATTTTCCAATATCCATTTGCACTACACTTATCACACCTCCTCTAAATCGATTGTAACAACTGGTTTTTTCGTGCTACAACATTTTAACAACGAACATAGTGTAGTGTACACGGGAAATCACCGAACGGTATCAGTGTTACACAATCTACTATTCTGTACAATAGTGTAGTTAATGGAGACACAGCGAACAGACCTAAAATAAATCAAACACCAGTACCAGTAGTATATTCAACTTTCTTCTTATTTCAGGTTACCCCCACATCGGGAAAACCTGTCAACTTCGACGACGAGTCTTGGAAACCCTCCCCGGAAGAAACCCCCAAAGAAATCGCCTGCTCCACTGAGTGCCGTCAAAGCAAAACCAAACGCGTGAAGAACTATTTCAAGAAGTACAGAAGCGTTCTGGGCAGCACCAGATCCGCTAGCCTGGACGTTTCTTCCACCTGTGGTGACGATACTGAAAAGTGTCCTTCGAATCTCGAGGACCAGATTCAAGTAAACCTGTACGAGTGCGAAGTGCAAGAACTTGAAGACGTGTATGAGGACGCAAACGTGTGTTCTGATATAGGTGACTGTTCTGGTCATCTTCAAGTCGCGAATATAGTGGAGGTCAGGGGACCACCTGATAGTGGCGGTCGCAATGATGATAATGCAAGTCGAAGAAATGGTGAAGCAGCAGAGAGAGACGAAGTGGGAGAGAAAGGTGCACCAGTAGCCACCTCGCCTGTCTTGCATCAGATGCAAGAAGAGGAAGACGGTGGAGTCGAAGGTGAAACATTGGGGTTTCGCGAAAGATTGCTCTCAACAGAAACTGTGAGTATATCTTCATCAGTCATTGAGAACAATATTAGAGGAAAAAAATGATCAGTATTTTATTTTGAATTTATGTTTATTTCATAGAGTATCGATAATAGCTATTCACTTTGCGTTCGAAATGCACATTACAAGATTTGTTCTACAAACGCAGTTTCTAGACAAGAAAACTCGATACTTCATTGCTATTGCTACTGGTGCCTCTAAAACTACCATAGACTATGAAATATGATTGAAATTTACCTTTTTCAGTGAATATTATTTTTGATTTTTATTCAACGGACTGATGCGACAAATATAGGATACTTACTTTTGATATCTTTAACATCTCATGGCACCATGTCATAAATCTATTATGTCATAATTCATAGTTTTCCTCGATTTCTCTGTCATAATTCATAGTTTTCCTCGATTTCTCTGGTAGGAGACAGTTACAATTTTTGCTCTTTCCGATATATTAGGATGTGCTTCAGATAAAAGTCACTATTTTCAATCATGCAAGAGAATATGAGTTCGTTTTCAGTAATATACCTACGTATGGTAAATGCGAGCGTTTTTCCAATATTTCCGCTCAATAGCGCAAATGCATAAAAAATGATATGTCCTTATTTATTACGAGTATCAGATACAGTGTTCCGAAGATAAGGAACAGCATGATGTCGGTAACCATAAGAGTTATACGGTAGGTTATAAGCAAATGAGAGATCAATAAATATATGTTGATAAATTACGAAAATATTGTTTACTTCCGAAGATATTATAAACAAAAACGAAAATATGCGGTTTGGTTTATTTTCATCTGAAATTATTTGAAAAGTTTGGAAAAAACCGACGGCGCTTTCTCATCGCAACTTTTCCAGCTATACCTATGTACAAAATGGCGTTTACAAAATCTCCGTAAAACGTTTCGTTTCGAATAAACCATCATCAATTTTGTTTTTAATATGACACAAAAATAAAGTTTACCCTGTACAACACAAAATTTTTCATTGCGAATGCAAAGAAATAGATCACAATTTGTTTCCTCGTGTTTTCATTCAGAAAAAATGCTTTTCAATAGTTTCTCAACATACCCAATCTTAAATTCAACTAAAGAAAAAAACTGAAATGATAAGAACCAAGAAGGCAGTAATTAATGTTCAACATTGTAAATAGTAAAGGCTATTTAGCAAATATTCGAAAAAAATAATCTCTAGATTGTATGTCTGTCTCACTGTGGATCTTCATGCTGTTTTTTCTTATCTTGGGACAATGTGGTGGTTGATGGTTTCTCAACCTGAAATTAGCGTCAACAATGACCTGAAAATTAGAATTGTACTTTGCATTAAATACGCCACTTGTCATATCTTCATAGATATTAGTTGCCACGATATCGACATGCCTCAAGGCAGAAATACTCTAGCAGAAAATGTTCACAATATAGTCTTTATCGGACAATCTAATAAAAAAACGAAAGTTCAAAGAGCGATTTCGTACAATCATAGTGGAAGTTTCATAATTGCCCGTACCTACTTATGAAACACACGTCGTGTTGAATAAAACAAATCATATGTAAATATCCATCGATAACTCCAAGAATATGCTGCGGGAGTCATAGACACAGTCATTTCGCTTTGTTCTATGTGAATTTTGGATGAGATGTGGCAATCACAAAATAAATGTATGCCTGTCAGATGATATTTCTTATCTTCATTGCTTCATTGTTTATTCAAGTATGTGCAGTCAAGAATATAACAAGAAGTGTGTGGATATACATCACGAGGAAGAGTGGTGAAATTATCTTGATTAATAAGTACGAAAACAATGTGAAGAACTGAAATGATTTATTTGAATGTATTTTGAAATGGATGGAAAGGTAGATTCTTATGAAAATCATAAAATGTTTCGTTTTTCTATTGTTTGTATAGATGAGGTTATTGAACATTGTTCAGATTCCAGTCATGTCACAGTCTGATCGTCATGAAAATGAAAGTAAAGAGGTGATAATTTTTTTTTTGCAATGAAAGAAGTGGATATTATGAACTGCTTGTTAATTTATATGCACATAAAAGTATAAACTGAAGGAGAGCTTGAGCAGGCAAGTTTCAAAGCATGGATCGAAATTTTGAAAAGATTGGGAACATGAGCCAATATTATATTCAAAATATAACACATAAGGAACAATTTATAGGCATGATTGTTACTGAGTGGCTGTCAATCTAGTGAACTAGGCATGGACAAAATGTTTACTTCTTACTCATTTTCATCCAGATCCTGATGATGACTGAAACAAAAAGCTTGGCAGCAAATGTAACTGCTTTCTTTGAGACAAGAAATTATTGTGCATGGATCCAAACTGAGCCAAATTCAAGTGAAACTCACAAACATAATTTCTCTGAGAATCCCGACTGATTAGATGGTATATGTTTTGAAGCAGTAATCCATATATAGATGACTTTCTATTACTCAATCTCGATTGAATTTTGAAAAGGTAGTTTCTTGCAGTAGATTCATCAATAAGGGGAATAAAAGAAGTGGGATTTTCTGTTCTGCCGAAATGTGGTAAAAATCTGCCATATACAATTTTATCGATCAATTGAAATATCTATATTGAAATGAGGTCAAAGACATCACAAAAGGCAAATTCAAGTGAAACTCACAAACATAATTTCTCTGAGAATCCCGACTGATTAGATGGTATATGTTTTGAAGCAGTAATCCATATATATATCATATCCATATATGAGGTCAAAGACATCACAACCTCGTATCAACCAGATGAACAGTTCTTCTCTGGATAGAATACAGGAGCCACAGCGTATGTTTGGAAGCTGAGATCCAAACATGTGAACAATAATCCATGACAGTGTGGAGTAACATTTGGCAGTAAGAGAAAACTGGATGTTTGTGAAGCAGTTTTTATATAGACTTCACATGATTACCCTTCCATCGGGTAAAATGGCATAACTAGTTTTATCTTCTTGGATAAAATGTAGGCTCCAGTTGTGATGTTCAGCAGGAACAGAGTTGGATTCGAAACAGATCTTTTCACAACACCAGCGTTAGTAGATGATGAGGTCTATAGGGACCAATACCAAAGGGTATTCTTGTCATCTTCTGGAATCGGTTGGAAAAATGAGTGTGAATTCTAGGGCACATTTATTGAGAACAATTGAAGAAATTCCGGGTGTCTTCATGGCCTTCTTGGTACCAGGACCCAACAAAATGGGTAGATAGATAGATAGATATTTATTTGACTACGTTATGTACAGTAAATACATTTGTAGCAGGTCTAAAATCTGATTTACAGCATATACTAAAAAAAAAACACACAAAAAAAACAACAAAAAAGGAAGTTAAGATTACAAATACATATCAGATGAAGTCATCTGATATGTATCTGATTGGGTTTTGGATGCAGACATTTTCAAGCAGAGAAATATGTGAGGATTAACCATGAACGAATATACCATATGAGTTGGTTTCAAGTACTTTATAATTATTTTTCGCCAACATATGTTCTTTCTTTGAAAATATCTCTAATTTACAGGAAACACTTCCTTATTCTTATTCTAATAGATCAGATAATATTTACATTAGGTGTATTTCATTGATGCAGTGTCGCAATATAAGTTATGATCCTGCTAACTCTATTATACTCGTTGGCAGCAAGAGGTGAAAGTGCATTCGACTCGTGCTTTGTGCGACACTACTTTTGGCTTCCGGGCTCACCAACAATGATCTTTCGACCCTCGCTCGATGCTGGCTTGCTCAATCCTAATTGACTGCTCGAATCTCATAATGCCACTACCCATGCAACGAACTAATAAGGAAGTCGTTAGAAATTGGAATTTAGAGTGATTTCACTGATTTGATTGAATTGGAAATAAGACAATCCTATAGACAGCACAAAGTGATTGATTCGTGTATTATTTCCATAACACTCTCTCGGAATATGCTTATCCGACTTCTTTTTGAAGAATATATAAGAATTAAATTTCTCAAGTTCATGTGAGTACCTACACAGTAAAAAAATGGTTGTTATTTCAATCAAATGGATTTTAGAGCAAACTCCGACGATTACAACACCTGAATAACAAAGTTGTGTCCTTTTTATTATACATTTCACAATTGAGTGTTGAGTGGTGTTAATTCCGATCTTTAGAACATCAAATCATGAAAATACCAGATGAAATGTAATATTATTACGTTAACGCATTAAAAACATCTATCATATGAAATTAACACCATAAGTTACATAGGCGGTGTATGAATCATATAATTTGGTGGAAATAATCGTTCGTTAAGTATTGCACCTTGAAAACACTAGATTTGATATGATTTAATAAAAAAATATTGTATATAAGCATGTGAATGGTGTGAATTTCATGCGCTCATCTGTTCGATCTTAGAACCTTCGAACTTTTGCCTATAGGTGGCGCTGACGTCCTTCCTATACCGTACCTGATTTCAATATTGGGCTAGATATATTAAATGATTTTGAATTTTGATATAAGTAGATCAGTATCCATTGGCCTAGGCTCCAGTGCCACTGATCAGGATTAATGAGCCGAAACAGTTCGTCATCAACTGAATTTCAATAGGTAATCCAAACTATAGTAAAAAACACCGGAGGTGGTGAAGAGAAGCATTGATTCGCCTGAATACACACTGATGATATGGTGTTTCTTCCCACCAGAAAAGTATTCGCATGTACCTGCTCAGTGTTTAAACGCACCAAAGAGAATTTTGTTGAGGTAGGATTCAGCATCAAGAAAATCACAGAATGTGCATCACACCACAGCAGTGTCAAATCTCGCATTTTCTCGGATATTGATAAGAAACACCACCAAAGTGTTCATTCTGCTGAATTCAGCACTAATAATAAATATGGTGTTTCTTCCCACCAGAAAAGTATTCGCATGTACCTGCTCAGTGTTTAAACGCACCAAAGAGAATTTTGTTGAGGTAGGATTCAGCATCAAGAAAATCACAGAATGTGCATCACACCACAGCAGTGTCAAATCTCGCATTTTCTCGGATATTGATAAGAAACACCACCAAAGTGTTCATTCTGCTGAATTCAGCACTAATAATAAATATGGTGTTTCTTCCCACCAGAAAAGTATTCGCATGTACCTGCTCAGTGTTTAAACGCACTAAAGAGAATTTTGTTGAGGTAGGATTCAGCATCAAGAAAATCACAGAATGTGCATCACACCACAGCAGTGTCAAATCTCGCATTTTCTCGGATATTGATAAGAAACACCACCAAAGTGGTCATTCTGCTGAATTCAGCACTAATACTAGTGTTACTCACAACTGGGTTTGATTAAAATGAACACCTATATGAGAAATTCCCATAACACCTACAGTGGTGAATAATATGCTGGTGTTCACTGACACTAAAACAATCAGGGCCTCAGAGGACATCAGACGATGTTAGCTGGTGTATTTTTTTTTCACTGTGTATATTAATATTTAGGTATCTTAATAAATCAACAGTCACTAAAGTCAATGATGGACTTTAAAAAAATTTTATTGTATAATATTGTATTTGATTTCTTCGGGGACTAGTTTTGGATATAATCCTGGAATGGGATTCTGATTTGAATGTTGTTTATGGTTCACCGATATATCTTATCTTTGTCGGTATCTGATATCCCAAATATCTATTCTCTCATTTCTTAATACATCTTTATTGCCTGAATGAAAGCATATATCATCTGCCGGAACCGAAAATAACACCTGCGGCTCAGAGCACAAGCACAAAGACATTAGAAAATAGCACATTGATACACTAAATAATAATGATCATCGTGACTGAACCTACACGATATATCACTTTTACTAACAATCACATGGAAAATAATGTACCGTTACGTGTATTATGGAATATGTTGTGTATAATGAGAGAATCTTGAATCCTTATTTGCGCTTTAATGTCATGATTGGAAAATTCACATTCTGTCGAGAGTGTGGAATACCGTAAAGGATCTCAAGATTTTTATCAGTACAAGGAAGAGAGATGAAAGCAAATATACTAAGTGGAGGAGAAATAAATCTTTCAATTCCTTTTATGGCAACGAAAATAGATGATAAGCAAATATGTATCTATTAGATGTATTAACGAATACTTCCTGATTAATATAAAAAAATCCAGACATGAAAACAATACTTATGAGTCAGCCATAATGATTTACTATCTGTGGATATCTTGAATGAATTTGAATGATTTCCTAGAATTCGATTGGAATACTTCTTAACAAAACATATTTATGCTAAAATAATGTAAGTACCCAAATGAAAGTTGTCATTATATCAGTAGATATCTATATATATTGGATACTCATCTGTTCAATACCTGAGGTTATCTGAATGAAGAATTAGTTTCAACTGTCCAAAAGCACCATTCGTTCATATTATGAGTAGTCAGACAGCTTTGAGCTAGCAAGGGCCATTCAGAATGTCTTTTTGTTTCACCATGATTCACCAGATTCTGATTTCAGTATAATTTCCGAAACGATACTTATAATTCAAAGTTTCTCTTAGGTGGCAAAAGCTCTTTCATTGTTATTAAATGTTATTATTAATGTTAATCTGTTCTGCTAACTTCTTAGGGACTATATCTATAGTCTCCACTTATCTGTTGTGAAAAATATTGTAGGGTTTGTTAAGATACAACCATGATTTTCCTAACGAAGCATATGGTTATGGCCCAATATATCATTGTACGCTGATAAAATGATCTGGTGTGCCATTACTGAAGATAATTCTTGTAACGCTCTTATTATAACTATCATTCATGTATATATATCAGGCTGTCCACCGTTTCGCAGTGTGGTATTCTTGCTACCACTACTTTACTGTCATCTCCTAATTGAATACCACTTGAAGAATTTATAGATAGATGATGGTTTTGCTTCCACCATTCAACATTTTATTAATTTCGTCGTCATGGTAACGATAAACCGAACAGCACCACATCATCTTGCTTTCCTATAAAACAAACACAAGAATTCAAGATTCCATAGTTGTTCAATTCCGTTGCTTTCGAAGTAGAAACAAAGTGAAATCTCATTATCAATGGTGGTTCGAATTATAGCCAGGAAAAAATCTCATATAATCGATATAAAAATTAGACTACTCAAAATTCTTACATGTATCAGTCATCTGTTAAAGTGGATTTGTTTCAAGAGTAACAAATAAGTTGATTTACGATATTCTGATGAGTATATTTGAGATCGAATAATTATTAAGACAGATATTTCAACAGCCAGTTTGACTGAATAATGGCAACGGGAATATAATCATAAATACATCACACCAGTAAAAAAACTTGAGTGTAATTTCGATCACATGGATTTCAGAGCAAACTCCGACGAATACAACACCTGAATATCAAAGGTGTGTCCTTTTTATTTTACATTATTTCACAAATGAGTGTTGAGTGTTAAATGAGACGAATGTGGTGGAGTAAAACGATTCTGGAACATAAAATCATAAGAAACACCAAATGGTTGAAATTTAATATTCTGGATGGTGCTATCATTGATGATGTTAACACAAAACACTTATTATATAAAATTAACACCAAGTTACACTGTGTCATATTACGGTGGAATCGAGTTGGTGTATGAATCATCTAATTTGGTGGCAATGATCATTCGTTATGAGAATTGCATCCTAAAAACACCAAATTTGATATGAATCAATAAAAATAATACATGTGAGCATGGTATAAGAATGGTGTGTGCATGCCAGCTTTCTCAGCAATATTCGCCAATCATCGTACCTAATCAACATACTATGAGTAATGCTGAGAAGAATTTCAAATTCTGATGTCATAATATTAGTGTATAATATATAAGCTTAAGATCAGATTGATTAGGCATGATGATAACAGAAAAAAATGTAATTGGAATATATCTCGATACGATTGCAATGTCACTTAACGGCAATCTGAAAATTCTTGTCACCTTATAAGGCCCCTCTTTTCTAGATACATAATTCATCCGAGGTTCACTGCAATCGCATTTATAATCTCAATTTTGAGCCAATAATAGTCTATAAATCCCTAATATGTAAAACTTTCTCCTTGATAAGAATCTGTCGGTCCAATAGAACGCAATACACCAAACACTTAATTTCGCTTCAATAGTTTCGAATCACATATCATAATAACGATTGTGAATCAAATGGCGTTCAATTAAGTTCCAATTCATCCATTTATTTACTACCACAGCCACACCTTTTCGCGCATTGTTTTCTTGTTTAATTAAGGACGATTGTTAAATCCAATCGTTATACCATGGGATAGGTGATGAGAGATTCCTAAGCGGATGCAATCGAGTGATCTGTGGATATTGTAGTAGCATTGTTGCCAATCTGAAATCTGTCATTATCCCACAGATCTTGACAGAATTTCCCGCCATTTCCCACCATATTCAAAATAATACCTATCATTCAGGAATTAGTCCGAAAAATATACAGATTTTATTCTTTTGAAATATTCTTCTTGAAATTAGGTAAAATGTTGCGAGTTATTTCGAAGAAACGACAACTTAATCAAAATATTCATTTATTTTTTGTATCAGTTTGTTTGGTAATTTCAGTATTTTTGGGACCATTTTGAAGTATCAAATTATTTGAAATCCTTGATTGTGTTCGCTGAAGGAAAATAATGTAACCATTTTTTAATATTCAAAAATTCCCACTTTTGATTTTTTCCTGAAGTTTTTATTGTTGAAATCATTTTCAACCAGTGATAGGTACAACGTGGTGATACGTGTCAAGTGACGGCATCAAGATATTTGAGGGGATGACAATGGGTGTCACGAAGGTCATGAAACGGCAATGTTGATTTCATCATGGACGTGATGGACAAGTGAAGGAAGCAAAAATAAATATTGCTGCGCATGAGCATAAATACCTTTTATTGAATATCACCATGAAATATAAACATGATTTCACCAAATACATGAAACTTCATGATTACCCGCATATTTCCCGCATAATGACTCATCCCTTCAAAAATCCTGCGGGCGATCAAATACCCCGCAATGCGAGAAATTTCCCGCCAATTGGCAACACTGTATAGTAGGTATGGTTGTCATCTAGATATTGAGAAAATGAGTATGGATCTCTGAAGAGAAGTAACTATATCACAGATTAGAAAACCTTGACCTCGGACCTTTAAATTTTGCGCAACGCAATTGTCGGATAGTCGTTAGAATTACTGATGTGCAATGTTGCCATTTTAGTAATGCATAATCAACAATAATATAAAAGGTTACCCACTTCTGAGTGATTTATTATGAACAATTTGTCATCCGAAATTAGTTTATATCAGGAGTAAGATGTATTTCAGGATGAAATTCGAAATTTTCATTGTCGTCAGGAAAAATAAAATACTATTCAATTATCTAATAAATGATCTCTAAATTCCTCAACTTGAGATGTTAGTATAGTTATAGAAGAAATGGTGTTATTTTCATGAAACGGAATAGTTTTAAGTCAATAATATCACTCAATATAAGTACTCACATGGTACTCACAGTTGTTCGTCCTTTGGAAAAGAATATAATTTGATACTCTCCGATTCATTTGAAGATGATTTTCAATCTTCATATACACAGTAATGATTGCCAATGAACATATCATTTTACCTGATTCACATTCCAGATAATGAAGGTATATACCTTTGATCACAGGTTGTTCAATCTGTGCTGTGATAATCCTCGAAACCTTTATAACTTTTCCTTTTGTATCATAGTTTATGGAAAATATTTTATACATTGTAAAACATAAACCCATTCGAAATACTGTTTACTGGAATACTCAATATAAGTACTCACATGGTACTCACAGTTGTTCGTCCTTTGGAAAACAATATAATTCGATACTCTCCGATTCATTTGTAGATGATTTGCAATCTTCATATAGACACAGTGATGATTGCCAATGAAAATATCATTTTACCTGATTCACGTTTCAGATAATGAAGGTATATACCTCGGTATATACCTATGATCGCAGGTTGTTCAATCTGTGCAGTAATAATCCTCAAAACCTTTATTACTTTTCCTTTTGAATCATAGTTTATGGAAAATTTGTTATACATTGTAAAAACATCAACCCATCCGAAATACTGGATCGTGAATCGTGTAAAACGAAAACATGTAACATAACCATCAACATGATAACAACGACGTTAACAAAACTCGATCAATATTTCAGCGCCGGCGCATATCTATGACTAGACCTTTAAATTCTGCGCTTTCGACATCCCTAATTCGATTCGCTCTAACTGTCTCATCTGTGAGGTTTTCTAATCTGTGACTATATTCATCCCGAAACATTGTTGGACATTGGGACACTGGGTGACCAGGAGATCACTGACCAAGTTCTTACTCGAGTATTACGATCGATGTTGAATTTAAATCCTCCTAAATGAACTTAGCAAAGCCATTAACGAATTAATTCGTTACCACATAGGTTAATCTATTATCCCTCATCAAAAAAACCTTGTTTTTTCTCATTTAAATTATTTTCTCTATATTTCAGAAAAAAAATTTACTACCAACCAAACGTGTAATTTTTGACGTAAACTTCCTGTTTTAATTGTAGCGAGATAATTCGTTATCTGTTGAAGTCAATAAAATATGTAACTTTCCATACTTTTTATGTGCTATGAAAATTTTGCAAATTTACTCCAACCATGCTTAGCAATGTATTGTTTTCGAATAGCGCAACTCCCAAATTGCAGAGTATAATATAATTGAAAACACGTACTTTCACGATTGGAATGTAAATAAAATAAATCTATCGATATCACCATCATATTTAAATGAATCAGATCCCATATCTCTGATATTCGATGCAATGAAATCAAGTGGAGAAAAATACTATATAGTTCATTCGGACCCGCCTGTTCGAATTCTCATCCGACAATAAAACACAAATAATTTGCAATAATTTTCATTGCATATTGTTTCAAGTCGATAAAAATGAAGTCGTGATGCATATTACACAAGTATAACATGACGGTGGTCATAATTTGTTATTAATTAAAAGGAAAAGTAAGTTTATGGGGCTACTATTCTCGATAAATCATTTATGAAGCAAACCGGATTGCTATTATAAACGCTAATCGTTGCAAAAATGCTTTAGGTGTATTTATTTAATGATACACATATCCAGATCCAGTAGAATAACTGCACGTGGATATTCGTTTGGTACTTGAAGATTTATTGATGAAAACCAATCACTTGAAAAAATAAGTGTTGGATGGTAGGTAATCGATTAGACACCAACAAAAATATATGGTGATTTAATGATATGTCAATCCAATCAAATTTGGTGAATCACAGGTGAAGCCATTGAGATACCAAACTAGCATCACATAACCTTCATTTGGTATGGTGAAGGATGCGCTGCGACCCTTATACCCACTTTCTTCTACATTCCCAGTTAAATATTTGTCTATAGAAAGACCTCTAGCACCACTTTCTTCAGGGAGTTGAGAATTTTGAGTGGTCACCGTTAGCTGAGATGTTCCCAGATTTCTTACTCTGTTGTGATGTAGCATCGTACTGTATCAGAATGTGATGCGCTGTTTCTTCACAAAATCTGCAGATGCTGTTCTCCTCTAGGCTTAGCCTCTTAAGATTTAACTCCCGAGGAGTTCATTGGATTTCCACAGTCCTCGAATTCATTGCCATTGTGTACTTCTCAGTGGTTCTTCCTCTTTCCTGTGTTCTTTTTGTATATGTGCTGTACCAAGACCGTACCATGATGGTTGTTCCTTTCTGACTCATTGAGATTATAGTAAGCAGCATTTTGTAAAGTGGTACAATAGTTCAAGTTTTTTTATATAATCTCAAATCATATGCGTTAAATGGACAATTGCTGGTCTCGAAATAGAACCCTGCGGAATGCCAGATGTTGGTGTGAATGAAATGAAATTCTGGTCATGTCACTCTATATATAGAGAGCAAGATAGGAGAGAAAAAAGTGTTCAAGTTCTCTGAGAAGTCGAAGGCATTCAATTTACTGAGTAATACATCATGATCAATCTTACAAAGGCCTGCAATCCGTGCATATGAAATCGACCTGGGTGTTAGTTTTGAATGTGTTGGTTATTGTACTAGGTGATACAGAAGAGAAGATAGAAGCTTTTGAGCAAGATTCCAAGAGCTTATGAGATTGTTGATTGAGATTATTGTAATAGGCCGATATTTTTCGATGGTTTATTGTTGATGAAAAATACTTTTTCCTACGACCAGGTATGAGAACGTCAATAATCACACTGTTTTGTTATTCAGACAGTAGCTCATATCATAATGGTATTGTTTATTTGAAAGAAAAAAAGCACTCTTTATCTATTAATTTCAATGTGTCTGATACATAACCTCTGAATTCACTTCAAAACTGAAACCTATACTCTTCGCTGGAACTATTTCGATGTTGATGACAGAGGGTTAGATCATTCAAAAGAGTACGGCTACAGTTTTATGCGCGGCTTGCTGCTTGCATCAGTTTGATATCACAGTATCACCAACGAGAAGATTCTTTGGTATCACAGGCGTTTGCAAAGAGTCAAGGACGCACTAACTCGTACGCGCTTGCGAACTACATACTTCTATGGTTCTGTATTCCTGGTTGCGTGATTACTGGCGCCAGTAGGTTAATGGTGTCAAGGTTGTTTATGTACGCTGGTGTCAATATCAATTAAATGTGTCCAAACTAAACTAACTCAATGAATCAGTAATTCACATAATGAGGAATTGTTCAAATATCATCTTGAATATGGAAATAAACAGTACTTGACATTGAATCAAAACCACCTGCAATTCTAGAGACCGCTCAAGTTACATTTTTGACTTTCCGCGAAATGAAAGTATTCGGAGTCGTAGGAAAAATAGCGTACAAAACTCGTTGAAAAGTGAATTTCCTTCCCTCGTTACGTTTCCGCACTCACCGCTACGCGGCTCGTGCTAAACGACTAGTCGTGTGAAATATGTCACTTTCCACACTTGTTGTGTAATATACTATTTTTAATTCGGTGAATAATAGAATTCGATCATCATCTCGCTTGAGTGAATAGAAATGGGATACTCGCCACTATGAACTCATGTGGACGCAAATGAAGAATGTACCACGAGGTTGTTGTTACTTTCAAGTGACCCAACCCATCGCGAAACCATACCATCAAGTAATGTTTCTTCCGAAGATCTCATCTCAATACATATTTTCTCATGGCCGCAAGTACTGAGATCGTGCCGACTATGTTCCGATTGTTCGCGGATTTCTCTGAGTGTCCATTAGGTAATTTATTGTCTCGAAATGGGTCGGTACGATTTATAATGCATAACTCGCATATCTCATTACCTGGTCGTAATGTCACACGAAACTAACAGACGTTAGATCTCCCATAGCTGTGTGACTTTCTGCGCCGCTAACGCTGATGGGATGATCACAAAGGTCGAGACCTTTGTATAGCGAACTAAGACCTTATGAAATGCTCCGACGGTTCATTGTGGAATCTAACAATGGATTCTATTTTTCGCACATATCAATCCACAATGCTTCCCGCAGAAGAATCGGTTTTTGAGGTGTTCGTTTTCATCATGCATGGCTATCGATATGAAGGAATTTTTTGCTCGTTCTTGTATAGCAAACAAACATCATATCGTCTTGTACAAACCGAAATATACAATATGGATACTGCTCATTCCAACTATACTACTACTACAGAGCTGCTTTATATATTGAGGAATTACTAAATTTCTTCATGTTTGTATTCAAATTCGAACAAATAATCCATTCAAATATAAAAATTTAACAAAAACCCAATCATAAAATAAATAGAGTGGATGATCAAAACGAAGAAAGAAGAAGTTATTTCCATTATTTTATTTTCAAAAGTAAGTTGAATTACTCGAAACTTCAACTACAAAGTTTTGAACACTTCAAGATTTGGGAGAAAATATTCCTCATAATGTAAGATGGTAGTGCTCTATCCGTAAAATAATTATAATAATGTAAATCTGAAGAAAAAACGTGTCGTATGCATATTTCACTATTTTTCGAATTCGTTCCGGAAACTATATAAATTAATTTTTCAAATATGGGGTTTTAAATTTTAAATCGCTTTGTTTCTAGTTCACGAATTGGCAACAGCGTCTAGTAGGCTAGAAGAACAACAACTCACATTTGGCCACACTATGTCCACTTGATGTCAATGCATAATTCAGGAATCAAACTGCTGATATAAAAAAAATAATCAGTCAAAACATGAATATCAGTCCAAAAAAAAACACAAATCCATCCACAAGTCAAATATATACATAACCTCCATTTTATTCACCTTATTAACGTAATGTATTTTCGTCATTTATTATTTATGAAATCTGCAGTCGATGTTGCCAAATAGTGAAATAGGAACAAGGTGCTTTAAATTTTAAATCCCCATATCGAGTCTTTTTTTGAAGCACTTTTTTTTTTTTTTTTTTTTTTTTTTTTTTTTTTTTTTTTTTAACCACTATCCTAGTTGCCTTAGCAACCCTCAGAAGTTTTACGGAGTAAACTTGTACGAGTTAGGATAGCGGGGACCTTACCTTTTATAGTGGGATCCGATACAATGTTGTTTTTCGGAAAAAGGTTGAAATGCGACGTTATGAAGATATTTAATGAGAATTACTTCATTATCGTCCGAAGGAGAATTCCCCATTGTATCGAATCTCCGAATTCATTGTATTTTATACAATTATAACATTAATGAAGGAATGAAATGTTGAAAATAAGTGATATTTTTGTCCTATAATTATTGGAGTATGATGAAGAAATGCAAAATATTTCAAGTTCAGTAGGTAGGTATATCCTCGGGTATATATTATATTCTTCTAGCAGATTTTTGTCATATCAGAATGAATAAAGAAATTTCACACCCATAGTGTGTTGAGTTTTCAATTAATTTGAAGATTCGTGATATTTTTCGAGAATAACAGAAAATTCGAGATCATTTTCATTTCATTCTTTCTTTCCTTGCTAAGATTATACAGTTTTCATTTCACTTCGATGCTATGATAAATCGTTCGAATCATCAACATGAAGATTGGAAGAATGTGTGAATATATAGTTCTACATTCTACATCATTCATTCCTTCAATGTTATGACAATTTATCTGAATAGAACGAGGAAGAAATAGTCCAGCTAGGCTGACAAGATAGCTGTCTCTGTCCATACAAATCAGTTGTTGATAATAATTGATATGGGAACCTAATGATAGTCTGCAGATATATTTATTCGAGAGTGAGATATCTATCGTTGCACATTATACAGGTGTGGTGGGTCGTTCTCTCACATACGTTAAGCCGATGATGAAGAACCTGAGGAAGTTACATTTTAAAGCATAAATTTGTGCTCGATTAATCCGAATACCTTTTCTTGGAATAAAGGCTATGTATAGAAAATGAAATACATTCTCATAAACCATCAAAATTCTTGAAACAATAAGATTTCTACCATATAAACGCCAAAACTTTGTCATTTTTGTAGTAGGTCTTCAGGATATCATTATAAAGACTTCCAATGACGAAATATTGTCACAGAAAATCTAGTGAGCCCAGCAACATCCCACTGAACATGTGATGTTACAAAATATTGCTACAATATTATGTGCGGCTTGCTCCCGTAATATGGCATGACAATATTGCATAAGGTTTCTTGTAATGTTAAAGGCCGAATCATAACAGAAAAACCTACTATCAAATAATTTGTAAATTACATAAGTAACTTTTGATCGAGTTTCAATTGCAATATTGTTTCAACTGTGAAAGTTCATTATATTTGCAATATTCTATGAACACTCTATGAACAATTTTATAGCAAGTTATGAATTCAATTTTTGATTCAATTTAATTAGTAATATTGTCGAAACCTTGTATACTTTATATGTTATATTGCAGTAACCTCACTGGAAACATTACATTCACAATATAAAAAAAACACTTTCATTCAATTTGTATGTTGCTAGAATTTGTCATCAAGAAATATTGAATTTGTTATATTACTGAACGTCCGTTTCAGCGGTTGCTGCAATCTTACAGTAAGGTATAGCGACAAACCTTACAACCTTGCATTGTTGGGTTGCTATAGATCCAATTCGCAGGAAGTGGTTATAAGAGATTCAGCTAACGATTGGTTGTCTGACAGGATGAATTAGTGAAATATTGATTGCTTTCTCTTCATATCACGATGCATTTTCTATCAACACTATATCAGGAATCATGTACTTGATTGAAAATTGAATCCTCATAAGATATAAAGTACCTATAGGTACGTGTTTTAATGAGTATACTTCTCATAAATTAGGTTTCATTATGAATGTTAGATTCAAAGGCTGATAACTTCGAGGTATATCGGACCCCTTTGAAACCATTTCATAATTCCAACTTGCTACCTCATCTTATCGATAAAGCTAACGCCCAATAGCGAGGTGTCGGTCTTTTTGGTTTCATGCCTCTATAATAGTACACGCAACCACCGTTTAATTGTCGATTGTTAGATAAAACTGCTTTGTCTAGCGTCCGATTCAATCTTAATTAACATTGGAAGCTGTTGCATAATTAATTCGAATGCACCTATTGATTTGTCGCTATTACAAAAGGATTGTGCTGCCTCGTTTCTTTCTGATGCAGCTGTTCTAGTTTCTCATCGGTGTTCGACCCAATGTATTCTCTCAATTAAATCACTTTGCGAATGCTTTATTCGTTTCTTTTGGGTGGGTGGATTAGTAGGTTTCAAGTGAGTGTCTTTCAAGGTCTTCCCCGTGACAATCATGGGCATGTTTCGACTATCATATATTCATATTTCTCCGCTCCTAACAACTTGCTCAATTCAAAATGGAATATGTACCTACATACCTACTCTGTATTATATTCATTTTTTGAATTCTACTTATTATTCGATGATACGTCGAATCAATTTGTAGATATTTGTATTTCTACATTGATTTACAACCGTCTCCTACATAGCTATTGCGATTTTTGTGAAGATCTTTTAATTTGTACCAGTGTACAAGGTGTCCGTAAACTATGGTGCCAAATTGAAATGGAAAAATAAATAGGTATTTCCTCCTTTAATGTCCTTTGTTGCATTAACGGTTAATTTTAGATATTGGGAAGTTTCCGAAACTCAGATTTTCATTCCAAGTTGAAGTTTATGAAAATTCATCGAATATGTATTTTTCATTTACCTCGTGCTTTCAAATTTGAATTAGAAAATCATTCCCAAAAATGTAGTTACGGCTCTTCCACCATTCTGATGACGTACTAATTAGAAGAGCCTTGACAGAGATGGATAAATATTTTCATCATTGTCTTGACGCACGCTAGCACTTTTGCGCCTATACACAGTTGCCGGAAGTATCGATATGTCTAAATAGTCGGATATTCTGCATTAACATCTTATTCAAGTTGAAACTGAATTATATTTTGAAATTTCTTCCCGGTGCCCAAGATGAATATTAAAATAGAGTATTTTTTCATTTTGAAATTATGCCCAGGTAAAAAATAACTTTGATATTGGCAAATTTCCGTTGAAGTAGATTATGCTAGTAAAATATTCCATGTTTTGATGAATATTTTTAATCATCCAAGAAATTATTGACTTCAATCTGGCAACAGTGCAACAGCAACAGCAACAGCTTTCTACTTCTTTTTTCAGTCCATAGGCCGAATCAAGTTCAGAAACTTATGACCAACAAATATCTCCAAATGTCACTAAATCTAATTAGTACGTCATAGTGTTCCACTTCAAGTATACATTTCCTACTCGCAACTGGTAGCAACTGTATTTGGTTTTCTCGAAAAACAGCACCTATCAAAAAAATATTACTTTGAATTGAATTATGACTGTTGAAACAATTCTTATGTGATCCCCTGTACATAATTTACGGCCTGTTAATCCTTCGATACGTTTCGAGTTCATCGATGCTACGAGCTGTGAGATGCATTATTATGTCATAGTAAGCATTGGAAGTAGGATTAGTACAATTATGGTAACATGTTATTATTTAGGTTAGCTACCTACTCTTGAACTTGTTCCGAGTAATCTCAACCATTTGTGACGTTAATGTTATTCATGGTCTGCTGGAGAATGCAGAGAAAATATGGACAGAATTCATTAAAAGGATGTTATATTTCCGCTATACCATAGCCTCCTCTGACTCCTAAGCCTTCCTGATAAACATGGCAACAGAGTCCCACGGTCCCTCAGAATCATGTTTGTCCTATATTTATAATTCGGTTTGTTGTATCGATTTTGAAGTTTTATTGACAAAGTTCGGTTGTTGAAGTAATTCCTGATAGCAGTTGAGTTGGAAGCAAAATCAGTAGCTAAAAGCCAATGAAAATAACGTCGAAATGAAATTATTGAATGGGGTCAAGTGCACTGTTACCTAAATAAACATTCTCCGTTCAGTGGAGAGAAGAGCCCAGAGCAGGTAGGTTGAGGAAAACTTTTCAATATTTGCGAAAAGAATAGGCATAGGAAAATAACGAAAAAATTTACAAAATTCAACATATATGTTACTGCCAATAGAAGCATGTTATGATGGTAGCAGCGCTTCCATCAGAAGTGATCCAGACTCCAAAATGGATCACAAGATTGTAGTCTTGTGGTCCTAAAACTATATATTATAGTTTTAGCCTTTATCATTCAGTCAATAGCCAACCGATTCCTTTGCATTGATTACGTCGCAAAAAATCAAAAAACGATAATATTTCTGGTTGGACAAATGAGAAACTATTACGTATTACGTAAACAAGCAGTCTTGATGACTGCTTCCTGAAATATGAGAAAATCAACTGCGATGGTTTTCAGCAGAATCCTCAATTATACCATCAACATTTTTCTGTTCAGAAAACATGATATAAAAGAGATTATGGAGTATGTTAAAATTCCTATAACTGCTCTGGAATCAAACAATGGTCTAGTTCGCTTCTGAAAAGGACTGATGGAGACTCAATGGTTGACCCAGAATTACCAATTTTCACAGCAAATCATTATTGACGGCAAAAAAATCTGTGAGAAATCAGAATTTGTTTCACCAGTCATGCGTGGCTTTCAAGATATGAAATCGAGATATTTGCAGAATCAGTATCAAATGATGAAATACTCATGAAAAAATGTTCTATTCATCAACTTATCAGTAAATGTCACCATCGCTTCATTGATATGGTGGCCAAAAATGCAACAAATTTCGGCACTAGTCAAGCTGCAGAAAGTGCAGCGACTAGCTTCTCTGGGAATTACAGGGGCGATATTCACATGCCCCACGGCAGCCTTAGAAGTTATGCTGAACCTTCCACCATTGCACCTGTGTGTAATGAAAGAAGCAGCAATCAGTGTCTTCAGACTGAGTCAGACAATAAATCTCAAATCAGAAAATCGGATTGGACACTTGAAGATTCTGGAAAATATTTCCCTAGAATCCATGTCTAAACCGACAAATATCATGACAGTTAGGTAAGACTTCGTAATGCAGTTTGAACTGGTCATAAACAACCACCAAATTTGCACAGAGAACGGACCTCAACTGGAAAGGGATGCATTAGTGTGATATACTGATGGATCCAAGATGGATGCAAGGACTGGGGTGGGAGTTACAAGGCCAAATTTCAGGCTCTGAAAACCCTTGGTAACACCCCGACTATCTTTCAAGCAGAAGTACATGCATATGTGCCAGGAGTACCTCGGAAGGTTCACTCGAAGGGCAAAAATCTATGTTCTATCAGATAGTCAAGCAGCACTTAGAGCTCTGAAGTAATACTAATTGTGAGCCTAAGCTGACTTAGGTTTGTGAACAATCTCTGAAACAACCAGGTCACTTTGGTGTGGATGCCAGGTCATAAGGGAGTTGAAGGCAACGAGAAAGCAAACTGCCTTGCCAAAGAAGGGGCAAATACACAATTTCTCGGCCCAGAACCCTTCTGTGGACTCTCCAAGGCCCACTTGGAAGAAGAGTTCCGACGCTGGGAAGCAGATGAGATTAAATCTCACTGAAATAAAGTGCCAGGACAAAGACAAGCGAAAAGGATATAGTGAGCCTTCCGCAAAGGAAAGCTAAACAGCTTCTCGAGTTGGACAAAAAAGACTTGAAACTGGTATCGGGACTCCTCACTGGACATTGCCCTCTGATGAGGTATCAACTCAAAAAGATTGGTAAAAAAGAGAGTGATAGTTGCCGCTACTGCGAGAACTTCGCTGAAACTGCAGAACATTTGCTTTGCGAATGCCCAGCACTGTTTTGCAAGAGGCTCGAGTTCCCGAAAAGGGCCTTCTGAAAGCCCTCCGATGTCAGGAACCTAGCTCCGAGGAAATTAATAAACTTCGCAAGAAGCCTCGGAATCCCGGGCCTCGAATAGATTGAGGGATATGCACAGAAGATCTAATAGGACGAGGTGCTTGAGAGGCTGCTCAGCCTCAAATACTTCCTCTACAATCTACAATCTATCAGTAAATTAATTAATCGATACATTTCGATTCTCGAAAATCAACAAACTCGGTAGAAAATTCATCCCTGAACTACCTAAACAAATCGTCCATTCACTTTTTATACATTTTATAATGAACAGAATAGATAAAATCAATATGTTAGTCAATTAGTGGAAGAAAGTATCACTTGGTTTACCTTTTTCCAAATATTTCAAATATTCAATTTTTTTCTGAAACTGTCGATTTCTTGTCAATTCCTGAATTATTGTCATTACATCACCCTGAGACGATTTAAAAAAGAAAGTTGTGTGTGGACTCTCGTTTTTGTATTCCCGTTCACTTTCCAACTCGTAGGTTCATTGGAAGATATCATTTAATATTCCAAATTATATACTCATTTATATATTTAACAACCATAATGTAGCATAAGATTGTGCATGATTCAAGATATCATATAAGATGAATGAGTTGTTTGGTGATTTGCCTCAGGGGCCGACAGTCAATGATATAGGTATAAGTGTGACCTACTTAGGACCTGCGTATTCACTTTTCACAACCACTTTGAAAAATATCGAAATTGCTAGTCAGCGCACACAAAGATCTTCAGATACGAAATATTTGCTATAGTTTTTTTCACATGTTAAGAGTAGAAATGAATAAATTTGTTATCATCGATATCAGGTGCTCCAGTAGAGACAAAATATCCATTAGCACAACATTATCGGTTTACGTTCATGCATCCAAAATATTGAAAGATGTGATAAATTGGTATGATATATATCATACAATATCACATATTATAGGAAACAGGTACCCAACATTCAATAAAAAAAAAAACAGAACAAGAAATCTTTGGGAGAAGAAGATTGAACATATGAAACCGATCACGTAAAATTCTGGTTATCTAAAAAAAAAACAAGAAATGACGATTGAGAGAAAAAATATACTTATTTCATGGAGTAAATATCTGAAAGAGATTATTCGAGAGAAGGAGAAAATTTAACAGACAGGTTGCAACATAATCGGATGCAGTCAAGTTTTCAGACGTCCGAGGTAAACGAAAACCTTCAGAAGCTACGGAACGTTTCAGGTGAAAGAAACTTCAGAAGCCACGCAAATATTTCGTCATCATAAGATTCAAAAAGATCTGAACTATCTTGAACAAAAACCTGAAAAAAAATGTATTGAATTTATATGTAATTCACATAAAGTAGGAATTTTTCCGTCCACTTTTTAACTTAGTAAACGTTTCGTTTTCAATTTCCCCATGAAAAATAATTCTGCGAGGATAAATCGGGGCTCCTTGCAGGTCAGCGCACCACCTCTTGATTTCCAATCCACTGATTGAGAAATGTTTCATTAACACTTTGATAAATTCAGACCATATCACGTTTTTCTGATTTGGAAAACACCAATTTTGATTTTAGAAAGAGAAATTAGTCTATCCAATTAGAATATCAAACATAGTTTGAAATGAATGTCTGGTAGACTACGAGCAGAAAACAACTACTTTCCTGGTAAATACCACGCAGAACATTGAATTATATCTGCTCGTAATCCATGCAACGATTCACACTGTGAATGCAGATCGCAAATGTTTCTTTCTTCCTAAGACGTGACAAATTCACATCGGGACAGGCACGCCTAACAACCTACAGATCGGTTTCGGGCTTATTGGCCCTCATCGATCTGCATTCACAGTGTGAATCGTTGCATGGATTACGAGCAGATATAATTCAATGTTCTGCGTGGTATTTACCAGGAAAGTAGTTGTTTTCTGCTCGTAGTCTACCAGACATTCATTTCAAACTATGTTTGATATTCTAATTGGATAGACTAATTTCTCTTTCTAAAATTGTTGTCCAATTTATGGCTTTTCCATTTTTCATTTATTAGCTTAGTCGAGCTATAAGCCACTTCCAAGTTCTGTGATTTGGGAGATTTAGTTCTGGAGTGTTTCTTTCTTCTGCCGCATGGTGTCGCCACTTCCAATTGTCTGTTGGAACGCGGCTCAGTGCGGTCAAATAAACGCGACGAAGGTGCATTGGGACAGGCAACGCTTCGAGTGGAGATCTTACGGTCTCTACTCGGATAACTACCCTGCACTGATGAGGGCCAATAAGCCCGAAACCGGTCTGTAGGTTGTTAGGCGTGCCTGTCCCGATGTGAATTTGTCACGTCTTAGGAAGAAAGAAACATTTGCGATCTGCATTCACAGTGTGAATCGTTGCATGGATTACGAGCAGATATAATTCAATGTTCTGCGTGGTATTTACCAGGAAAGTAGTTGTTTTCTGCTCGTAGTCTACCAGACATTCATTTCAAACTATGTTTGATATTCTAATTGGATAGACTAATTTCTCTTTCTAAAATTGTTGTCCAATTTATGGCTTTTCCATTTTTCACCAATTATGATACTGCAAATTTTTCAAAACATTGAACTGTCAAACTTTGACGAGTGGTTGGGACTTTTTATCTTTGAAATCGAGACAGTTTTTTCCATTTTCAGTAATTGCATTATATATTTCGAAAAAATAGAGAAACTATCAGTTATTGTCATCGAAACATTTGAAAATCAGAATTTGTGATAGCTCATAGTTTAAATATATAATCCAGTTCCGTATTCAAAAATAATAAGTTGATGATGGTTTTTAGAAGACGAAACGTCGGATTTCAAATTTGATAACGCTATCTTGTAGGGAAGAGGAAGTGGTTATGATGAAGTGACGTTCATATCGATTATTTTATTCAAATAACGCCAGAAAAAATTGAAAACGGTTTCACGAAATTTCGATTTTTTTCGATTATCTCTGAAAGTATTCGGAATTTTTCAAGTTTCAGAACAGCATTTTATTAGGCGTCAAATTGCGAAACTTTGCCATAACTCAACCGACCCTGTATCTCTTACGGTTTACGAGATCCCAATGATGAATCTCGAATTCCAGCCACCCTGTACTGCTAAAAATCATATAGTGATCAATGCGGATATTTCTTTTCGAAATAGATAAATATATATGAATTATTTTCAAAGGCCACCTTTGTACAGGAGTAAAAGATTCAACAATCAATGAAAGTATTAGTTTCTTTCGTTTTAGTGCATTTATATGGAAGCTTGTCTTCAAAAAAAGTTTTTTCACAAGTAACTTTTATCTCTGATTGATTTTATTTCGATCATTCATCCGTTTCTGCAAATTCCCATCATCATCATCAAGTATGCGCCACCAGTTCCCATTGTTCTCTTTCGACCGGAAATTGTACTTGACGCGCCCAAAATTCTGACAGCAGACAATCAACTTCCGGGCCTACGAAAACAAATCGCAGCCGGCCGGCATCTCTCATCAGTGGTCACTGCGATCGACTATCATTCAGTGGCACTATTGTTGGTTTCACTATCGTTTTATTCATGATTCACCTCGGTAATCATGATCTACCAGACGGTGAGTGGTTCGAGATCAACCATGAACTGGATGAATCGTTTTTATTATTCGTGCACGTGGCGCAAGTAAAAAGATGAGTCTCGGTGAATTAGCCAATCGAACATCATTAGAGTATAGCTAAGTGGATGACAGATGCCCAAGGGGGTTATGTCGATATTTTCCCTGAAAATAAATGCGTGATTCTTCAGTAGATTCGGAACTTTCGATTTTTTTTATTTTCTGGTACTCACGAAAAGGGATATCCTGTGATGTTCAGAGAACATCGTGAGAACCAAGGGAAAGAAGGTAGGAGTTGGTGTTCTTCTTGAATTTCTGGAGATGGTATGCCTCGGGGAACACCTTCCTAGGCAATGAGTTCCAAAGTCTCGATGTTCGTTGGATGAACGAGTCTTTGGAAAGGGACGTTCTGAAGGTCTCTAAAGTGACCACGAAAGGGTGTTAAGACTGAACTTGACGGGTTAATCTCGAAGAGACTGCTAATGTAGGAACGATTGTTGATATTTCAGAAGAGCATCGCCAGAAAAGTGAGCGAGTGTGTAAGCGAGTGTGTAAGCGAGGCATCACTGACGAGACGAATTGCCCTTTTTTGGACAGAATCCAATAGTTTCAGGATATGGAAACAGTATACCAGGACATGTCGGATCTGTACCTTATAGATCATAGGCAGCTGACTGGGAGTGAAATAGCTCTTAGCTCGTAACAGAAAACCAAGTTTTTGGGATGAACTTTTGGCAATGGACCTCACGTGATTTTTCCAAGAAAGGTTATTGCTGATAGTAACGCCAAGCATCGAAATGAATAACTTCAAGGGTATGGGTACAACTGACTGAATTATGTTGGGCACAGTGAGATGGGCTTTCCTAGAGAAAAGACATGCTTGTGTTTTGTTTCCAGGTTATTAGATCCCCACTCGAGAATTGTTGTCCATCTTTATTTTTTGAAAATTTCTTTCTCGTTCATTTCTGGTTTGACGAGCCGATATAGGAGTCCTGGAAGAGAAAGCGGTATGGAGGGTACTATCATCCGCGAAGCTGTGTATAGGACATGAAATTACTTCCAACAAATCGTTGATGTGAAGTAGAAATTCTGTTGGAGCTGAAATTTATTCCTGCGGAACACTAGCATTTATGAGTAGAGTATATCAGACCATCGACCACTACATGGAGATACCTGTTTGAGAGAAAACTAGCAAGCAGAGAACACAGATGAGGGGGCAAACCAAAAGATGAGAGCTTGGCGAGGAGTCCCTGGTACCAAACTCGATCAAATGCCTTGGAAATATCTAATGCTACGGCTAAAGTTTCTCCATATTTTTCAATAGACGATCCATCCGTATATTCGACTACTGAAATCCACATGCATTTCTTATGGGCCTAAAAGTTATACGAAACCCACCTGTTTTCAGATGCTTCGTCTAATTTCTTAAGACTAATTTCTGTTGAAATGAATCTCATAAAACTTTCTCAACAATCAATATAACTGCTTACTATTCATTGGTGGCTGTAAGTATTTGTCAGTGGACAAGTTTCATTTCATTTGTGCATTCATGAGAAAAATAAAAATATATCTTACACTCTAACAGTAAGGACCTAGAAAACCATAGGCGAATTCCTACACCAAGGAGTCACTGTTGAAGGTGTGGAGTCTCATTAGGAAGATCAAGCTGAACAGTATGTTCTGAATTATACAATAGATCTGTAAAGGTCGCAGTGGGCTTGCCCGTAAGGGCTAACTCCTGATCAAAATCTAACAAATCCAACAATAGTAAGAAATCTACTTATATATTGAATAGTTTTCGTAATGATTCTTATCGATATATTTGCAATTACGAAAACGAAACCATTAGTTTCTCCCAAATTACAGCCGGGATCATTGATCCTCATTATTTAGAGCGAGTCATGTCTCTTCTTGTAGAGAACTCACACACAAAATTCATGATGAAAGTAGCAGTAAAAAGTTCAAGAATCAAGTAAAAAACTTAACAACTGCATCTGGTTATCATTCTGTTCTCATCATGAGGAGCAATTTGATAAATGAGAGCTTTGTCATCGCCGATAATCACTGTAATCACCACCCATTTATGAAAGGAAACTCTAATAACCATCGATAAACATCAATTTCAGGAAAAAAATTATAAATATGGACCCAAAGGGAATAATGCGGCAGCTCCCTTTAATTCAGAGATGCACTCGATATCACTGAAATTTGTGGCATTGGCGTCGCCATATATTTCATGAGAAGTGGGTACTTATCGATGTAGATTCATTGTTCTATTATATCAATCGTTTTCCACTTACTTTTTCGAAAATCAATGCGAAGTTCAATTACATTTTTGATGGTCCATTTTTTATAAACTTAAACCTAGAGTTCAGAATTGAGTAGATAATAATATATTCTGTGTTTTCTGTGATGGAAGTTTCACAAAAGATCTTTGTACCAAACTCGGTGCTAGAGCCTGATAATATCATCCCGTGTTTTTCTTCAAGGACGTCTGCAATTTTTGTGTTATGTAGGCAAGCAAATTTATTGTTGATCTCTGGCAAAGTTTACAAAATACATGGTTGATTCTGTAAACTTTGTCTCTGGTAACGAAAGCCATGATCATTCTAAATTCCAGGGCTCTACAGTTATTGGATGAGCTCTGAATTTATTGTTGTCGCCATTACATTATTAAGGCAGTAGAAACATTTGTGCCCACTTATTTATGTTGAATTTCAAACGCTGGTAATACTTTCACGCGACTTCATATGGATAAAGCCACCTGGTGATTCTGCACGATGAATATTAATTTTCACAATCTCGCAGTCATTTTGATTTTGTATAATTTGTTCAACATGATTGAACAATCGAACAATATTGAAGTCACATAATTCCCTAGTTTAGCAAAAAAGCTGCGAAAAATTATGGAATTCGAAACTATCAGTAACTTTCTGATGGTTATACATATCGAGAGTGGAGAAGATGGCGGAGGGTGTTTTGAAACCTTGTAAGGACAAAAGAGGTCCATTGTAAAATTTTGATGGATGAAATGAAAAAAGTTTATGAATGATGATTCGCTTCTAGAGCATATAGTAAATGTCGACAATCGTATATATTACGTCCGAAAGCACCTGAACAGGCTCAATAAAATTTGAGTTCAGTGGCAAGAATTGATGTTGTTTACACAATTCGAGCTGCAGCAGACAACAGAAATGATAGCTGGGGTAATGATATGCGTTTGAGACTATCTCAGGTGATAGATTCAGTCAGTTGTAATGGGAAATACCACTGGTACTGGTACGTCAAAACCTAAAAAAAGCAGATGAACTGAATCCTAACCTCGAGCCATACAGTGACATACATTTGAAGAGGAAACCCATTCAGCATAATGGTAGTAGTTTGCATTTTGCAAAAACATGTGGAAAAAGAGATGCGCTTTGTTTTAGCGGGACAACGTCTAGTATTTTAGCAGGTATGACAACAGGAATAGGGAAGATGATGAGAAGAGCTCAAATCTGTAGCCGCTATAATTCATAATTTTTGCAGCTTTTTTTCCATACTGGGTAATGATGTAATATTTACTCCTCCATACCGCCGCGTAACCATTCAGTTAACAGAAAATTTGAGGTGAACTTTTTCCTCTAGAATTCAATATAGATAATTTTTGTATGGAGTGAACTTTGCGCTAAGCCTCATAGTTTTCAATATACAGACAAACCTCCCCCTACCCAAACCCGACGCTCGGAGGGGTGTAACTTTTTACTACACTTTACTTTTTACTGAACAATTCGACGCAGGAAGTAACTTCCTTATTTTGAATGTTTGGGTTTAGGTTTAGTTTTATCGTAATCGAGTGAATATGAATTTCTAAGGAGAATTGCATCTATATAAACTAATGCAAAGTCCAGTTTATAACGGTAGAGTGAAGCTGCCCTAAACCTACTTCACTACGCTACTGTTTCCTAGAAAGCATAAACTTCCGGAAACAGATTGCTATCTAGGCATAAACGTAATCATTAACTTTGATTTTATCGGATATGCTTGGGGCAAGAGTACTTTTTGTCATAACAAGAACTGCCTAATGAAAGAGATTATATAATTTGAAACGTTACGATATACATATGCCTACCTATTATTCATGTGAATGCGTTATAATGAAGAGGACATTATTCATAGGTGATATTTTATCTCGACAAGATGCTCTTAGGATTGATATGTTGGCAGTATCCATAGTGGTATGGATACTGCCATAACATACTAACATACTATTTTTTTGTGGACGAGGTGGTTGAAACCCTTTATGGGCACCCTATCCGACCTATTTTACTAGGAATCCCATAGGGTATGCGAGTCCTCTACTAAAATACTATATATAGATTGAAGAATTTGTAAAACACAATAATATCTAGATAATATTAGCATAGCAGTTACTATTCTCATAAGATGTTTTTCTTCATATTCATGGAAGAAGAGCTGACATCACCCAATATACAGTGTGTCCCTTTTGGTACTCAGACTTCGACTCAGACTATCTATAGTTTCAACTTTCCTAGGAACGATATGCTCCTGATCGAAAATGAAACTGATTATGAGATCCCATCAGAGATAATGGATAACATCTGATCAGGACTCGAACTAAATAATTGTTTTATTAGCGGTTGCGGGTATGCGTCCATAGTAATTATTAGATAATTATTAGTTAGGCAACGCTTTCGTGTGAAATGCCGAAGATGATATCCAATTGATGAGCTGGTGAAGGTGTTGAGAAGAATTCCATCGGGAGATATACGTGTAATTTCGTGGTTATGAAGGTTTGGATGAGATCTTCTAATCTCCCAATGCTGAAGATGAGATTGATGATAAGGATCAAGAAACATTGATGAATATTCGAAGACTACATATACAATCATGAAAAAATATAAATATATTATGAAATTATATTCGAAACTCCAAATAAGCTTTTCGCCAACTAGTTGTCATCTGGAAGCACCAATGAAATGCATCATTATTCATCAATATTTTTAATGTTAATATCTGATTACCATTTGTAGGTTTTCAACTGTTCATTCTTGCTTTGGAAAATATGAATACAAACATAATTATAGGTGATTTGATAGTTTTTCATTACTTTATTCATTTCACAATTTTAAAAAAAAGTCGTTTTATGTTCATATCTTAGGTATATCGAAATTATTGGAAAGTAGGTATTGGTGAATTTATATTCAACATCAAAATTCCTAATACCATATAGAGGTCGTCAGTATTTACTTTCCATATCAATTTTCATCCTATCTGAATAATTGGAGTCAGTCCTACTATAATCAACTGTACCATTAAAATAGCTATAAAGATATGATGACTACAAAGTGATAAATGTATTGGGATTTTATGTTTTATAGAAGAGGTATATCTTCGATGAGTAGGTATAACATGCAATTTCAATTGATCAGATCGTATTTTAGAGACTGATGAGAATAATGGACTCGAATGAAGTGGAAGTTAATTTTATAGAAACACTGGCACTAAATGGATTGTAATAATCATAAGAGGCATAGAATAGTGTGAGTACAAAATATTTCGTCATTTTTTTATATCTATGATTGGTATATAGAATTCTTGATTTTCCTATATATAAATATTGTCGAAATATAAGCTGACAACAATTTTCGTATTAGTCAGTATAAGCATAAGTCCCTAATGACTGAGACCTCGTGAATATTTCATCTGAAAACTACTTACCTACTCAGTTCATATCCGAACCTTATTTTAGATTTCCAGGTTCAAACGCTCGTGAATATATTTTATTATTTTCAAGATAGAAACATACATTGTTTCCATAACGAAATTTCCTGATGAGATTTTTTCCTTATCACATGGATTTTTTAAAACATCATAATTCAATCCCAAATCCTAGAAATAATTGCCATTGAGAAAAGATACAGATCAAGCTTCCTTCAACCAATTTTTTTCTATTTCATTGTTATTTTATATTATAAATATCATATAAATAATTATGTGTGTTAATGATATTAGCCCCAAAATGTACGAAAAATACACTTACTCAAACACAGATAACGTCATGAAAAAGAATAAATATTTTCCAATACTTTTCACAAGGATGGTTGATAACGTCAAACATGAATGAATCCTTTGATTTTGGAAAACGCTAGAATCAAATGTTACTGTCATTTCAGTAGTTTGAAATCTTCTTCATACACATTATCAGCAGCATTTTCTGACACTATGGAAAATTCCACTTATGATCATTTCTTGGAGGATACCTCATATCATCCCCCTTCAATTGTCTTTGAAATCCTCTACTGATTAGCTAATTTTGAGTTATAACACGAAAATAAGAACGATATTGAAAAGAAGGTGTTGAAAAGTCGAAGTCCATCTTTATTTCCAGGTTTCATAGTAGAAACGTGGTAGAAACTATCAGGATCATTTTCGATAATATTGATTATATCCTAGTACCGATAAATTTTGATTATCGCTATCGTTATCGCCCACCTTTAGTGTCGAGTTGGAACGAGATCTTTCATTTCAGCGGCTCCATCACTCTGAAGTGTCTCAACGATGGGAAAATGAACCATGATGTTGCACTATCTCAGGACAGGACACTAGTGAGAAAGTAGCAATCAATATATAATTCGCGAGAAGCATATTAATTCTGGCATCGCGAACAATAACGAGGTCAGAAACATTATCAGCCTGAATTCATGACCTTGTTTAGCATGCCACTCGTATATTTCGAAAATCCCGCCCCTGCGGAGGTGAAAAATTGCACCTCAATCTATCACGAGATGCAGATGAGGCAGGACCTTCACCACACAAATTACATAATGAGAAACCCGAAAATATCACTCATATTTTATGCATGAGTCGAATGTGCCATCAATTCTCGCATATAGGATGCGAGGAGAACCCGTCATTAATAATAATAACTCATTTTGATATGCAAAGATGAGCCGAATTTGATTACTGACGATGATCATTTGCACCGTATTGTATATGCATTCTACGTCATCGTATCCTCTTCAGACTTGATAAATGACATATTTCATTTTTGTCATCTATAGTGCAGCACACCTTTTTAGGATCTGGTCAAGGCTTTGTTGTATTGGATGGAATTGTACTGTTATCTCATACACCCCAACCATCTTTCAAGCAGAAGTACATGCTATAGAGATATGTGCCCAGGAGTGCCTCGAAAGGGACATTTGGAGGGCAATAATATATATCAGATAGCCAAGCAGCACTAAAGGCTCTGAAGTCACACACTTGTGAGTCTAAGCTGACTTGGGACTGGAAACAATTCCTGAGACAACTGGCAGCGAACAACCAGGTCACTTTGAAGTGGGTGCCAAGTCATAAGGGAGTTGAAGGCAACGAGGAAGCAGACTGCCTTGCCAAAGAAGTGCCCCTTCTTATACACAATTTCTTGGCCCAGAACCCTTCTGTGGACTTTCCAGAGCCCACTTGAGAGAAGAGTTCCGACGCTGGGAAGCAGATGAAATGAAATCTCACTGGAATAAAGTGCCAGGACGAAGACAAGCGAAAAGGCTAGTGAGCCTCTCACCAAGAAGAGCTAAACAGCTTCTCGAGTTGGACAAAAAAGACTTGAAACTGGTAACGAGACTCCTCACTGGACACTGCCCTCTGAGGTATCACCTCAAAAATATGGGTAAAACAGAGAGTGATAGTAGCCGCTACTGCGAGAACTTCGCTGAAACTGCAGAACATTTGCTTTGCGAATGCCCAGCACTCTTCTGCAAGAGGCTCAAGTTCCTGGAAGGGGCCTTTTCAGAGCCCTCCGACATCTAGCTCCCAGGAAACTGATGAACTTCGCACGAAGCCTCGGAATCCCGAGCCTCGAATAGATTAGGGGTTATGCACAAAATATCCAATAGGTCGAAGTGCTTGAGAGGCTATACAGCCTTAAAGAACCCTCCTACAATCTACTGTTATCCCAATTTTTAGCTGTAGATACTTGATGCAACTTTGAATTTCGTTCACCTCACCTGTATTACGTTGTGAGGAATATATGGCTCCGGATAGCTATCCAAGCTTATTGGAATTAGAATCAATATTATCATCATATCAATTCTATTTTATTCTATGAAGCACGCAAATCCATGTGAACCGATAAATCCGTAAATGAAGTACACATCAATACTTCAAATAATGAATTATTTACGAACGAAATAGATGGTCGATAAAAGCAACAAAAAAAGTGAATCAAATATATGAAAACGAACCATTGATAGAACTCCCGATAGAAATGATAGAACTAGATGGAGTAATTGAGACATTGAAGAATAGGAGAGGACAAAGTAACTGGAAAAAATTAATGAAGCTTGGATAAGAGAAAATATACTAGAAGAATGGGAAATAACTCTGATAATACCAAAATACAAAAAAGGAGACCACAAAGATTGCAATAACTCTGGAGGGATCACGCTACTGAATACCATCACAAGAAAGATAGAACGAATAACCAACAACATCCACCTAAACAAAATAGGACCACGACTCTCCGAACCAATCATTAAATATATATACCTGTAACAAATTCATGAAGCAACTAAACAAGAGATGAAAATAAAGACCTACAAAAACCTGGAATGACATGGTAGGAAATATTTTGCAAGGAAGAAATAAACAATGGAGCTAATCAAAGACACTGACAAGAGACAATAGAACAGAATGAAATGAGTTTATGAGAATCCCTGAACGTAAAAGAGTTCAAGATTATATATATATAAATATATTATCAGATCCAGAATCTAAGCATGTGAAAACAAGTAAGCCATCAACTCCTTCATTTTATATGAACTACCTTGTGTAGTACCTACACCATAATATGATGATAACTTTTTGTATGACAATGTTAAAAAGCTCACAGAATCTTATTATTCTAACTCATTCTAATATACAGTGGGTTGAATCAACATGCGATATGCATGCATTGAATAAGAACCCACTCTAAACACATTTATCATAATGCGTTTTGAATAATAAACAGGCGACAAACACGCATAGAAAATAAAATATATTCCAACCCTTTCTGAATTTACGACACAATATCAAATAAGGACACAGACTGCTTTACCACTCAAAGCAAACATCTTCAAATAACCTTATTGTTTAAATACTCCAGGGACGTTTGATAGAAAATTTATTTATTTACACTTGCGAACCCTTTCACAGTCATACTGTGAGTAAATTAAGAATATTCTACGGTCGGCTACGTCTATTAGAGAAATTATGGGTGGTTACATTACATGGGGGACATCTAGAAAGCGGTAGGGGCCCATTTAAGCATCATGCACTAGGGAGAGCGTTTTGTCGATGTTTTTCATTATTTAGCGTCGTGTGTCTGTGTAATATTAGAACATATTTCCTAGTGGATGATTGTTGTGCCGCCCTCATGGATGTTTCACAGGAGATTTATTAGGATATTATGTTTCCCTGTGGAGATATATACAATGTCCACTGATTTCTTCTAACAATCAGTATTATATCGATGCTGTTAACTGGAAATTAAGCGTGATTGATTTTGATTTGGGACTTTGTGGCAATAGATGAGACTTTCGAAGGGGTATCAAAAAATCTGTTTTTTCATTAAACTCGTCTTGCTCTATTTTTCCTTCCCCTATATCTCCAGTGTGTCTCCCATAGGATCTAGAAGAACCTGACGAACTTGAACTATAAGAACTAGACGAACTAGTTAAACATTTTGGAATTCTTACCCACCCAAGACCACAGGAATGAAAAAAATCCCACTTCTGAAATGTTGAAGAAGACACTGTGGTTTTGTAAATAACGACTTGTATTCGATGATTGCCTTCTATTTCCACTTAACAGTTCTGTGTATACCCTGGTTTTATTATTCGAACGGTTCAACTCAAAAAATTGAAACTTGGGATAATGAAATTGATGCATGGATACTATATTTTGGAGAAAGATTGACAGATGAAACTTTCAAGATGGTGACTGGGCGCCATCTGAGGACACGTCATTTTGAAGCTCCTGAAGAATACTTCACAACACAAGAATATTAAGTCAATATCTACACCTACTACAAAATGGCTATTCATTCAATAATAACCTAAATACAAACACATTAATATCGATACATCTATGCCATATTGCAATCCCCACAATAACTATAATATATAATGATAGGTTATTTTTTGTATACAGGGTCACTCACGGTCGATGATACCTTAGACCTTGGGAAGTTGTGATAGGGACATGTAAGCCGTTTTGAGCAAGAATGGATAGTTTCGGCACAAAAAATTCCTAATGTTGAAAAATCTCGATTTTTCACACCCTATATCTCTGTAGTCTTTCTCGCTATACCCCAAGTATGATAGATCGACGAAATCAGCTCTTTAGGAAGAATCTAAAAATGAAATAAAATACAGGGTGTTCCATTCGAAATAACAAAGTTGTTGCTACTTTTTGATAGAAGCGGCAACGCCGCAACGCTGAAAGTATCTCAGATCGATAGAACAAAACTGATTACTCAACAAACCAAATTTTCAGAATAATCCTACGTCCCGTTCTCCGTAAACGTCTAAGGTACCATCGACCGTGAGTGGCCCTGTATAAGTATCTCCTGAACTGAACTCTTCTTTCCTCAAATTATGAAGACAATTATTTTATGTTCCGCCATCTTGTATAAGGTGAAGATATTGACTTTATATTCTAGGGTTGTGACGTATTCGTCATGAAATTCAAAATGATGTGTCAAAATACCCCACTTTCCATTTAATTTTTTTGTCCTAGATGGCGCCCAGTGGCCATCTTTCATCTGTCAATTTCACTCCAAAATATAATATTCATGCATCTCAAATTATCTCAAATTTGAATATTTCAAGTTGACCCGTTCAAAAAATAAAAAAAGGGGGGAATTAAATAAATGCACTGTATATGAACCCATGAACATATTACTCCTCATTTATTGCCCAATCAAACTGAAATATAACGAAACCTTGCATGAATCTGGCACAGGAAATATCCTTTACCTCATTAGGAAATTCGGCCCAACTAACGCCCAAATTATTCAGTGAGTTTTGGTCTGGCGTGGGTAGATACAGATATTTCATTATCATCATATGTCGATTCGCTTCGGTTCTGTTGTATTTCACGAGTGCCATTTGGTCAATGTCTATGGAGGTGTGTCTTCTTCGAATAATTAATTATTGCTATGCTGAGTGATACTTATCATAATGGGCGATGATAATGTCCATATTCATTACGAGATAATTGAATGATTGCGATGTTGCTAGCATTATCACGAGCTTCATAAAATGGTGTTCAGTTTCAGTAAAACACATTTTGAAATCGTCTTAACTTCTTCGTCTATTGTTAATTTTTTTAATGATCTCTCATTTGATTTTGCATGTAGAAACAGAGAAACAGTTCAAGATCTAAAAACATATGATCATCGAATTAATGTTTTCAAAATGGAATACTCCATATATTTTGATACTTCCATACAATTCCGGACAATTCCGTAATAGGAGTTTCAAAATTTCCTTGAAAATATGATATACTTTCAGATGCAACACACAGTTGATGTCGTGAAGCAAATATTCCAATGGGAACATAATATTTGATAACAGTGATATCTCATAATGACTACCAAAAGACAAAAGATTCATCTAGATGCTGCAGTGAATGGTAACAACGACAATACATCAATACCTATTATATCACCAAAATGATATGATACGATAACCAAGGATGGATATGATGGAACGAGTCCCATTGAAAGGCACTAGAAATATTTGTAGACTTTTGCCTACTTGATTTTGTTGAATTTCAATCATAGTTTCAAACACTAGTAATACTTCCACGACTTCATATGGATGGCGCCACGTCTGCTGATTTCACATGATGAATATTAATTTTCACAATTTCTCAGTCATTTTAATTTTGTGTGATTAGTTCCATTCATGATATTCATGATTGAATAATCGAACAATATTCATATTGCAAGCCAAAACCACAATTATGAATGATCTGTCACTGTCACTTGAACACGAAACCATAGATTACGGAATAGAGAACTGAATTATCGATATGATATCAAATGTCATATTAACGCCATCTCCGAACGATTAGTGAAATAAACCAGTCTACAGGTTTCGACGAAAAACCATTGAAGAGTCGTTTCACCATATCTATATCCACCTTTATTAACCTTAAACATTCTGTAAATAGAACAACTCTATAAAAATCATAAGAGTTTTGTGAATCGTTGGTCTCAGGAGTTTATGGAACAATTTCAAGAATGTTTTGATAGTCGTTAGATAATTTTTCAGGTCAAAACCTACAATCGATTTCAAAATCTTCAGAAGGAAAGTCAATGCATGTACACACAATGCAGATTGTATGGGACGAAGAAATAAAGCTTAAAGATGTGAAACAAACCTGAAAATTAGTCTAATTAACTGATGAAGAATAGATTCCTTCGTTTAAGAATTGAAGATTATCTAACCTGGCTATGATTATGTTCAAATTGTATTTTTTATATTTCAAATCAGCATAATTGATTAGCGAATATAACACAACCTTCCAATGTGGAGAAATAGAGAAGAGAGGTTTATAAACGATCTGCTGAAACATTTTTTGTATCTCTACGAAAGCATTTGAAATGCTCATGGTTGTATCACAACCAGGAATATAGTTTAGTCAGTCTGATATCCGAGCTGATATCTCATATCATCAATATGATGAATGATGGATACAAAAAACATTTGATTTCGCGAGTGATTGAGGTAGAAAACGAATAATTATTCTAAAAAGCCACAATAACCTGAATTAAAATCGATTTGTAGCAACGATCTATAGATTTTTCTGTGAGATCAGTTAATATCGTGCGTAGATCAATAATAATTGAATTCCACAGACGGTTCTGGTTACTAAGTATATTTTGTTACCGAGTTCTTCGAACTCTGGAATAATATTGAATCTCTCAAATTGTCATTCTTTGCTATAAATACCTACCTTATCTTAATTAATATTTACCATATCATAAAGAATGTCTTTCATTTCAGGTTAAGAGCGACGTGGAAAGCTTGGTTGACAAATATTTCGGGAGTTTGTACAAGAATTACGAACATTCCAGAAAATGTTTAATCAGACAAGCTAGGAACCTGCTCGTCTGTGAATATCATGGATGCTTGCAACGCTTCGAAGATGAATTCTGTGTACAGGCAGAGAAACTGCTGAGATATCTCAAGGTGAGAATGCCATAAGTCATCTCCACCTGATTTATGGATAATAAAGTGTCGTTTGAATGCAATTCATGGCGTGTGTTATGATAAGGTTCATTAGGCGAGATGCAATTAGATATATGATGTGGGTTCTTGGAGCATTTGGAGAATAATGAAATTCAGTCTGGTATGCTATACCACATGAATATGTTTCAAACTGTACATTGTGACAATTTTCGATTTTTTTCCCACATCACACTTATAGTTAACAGTTTTTGAAAACTATAATGATGATGCTGCAAAGAGAACTTCCACAGCGCTCCTTGTTTTTGAGAGATGATTGGCGCTATATAATTCTTGAATTTTACTTCGAAAATCATACAATAATACAATCGTATAATGTATGCGTTGAAGGAAATATATCATATTAGTTCAAGATTGAATGCAGTTATAGAAAATGACCTCAATCATATAAAACCCGAATCAAACGCCTTCAGACACTATACATCATTGCTCACTGAAATCCTAATTAAGAACGCGGTATTAAAAAAGATAGGCCTACGCTAATGTCAATTTGTATTTCAAAACTTCAACGTTTGATAATGAATGTGTTTCGATTTAAAGCACAGCGTGACTGGATATGTACCAACCCGTTCCAATTGAAATCAAAAGATAAGTCGGCAACTAGGGTCTGAAAAAATCAAAGCTTCCGTCTCAGAGTCAGCGTATCTTGATCGGAGACTTGCGATGTCTTCCACATTCTTGAGCTTGCTATCCATTAGTAGCTTTACGTTGGTCATTCATTAACAAACAGCGTGAAAGTGAAAGTATGCGAGCAGGGATCAAACGCTCGTGTTGAGTGTTTGAATGGAATCAAAACATTCTGATAGATACGAGATAGAAACAAGAGATAATGTGATGGGCTAATTATTCCCAATTCTTCCGAACAAGAACTATAGCAACAAAGATGGCAACTTTATATTGACTTTGGGTTCACATTTTTTGTTGTTCACACTATAAACAAGTTGCAAATGCCGGCTATGTGTCGAGAAAATGCAAAATATATCTTCAGGAAGGTGGTGAACGATTAGAACAAACCTCATAGATAACAATTGTCTATTTATTATTACTCTGGTTTATTGTTTGTTGATAATTTTACCTCATCGTGCTCTCTTGAACCATATATGAGCTAATACTTTAGCTTGGAGATACGTCTATATTTACCGCCCAGTCTTCAAAGACTTCAATTATCAACTTCGTATATAGTCCTTAGCTGGATTCAACTGTCACATATTTGCCTAAGCCAAGTTAGAATGTCTTACATTTTGGTCTTTTGAATCTACTACCTACGTTTTCATCATCTGATTGATTGGAAGATTTCTACTGACAACTAGTTAAAGTGTATCCAGTGTATCCACACTGACTTATTTGTTACCATAGACCTCAGGATTCTAGCATAAAGTTTTTCTACAATCTTCTTTACGTTTTGGAGGCTAGCGTATTTTTAAGAATTCATTCGTGATTACCAAGAGTATGAAGTTAGCCAACTTGTGAGCCTCAATAGTGAGCAGTTTTCTTTGCGAATCCGTAAAGTTTGAAGGTTCATCCTTGAGAACAAACATTTATTTGGACTTGAATTCTGTTGAAATAAATTGAATACTAATCATCATCATTCAGATGAGTTTTGACTACTCTTGGAATCATAATTATATGCTGATGAATTATGGGGGACCTCAAAGTTCAACTAGTATTGTATGCTCTGATGTTTCATAAGTTATGACTTTCGCAATAAAGTCTATATTTCGCGTATAGAATGCATTCTGATGGATTCGAATAGTTAGGATCGATAAAATATCGGAGATATTTCTGTGTAACATCAGATTAATACACGTGACATTTTTCGTTGGTAATAATTCATTTGAATAGATTGTGTCAGATATGCTAGCATAGTAGTGTCATTATCGATAGAATAGAAATATGGCCGCATCTGATAAGACGTGTGTAAGTGCAGCTCCTATGAAAACGTGTAAGAAGTGCAAAGCAGTGGCCAAATCTGGTTCAAAATGCATCAAATGTGAATCAGTGAGACACCCTAGTTGTGTGAGAAATTCAAAAAACATCATAAACCTCAACAGTGTTGTGGAATTGAAGTATCTTCTGACTTCGATATGTTGATGGATCCTAATAGCTTAGACAAGAAGGTAGACTTCAAAATTCCGGTCTTTAATCAGGGTGTCAGGAAGATGCTTTTCGATGAGAATATTGTACTGACCCTGACATGAAAAAAGTTTGATTTCAGACCGTTGGCGAAAAACAAAAGTTCGAATCCTCGTCAAACCACTGGAAAATATTCATCACGACCTAGCATTTAGGCATGAATGACGTATAAATTACAGGAACTTCTCACAACGCCCCCACACATAATTCACGAGTGATTCTCTGACCTGCTCCAGATTTATTATCCATCCGCGGCTCCTATTTGTGCAAGAACTCGACCAATTAAGGCACTCGTACAAGATTCTTTTCCATGTCGTTGTAAGTGGCAGTTTAAAAGGTATAAATACGACTCGTCCTTACAATTGAGCTGCGGTAAAGTACTCGAACATTAGACACGATTACGGTTACTGCGACTGCCTTTTTTGTGAATCTCAAGTATTTGCACAAATCGTGTCCTTTATTCTCCCTATTCGGACTCATCCTGGATGTCCATTTCATTCAGTACGCGAAGTTAGTTCTGAAAATCTGGTTCCGTGCCAAGAGCTTCCCATAATCTACAAATCACAGATTCGAACTTTTGTGAACTAGCGTTTCCATGTTTGGAGTTCAGCTCCCAATCATGAGCTGAGGCTCCTGGATTCTATAACCAGAAGGGAGCTGGAGCTGTTCATCTCCCTTTTCTATGGATATTTCCGTGGTCGATGCTACACGGACATTTCTCTCTATCGAAAATAATTTTCCCATCGAACGACGGAATGAAATTCGGCAAAGTCGAGAAGTATCGCAGAGATTAAAATATCCTCCTGCATTGGATATCCAAGATAACTCTCAATTGTTCTGGAAAGAACTAGAACAGAAAAGGATGGAATATTCTGGAAGTTATCAGTTGAAGAGATATGACAGAAGAATGATAGTTTTCGAAGGTTCTAGAACAACCCAAACACGATATATATACAGGACCAGCTAATGATAGGAGTCAGTCGAATACGAAGTTACGTGAATATCGTTCATAACCTCCAAAATAAATATTCATGTGTTAGTATTCGTTCAAATAAATAAGTTATCAGTTGAGAACTCTTCGTTCCTTTTAACCTTGAAGATCTTAACAATTGGTGTCAGAAGTGGGATATCCAATAAAGGAGGATATTTCAATTTAGGCGATACATATTGACTTTGTTTGGCAACTACACTATATATACTTCCAAACTTTCAAGGAAAATTCCAATAGGTACCTATTACCTTTTCTGATATACTGCTACTGAAAGAAAAAAGAATCCAATTGAAAAAATTAAACATAGTTCGAATTTGAATGCCTGGTATACCACTAGCAGAAAAATACTACTGTTCTGGCAATTACCACGCAGAACATTGGATTATATTTGTTCGTACGAAGGTTGTGTTCTGCTCGCGGTCTATCAGGCATTGAAATTCAAACTATTTTCGATATTTTTATCTGGATTAGACTCTTTTTTCTTTAATTTTTTTTCCAATTCATGACTTTTTATTTTATATCATCCAACTGGCTTGCGCGATGGTCCTCTCGTGCATTCAGGAGATAACAAAATCTGTTGATGGTGGATTCACGCAAAACTTCAATATTTCTCCTGAACAATTCTGGGGCACAACCCACCAATGAAATAAACGATGAAAATGAATGTATGATGCTTAAAATACCGAAATAGTTCAATAGTCAAACTCAGTTTGTACCAATTGTACCTAATAATGTACATCGAATTTTGTAAACTTGCGCTATCCACCACTACATTATTAGCTCACTTGTATCGACATACCAGATGAGAATCTCTCTTGAATTATGCAATTACAGTTGGTACTGGAATAAATATTCATCTAGATCTTCGATAATGTTATGTTAAATATCAAGATATGTGTTCTCCTAGTTGCAATTAACATAAAGTTATGTTAACATCCATACGAATTACACTATCTGGAATAACAAGATTTATTTAGAATGCAACTTGAGTTGAGAAAAATTGAATGGATACCTACACGGAAATATGCATTCGCTATTACATTCTGGGCACATGTAACCAATTATAACGTTGTCATGCCGCTAGTCATCTGACTTATCTTCGAATCTCACCAATGAGGTTATGAGAGTAATACCCTAAATAGGCTTCATGCCAGAGCGTAGCGAATATTTCTCGTAGCTATATCCTAGAGTATGAAAACGATTTATCATCTTCCAATTTATTCAGCTTTTAATAAGGATGGATGGACGGAGTGTTCCAAATATCGAATGATAATAGTGTTGCACTCGTATATTCCAGATAAAAAGATATGCCTGTTGATTTATCTATCTCAGATTTGATAAATACTTGATGAACTGGAATTGAACGAAATTTGTCAGAATAAAAGATTTGCTAGTGGATCTGTTTGCTACTGATGGCTATTTCATTGTCTGTTATTTTCTTTAGAGATTTTTCAATCTTTATGAAAGGAACATCTGGTGAGTTGGTATTATATTGATATGTAACTATCAAACGAAAGCATCAGCTCTAAGTCTGGATGTTTCCAGCACAGGAAGCTTAAAATATCATATTTTTGTCATGTTCAACAGATTCCTCCAATGTAACATCAGAAGATTACACGTATAACATATTTGTTTGTGATCATTCATTTGCATAGTTGGTATCAGATACATATGGTGTATGGTGGTGTTAGGTGGTGTAAGAGAAAACATGGAACTCACTTCTTGAAGAGAAGAGAATGATTTTGCACTTCCTAAATATATTTTTCCTGATGCCTTCATCCTCCAAACAAAAGAAATTCATCTTGTAAGTTCATGAAGACTGATTCCTTCGTGGTTTTTTAATTCTGGCATGTTTAGAGCATATGTCTTTGTATTATTTGTAACATAATGTTCACGAAATTAATTCTTCTACAGGTACTTTGTGTTAAATTCTGACAAAATTTCTCCTGAGAAAAAGTTGAGAGTTGCAAATGAAAATAATTTTATATATGCCCTACATCCTGAAGGCATATCTACCAAAAACAATAAATATTTTTCTCCGACAAATCTTTATTTGTTATAATAAGTAAATCATATAAGTGCATGAAACCTCCTTCTTGTTCCAAGAAAAATTCCAACACCTATAAATTATTTCTAGCTTGCACGATCTTCCTCCACAAACATTGAAGGTTTTATTCTCGTGAAGTCAATACTCGAGTCAATAGATATCCTTACACCCTATAACGGGTAAAAAGGAATTCGATTATATATATGTATGGAGTCAATAGATAAAAAATTAATTTCTGTACTGATGTAATTTCAATCGTCTCATATAGAGATTGGCACACTTGCTGTTCTACCTAAAACTATAGGCAAAACAATTTTTTTCCAAAATCTGTTACCTCCATTTTTGTCTTCAAGGATTTTGATACATTTATGGACAACATTCGATCGCGATTTTTCATGCAGAAATATATATATTCCTCCATCGACTTCCAGAAGTTTTCGTTGAAAAATAAGAAGATATCTGAAAGAATCGCGCCTGTGAATATCTCAATTGTACTTTATTTTTTATTTCTATTCAGTTAATGAGAGAAAAGTTATTCGTGTACATAAGTGGTTGAATCAATGTGGAAACTGATTTCCAATATTCCAAATTTATGAAAAAGTGCTGTGCATAAGTCTATCTTTTTTGAAGAAAAGTTTCGGACTTCCATTGTCTACAGGTATGAAGATTTGAATCCTGAGAAAAGAAAAGATGAGTTATGCTGAAAAAACGAAATAAGTGATAAATAAAAATTAACTATTTTATCGAATCAAGAAGATTCGAGTATCAATAAATCAGGTTAGTATTAGTGTTAGTATATATGAAGTCGAAAAATGTAGATTTAAATGGGAGTTCAACTAGTCGATGAGCCTGAAAATAAGAAAAAATTGAATTAGAAATCAATAGCCTGAAAAAGAAAGGTTGAATTAGAAATCAATAGCCTGAAAAAAGAAAAGTTGAATAGCCTGAAAAAAGAAAAGTTGAATTAAAAATTAAAATAAAATGAATGAATAAAGAATTAAAATTATGAGAAAGATTCAAATCGAGTTTGTCACGCCGGTAATAGCGAATATATATATGGAATGGTTCGAAACATTCGCCATCGACCAAGCTCATAAAAAGCCGCGAATCTGGTTGAGATACGTCGACGACACATTCATAGTGTGGAACCACGGAGACGACGAACTGGACACCTTCCTACAACACCTCAACAACGTGAGACCTTCCATCAAATTCACCATCGAGAGAGAATCCCAAAACGAATTGCCTTTCCTGGACGTGAAAGTGAAGAGAACAGACAACAAATGGCAAACTTCTGTTTACAGGAAACCAACTCACACAGGACAATATCTCAACAATGGATCCAACCATCACGGAGCTACGAAAAGGGGCATAGTGAAAACTCTGATTGATCGTGCCTTCAGCCTCTGCAACAACGAGGAAAGCCTAACTTCCGAACTGGACCACATCAAGAGAGACCTCTACCAGAACGGCTATTCAAGGAAATTGGTGGAACAGACGTTGAAGAGCAGGAAACAGAGGATAATCCAAAAAGAAGAAGAACCGCAACAACCAACATTGTGCCTTCCCTACATCAAAGGATTGTCAGAGAGAATCAAGAAGATTGGATCCAAATACAAGATCAAGACCTGCTTCAAATCTGGAAACACCATCCGCAGCCAACTCACCAAAACCAGACCAACGAACAAAAACAGTGACTCCAAGAATTGTGTTTATCGAGTACCATGCGAATGTGGCAAATCATACATCGGAGAAACCAAGAGACCACTGGAAACCAGAATCGGCGAACACAAGAAAAACACCCAACGAGGAGAAACCACCAAGTCAGGAATCGCAGAACATGTGTGGACCCACCAACATAACATCAAATGGTCTGAGGCAGAAATCATCCATAGAGAAGAACACTGGTTCAGGAGGAAATTCAAGGAAGCAGCATACATAATGAATAATAACGCTTTCAGTCAACCAAGCGTCGAGATCCGCAACACATGGAAACCGCTGATTAGCCGAATCAACCGGTTACGGCTCACTGAACCGGAAAATCCCGCCATAGCTGACCTATAAATACCCCCGTATCCCAGGACTTTGTTAGTTCTCACCTGAAGACGATTGTAGATACACACAATCGAAACGTCGTGACAAACTCGATTTGAATCTTTCTCATAATTTTAATTCTTTATTCATTCATTTTATTTTAATTTTTAATTCAATTCAACTTTTCTTTTTTCAGGCTATTCAACTTTTCTTTTTTCAGGCTTTTGATTTCTAATTCAACCTTTCTTTTTCAGGCTATTGATTTCTAATTCAATTTTTTCTTATTTTCAGGCTCATCGACTAGTTGAACTCCCATTTAAATCTACATTTTTCGACTTCATATATACTAACACTAATACTAACCTGATTTATTGATACTCGAATCTTCTTGATTCGATAAAATAGTTAATTTTTATTCATCACTTATTTCGTTTTTTCAGCATAACTCATCTTTTCTTTTCTCAGGATTCAAATCTTCATACCTTTAGACAATGGAAGTCCGAAACTTTTCTTCACAACTCGAGACATTGTCAGCCACCTTCAAACAAAAATCTATCTTTTTTGTTTTTTGTTATTCAGTTCCATCGCGTTAGCATCGTGCTCGTTGCAATATAAAAATGATATATGGCTATGTTAAAATATAAAAAAAGGCATTAAAATTTAATGTTTCACCTCATATTCGTTTAGCCTGCGTTTATTATAAGGATTGTGTTTAATGGAAACATTAGTCTCCATCAATCCATGCACCTTACTCAAGAATAAGAATACAATATGAGATTCACATGGAGATAATGCGATTCTTCGGTAAACACGTCCTTTCATTCCATCATTCATGGGGTTTCCTCATGTTTTGTTCACATACACAAATAAATGAAAAAAAAAAGGTGTAACTCTGACTACGGGTGGTCTGCTATCATTGGATGTTCAGACTGTTCAGAGGCGCTTATTAGGTAGACAGGCAGACTTCCAAGAAGGCTTTATCTACCCTTGTAGGTAATTCACTAAAACTAACGCTTTGGATTTTATCAGATCGGAACTTGTACCTTGAGAGTGCTTTCGAATGATTTAAGAGTCAGCTGAGGTTTGATTCCTCCTAAAAGTGTCAGGTTCAACAGGTAGATTTTCGTGAAGGTGGTAATTTGAATGCAACATTATGAATTTTATTATAATATACTTTCCTTTTATGAGAAGTTATAGCCTACCTGAAATCTCAGCAAATGGAATGAAAAATGTGAAAAATTACGTATGTTGTTAACTCTTGAAAGAAACATCAATATTACTCGTTTATTTGATATAGATTTGAATACAATACCTATACCTATACTCATTCAACTGAACAAAATACTATTTTAATCTACAAGAGCGTATATTTGGATAAGAATGAGTATAGATAAAAAAAGAACAGAAATTAAGAAGGCAAAATACCGAAGAAACACTGCATACAGTTTTGATTTTGTTTTTAGAAAGAGTTGCATCAAAATTTAACAAGTACCTAATTATATTCCTTATTCGTAGCAATTCAGTCTGGTTATCAGAAAACGCGATGGAAAATTTAAATCACTCCAGTTGTACTTTGAACTTCCAGTATATGCTCAGCTCAAAAGTAACATAAACCTACAAGAGATCTGTATTTTTGATAAACTCTGGTGGAAAGATATGATGAAAAAACTGTTTCAACAGCCCACCCACACTCCAAACTCTTTATGTCGGTAAAAAAATGTTATCCGAAAAAAATATATCTGAAATTTCTTTAAAATTTAACTTTGTCTACAAACCCTTCAAATAAGGTATGATGTTAGTCATTTTATATCAATTGAGACATTATTATATAAAATCTTTATTGATAATTATTAACATCATAAACGTACAAAAACCTCAGTTACTCATAATACATTAGTTACCATAGTTTGCATCAGTTGCGAAAGCATAATACGTTAGATACCTACCAAATAATAGTATATTATGATACAAGTTTTATAAGACGCTATTTTGTCGCACGCGAGTACGACGAGCGAAGCGAGGAGTGCTCCAAGTGAACAAGTGCGACAATGTGTCTTATAAAACGTGTGTCATATGCAATTTTTTCTATTTTGAATTGATTTGAAGAAAAACATGGATTCAATATCGATAAATAACATAAACATCTTCGATTGGTAACAATGATGACATTGAAATAATTAAAATCTGACGCGCAAGCATAAAGCCCAATTTACAGTTGAGCGATTTTGATTATTGCAATACCAGCGGTGAAAAATTCAACTCGATTATTAGCGATTCAACACCGTCTCGGACATTGCGGTTGACTCAGCTGATGCCTTGTCACCTAGCAATGTCCTCGATTAATAGCTATAATTCATCTTTATATTCATGTAATGAAATTCCACACTTATGACCTTTCTTATTGAAGAACATTCGCAATGCACATAAAAGCATTCAAAACACTCCTACGTATTTGGAATCGAGATTTCCAGACTGGTTTACTGAATTATCAATATTTCAGGTAGGTCATCCCCACAGAATTACTAGACCTCACAAGTCAACGACTACATGGCGTAGAAACGCTATTATAACACTAAACTATTTCACTTCTATCACCTTACTTAGCGGGGAGTTACTTTTACAGCATAAAGTAAGTTTTAACGGTAAAAGCGATGCCCCGAGCATCTTTGATATCTCATCTCGCTGTATTGAAACACATATCATGACACTAATGATGCTACAAAGAAGTAGCCCTTCAGTTCCATAGCGTGTATAAGCCACATTAAGAGTTTGAGTTATTGAAGGCCCATTAATTATATTAGGATAGCATTTTTCCCAAGAGGTTGGTCGATGATATGTTAATCTTCGATTATCATGATTCCATCATATTTTTCAATTTGAGCAGAATTAGTTAGATGTAGAAATCAGATGATGAACTATAGATACATTGCTTTATTAGGATCAAAGGTTACCCCAAGCACAGTTGCCCATGGTCCTAGTTCTTGTAATATAATTGAGACATTTCGTAACCCTCTATATTAGATAGATAGATAGATTTATTCAAAGAATTGTAAATTACAGTTACATGTAAATCAACAATTGAATGAATATGACGTCATACAGGTTAAAAAAAGAGTTGAAACAACTACAATACAAAAACATCAATAATGTTATTGCAAATTACAAGTAAAAGTGAAAGCAGGAATATTTATATAAAACTATCGATACTCTGCAAATTCTTGAACAGTGTAAGGTTCTATATATCATTAAAAATAAATGCTGTGCAAAAAGTTCAATTCTTTCTCACTTCCACTAGGAAAAACGGAAAAAAAATTAAAAAAATCACTGAAAATGGAGTTTGTCCATGAATTGCTATAGTTGATTGCTTCAACTGCGATATTCGAATCGAAACTCAAAAAAGTAAATAACTGATTCTGTAAAAATTAAGTAAAAATAAACTGTTCATGTTGTTGAAACTATTTTAAGAATTAGGAAAATTATGTGTATTACTTTTGTTTAAGTTACAGTTGTATACTTTGTGTTTGGTTTAAATGTCATATTTGACATACCTAGATATTATTGAAGAACTTTTGCATCCAGTGAAAATCAGATTTGTAAAAGAATGTTTCATATTCAAATCATATTCGTTGCACAGGCATCGTGTAACAATTATGCACTAGTTACAATGATCAATGATGTTTTTGGACTCTCAGCATTACTCTCATGATCTGCTAAGATATTTATTTCATTGCAGGCAACCAGAGAGTGATTGAGTTCACTAATTCATCCAGTCTCCTCGAATTTTTCAATTATTTTCTTCAAAGTTGATGGAGTTGACTCACCATTCCAAAATTTCATGAAGGTATATATAAATTGCAGTGACACGAATCAAACAATTGGGTACCTCGTACTTTAGGAATTTATTTATATGAAATTCAACTCCTCTTATATCATGGAATTCATTTGGTTGAATGACTTTTTGCACGCTAATTGATACGATATACGAAGTACTACAACTTCATTAACTTGACTTGCGGCAAATCTTCTTGTATTATATATTCAAGAGCTGTTAGCAGTAGACAGGCAATAATACTTAAGTTATCATGATTAGTCTGAAGTTATTTTCTCTGTTTATTATGAAATTTATTGGTGTCTTATCTGGAGGATGAGAGTTAAGGTGACAAATAATATCATCAGACGTTAATTGATGTTCCCCAGTTTTTCATTTGTGAAGATTTGTATACCAAAATAATCACCAAAAATGTTTGAGAACGATGGTCATTTTTGTTGCACATCCGGTTCAAAATATCCCTTCATCTTGAGGATGTACTATGGAATAATAACACGAAAAACCATGTTCGTTTCATCAATATTAATGATCACTTTGCGCAGTGAGTGTGTACCGTAACGATGCTAATCAGAAACATTGAGTATTTCAAAGTAACAAGTACATTCATCCCAAAATAATTCCACAGGAACCAATGCTCATGCATGACATGAAAGAAGCGATTATACAATGGGGAAAAAAGATATGCTCGCAAGTGTTTATGGATTTCCACGATGGTATACAAATCATACCAAAAACTAGCCTGTGGACTGATGGTCATTTTCCAAAGATTGCTGGATTATTCTAACTTATTGAATGGTTTTTGTGAAGAAATATCTGTCCAAAGTTAAAGAATAAGATATATGATTTGATTGTTCTGATTCTGCTCACATCTCATCTTTATAAAATAAATATGAATTGAGTGTTGATTCCCAAAAAAGAAAATACTCAGATCCTTATAAGCAATAAAGTGACGAAGGAAGGATATAATCACTCTATTTAATAAGATCTTGATCACAAGTGGATAAAAACTGGAAAATACGAATATAAATCGAGTGCTTCCTAGGCCACTCTATCTTGAAAATAAAGTGTGGGAAAGTGAGACAGCTTACAGAGGTAGTTGCTTTTTGCACCTACCATAACACGAGCATGACGAAATAAGTTGAAATGTCATTGTACACGAAACCACAAATCAGGTACGATATCATAATTATTGTCGAGCCTAAAAAGTCGATCAATAGGATAGGCTCAATTTCTTGTTCTCGAGTTTATACGTAGTGCCATATGTTATTCATTACTCTAATTGACATGCTTCCCATTGCCGTATATTTTAATTCGTTCCTTGGGTCATACAATTATTAGTAAAGTAATGCGTAATTCCATTGGTCAGAAAGGCTGTGCCACAAATCCACATACTTGGTTAATGTCAAGAACAATGCGAATTAGATGAAAGATAATAAGTCGTTTATGGGAAAAGTGCAGTGCTATTGTAAATTTGTTCGTGCGTGATTGATTACAAAATACATTAGAATAGTTGCTTTGCGTATATGGATGTGTGAAATGTTTTCTGTTTTCTCTACTCTCATAGATAAATGTACATTGCTGTATTATGGGCGATTGTTCTCCTATCAATGACATTTGAGCTTATTGGACTTTTGTAGAGGTTTGAATTGAATTTGCATCTGGAACATCATTCCAACACACCTTTATTCAACTTACATCATGATATAGTAGTTTTTATTAGACCAAATGATAGTTGTGGACATTTTGAATGATTTTTCTTGAAAAAAATATGTGATTCAATGTGCCCAACACTATGAAGGTCAATTGCTCTATGAAATCTCTAAGAAGTGATGCCTGTAATCAACATATTATGGATAATGGATAACCTAATTATCTTGGCATTTGAAAACTACCTAGTCTGTTGAAGTACCTATCCGGAGAATGAAGTAAGAATATCTGTATTAACATATATATTTATCAAAATAAAATATCAGAAGCTGGCAAAGATTATAAAAAAATATGGAACATCATAAACGAAATAACAAATCACAACAAAAAATCGAACATAAGCAACACACCCCTCAGGAAAGAAAACGGGGAGACAGTATCTAACAATAAAGAAAAAGCAAATCTTTTCAATAAGTACTTCACTAATATAGGGATAAAAATGTCTGAAAAAATACCAAAAACTAATCTACCACCTACATTCTTTAAAGAAAAAGAGAATCACCCGAATATCTTTTTTGGACCTGTAACAAAAAATGAAATTATAAATCACATATCAAAACTCGAAAATAAATGTTCTCCTGGCCCTGATAAACTAGAAGCAAAAACTATCAAAATCATACACGAATACATTATTAGTCCACTTATACATATTATAAACCTAAGCCTTTCAAGTGGAAAAATTCCAGAAGAATGGAAAGATTCAATAATAACCCCCATTTATAAGTCTGGCAACCACAATCAGATAAGCAATTACAGGCCAATATCAGTAATCAATAACTTTACAAAAATATTCGAACAGGTAATTAAAAAACGATTAACAGAATTCCTTTGCAAACATAAAATCATAACCAATACACAATATGGGTTTATACAAAATTCTAATACCGAAAACGCTATAATAGATTTTTTGGAAGACACACATGATTCGTCAAAATGCGCAGCAGTTTTTCTGGATCTTGCCAAGGCTTTTGACACAGTCTCACATGATATTTTACTAAGCAAACTAGGTAACTATGGTATCCGTGGACTACCATTAGACTTAATAGGAAACTATTTGAAAAATAGAACACAAAGAGTAAAAATCGGAAATGTTGTCAGTTCAGAATCTATAATTAAAATGGGTGTACCACAGGGAACGGTACTGGGGCCAATATTGTTCCTTGTATACATGAATAATATTGCTAAAATACATGGAATTGAAGGGCGCCTTATCTGTTACGCTGACGACACAGCTTTAATACTCACCGGTGAAAATTGGCAAGATGTTAAGCAAAAAGCTGAAAATAGTCTTACAAAAATTCAATTATGGTTAAACATGAATAAGCTCACCCTTAATATCCAAAAAACCAAATTTATAACTTTCACACCCACAATAATTACCCAACCGAACAACTATATTTTTAAAATGCATCATACTCAGTGCCAAGATATACCTTGTACATGTCCTACAATAGAAAAAATAACATCAATAAAATATTTGGGAGTCTTCTTAGACCAACACATACGATGGACAGACCATATATCCCACGTAAACAAACGGCTGAGAAACCTAATGTACAATTTCTATACTCTGAGAGACATCCTCTCTAAAAAATCTCTGATTATGCTATATAATACTCTAGTCGAATCAATATTGGCATATTGCATTACAATATGGGGTGGAGCCTTCGATACAACCCTTAACATACTTCAAACTACACAAAACACACTTCTGAAAATCACATTAAAGAGAAACAGGCGTTATTCCACGCAAATGCTGTATGAAGAAACAAACATACTAAATATTAAACTATTATACTCTCACCAATGTTTGAAAAGGATGCACAAAACAAAACACAATTACAATCAGAAAAACTCTCGAATAACAAGATCCACTACAAATATGGACCTCAATATTGAATTCTTCAGAAAATCAATAACAAAGAGATCATTCTTTTTTTATGGACCTAAATTTTACAATTCATTACCAGTAAACATCAAAACAATCTCAAATACTGGAAAATTCAAAGCTGAAACAAAAAATTTTATTCGTAATGCTCCTAATATATTTTACGACATTTTAAAGCTATAATAAAATGTATATACGTATTTATTAATATACACTGAGTATAAATAATAGACATGATTATTATGAACCATTATGAACCTTAGAAACTAACTAGCCCGCCACACAGGGGTCGACTGCTCCTTTCGTGAATACCCTGGAAAATACATATACATGTAGACATTTGTCATTTATCATTGTATTAATTACCCACAATGAACATTTTGTACATTGGCATAGGAAAATCCTATGATGGAGTATAAAAGCAAGACAGGCAACCTTGCCTAGGCTAGAATACTCGATTCATGGGTTTTCCTTATTATTACTACGACATTGTATTCACAAAATTGTACTTTCTTATGAAATAAACTTACTGTATATACAGGGTGCCCGTTTATTGAGCTTAACCATGGGGATATCAGTTATTGTAAGAGATACGAGGTCGGCTAAATTGGGGCAAAGTTGAGCATTTTCATGCTGAACAATTTTGTTTAACAAAAAGTTAATTTTGATACAATAGAGGATAAGGACCGTTCACATTTCTGACACGCTTTCCTTCTTAAAAACGAATATTCAAAGTCAGGAACGAACTTGACAAGACAGTTTTTCTCCGTGACACCAAACAAAATTATTAAATACTTAACGAAGTTATTAAAGATGCTCGACTCCACCATTACTAGACACAATTTCACTCGTTCTTCTTCCCAGGTCAGCAATATCATCGATTAGTACAATTTTGAGAAATCTTTCTTCATTCCCCATAAACAATAATCCAGTATTCTTTCTTTTAAGATCTGATTCTTGTAATTGTAGGTACCCATCGATTGAGCTATTCAGAACTTGGGATGAAGAATGAAATTGTGTTTAGAAGCGTATGGTGGAATATTCGAGCATTTGTATTACTTTGTTTTGCGAAGAAAAAGCTTTTATTACTTCAAATGTCGTTCCTAATTCAAAATAACATTGATTCTTATGTAAGTAAGCTTCCAAGTTCAATTGAACTATCAGGATTTAGTTTGTTTAACAAAATGTTTGGCAATTTTTCCAAAGCACTCTTCGCAAAAACGATTTTTTGCCAATTTTGACCAGCATGTGAGATTCGAACATATCGAGTGATAAGTCATAGTAATCAGAAAAAAAACATACTTTTTAAAAATGCAAGAATCCAATATAGCGACCATATGAAAATCCAAAGTTGAGTGTTGTATCTCTGACATCAAGAAAGCAATCAAAAATACGATGACAGATTTAGATTCCTTGTGGAGAAGTGCCTCTAGAACGTCCTAGTTAAAAACGTCTAGTTCGCTTCGTTTTCGAATGAAAAAATAGAATCGAAAACAAATTTCCGTTTTTTACCAATATTTTAAAAACGAAAAATGATACATGAAATTTCCTTTGACATAATTGTTCAGTATAAAAATGCTCAACTTTGTCCCAATTTAACCGACCTCGTATATCTTATAATAACTGAGATCCCCATGGTTAAGCTCTAAAAACGGGCACCCTGTATATCAATTCTAGTTTGCTCAGCCTCTGGATTGCATTCGAATAGCATGCTGAATAAATAGATTGATGATTATGTGTCAATAATATATGTAAGTATAGAAGAAATTATACTGGTCCCAGAATATATCCTTGGGGTACACCCATCCAGACCAGTTATATTTCTGTGATGTAGAAGAGCTGATTTCGAATATTTTTCGGATATCAGTATAACCATCATGATGCATGGGTAGGTATATAAAACTCCATAAGAATTTTCTGAAGCCTCAAGGGTTCTTCTTCCATGCAAGTGCCTCTGAAGTTTGCAATGATAATAATATGTATAGTACCCCGAGGTGTTCCGCTTTCAATTTTCCACCAATACACATAGCATATCAAATGCATAATGATCATTGTCCTCTTCCTATATAGCAGCTATCATTGTGGAGTCTGAGAATGACTCAATGAAACATTTTTGAAAGGCTCACTACATAATAATTACTACGTATCACATTAGCCGGATAATTTATTGAATGGGATTAGTATTAGAAACAGGCGGTAACGAGAGGAGCACATGAATTATATATCCAATTATTGTTTTTTTGTTGTTATTTCATTCGCCTTTCTTGCATTTGCGTGCAGCAAAACCACTAAGAAACTGGAACACCACAATTATCATAATTTTCAGTTTATCATTATTGAATGATAAGGTGAGTGTAATTGCGAGTCGACACATCATGTTTGTTGTTGAGCGAAGTGTGCAACTCTGCAAAACCGCATAACTAGTTTTTGCATCCATCCATCAATCTACTTTCGGCGGCGATGATTGATTGAAAAAGTCGAAATGATTATTCGAAAAATTATCGTCCAAGGTGAGAGTTTGAAGACTTGTGATTTTCACTACACCGGTGTTCAAATTATCATGGGTGTGAACTCAACATATTTGAAGTCAATAAGGAGGTACTATAATATTCAACACGTTGGATTATATTGACCAAATATGATCGTTTGCTCCGAAGAAATCTTTCTATCACAATCGAATTACTCTTATCTAACCCCAGAAATGAGTAAGAATATAAATAGGAATGGATTTGGAACCATTGAGGTACTTCAAAGTTAGCTATTGTTGGTTGAATTACATACTTCCTCAACTAATGGATTTTCAGGAGTAAAAAATTTCCACATCTGTTTCCCGGCTTTGATCCTGATGAGGAATGATGACTTGGGTTGGTCTGTCAATCTTTTTTTGATAATAATTCTAAATCATGCACTTTCTATGTTTTGAACCTGTGTTCTTCAGTTATCTTGTTCTCCATTCAATTAATCTAATTGTTGCCAAAAATCAAGTTTAACCATGGGTTCCAACCTCAGTATGCGTTTAGCAGAGATTGTTTATGTTTATCAATTAACTACCTATGTCCATTTTTATTTTGGCATCGTTCTGGTAGGTAATAACTTTACATGTCAACTTCAGAAAGTCCCAATGAATACTTCCATATTATCTTCACCATAGAACATACCTCATTTTACCTTTACAGTCCTACAATTCATATATACCTACAATCAGATATTCTCTTTATTTCATCAAGTCTTCAACCGTTTTTTTTTTCGAGTGACATAAAAAGTTAAATAAATATGTTATATCAATACTAATTGAATGTATATAAATCATTGCATTATGCCTAATGAATGTGTACATGAAGTTAGTAATAATCGTGTACAAATTGAGTTTTGAAATGAAGTGAAAATATAATGATTTATATAAAGTAAAAAAATAATGACCAATATAATGAATATTTGTACCCGCATGTTCGATAATGTATATACTTTGCGTTAGTTTTCAATTAGTGCACGGATTTCGTATCGATGAGACTGTCTGGTAAAAAACTTTATCCCATTTTTGAACTTGTATTTGGAAGTCTCATTTTTTAATTCTTTAGGAAGTTCATTGAATGCTCTTAGAGCAAGAACTCTATTACAATTGTGACCTATTGATTTAGAAGCGAAGGGGATGGTGAAATCATCATTTTGTCTAGTTGTATAGGTATGAGATGGACTTTTAAGTTCATCTTTATTTGAGAACTGTGTTGTAGTCATACTAATGAAACATAATTGCCTCAGATCAAACACATCACACTACAATTATAAAGATCATCGCTAGAATACCTATTACTTCTGAAGATAATCATTCTCAAAGAAGGTTTTTGTGCTACTTCAAGATTCTAAAGATGGATTTTGGAAACTCCTCCCCATCCTACAATTCCATAATTCAAATGAGATTCAACCAGGCTCCTGTATATATGATTTCAAGTTGTTTTGTATCGAAAATTCCTGAAAGTTCTCTGAATCTGTACAACTGAACGATGATTCGAAACAAAACAAATGAACCACAGTAAAACTGAATGAAGGCGGTGCTTGGCCCTGTCTTTGTAAAGAAAACAACCAACTCATCAACCAACATCGCATCTCTCATGAACGCCCTCGCTGTTATTCTGGACGCTGCCTCGATTAGGCCATTGTCTGCCTGCGGTTTGTCTCAGTCTTAGACCATACACATGGTCTAAGGTCTCAGTGTTCGACCTGGACCCTCTCCCTTAATTCCACCTATTTACTGTCACGAGTGAGGCAGCTCATTGCCACGTCATTGGCGGCACATACAGAAAGTTTCATTGATGAGTATAGAGTCAACTAATTCTGCTAGGAATGGACCACTGGCAGTTTTATTTATAGGGTGTCGTTACTTTGCTGGATACATACTTACCTCTGTATTAGAAAAATAAGTGCTTTCGTATTAAAACGAATCTGACATAAAACATATTCAGAAGCAAAACTGCATGCTGGTTTCACCTATCGTCGTTTTCTTCAAAGTTTTTCAGTTTATCCTCATCTTCTCATATATTATTCGCATCTTCTCCAATAGTAATCATTAGCTTCCTCTCCCTTTTCAGAACTGATTGTTTTACATTATTTAGGAACATTAAATGAAAGGCACTCAATGAATATGGTTTCATCCAGTTATAATACATTCTGATACTAATCCACTGAGTGAGCTGGGAAATTGACAATTTTTAGATGATATAAAGGGCAACTAAAGTTTTGTTGGTTGAGAATCACTCAATGAAATCATTTACAACAAAAATCCATTTAAATCACAACCATAGGGCCCCTTTTCTTGAATTCTAGGGAGTAGAAAACAGGACAACTATCTCACTTCTTGACAGATTTATTTCCTCCTCACTTTTCTTTCAGTTTTTCTACTCCCTAGAATTCAAGAATAGGGGCCCAGATGTGATTGAATCAAAATATCACAGAGATCGCTCTATCCATTTTCTACCTATTATCTAGAATCATAAACAGATAATCACATTAACAGGACAGTATCTCTGTCCTGATCTCATAAATCTCAAAATAAATCAACAATTATGAAAAGAAAAAGTTTGTTTTCCTTTCACTACAAATCCGTTTTTTTTTTTCGTTGTGAGTATTTATAATTTCGTTTGCTTTATTGCCATGGCAGCGCCGAATTGAGGACAAATTCCGTAGTTATCTCAATAAAACTTCTCAAAATTAGTTATTTTCATTTAATTAGTGAATTACTTTCACATAATTCCGGTCGCGGTTGGTGTAGGTACCTCGCACATTCTGCACTTTACTTTTTTTTACCTTGACCTCGATATACATTTTCACGGTCCGCCCATGTCCGTTGATTATTATCGCCGCACCTATAAAGGGTTCTCTTCTATCGGTAACGAACCGGAAACGCGTCTATTGAGGGCACTTCTTCTGGTTATCAGGACTTTAGTACAGACCCTCACCCTTTTTGGATCGATTCATACGCAAAACATATCAAGAAATACAAGATTTATTTTTATTCGCAGAAGTATTGCATTCATGCGAAAATATTTCGCATTCACAAAATACTATACATATATTTCATGGAGAAACCGGTATATTGTTGACAAACTTCACCAGACGTATCTGGTGATTTATGTGGTTAGGTTTTCAGATGAGGCGATTTCAACTTTAATATTACTGTCATCCTATATTTCATTATATCTTCTCTATATCTGAGATCAGAAGTTTTGGAAATATTTTTATTACCGAAAAATTTTAGAGTTACCTTATGACCTGTTGGAGTGAGTAATTTCTGAACATATACATATTTCGAAGGAAATATTATCCACTGAAGACTTACATATATTTCTGCATGGTTTAGCACTTGCTAAAATCAATATCATTTAATTTCAACACGATGGTCTAGTGTTTATGATGCAGTGCTTGAAGTTTTATCAAAAAGGTCCCAGCCAATAAAAATATCACTACAACAGAAACATGTACAAATACAAATCACTGCCATTGGTAACAAGCCATTGATAAATCAAATTATATTCAATTAATTCCTACTTTACTCAACAAATTTATTGCAATGCTTCCTTTTGCTTTCTCACTTTTCCATGGAAATCTGGTCAATATTCTTTGAGTTGAAAATATTATTAGATGATGATCATAGTCATGTTTGGAATATTTTTTTAATGTAAAATGAGGCCTGAAATGTATACAGTGTCGAATCTTCCATAATCAATGATGAAGGTAATATCACCAACTACAGATTAATTTAGATTATCACATTCAACGTGGTGATCAATTAAATAAATTGCACTGTAATCAAAAGATGGGTACATTGAAAATTTGTATAGTTCTGATGATGTTATCGAGCTTGAGGAGAAAATGAAAAATCTGATAGGTCATAAATTCCAATAAAATCTTGAGCTAAATATAACTAATGCGTTCGAGTTTGTCTGCCTCAATTCGATTACATAAACAATACTTTCAATTATAGATTATTGTAAAAGCTAACAGCTTACCACATTAACGGTCAATTGGCAATACTCGTAATTTAATTATTCACTAATCGAGTTAATTCAATAATCGAAGTTATTGTCCGAAGCGAACAAGTGCTTTGGCATTTGCCGATTGAGTGTGGTGCTTGAATTTATCTCAAATCCACTGGAGTGTGTAAATTGATTGTCAATATTTGTGGTTTTATGACCAAATTTCTAAATTTCCTCGCCTCGAGGAATCATTAAAAGGTAGAATTACCAATTACCTTGAAGTGTAATCATTCAGAAGTAATACATTGAATTTGATTCGAAGATTCCCTCCTGTTATGTTATTCAGAAAGTAGCTCATATCACCATGGTATTGTTTATTTTAAAGAAAAAAGCACTAGTGTTGATATGAAAAATATCACAACGGTCGCCTGAATTGATAGAAATAATTAGGTATATTGTGAAGGTACTCACTGTCAATATAAGCGTTCTCAAATCAAATTCATATTATTTATTGAAATCTCTGTCTCGTTTTGAATTATACCGAGAACTCTTTATCTATTAATTTCAATGTGTCTGATACATATAACCTCTGAATTCACTTTAAAACTGGAACCTATACTCTTCGCTGGAACTATTTCGATGTTGATGACAGAGGGTTAGATCATTCAAAAGAGTACGGCTACAGTTTTATGCGCGGCTTGCTGCTTGCATCAGTTTGATATCACAGTATCACCAACGAGAAGATTCTTTGGTATCACAGGCGTTTGCAAAGAGTCAAGGACGCACTAACTCGAGTAACTCGTTCGCGCTTGCGAACTACATACTTCTATGGTTCTGTATTCCTGGTTGCGTGATTACTGGCGCTAGCAGGCGAATGGTGTCAAGTTTGTTTATGTACGCTGGTGTCAATATCAATAAAATTTGTCCAAACTAAACTAACTCAATCAATCAGTAATTCACATAATGAATAATTCAATTATCATCTTGAATATGGAAATAAACAGTACTTGATATCGATTCAAGACCACCTGAAATTACAGAGACCGCTCAAGTTACATTTTTGACAAGCCTTTCCGCGAAATGAAAGTATTCGGAGTAGTAGAAAAAATAGTGTACACAACTCGTTGGAAAGTGCATTTCCTTCACTCGTTACGTTTCCGCACTCACCGCTACGCGGCTCGTGCTAAACGACTAGTCGTGTGAAATATGTCACTTTCCACACTTGTTGTGTAGTACGTATACTATCATTCGACTTGGTATGACAGGGTCTCGTTAGACAGATCACCGGTACTGCCGGTAGATTGGCATGGAATGCGCTGAACATTGTTTCTACCCGTTAACAGCATTCAGTCGACCTACTTCAGGATTCAGGAAAACGAATTTTCACTGAAAAGAACAAATTCGATCACGTATATACTCTCATTCGGCAAGTATAATAATTTATTGAGCATGAAGAAACTTTTGAAACAATTTCTTTGAGCGTTGAGTGTTGTGTTCGTAAATTATTTTATGATTTTAATGGGTGTCGTGACCATAATATCATCAGCTCAGCTGTCCATCCCAGTGATTGCTCCACATGACGTCCTTTTGGTGGGGATAACCCACTAACTTTTCGTCTATAGGGTCAAAAAAGACTCTTTATCATTTCACGATTATCGGAAAAAGTATGTGAAACACAAACTGCCTCTGGTTGGAAGAGAGTTTCATTATCCCAATAATTGAAATTGGTACCTAATTTTTTGTTAACGTGAAATAACTTTCAATTGATGACCTGATCGATTAGTCGATAAACAATCCATTTTTTTATACATACATTTTCTAATGTAAATTGATGATTCTCAATTTTCGTCAATCATTCATAATAATCCCCTTTCAAATTTCCTCACATCATAGTCAACCATTTTAACTGCAAATCAAAATAAAATCAATTAAGCTTCCATGAGATGGAGTTACGATGCCAACAAGGTTACTGTTGTATCTCTATATTTAATGTTTAGTGCAAGAACACTAATAAACCTTTTTTATTGTTGACTCAACGAATAAAATTGCTATGGTTTCTTTAATAGGTACAACCATCTTTGTTGTTTAGTCACATAAATATTATTTATTGCGGAAATCATTTTATCTCCACTAAATAAATATGTTCATTAATACACGTATGATAAGAATATAAAAGAGACACTGTTTCCGGTTGAGAAGTGCTTGCTTAGCTGCTTGATCTCTTCATTCATGAGAGTACCAATTTCCTTCTGTTTGCGAACTCTCAAAATGGCAATATGAGTCAAATTAATCTAGATACCAAGTTTGTATGGATAATTCAAAGTGCATGGACAAAACGTATCAATATTTTCGATCATTTTTCCTCTTTGTTTCAATTGCTCTTTATTGTTCGTTTTTGTGTTTTTCTCTCCTTTGAGTTTCTTTACCAGATCACCCCTTATATCATTCTATTTCCTATTACCGATCTAGTTTCTATTTTAAATGTTTTCTAGATTTTACCATTGAAGTTTTCACTTCACTCACATGTAACACAACTCTGTTCAAAGGATATGTTCAATATCTTTACGTTCTTCTTATCTACAACTACTTTGTCATGTATATTTCTTGAGATACTATGGTAACAATTTGGTTCACTCCGAAATCCAAAAGAAAATGCGGTTTCATATCCAATTTGGTTTCAAATTCATTATTCTTCAAGTATTTGGTGTATATATTATACCGACGAACATTTGTTCTTTTGGTAATCTCCAAAATCAGTCTTCCTGATCCAGCATTAAATTTTGCTTTAGTCGATTTCTTGCACATTTTTCATTTTCTGTCTACCAACTAGCAATCGAATGCATCGTCAGTTTTATCGACTTAGGCCAGGCATTGTAGAGTGAGAGTGTGATTGTGAGACTATTTATAATGAAATTTGAGAATACTTGAGATAAGCATACAAATACAGATTATTTGAGATACATATATATTGCGGTAAGTAGGCAATAAGTAAGTACCTATATATTCAAAAAAACATATGATTAGGAGTGGTAAGTTATTGTACAATTCGTTTCAATTGTTTCAACTTTGTTCAAATGAAGATTCAGACAATAACAGGAGAAAAATCTCTTTTCCAGAAGAGTATCTTGACAATGATAACAAAAGCTTACTGATAACTAATCTACATTCTCTGGGTTTGGAACGATGGATTCGGAATGAGGCTGAGTTTAAGCCACTGTTGAAGCATTTTGTGAGTAGCTGCTCATCACTTTTCAAGCATCATCCTCATTCCATATCATTGACTAAATTGTGCAGTCCCGTGTTAGAATGTGAGATATATTACTGTTGTAAATTTTCTGTTGGATCACAATGGTGTTTTTGTCCGTCTTATGAAATAACTGATGGAGTTTCGTTCTACTGAAACTGACGCCTCAAACCTATCTATTAAACTTGGAATCCATTGCTCTCATTCGTTTTACCCGTCTTGATTTTTCTTCCCTATCTGAGGTCCTAGGAATACTGCAAAGACTCATTATCAAGATTATTATTTGTATTGATTTTCTAAACTTGATTCCATGTGTTTTCCATATATAGCTAACAAATGAAGAATATCGCGAACATTAATAAAAAAGGGAGAGTTTTCATCAGCTCAAGTTGCTGCTGCTGTTGTTGATGCTTTTATTTCTGTATATATTTCTTTCTGTTGTTAGTTTTGGAATCCCTGTTTCTGCTATTCCGATTTTGATTTTTCACTCGATTTTGTTCAATACTGCTCCTGAGGGACTTCCTCCAAAATTTTCATGAAAAGCTATCAGTTTCCCAAAGACTGGAAGTATTTTCTGGAAATGTGAATATTCTCTTTCTCTTTTATTCTCCACCTTCTGCTTTCCTCATTCGAAGCAGACCTCAAGGTATTAGTTCCCTAAGGAATTTCGAGCTTATCTTTGTTGGTAAAAAGACGATTCAAATAAAGTGACGTTCATCAACTCGCATTCGTACTGTTACTGCCTGGCCTATACCCGTATTGTGGGGGAGACAAGAAGCAAAAGCTGCTAGTCGCGTCGAGTGCATTCACAGCAGTCTTTGATCCGTTCGAGATTCCAGCCCAGCCGACTATGTTATTACCGCTCGGCACATTGGCTGAAGAACATCGTGTCTGCTGCGGCACTGTTTTTTTGTTTCGACGACTCGACTGACGTTGTCGCTGAATTCGGGTGATGTTGCGTTGACGTTTGACGTTTAGGGTGGTTGTGACTGATATTTTCATGAGGTCCTTGACTGTGATTATGATTCTTGGTGGCTCGCGATCGTGACTGTGGTGTAGTGTGATTTGAAGGGATTTTCTTTGCGGTGTGAGCACATTTGGATTAATTTTGCAAAAAGGTATACCCTATGATTAGTACACCATCATTAGCAGTGAGCTCTCATGGAAATTTTGATATATTTAAATAGGAAGTAGTATCGATAAAAATTATTCATTGATTTATGGAACAGGAGAAACAAAACAACAATACCTAATTAGTTTCCAATAAATGATAATCAATATCATAAAGTCATCGCTGTTTGCCTATAAAAACAATTTCCATACTCAGCAATATTATGAATGAATGAATTGTTTTGAGATGTATATGTTCCGATAACTGTTCTTAAATGCTCTCCTTATATCACTCATTTATTAACAGATTATATTATTGAATCAAGATTCAACAAATTGACGGAATAGAAGTTTTCCTAATAATCATTGCGAAAAAATGTAAGACTCACACACGTTGTGTTTTATGCTTTTGCAATTTCCTTTCAAACGTTTTCCTAACAATAATGAACATGTTAACATGTTAAACAAATAAACCGATCCATTTTCACTACTCATAACGAAAAAACGATTTTTTATAATGAAACCCATCAACAAATAAGACGATTGATTTTCTCTACTCATAATGAAAAAACAATTTTTCATTATGAAACTCTTGGATAGTCCAGATTCCTCGCCAGATTCATTTGTATTACTCCGATACTCTGTTCCGTTCTGTTTTGTTGAACTTTGTGATTATGAACTTTGACAGTTCAGTTTCTAACGAGATATCGATAAAATGAGCTCTTCATCATGAATGGAATCGATACCATTAATGGATATTAATTAATCCTAGGACTAACCCATTTCGAGTGAAAAATCATTAATAACTATTCATCAATTATTAATTATAGCCTAATAACAGGTTGCATAAAAGTTCATCAAGCCTTCTGTTAAGTGGAGTAATAAGTCAACGTGGGATTGACAACTCCGCTAATTCGCAAGCTAATGCATGCAAATATATAATCGTCTGTCAAATTTATTTATGCAACCGGTCCTATGTCTAGACCGTTGGTAAGTTTACACATATGGTATTCATTTGGCAGATATAAGATCTGAGCCAAAAATACCAATAACACTAAATATAACGCCCATTCAGGTTAAGACACAGCTGTTGTAGAAAGAATGCCATCTGTCTCTATAGAGCCTATTGGTAAGCGGTAGATCAGGATATTGCTCCAAATATTATTACAATGTTATTCAAGCCGAATTTCACGCCAATCGAGTGAATGCATTCATTGTTTGCTCATCTGTGATGCGAAAAGCAGAAATGTAATTTTTGTCAAAATGAATTGGGTTGAGGGGATGATGAACATTCGGGGTGAGAGTGTTTCAGAATGTTTCCTTCTATTCACGATAACTCCGCTTCATGCCATCGAATCTCTATATTACTTATTACAGGTGAAGCGTTATGCTTGGTTTATATATCTCGTAATTCCTCCTCAATAACAATAAAACGTTCCTTATATGACAGCTCTGTTTGTCATGCCCCACATATTTCGGAATAAATATCACTTGAATCCGATATGGGCAAAGATTCGGCCGAGGGCACTCAGCACATATCAATCGACCAATATCAATTGATATATTTTCGTTTGATGTAAGACTGTCTGAGCTCGTAGAAATGGGTAACCACTATGACCGTCTGGGCACTAGGACATGACGGGCACTATGGAGAAGGCGAATTCAATTGTCCGAGAAGGAGTATCAAGAGCTTCAGTTTGCCCAAAGTCATTCTGCGTTATCTCGCAGTTGTAGTGCTTCGGATGACACTTAAAAAGCTTAGGTCCCCGTCTTTCATACTCATACAAGTCTCAATGAGACTTCGAGGGTTGCTTTGCAACTAAGTTGGCGGTTAAAAACACTTTTCAAGCGATTACGAAGACCATATGATACCACAAACAAGTGAAAGGAAGGCGATACACAAGAATGATGAAACAACTACCCAGGAATGAGACAGGCGAAAGGATTTACGCCCAAATTCGCAGCACCTGCTGGACCACAATCGCAAGACCGTCAGAATGATGATAGGAGTATGAATGTTACCGACCGAGGTACCGACTCAATAGACAAATTACTTCAATGAATCTGGCAGAAGAAAAGTCAGGTTCTGTCAGAAGCAGAGTCCTGAAAGTCCAGAAAGTTGACAAGAAACCACTGATGAAGCTATGGAGTCTCAATTTCCATAAGGGAAACCAAACAAGACATCAGTGTTATTTAAATTACTCGAAAAATCACCCAAAGGAATCCAAAAATAGATCTGCAAATGTTGCAGTTGACCAGGTCAAAAGGGTCAACTCGTGGTTTACATCAAATAACCTGCTTATTTCTCTCGATGAAATGAAAATTGCCAAAAATATATAAGAAGTCAAGGTTTAACGAATGAATTGGAAAATCAATGGAATACGTCAAGAACAGTAAATGAATAACCCAAGGATAACCTGAATTTATTTTCAGCAGCTCAATGAAATCCGCTTATCTTGTCTGATAACTTATTATTCACTTATCCTATGTATGTCACAAAACAATTACAAATGATATGCATGTATTCAAGTATATGTTGCGGTTGATAACGTTATAATTTCAACAGTTACACATCCTTCCTCAATTTTCAATTCGATTCAATGCTACAATAATTCTTCCAAGTAGAATCTCATGAGAAATTACTGCGCCAACACTTTATGCTTCCAGAAAATCTGCATCATAGCTTGTTTTCTGAACTATGTCGCCGAACAACTACGTACTGAAATAATTTTCTGATTCGCCTGAAATGTTGACAACTGCATTCAAGCTTGGAAATCGTTCAGTATCTATTCTTATCTCTACCAATAACTATTGATATCAAGGTATAATTGGGTCATTCAATAAAGATGATCAATTAACGAGTAAATTAACTATGATTACCCGTGTGATTACTGGTGGGGTTTGTTTGATATGATCAAAATCGAAAAAAAATGCGGGCATCTTGGTCCATTTATTACACACTCCGGTTCATGATCGTCAATACACAATTAAATGTTCATAGAGGGCGAAAAAGAATATATTTAAAAGATCAATTCATTATTGAAAATAATATTCCTTCTTGTTCATTTCTCGAACTATTTATAAACATTATACAATTAATACCTATGACCAAGCTAACCCAGAAGTTGAAATCAATGGAACATCATTCTAAAGATCATTCCTATTTCAACATACTATATAATTGTCTATTTTCCATTCAAGGTGTTGCACCTTAATTGTAGAAGCATGTTTGTGTAAACAATTTCTTGGTGAATTAATCAAAGCATTGTTTGTCGATTTTCCAATTTCGATGTGATAGTGATGTTCAACTTTTTTGAAGGTTGTTTGCTGTGATTCTGCGCAATGTGATTCACCTCGGTTCGAGCATTGTTCCACTCAAACTTTCTCATCCTGAATCAGAAACATTTCTGACTTGGATTCTGTCATTTTCACATGAAAGCATCATAAGGAAGATTCAAATGACGATTTCTCAAAAAAAAAAGATCTCGTTTTTGAAAACTCGAGGAAGTGAAATTGCTATTTTTTTCAATCCACCTTGATCTTCCCCTCGATTTCATATATAGTTCACGTTGTAGTATGTCTGTTTCATGACGAAACACCCTATAGGTAGGAACTTTTTGCAATACGTTAGGATCCATACCAAATTCTCGTGTGGGGATCTAATAACCTGGTAGAATTCAATGCAAACAAAACACAAACATGTCTTTTCTCTAGAAAAGTCGAACTCACAGTGCCCAACATAATTTAGTCAGGAGTAACCATACCATTGAAGCCATCCATTTAGATGCTGGGCGTTACTATCAGCAATAACCTTTCTTGGAAAAATCACGTGAGGTCCATTGCCAGAAGTGCATTCCAAAAACTTGGTTTTCTGTTTCGAGCCAAGAGCTATTTCTCTCCCAGTCAGCTGCTTATGATCTATAAGGCACAGATCCGACTTGTCCTGGAATACTGTTCCCATATTTGGAGTTCGGCACCTAAACATATCCTGAAATTAATGAATTATTTCCAAAAAAAGGGCAATTCGTCTCGTCAGTGATGCCTCGCTTACAAACTCTCTCACTTCTCTAGAACACCGTAGAAAAGTTGGCGATTTATCTCTATTTTAGCAGTCTATTCGAGATTAACCCACCAAGTTCGGTCATAACACCTCTTCGTGGTCACTTTAGAGACCTGCAGAACGTCCTTTTCCAAAGACTCGTTCATCCAATGAACATCGAGACTTTGGAACTCATTGCCAAGGGAGGTGTTCCCCGAGGTATACAATCTCCAGAAATTTAAGAAAAACACCAACTCCTACCTTCTTTTCCTTGGTTCTCACGATGTTCTTTGAACATTACAGGATATCCCTTTTCGTGAGAACCAGAACATAAAAAATACAGTCGAAATCTGTCCTTCAAGTTTCCATACTCATCACTTCCAAATATTATTTCATCCACTATACTGTACTGCAGAAGAATGATATATCATTTCCTGAATTCACTTTTCATCAGTCCATCGATCTCAATTGGAATATTACGTTATGTGACATAACCATACTAGTAAATATTTCAAGTGCTCTAAAGTGGTATCTGGCACCATAACATTTTTTCTTGATATCCACTTTCGCTCAATGCGCAGTATTATCACGTTCTGTAAACTAAGATATTGATAATTACATGGTTCACCTATAAATTTAAATTTATGGGCTAAGATCTGAAATATAAGCCGAATTCCATCAATATTCCGGTATAATGACCTCGAAAATCATATTTTTAGATAACTATGAATAGATCATGACTATTCAGAGTTCAAGAGCTACATCAGATGATATAACATAAACAAAGACTTCATTTATTTCCATATATCACTAGGTTAATGAATGGATATATTATCATCCGTTATATTAATATTATATTTTTTTGTTCGAAATTAGTCTGTAAATAACAACTTTTCCATGGTTTATGCCATAGAGAATCGAAATGTAAACTATCCTTTAGAAAATCTCAAGATAAAGACTAACAAATTTCAGGTACAATATATTAGTTTTTTTCTTTTCTCATTTCTGACAGAATGCATAAAATAACATGTAAACTAAACGTGTACTTAGAATTTATTTTACCACCAAAATACGAAGTTAATATACTCATTCAACGAATTCATTGACAGTCCAAACATTTATTGCCCTCAGTTACCGTGAAATGTTAAATTTTATCATTCGTCGATGATGTTACTAAATCCTTTCAGTCTCGAGAACATTATACGAACCTAATGGGTGACATTATCAGAAATAATTTGGAATGGAATACTAGTTGGTTGATTATCTACTCTGAATATTCAAACTTTCTGTGTGGTATATTTATTTAGAGAAGCCGTCAACAACTCTGATTGATCTTGTTTTTACATTAGGATTTATTTATTCAGATGATAGTTATGGAGATAACAAGGTTATTGAAGAATAGATGACAGCTTGAAGGACAGAATACGGTTGACAAATTATTTAATGTAAGAAACGAAGTCGTTGGTAAAACAAACTCATGTTCTTGCTGCAGAATTTCAGTATTTTACTGTATTAGTATTCAGTGAAAAAGCGAATTCGTTCGAACTACAAATAAGATTGCTATCTAATAGGTTTTATGCATTATTCATAAAGAATACCTACTGGTGACTTTTACTATACGATTTTCAAGGTTACTGGCAACAATGAATAATCATTCATAGCCCTAGGAATTCTCCTGATATTTTTTCGCTATATTTTCCTATATTTTATTTATAGAAACATGCCATTCAAACTTTCTTTCTGAATCAGCAATTCCTAATGAAGTTATCATATTTGAATTTCAAATTTTGTTATAAACATTGAACAAACATCTATCAGGTGAATTCGAGGTGAATATAATAATATACGAGTAGGCAACAGTAGCATCGGAGGCTATAAATCATATAGCATAAAGGACTATTCACTAGACATGAGCATTTAAAATGAAGAATATACTATTATTTCCAGCATCAATCATCTGAACAATTTGCATGTATATCATGAATATTTGATTGGGTATGTTGTACGTTGACTGATCCAAGCAATATGTCACATGACTCTAGATAAAGTCCGTGAGGAGAAAATCATATAGTTTGTTTTTCATCTCAGCCATAACGAGTCGGTGAACTTGCTCCATAAACAAATCTTCAGGAACTTGATTCAAGCAAACTTGAATCAGCCCCTAGTGGTCCAATTCAGCTCCTTTATCTCCACTGGAATGTTCTCTTCATTGCTTTATATTAGTTCCTCAAACTTGATATCGAAGGACAAGGAAAGAGCTTAAAGAGCAGATAATTTTTGCAATCAATACCAATCAATAACTAGAATAAAACATTTGACCGAGTTTGACACCCAGAACTCGGAAAACTTCTTTCATACAGTTTATCGTCATCACCACTGTGTCATTTACTCCAAAAAAACAATGTTGATGTTCCACAAGGATCTGTTCTGGCACCAACTTCTGAAGGTCATTTACTGTCATGTCTACAGTTAGCCCCTATAAAATCGAATGAAACCAGATATGCAAAGTGGAGATATAATTGTAGATTGTAGGAGGAGTCGTAAATCACCTCGACCTATCAGATATTTTGTGCATAAACCTCAATCTATTCGAGGCCCAGGATTAGACTTCTTGCAAAGTTCATCAGTTTCCTGGAAGCTAGATTCCTGACATCGGAGGAAAATCGGAGCTTCTTTTAGGAAAAAGTCGGAACGTAATCGACTTTTTGACGGATGACCTTGATAAGCGCTCACAAAGATCGGCCAATGGAATCACAAGACGCCATAAGACAAAAAGCGAAAAGCCAGCATGTCAGCTGTCAGCCGTCTCTCGACAGGACCACTGAACTCAAACAAGAAATGGAACGATAATGCAATTCAGCAGTTTTACGCTAAATTGAATTCGCGCATACCACGTGATCATATAGCAAAATTGAATGTGGAACATGCGCAGAAACCTTTTGCACAGGACCGGCACTACCAAAGATGACAAACTCAATAACACAGCTTTTTAAACAACAGATAATTCAACAAGAACACAAAAACACAATATGAAGCCGAAAACAGCTTGCTGTAAATCGAAATGGACAAGATTCGAGAACAAAGAGCAATCAAATACAATGTAAACAAAACTTATAGGCTGACGAGTGGGCTGACGCCAACTCTTAGTTCTGTGGCTGAAATATATAATTTCAGACATACGTTCACATAACACATCAAAAACGTAATCTCAGACATGCCCAGCTAACCCTGGCACATATTGCGCATGTGCTCGATTCAAGGTTTATGATTCGCCTGTTGGCCGTAAATAATCCTCGCGCATCCTGCTATATTGTCGTTCCATTTCTTGTTTGAGTTCAGTGGACAGGACCCATTCCAATCTGTCACAGAACGACTGACCAGAAGGTCTCGGCTGACAGAAGTGACAGACAGTTATTGTAGTGTTATTCTATACACTTACAACACAAGTATCCAAAAGTTATTCTCAAGTTGATTGTCACATTATTTGTTTCTATTTCTGATTATCGCCTTATATTAGCGTATTCTGAATAAACATCAAATATCGTTTGAATTTGATTATTATGAAAATCTTAAAACATTGCACTCGGTGTAGAATAAATCGGAATGTCGTTTGAACGAACGAACAATCCAAGAATCTGACAATACAGCACTAAGTACTTATATTTGATGCACTAACAACTGTGACAACCATTCCTAGAAGTATGCGTTCACTTTTTTTCTATTTAAGCTGGTAAGGTAACGAGAGTGCTGAAATATTTCTCATCTGCTACTTCGAACAATGGGAACTCGTTTTGATGAGTGCAATTCTTCAGTGTTTAGGTGACGTTTCTGGTCAAATAATTGAAAATCGTGATACCGCAATGTTATCTCAGGACCATCAAGGAAATATTTGTTGGCGTACCTAATACCGAAAAGAGTTCCACGCCAGAACGTTGAACCTTCATGATTGATGATGTGGTGAATATTTTTGAGATGATTGAGTTGTCCAGTTATTGCACTTCCACTACGAAATGTTCTCATACAATTTCACACAATTACCAAGGTCCAACTCAACAAAAAATTTAAAAATCTACAAGTTTCAATTATTGTCAGCTCATTTGTATCATTAGAACCATGATATACAAGTTCTCTCGGATATACTGTTAGTTAATCTAACCAGTATACGCCCATCTGAGATTAAGAAGTCAAGCTATTACTATGATTCCTTTTCCTGTTTGATTTTGCTTCGACCATCTAAAAATGGAAATATACGTATACATTGAATTAATCAATCAGTTCATTCCTCATACCTGTTTTATGGAGAGATATTGATTTATTCTCGGATGTATTCATAGTCTCAATAGAGATTATATTTGCATATGAAATATGAGAACTGCATTGGGTGCTCTTCAGATATGAATATCTCACTTGATGAAGATATATAATAGTTATTTTCACTTATTTTCTCATTTTCTTGTTTCAGGTAATTAGAATTTTCCATACCTTCTCCACTTCAGTTGATTGAAAGGTAAGAAATACCATCTAGACTAGGTTTATCTCGTGTCGACGATACATAATCACCAGTCTAGTAAAACAATTACCCAATTATTTTTGTCCATCCCCTATATGATGTGTATATACCAATGAAAAAACTCAATAATTGCTGATTTTCACATAGGCTTCCATTTCAGATCTCATTCAGAAGATACAGATAAACCTTTCATTTTTGGGATACATAATCATTAAGAGAGAGAGAGAGAAAAACAATACTTCAGAATATGTCATGAGAATCCCCTATGGAATTGTTACCAATGCATACCTATTTGTAATGGTAGCAAAGGTATGGTAGAGGCATTGTAAATCTCCAAACAGACGCTTGACCTTCCTGATGAAACGTCATCCATGATAGAACCATTTTCCCGATTATTTTCCCCATGCCTCCCATGGAACATAACATCAATCAAACACCCAATACATTAATTTCTGATCGCGCTCAATGCACCGCCAATATGGGTTAAAAGGGCCAAGCCCTAGAAATTATAAGGCTATATGATAACTATTACGTGAGGTGAGGTCAATAACAGCTGGTTTTACAGTGTTTTTATTTGAAGTATTTATGTGCCAGTGAGTTTCCTGATTTCTTATAAACAGTCATTATACTACATGTTATTTTATAAATATATACCTACTTGGGTAAATCTTTTTGAAAATTTAAAAAAAAATGTTTATGTTACTTACGTTTTTTGACCCCCTGATCACGAATCTGAAGTCAAAACGTGGAGGTCTCAAGTATTTTCCGAGATACGGCCCCATATTATATGTCAAAAAATGCACCATTTGACATTTCAAATGTCTGCTTAACACAAAATTTACCCTTCTTTGGACCAAAACACTGTACACGCATATATTCACTTTCCAACACTTTTCAGCAGAAGAAACTATTATTTTTCAAAAAATTCACACGTATACAAAACAACCTTTTTTCATTGATTTTCTGGTAATTTGTATTCATATTGTTAGCAACGTGAATGTTTGGCTCATGGTAAGACTCAGGAAAGGTAAATTTTCTGTGTTTCTAATGGTATATTTTTGAGACAAAATGGGGAATCTCGGAAATACTTGAGACCACCGCGTTCTGACTTGATGTTGGTGCCGAAAATTAGATGAACAATCAGTGTTAATATTGTCGATTATCCAGATGTCTTCCTCACAGTGAGGCAAACTAGATATCCACTCAGTGATCAGGATCGTCTCGCTAGCAACTTCATGAAGACCGAGTTCTTGCTATGTTCTAGCAAAAACAATATCTGAGTTATTCTGAAACGGTACAACGACATTATTTTCATAAACGCTGGTGCTAATACACTCATACACATATCACAGCTTCATTGGCCTTTTCTGACCTGCCTAGCCATGTCTGTGAAAATAAAGAGTTGGATTCAATTCGACTTGAGGTGTGTGTAGGTATCTCGTCATATTCGGGATGATGTATATGATATTTGAGCAAAACGTAAAGCGGTTGATGAAGAGATATGCAAAATAGGAAAATTAACTGTTATTTTCTTATGCAATATGGCAGTAGCTACCGCCTTGTTCAGAATTGTTTCAAAACGAACAAAAGAAATCCGTCAGCATGAAAAATAATCCTTTTCAATGTTGAATCCATTAAGATATTTGACTGGAATGTCAGGTATTCTTCCATGAAACAATTATTATCATTTGGAAAACGACGAGTTAAGTCAATTTGATAGTCAAGTTTTTTTTTTTTTTTTCAACCCCCTCACCCCTTGGCATCAAACCGGAGTTTATTTTGCCACAGAAATTTTATATAGAGTCGAGACACTATAGACTATATTGATATTTTGGATTTAATTACGAATGATAGAATTACATTATATATTTTTTCATTTAGAGTAGCTAATAGGACTGTAATATTGGTTGGAAACGGAATATTTAAGGAAAGTAAATTATCTATGAAATCGGTCCGGTGTTGATTGAAGTTAGGGCATGCAAATAGGATGTGATTTATGTCCGCTAAAGAATAATTGTCACATGGGCATAATGGGTTAACATTAATGCCTATTTTTGCCAGATGTGCAGGAAACTTACCATGGTTCATTTTCATTCGTGTGATGGTGGTGGAGGAAAATCTTGAAATGTTAAAGTTGGCTATGTGGGGGATACTTTTAGGCAATGTGGGGTGGATTAGTGGGTAATGATTTTTAGATTTAGATGAGAAATCTTTCCATAGTCTTCCCCAATTCAGTCGTGTTTCATATCTAACATCTGAGATTATATCTTGAGGAGAGCAAATATTAGTTATAATTTGTAGAGAGGTGGCTTCTTTCGCTGCCAAATCTACTTTTTCGTTTCCGACAATCCCAGAATGACCCTTGATCCAAATAAAAACGATGTCAATTTTATTACAGAAGAAGTACTCCAAGGTTTTAATAATCTCAAAAATGAGTGATTTTTTATTGATATGACTTCTGTAGTTAGTGATGGAAAGAAGGACAGATTTGGAATCGGATAAGATAACTGAGCTAGCTTCGCCGTTTTGTTTAACCCATAAAAGAGCTTGGAGTAGATAGTCAAGTTATTATATTTTGTAGCGGAGATAAACAAAAATTCTTCGTTACCGTCCATCATCAATGGGCATGTTGGTAACAATGGGATCAATGGGATTATGGATAGTGATGAGTCATTCACGAAATCGAATGTACCAACAAGCCGTTTACTTTTTTTCTCTGTATCGTATACAATGTTATACTCATCTTGAGTTCATAGATGTTTTTGTAATTCAATCAGATCAACTGGTTATGCTATTCTCGACAGGAATATCCACATTTTTTTGTATTTTAAACTGTGTCATGTGTTTGTTTTCATGTTTTCATTTACTACTCAGTTGCAAAGCAACCCACAAAATTCTGAGACTTGTATGAGCTACGTTATGTCAGATATTCACCATACATAGAACATATTGAATCAACTGCTTCTTCTTGTTTCAGATGCTTCTTATACTCCATCCGCTCTGAAATAATGCCAAATAATTTAAGAAATTAGAAATAATTGCTTCACATTAAAAAATTGATGAAATCAGTTAATCTACCAGCATTAAAATGAAAAAACTCTCGAATATATTTGGATACGAATATGTAGAAGTAACATCGTTGGCATCTTGTTTTTTCATGCTGGTAAGAGAGGAATCTCAGGTGGCTGAAAGTATAAAAAGGTGTTATAATACCACTTTCAATAATTTACAAATTTTGCGAAGAAATCATTTTATATCGAATCCTAGGGAATTTCCTCGGGAATTTCTAGGCAGAGAATAACGCTCGAGTTCACAAATGTTTCACTTATATCATATTTAATGATCATGAAAGATACAGACTTTTGAGTTTCTAGATCTTAAAACATTTTTGATGTTTCAATAATGTTATGATGTTTTGCCTGTTTGATGCCAATAGCCAATAGTCACAAAATGATAATTCTAACAAAAGTCTGATCTAATTCCATCCTCAACATTGATTTTCCAAACATGTAACCATAACCAAATCTTTTCCATTGAAGTTCCCATGACCTTCACATATCCATGATAATCAACGATTTATATTGAATGGAATTGGGACGTGGCTGTTCAACAACTTTTTCATTCTCACTATCTGCAATACGCTGACTGTACCCTGGGATGAAAAACTGCAAATCAGATAAAAACCCGCACACATTATGCCCCAAGTGCTCGTATATATTCTTTACATGCGTATTATTTCAGAATGTAATGAAACAGAGATCGAATTGATAGATTTGAATGTAAATTTATATGAAAGTGGTATTCGCTGAACTATTCTTTGGAAGACATTGAATCGCAGAGAGGTGCATATACCTATTGCAGAAGACACATTTCTGCATCGTATGTTATTCTAATTACAATATAGCAGATAAAAATTGTATGATATAGGTGCATTTCCATATTCCTCTGAATAGAAAACGACATTCTGGACCATTCAGAAGGATATAGGCTTGTAAACAACGTATAGGTAAACTCTATCAAAATCTACATCCCTTTGATACGTTACTTGTATTTCATGGATAGAGATTCAACTTTCGCGAAGCTGATGTTTCTGTTTCATTGAAAATATAAATTTTTGAATGCCTCTCAGTAAATGATTGGGGTAGGTTATTGTTGAAACTCCAAAGCTATTTTGTTGTTCCTATAACAGGAACCAAACCTGCATGTCCTAGTTTACATTACAGCATATTTCACCTGTTGGAGGATTGCACGATGATTTTACCATTTCGTATTCGTTCAATGAGTCACAGTAGGTAAAAAGAATGTGTATTAAGTGCTCTAGACAGAAGAATGTGACCAAACGGGTCCTCGAGGTCTGAAAATACCAATATTACCAACTATACAAGCTCGATCACTGACACGGAGGTGATACCTGTTCTGATTCAATAACTCTACATCGTTTATAATGTTATGTAAACAAGCAATGTTTCTCTTCAACAGTAAGAAGAAAATTTAGTACATGAAACGCAAAATGATAACTTCGTTTATACTTTGACGCTTTCAATATTATTCTAATGTTGAATGAACTATTTATTATAATTATTATGAACAATGTGAATGTGAGAAACAACTTATTCACGAAAGAATCCAATTGTTCAATGTGTTGAAAATAATATATTTTGAAAAATTTCGACTACATGAAAGTTTAAATTGACCCTTGAGGCACTTATTGTCCAAATCTACATTTTTTCAAGTAGTATATTTGTTATTGAAATTTGGGACATGTGTACCACGTACGTTGTATTCCCTATATACTATTTCAGACTTTTGTGCATCTATCTTAATAGCAGCAGTAAAAGCTCTAAAGTCATACACTTGTGAGTCTTAGCTGACTTGGGACTGTAATCAATCCCCAACTGGCAGCGAACAACCAGGTCACTTTGATGTGTGTGCCAGGTCATAAGGGAGTTGAAGGCAACGAGGAAGCAGACTGCTTTGCCAAAGAAGAGACAAATATACAATTTATCGGCCCAGAACCCTTCTGTGGACTTTCCAAAGCCCACTTGAGAGAAGTGTTCCGACGTTGGGAAGCAGATGAAATGAAATCTCACTGGAATAAAGTGCCAGGACAAAGACAAGCGAAAAGGCTAGTGAGCCTTTCGCAAAGGAATGCTAAACAGCTTCTCGAGTTGGACAAAACAGACTTGAAACTGGTACCGGGACTGCTCACTGGACACTGCCCTCTGAGGTATCACCTCAAAAATATGGGTAAAACAGAGAGTGATAGTTGTCGCTACTGCGAGAACTTCGTTGAAACTGCAGAACATTTGCTTTGTGAATGCCCAGCACTCTTCTGCAAGAGGCTCGAGTTCCTGGAAGGGGCCTTCTTAGAAGGGGCCTGGTCAAAGGTTATAGGTATCATACAGATTCTTCATACCAGGGTGGCGATTGAAATTTCACGGGCGTGTCAGTACAAACCATCATCATAGACGATTTCGATGCAGAAATAACAGGGCTGGCCTGAAGTTTTACAAGGATTGGTATGTGACGTGCAGCCTGATGATTCTTGGTTCATGATGATTTATATAATTAACAAACACTGGTTCGTGAAGATCAAATTCGGTTTAGCATTCGAAATTCCAATTCTAATGGATATTTTCACGAGCTATGACGCGAGTTCTACACACTACTCTGGAATGTCAATTCACCTCATTCCCAGATGTTAATCACATGCTAATAAGTGATAATATATGTGACAATATTGTCAATATGGTTCACCTACCACATCGTTCCTTCTCTGTGTACGAAGAAGAAAGTAAACAAAACAATATGGTGTCTCGATGGCGCTATAAAAAAGCAGTAATACCATAATTGAAAAATGAAACACTCATCACGTACCACTCAAGTTCAGGCTTGCGGAAAAGCAATAATGAATGGGTGAGTCATGGCCAACGATGATGGAATTCTAAGATATACTTATTGGCGTGCATCCGGAAAAGAATTTATTTATCAAGTGACACTTTCAGAAGTTCAAAGATTTCTAACGTATCATTAATATCTACTGTATCTTCTTCTATGAGTAATAGTGAAATTGCTTGCATGCACTGATAAAGGTAATTAAGCTGAAAGACAAAGCATTTCAATATCTAGGAGGTATTGTGAGATATTAATAATTGGTCAATTTTTATAGATGGAATTTATCTTTTGAACATATTTGCCATAGAGTGCACAAAATAATACCTCTTGAGGATTTCTTTGACATTCTGCATCAAAATCGGGGAAGATTCTATGTTACATAATTTCACGAATATTAGGGTATGTCGAGCACGAATTATCCTTCAATGACTATCATCAGTACAGGAGTAATCTGAGTTGAATATCAGTTTGGAGTTGAGAATCAATGTTTGTTGCTACATGATCATTTCACTGCTATTCACGGAACTGAAAGTGAGATTTCAACATGATAAATAAGAAGAATTGAATTTCTAAATATATATAATCATTTTCATTTTGTAAGTGGTAGATGAGAATTACTGAGGCGAACAGGTACTTATGACATATAAAATATTCCCTGTTTATGTTCAATCAGTTACCTCTTGTGAAAGCTGTTCCACAAAACTCGATTCACATGAAATATTCGCATTTTGTTGGCTTCACTGTTCTTCCAAAGGAAAAATATCATCAGTTTCACTTATTTCTAATTATTCAGTGTCGAATATTGATGGACTAGATATTCAATATTGAAAAGTAAATAAATATTTCACTTAATCATTCAACACAGCGATTCACATTTTATTAATATTGTGCCGAATGAACTAATCATCTTCATGAGTCTATCAATTGTAATCAGTTGATGAGGTATCAGTGATTTGACTTATGATTTCTACTCGTAACGACATTTTGTCTTTGGAATTTTGAAAAACATTAATGATGGCTGAAACTACCGTATCTGAAAGAAATAAGTTGATGATGGTTTTACGAATTCGAAACCTCTCATAGAGAAGAATATTTTCCATGGAAAAGAATTATCAGTTCTTCTGTACCTCCAATAAAAACGGAAAAAAAATTTGAAAGGGATCTTTCATAAAGTGGAGTGATAGATTTCAAAGCAGAAATAAAGCTCAAAGTCAATGTTGTGGAGATGACCTTGAGCTTCATGCCTGCTTTGTTCTTGAAAGTTCTTGAGATAACCCTATGAATGCGCAAGTTCTCTTCAATTTAACCGATTTGATATATCCTACTATTTCCAAGCTCCCTATGCTGTGCAACCTTATCTTGGACTATTAATTAGTTGATTAACTCATACAAAAATGTCTGTATTTATTCCCTAGGTAGTTTTATTTAGAGGCATTCTCACAATCATACTTTGTAATGTAATCAAGGAGATATATAACCTTATGACCCTTTTCATTTTCAATAACAATTTGTTGAATCATCCATCGAATGGCATTGATCAACATTCCTAACGTACATAATCTGATTTTTGCTTTTTTATAAATATATTCGTTTCATGACTTGTGGAAGAAGAATCAAATGCCATCTAACAAACATCATTCTGACCCTTCATAACAGAGATCATGATGAATCGATAATAGAATTGGCTGTGACATCTTGCCGTCATAGTTGATGAATATTTGTGGCCAAGAAGCTCCTGCTGCTCCTACTAGGTGGTCCAACACTAATGCTACCCCCAAGAGTGTGGTATACTTCGATGTATGGTGAATAGAATTTGTCATCATGGAATTGAATAGGAATTATCATACCTCGCTCACTATGACAAACAAGTGAAAACTCATTATCTGCATTTAAATCGAGGCAATGATAATAGTATATTGTACAACGAGCATGGAATGACTTATGAAAGTATCATACGAGTAGGAATAAATGCGAGTTTTACACTATATCGTTCTGTCAAAGAAATGTACTACATTTAGAAATCACCATTTAACATACAATGAAGATATTTCGTGACAGTCAGAGGGCAGTGTCCAGTGAGGAGTCCAGTTACCAGTTTCAAGTTTTTTTGTCCAACTCACTAGCCTTTTCGCTTGTCTTTGTCCTGGCACTTCATTCCAGTAAGATTTAATTTCATCTGCTTTCCAGTGTCGGTACTATTCTCTCAAGTGGGCCTTGGCGAGTCCACAGAAGGGTTTTGGGCAGAGAAATTGTGTATTTGCTCCTTCTTTGGCAGCTTCCTCGTTGCCTTCAACTCCCTTATGACCTGGCATCCACATCAAAGTGACCTGGTTGTTCGCTGCCAGTTGTCTCAGGGATTGTTTACAGTCCCAAGTCAGCTTAGACTCACAAGTGTATGATTTCAGAGCTTTCAGTGCTGCTTTGCTATCTGATAGAACATAGATTTTTGTCTTTCGAGTGTCCCTTTCGAGGCACTCCTGGGCACATGGTTGGGAAAGATGGTTGGAGTGTTATCAAGGGGTTATCGTATAACTAGTTATATTATTGTATAGGAATTTCAATGAAAGCTGATGGGTATTCCTGAATTATCTCCTTGAATATCTCAGATTAGTCAATGAAGATACTCTTCCAGAATCAGTGCGAATGAAGGAATCCGACGAAATCACGTAGGTGATTGGAAATGATGATTCATTAAATGAAATATATCAGTTCGTTGACTGAAGAATTTTAATGTCGATAGGCTCGAACGAATGGACGATGCTTGTGAAATATCGGAGATTATTTCTATTCAATTATTTCACTATTCTTCATTTGCAAAGCTGTGAAATTCTAGTAGGTTATCGAACATTTCATTTTTTCAGTATAATAAATTCATTATAATATTTACCATAAATTATGAAAAAATAATCAAAACCACATCTAAGTTATTATTTCCTGACATAGTACTTGCCATACTTGAAATCAGGACCACAATGAAAGAACAGGCCGTTTCTTTCGTCATGTGATAACATTGGTTTATTCTGAACCGTAATAGACATGAAGACGTTTGAGTAGAGGAAAAGGTAAATATTGTAGTGAGCAGTAAGTGGGTCAGGAAATATCTACAGGGACTCTCGCCCTTCTCGAGTTATATTTTCTGAAATAACAATCCTATTCGTAAAAAACCGAATACTTCAACACTATATCCTTCAAATGTATGTAGATTGACATTGGATTTGACATTCATATCGCAGAAATTGACAGAAAAAATATTCAATCGCAACTACGTTATTCAATCATTCACTCAGTATACTGTTGCGGTATCTTTAATACAACCATAAACGAATAAATCAATATAATCTGTTCCGTGGTACTGAAAGCAGATGCAAATGATGGGGAGTTTGGTACAGACAGGGATTTATTCAAAATCAACTTATACGTTAACAGTGTGATCCTTTCAGATAATCGCCCAACAACCTAAATTGCTGTTCCCATCGAACTTGATCAGGTACAGTGGAGTGGGCAAGAGATTTGGTAGGTATGCTGATATCGAGCAAGTGGTCCAATTAATGTGAATGTGAAAGTAGCCAAAAAATTTCACGCTGGTATTGGCATTGACTGTAACAGAATTTTCTTTGGGTATTTGTAGATTATCTAAAGAGTGTCCTCATCGATTGAATCCGTTGTTATCTTAAATTATTTCAAAATATTTTCGTGGAATAACTGTTATGTCGCAGTATTTATCTAGTATTTTACAATTGTATTGTTTTTTTATCTCTTCGATAACATAACTCACTTCCAAGTATCGACCTTCTATTAATACATAATAAACTTCGTAGGTATCAATTTATTCCTTATTAACATCTCAGGATAATCATTATAGTTAGACCTGCATTATTGTTATAAATCACCTTAACTTCAGGATTGTGAGATTAAGTAACCTTGACAAGTTGAATGAATTGATGAGATGAAACCAACAAACCCAAATAAACTTTCGTGGGTTTCGATGGATGAGGATAAAAATAACTACATCATAATTACCAAACATCAGTTAAGATATATGTATAGATGTATTTATAGTAACGATTTGTTTTGTTCGATGAATTGAAACAGATCGGATATAATATGCTCAAGTTATATAATTGACGTTTATTTATTTGTAGTGATTATAAGAAAAGGGTGAATTTACTAGAATAAATATGAAAATTAGTTTATCTTATTACATCGAATTACATGCTCAATATATTATCATCTTCATTCAATTCACTGAATTAATCTCAAAATTAATAACATAAATGACTGATATTAGTGATAATATTGATATATACAATATGGTGAAAATGATAAAGAATTCCAAGAAATGATAAATCCTAATATGATTTCTACTTATCGACATTCCCAGTGATGATTTGTCATTCACCAATAATGTCCAAATGGGTTATATCGGAATTATTCACATCATATGTACCGATAAATTTGAAAATGTGTTAATTCATGAAATGAGTCAATTCAGAATCGATATTTGTGAGTTATTGAAGTATTCAGTTCAACAGTAATAAAGATCTATCAATGATGTTCTAGTATAGAGTTTCATGTTATCAAAATTCAAGATTCTATAACGATGAAGTCATAGGCAGGTTATAATAACAAAACAGCTAATCCCTGTTAATCATTCCTGTGGTTATTGCTATTTTCTTCGTAAGAGGCATCATGAGGATCAAGGTCCTTCTCTCATATTCGAAGCGAGTACCTAAATGAAAATTAGAAAAATTAATATCCTGCATTGTATAGTTGCACACCTAATGACCGCAATTATTCAGCATTATAGTCCACCCACTTCGATGTCGTAACAAGTTCAATATCGACTCTAGACTTTAACAACAGCTCCACCTTTCACAACTCATCTGGTATGTTACATTTACGCGTGTTGGTACACACGAACAAACACAAGAGGCAAGGTAACTGGGTAGGATTGATTGTGTTGATCCAGCTAAATGGCATTGTTGGTGATGAATAAAGTTGACAAGATGCAATTCAGAGTGACCGATTATGGTGTATTCATTTCTTCAACATAAAGCCATAGAGGTATCGCATTACATCAGGTGTCAGAATACTCAATGGCATATAGAATAATCGTAGATAGCGGTTATTCAGGTCGAGATAAAACCTCACCGGAAACCTAGCTTTGACAGTTAATATATTGTATTGTCTATATGCAAAGAGCTTGGTGGGGACATTTCAACTGATCGTAGCGCACGCTGTGGTAGAAATATGCAACATTTTTGGACTGTCAGTTTGTTTTGATAATTCGTTCTATTTTTATTTCCCTGTTCAAGATCAGGATGGAATGCTTCCAGGGACCCTATTCTTGAATTCTAGGGAGTAAAAAAACTGATAGAAGTGTGAGGAGGAAATATATCATTCATCTGTCAAGAAGTGAGATAGTTGTCCTGTTTTCTACTCCCAATGATTCAAGAATAGGGGCCCAGAACTTGTGTTGAGAATTGTACAGGGTGGCCAGATAAGAATGCAAAGTGCAGTATCTCAGAAACTATTCATCTAGGAGACTAAAGTTACCAAAAGATGTTTCCAAGATGGCCGCCAGGGGGCGTGAAACTTTTGAAACGAATTTTTGACGAAATACGCCTAGTAAACGTACCAATAAAATATATACCTTTTAAAGTTGAGTTTCATTCGAGTAATTTTTACTCGACACTTTTTGACGTATCTATTAAAATGAAGTGGTGGGGGGGTGGTTCAATATTTTTTCAAATAAACAGATGTAACTCCTGAACGACTGAACGGATTTCAAGAAACTTGGTATCGTTGGAAAGTGCATTCATTAGTCTATCAAATTCATCTTATTTGTTATATGTCTGATTTTAATTGATGCCACTAGAGCGCGTTTTTTGACATAATTACGAAAAATTGCAAAATTGTCTGAAAAATCAAATGAAATTATATCACTTTTTTTCTATGATAATGTAGTGGAATGATACCTTAATAGGCTAGTGAGAACCGTATCTTTTGGTGACTTTAATTATAACATTTTTCACCGCAAGTCTCTTGGACGAATATAGTTTCCGAGATACTGCACTTTGCATTCGTATCTGGCCACCATGTACAATTTATTTCATCATACTTTATGTGATGACATCCTATTTATTCTCCATTCGAAGGATACCAAATTATTCTCTTCTGATGCTGGTAAATATGGTGCTGGGTTGAAATTCATGTTTGATTTCAAAGTTGGAAACATTTTTTCATTGAATTCAACTTCTGACTGCAATGTTTTATGAACACGTTCCGGGAAGTCATATTTTTTTGATAGCCATCAACAAAGCGAAATGTTCAGGTAATCGTGATGTTGCATTGAACTAGCAAATAAGAGAATATCTACGCGTAAATGCCTCCATTTATAGCGCATCATCTGTCGTAGTTGCATTTCACCAAGATAACGAAAATAGGCAAACCATTTATTTCTCAGAACATACCAGCTGTATTGACTGAAACAATTTGTACAAACGGAAATATGCATTTCATGACAGAGCGGTGTTTATGTACAAAGGATATAAATATTATCATAATGTAGATTTCTCATTACACCTGAAGCTTCATATCAGAGTCCGAGATCCGTTCTCTTCACTTGATGTCTTTTTCATTACAGTCATTTTTCTCAATTTCAATGCAGTTATTCTCTTCGGAGATGTATAATATTCGCACTGAAAGAATGAGGAAATATTCCAGAATAATCCTGTGACACATTTCATTGTTGAATTTGTGATGATGAGTACAGAGTGTTATTAAGACGTTGACAAATATTGAGAGATATCATTTTTTTCGGGTTTACTTCGACATTGATCACTCTGTATAACATAACCTTCAATAGTTCAAGAAATATAGGCTTGTGCTCATCATATCCTGTCCCAATATTTTACCATTTTCTCGATGTTACCAGGTTTTTCAGATTATTCTTTTGAGTAGATATAGTAAAAAAATGGGGGAAAATATAGTGTTTTTCTTTAAGAAATATTGAGGTCTCATCAGAATCATGGGTGATCATTTAGAATTGGTTCTAATTTATTTTCATTCAACTAATTATTTCAACAAATGAGTTCGTTATCTGGATAGTTATAAGTAATGATCTTAAGTCGAGCAACCAACGTAATTATGAAATTCTAGTCTTATAGAGTATAATTATTCACTTAGGAAACACATACCTTGTTGAAATAATGAAATTGAATGAGTCATGATTATCTGAAGTGATGATAGAAAAACACTTATTATGAATTAGAGGTATCATTTCATTCTGTTGCAACTGTCTTTTTGATTAATGTTCAAAATTTACACCTTACGACCTGTCTTTCTTACTCATACAAGTCTCAATGAAACTTTGAGGGTTGCTTTGCAACTAAGTTGGCGGTTAAAAAAAACACTTTCAAACACTAACTTTGGTTTGATTCCCATGTATGATATCGACGATAAGAATTACAAATTGCGAAATTTTTTTCTTTTAGGTGGTATCATGTTTCCTATACAGGGTGTTTCATAGTGGGTGGAACATTAGAAGTACCTGGAGAACAGAAAAACCGATCATTTCGAAAATGTGTGGGCGTGGATAATCAGACTTGCTCTATCCATCTAAAATATTTTCATCAATACAGTGTTGCCGCTTGTATCAGAAAGTAGTAGCTACTTTGTTATTTCAAATGGACCATCCTGTATTTTGTTAGATTTTTGAATTCTTCCTGAAAATCTGATTTTGTAGACCTATTATACTTGGGGTATAGCGAAAAAGATTACAGAGATATAGGGTGAGATTTTTCATCTTTGGGAATTTTTTGTGTCGAAACTAATCATTTCTGCTGAAAACGGCTTACATGTCCCTATCTTATCTTTCCATTTACTATCTACTGACATTCAATAGAAACAAATAGAGGGTGATGCAAAACTCAAAATTCTGAACCACCCGTATTCGTTTCAATTAAATATCAATCGACAGTAAATGAAAAGTTGAGATAGGGACATTTGAGCCGTTTTGAGCAGAAATGAATAGTTTCGACACAAAAAATTCCCAAAGTTGAAAAATCACGATTTTTCACACCCTATATCTCTGTTATCATTCACCCTAGACCACAAGTATGAGGCATTGACGAAATCAGCTCTTCAGGGAGAATTCAAAAATCTAACAAAATACAGGGTGTTCTATTTGAAATAACAAAGTAGCTACTACTTTCTGATACAAGCGGCAACACTGTATTAATGAAAATATTTCAGGCGGATAGAGCAAGTTTGATTACCCAAGTCCACAAATTTTCGAAATGATCTGTCTTTCTGTTATCCAGATACTTCTAATGTTCCATCCACTGTGAAACACCCGGTATAGAGGATAAACATTGTTGGCTCAATACTTTTTGTTTACTTACTCATGAATTTTGAGTACCTAATGATTGAGAACCAAAACTGATATGGGTGGTGTTGTCTTTCATGATATAACATACAATAATAACCTGCTTAGGTAGGTACCTATTATACTCATTTGGAAATCGATTCTATCATAATTTCAATCGATATTTCAGGGGCTAAAAACATTGTAAAACAATGCAAAATCATATTTTCAAAAATCTATTGAGAAGCACTTCTTAATTTTTGAAAACTAATCAGATAAGCGGTCTCCATTTTGTTGTTCTAGAGTTGTTGAACAGCGGTATTATTACCGCCATATAAGTAATCAATATCTTCAAGGTGGATATAGAATAATAAGATCGAGTTGATGAATTGAAATGCAGAGTCTGTTTATCTATCTTGAGTAATCCATGATCCTACTTTTAGCTCTTCAGGGTTGAGCAATAGTCACGAAACTTCTAGCGATTGAAGAAGATCATAAAACGTCAATTCCAATACATGTTCATGTGGTACAACTTAGAGTCTAGTACGGAGGATATCAAAAAAGTTGTAAAGAAAACATTGGTCATTTTGAGCATTGCGTTTGCTCTCTAGTTTGCTCAATTTCTACTATTTTCGAGTTCCGAAATTACCAATCAGTTCTGTTCAGTGCTTTAGATCGTTTTGAAATCACTGAATTTTACTGTTGGTAGCTGACTGAACCTGAATTCGTTCAGAAATTGCTGAATGTCGTCAGTAAATTCAGTGTTATCGGAACGCGACTAATAGCTGAATGCACTGAAAAAACAATTTATTCATAGTAAACTAAATTAATCAACAGCTAATAAATTATTTATTCGAATATGGCGGAATAAACGTTTATTTTTCAAGAACAAATAATTTATTTAAACTATTCAAATATACCTCATTATTACCAAATTCAAATTTATTCCCAATAAATATATAGGTCCCGCTATAGATCTATAGATTTATCAATTGTAAGTAAATCATTATTTATTATAAATAAAGAATATTTATTATTATTTTACATTTCGTTGGCAATTAATAAAGAAAATTTTTTATCAATATGTTCTGTTTGTTATAAAAAAATTATATTTAATATTAATAAACCAAAGCGAGACGCCCCTTCTGCATGAAATCGAAAATAAATTCAATATAGAAGTAATCGGAATCAATTTACCCTTTATAAACTTACCTTGGTATGTACTTATCAAATCAACAAAATTGATATCCCTCACAAACTTTTCTCAAATATGAAAAATTGATATCCCTCAAAAACTTTTCTAACCCCTGAAATTTGTCCTCCTCCATTTTGGCTTGATTAACTGCGTTATATACTGATATACCTTTCACAATACAATCACTGATTCAAATCACTTATATATAATTATAATGAACCTACTGTTATCATGTTCTAGCATAAATAGTTTGATTTTGAATTGAATTCATCACACATCATGCATGCCACTTGGCCACTCGACAAACATAACATGAACTATACAAACGGCACCACACGACTAAACTATAATTTCAATAGATATTTGTTATTTGAAGACAAATAATATATTTTCCAATGAAACCAATGATTGATTTATAACAAACTACACTGAAAAAGCAGAAAGTAAATATTTATCATCTGTTACTATGACTTATTCACTTTAAATAAACTTGTAATCAATAATTAATACATTTCCAGTAATATCACCCAATAAACTATTTTATTAGGAATAAATTTATATTGTTAATAATACACAAATTGACCAAAAACAAACTATCTATTATTTATTAGTTGATGATATTTTGGCGATTATTTTTATTAAATAATATTATTTAATACTGAATGAAATTTTTTTTTCTTCATTAATTGTGAATAAATGGCACCCAAACAAATATTTATTAACTATTAGCCCTATCTTTTTTTTCAGTGTGTGTTGACAGTTTACCATCCTTCATCCTTGTGTGTTGACGATATCATACAATTCAATTTTTATGGCGCACTATAACAGCGCCATCTTGCGTTACTCAATGACCAAAAACACCACTCTTAATTTTCCAATTTCCACTTTCTGTTATCCAAAGTAGAACGTACGGTAGCTAACCCAACAAGGAAACAATGCGCTATATTATTACATTTCTGCACTATTTATTTTATTATCGTTCACCTACAACTCGAAACATTGTAATGCTGTCAACTTTCTGACGATAACGATACATTCAGTATCAATTGTTGGAAATTGTGCTATTTACATCGCCGATATAAAAATAACACATGGCGTAGCATGTACCGCAACCGAATCACATGCACTTAATCTAATTGTGCTAACTAAAGCTGCATTTATTTGCCTATTTCTGAGCCATTTAGGATTGTTCCATACGAGTAAGGTCACAGTGTTCACGATTATCGTGGGTTCAACGTTGGTTTGTAGGCGAACCGACCGATATCATTCCAAGGGAACAAAATGCATACAATGTCAATAAACATTTCCCAGGATAATGTATGGTCCGTTGATATCTCGTGTATTCCATTCGCAATGTATCTACTTCGAAATCTGATATGTCGTCGTATATACACTGCGTCCTATATTAGCACTGCATTCATTGCATCTCGGTTATTAGAAAAGCTTCGAAGTCCCTCGAATATAAGCAATATTTTTCAGGATTTTATCATCATTACACTGATGCTTCAACAACAACAACTACTGTTTTTTTAGATAATCGTGAAAAACTTAAATTATTTCTTCGCAAATAAGAACTAAAATCGATAAATCTTGAATAATCCGCAACAAAATTTTAATGCTGTGATCAATAAAGACAATATTTAGTAGATGGCAAATAACTTGTATAGTGTTTCTGTTGAAGTTATACTTTTATAAGTGACTTGGCAACATGGGATTTAGTTTTTATTATTCTATGATTTCATGATCTCAAAGTTAGTTGACTTGACATTGTTGTTTTATAGTGATAGACTGACAGATGATGTTCTCGTGTCAATAATGTCATTTTTATTTTTTTTTTCCTTTTTTAATTCCAATCAGAATGGTGGTATTTTTGTACGGCTGTATCGTGTAGAAGCTATTTTTGGTTCCTTTATATAAAATAAATATAAAATAAAATGATCCACGCATTTTATTCAACATGGTAGCAGAGCGTGGTTCATAAAAAGGAACAAGATTGTCAAGTGTATGGATGATGTCCGTGGATGTAAAATTTACATGAACAAGAAACCAAAGATTTGTGGTTTGAGAAACTCAAGAAGAAAGTTAAAATGGCCGAAAAGAAGGAGGATAATTTGCTAACAATTTTTGATGGAAAAGACTGGTCGAAGTGGATATTCAGATTATTATTAGTATTGGAAAGTAAGAATGTGAAAAATGTTATTAATGATGCAATGCCTACCAATGAAGATGAGAGAAGGAAATGGATGAAAAATGATGTAACAGCACGTTCGATAATTGTCCAAGCAGTTACAAATGCACAATTGGAATTAATAATAAATGAAACTAAGGCTGCTGACATGATAAATAAGTTGAAATCAATTTATGAACCATCTTCCACGTCCCTGAAATTAATTGCAAAAAGGAAGCTGTTGGAGTTGAGAATGAGAGAAGATGATGACCCAAAAGAATTCCTGACACAATTTGAGAAACATGTCAATGATCTCAGGAATGCAGGTGAATCAGTCAAAGAAGAAGACCAGCTCAATTATTTGTTACTAGCACTTCCAGAGTCTTACAGTAATATAGTGGACATAGTTGATGCATTGGCACCAAACCAACAAACAGTTGAGTATCTCAAATCCAAATTGTTGATAGATTACAAAAGAAACACTAGAAATAAAGATAGCTTTGAAAGTCATGCATATAATTCACATGCATCAAATAGCAGATATGAAGACCAAACAAACAGAAGAGAAAATGAACAGAAGATGAGAAAATGTTATAAATGTGGACGTTTAGGTCACATACAAGCATTTTGTAGAAGTATAATCCAGAGTAGAGGACAATATAGAGGAGGACAAAGTAATAGAGGTGGACCCAGTCATAGAGGTGGACAGAGCTACAGGGGATTACATAACTATAGAGGAGGAACAAGTTACAGAGGTGGACAGAATCCTAGAGGAAACTACAGAGGCAGATATCAATATGAAATGAACCAAAGTCATCCCAATGCAAGTGGAAATTCTGTGGAAGTGAGAAGAAATGAGAACAATGATCATAATTCATTTCATGCAACTGTAATGATGACCCAGAAAGAAGAAAAGGTAGAAGAAAATGAAATAACATGGCTTCTTGATAGTTGATGCAGTGATCATATAACAAATGATGATAGGTATTTTACTGAAATAAAGAAGCTAGATAAGACAGTAAACATTAAGGTAGGTGATGGCCATTTAATAAATGCTTTAGCTATAGGGACAATAATTGTGAACTTTAGAGTAGGGAAAGAGCCAATTAGAACAGCTATCAAAAATTGTTATTTTGCTCCCAGTATGGAAAAAAATCTGCTGAGTATGTCAAAAATTACATATAATGATAACAAAATATGGGCCCAGGGAAACTATTTGGAAATTTGGAACAATCAAAATGAAATTATTGCTGTTGCCCAGAAAAACCAGAACTTATATACATTAACAGGTAATGTAGTGTTTGATACAGAGTCAAATTATTCTCAAATTGAAAGTGAAAAAGAAAAATGGCACAGGAAACTTGGGCATATAAACTTTCGAAATCTATATAATATGTGTAAAAATCAAGTCTGCAAGGGGTTGCCAAGTTCATTGGAAAATGTACATCTCAAGTGTGAAATCTGTTTAATGGCAAAGATGAGTAACCTTAAATTTGAAAATAATAGAAAAAGAGCAAACAATATATGTGATATCATTCATACAGATGTAAATGGCCCAATAACCCAAGTGGGCTTTGGAGGTGAAAGGTACTTTGTAACATTTATTGATGATTATAGTAAGCTAGTTATAGTCTATTGTATAAAGTCTAAAGATGAAGTATTTGAATGCCTTGAAAAATTTGCAAATTTCATACAAAATCAAGTAAATAGAAAAATCAAAGAAATAAGATGTGATCGAGGAACAGAATATCTGAATACAAATTTTTATGATTTTGCTAAAAGAAATGGTATATGGTTAAGACCAAGTCCCAGTTATACACATGAGTTAAATGGGGTTGCTGAGCGCTATAATAGGAGCCTTATGGACAGTGCGAGATGTTTATTGACAGATTCAAAATTAGACAAAAAATATTGGCCTGAGTGTGTAAAAACTGCAGCCTATTTAAGTAATCGAACAACAAAAAGTAATAATTTAAATAAAACTCCATATGAAATCTTTGTGGGTAAAAAACCAGATGTGTCGAATTTAAAGGTATATGGTAGCACTGTTTTTGTTAGAATACCTGAAGTTAGAAGAAATTCAAAATTGGAACCAAAATCAGAAAAAGGTATTTTAGTAGGTTACTCTGATATGGGATATCGAATACTGATAAATAACAAAATAATTGAGAGTAGACATGTAAAGTTTATTGAACCAAATGAAAAGTCAATAATAATAACAGATGAATTAAATGATGAAAAGGAAACATCAAAAATTGTAGTGGAAGATAATCTTGATGAAACGGTTGAGGAGGTGATAAATAATTATGAAAATGGAAGGAATAATAATCATAATCATAATCATAATTTATTGGCCCAAGTTATGTAAGTTACATTTAAGGTTGTCAAGTAATACGAAAACAAAATATGAACAAAGTATGAACAACACTGAGTACAGGTATATATCTGACAGAAAGCGTCAACAATTATAGTAAAAATTTCAATATAAAACTATATGTATCCTTATGTTAAGTTCAGTCACAAGAAATAGGTACATGAAATTCAAAAAATGTACATATAATTTAAAATTAGTCAATACCTATTACATCACAACAAAAACACAGATAAAATAAATGCCTGCTTATATCTTAGGTCATTGTTTCGTCAAAATTGAATTCGAAATATTCTTCTAGAGAATAGAATGTATTTTTTAATAATATATTGATGATTGCTGCCTTTAACTGCTTGGTATGGGCATTTTTCAGTGCATCCGGTAATTTGTTAAAAATTTTTATGGATGTGTGATTAATTGGCTGTTGAGTTTTTTTCAGGCGATGATAGGGAATGCTCAACGAATTTCTATTTCTTGTGTCATGAGAATGGTAGGAAGAATTTGAAAATAGAGACTTTTCGTTCTCTTTCACAAACATCACACATTGTAGAATGAATACTGAAGGTAAAGTTAAGATTCTGAATTTTTCAAACAAATATAGATGAAATAAATGAGAGACCTAGAAGAAAAATAAATAACCCAGTATGGCATGATGACTATATTTTAGATGCACATTTTTCAAATGTGGTCATTCCTAATACATATCATGAAGCTATAGAATCAAATGAAAGGATTCATTGGCAACAAGCTATGGAAACTGAAATGAGATGCTTAGATAATAATAAAACTTGGAATTTAGTAGACGTAAAATCAGTACCAAAAGAAAATAAAATCATTCAGGTTAAATGGGTGTATAAAGTTAAATCAGATAATATTTTTAAAGCCAGGTTAGTTGTTCTTGGATATCAACAGCCAAAAAGCATAGAAGAAACCATTTATTCACCTGTAGCAAAAATGCACACTCTCAAATCTTTTTTATCAGTAGCATGTACTAAAGGATGGTATATAGAACAAATGGATGTCCAAACAGCCTTCTTGAATGGAAAGATAAATTCTGAGGTCTATGTATATCAACCCCAAGGTTTTGTTAAAGATGAAAATAAAGTTTGTCATTTAAGAAAAGCGCTATATGGATTACGTGAGAGTCCGAGAACTTGGTATGATTGTTTTGATAATTATATGGTCTCTCAAAAATTCGAGAATTCAAAATATGACAGTTGTTTATACACTAAAAAAGATAAGGAAAACCCTGTATACATTATTTTGTACGTTGACGACTTACTTTTGTGTAGCCCAAATATGAATATACTGGAAGAAATTAAAGAAAATTTGAACAAAACATTTAAAATGAAAGATTTTGGCAGAATAAAAAATTATCTAGGAATCGATATTGATTATGTAATAAAAAACAAATCTATGAGTTTGAATCAAACAAAATATATTGAACTAATTGCAGAAAAATACAACATATTAGATAGTAAAAATCCTCGAACTCCAATAGAGATTAACCTGAAATTAAATCATGCAGAAATTTGCGACAAAAACATCCAATACAGAAATTTGATAGGTGCATTACTGTATATTAGTCAAGGAACTCGTCCTGATATCGCTTATGCTGTAAATTATCTGAGTGGTTTCCAAAATAGTTATTCAAGTACTCATTACAAGTATGCCCTCAGAATTTTAAAATACTTGTATTCTACAAAAAATTTGAAATTGAATTTTAATTCATCATGCAGTATTTCTATTGATTGCTATGTTGACGCCGATTGGGCAAGTGATACAATTGACCGTAAATCAAGAAGTGGAATTTTAGTCAGAGTTTTAGGTAACCCAGTTTTATGGATTTCACGAAAACAAAAAGTAGTTACCAGATCATCATGTCATGCGGAATATATTGCTTTAGCAGAAGCAACAGATGAGGTTATTTTCACGATTGGTATTGCAAAAGACTTGTCATTGAATATAAATGAACCCGTGGAAATATTTGAAGATAATTCATCAGCAAAACACTTAGCAAATAATGGAAATTTTTCCAAGAACAGTAAACACATAGATGTGGGATATCATTATGTACATGATTTTGTCAAGAAAGGCATTATAAAGGTTTCGAAAATTTCATCTGAAGATCAGTTGGCTGATGTATTAACAAAAGCTTTGAGTTTTGTTAGATTTCAAAGACTGAGACAGCTCTTGAGTATTTATTAATAAGTAATAACTAAATATTTTTTTTATATTCAAAATAATTATGTTTTTTTATGGGATTGTCACTTTTAAAAGAAAGGAGGTGTGTTGAAGTTATACTTTTATAAGTGACTTGGCAACATGGGATTTAGTTTTTATTATTCTATGATTTCATGATCTCAAAGTTAGTTGACTTGACATTGTTGTTTTATAGTGATAGACTGACAGATGATGTTCTCGTGTCAATAATGTCATTTTTATTTTTTTTTTCCTTTTTTAATTCCAATCAGAATGGTGGTATTTTTGTACGGCTGTATCGTGTAGAAGCTATTTTTGGTTCCTTTATATAAAATAAATATAAAATAAAATGATCCACGCATTTTATTCAACAGTTTCCATGATTATTTGAAGTTACCAATTCATAGATGATGATTTTAGGAGGTACCTATACTTTTCAAAAAAATTAGTCGTACATATCTGCCGAAAATAAAGCATTTTATTGAAAATATTCAAATGTTTTGTTCGATATTCCCACCAAAACGCTCGGTAAATCATGATGATTTGATTGGTCCAATCGTTGACAGTTAGGAGTTTTAAGTTGTAGGGTCAAAGGAGCTAGTTAACAGTAGGTACAAAGATCAATGATATTTCGTATACATCGGGTTCTTTAGTCTCTTAGTGCGATAACAAATGAAAAATTACTTCTAACGAGTTATTTCTTCACGTTCTACATAAGAGGGCAATGCAAAATAATTGGCTCAATCTTGCACACAGGAATCCATAAGCTGTATAATAGGTATGTCAAAATAATTCTCCAAATTATTTCTATGAATATCACTTTGACGTTAGTTTTCACTTTATTCAGTAGATTCTGAAGTATATGCATAATTATTTCGTTGGATGACGTTCCTGATTGAGATAAAAAGAACTGACGACTCTCCTACATAGATGATTCGAAACAAAATTTGGATTAAATGTTTGTTGCGGTATAAAAGATACCTATGAAAATGAGAAGGAAATAAAAACAGACAAACATTAAACTTATTTCGTACAGGTGATAAATTAATCAATTCTGATTTTCTTTTCAATGCAGCTGTAACAAGGGTGAATAATCTAGATATGAGAACACTGTGGAAAACTTGGATCGAACTTAGTTTTCGCACAATAATTGTGAATCGTCATGACTTCTTTACATGCTGCTGAAAATAATGAAATACATTTGGCAATACATCTTCTGCAAAGACGATGTCAAATACTTTGTGAACAAAGTGATGGAAGGATAGAAATATTTCTTTTACCAATAGTGCTGACAGATACATACAGGGATATGAAAGGGAATTTTAATTGAATTGCTAGAGAATCTGACTTGGAAGAGTCCATCATTACTGATTTCATAATAGGTATGCAATTTTTCGAAATCCAAGGAACTCGACATTGCCCATTCGACCGATTTTGTAGCTATATACAGCAATGAATGCACTCCCAATTTGGGACAACCTATACTCAACACAACTCTTCACATTTTATATTCATGAATATTAAACTAGTTTGATTAGTGGAGCAGTATTCTAACATCAAATTGGTGGTATCTATGTCATTCACATCATCCATCATCATTTATGTCAATTCAATCAATTCAACCAGAAGTTCCTCTACAGTTTATGTAGATCATCATAATTTCAATTGCAATCGAAACTCAAATCGTACATAATATCGTTGGCATTTCAAATTATCGTATCATGTTTCAGTAATAGTATAATGTTCGGATGGTGATTGCATCATATCTGTAAAACGCACTGAGAATGAATCTAGTCTTGTTCGGATGGAAACAATGAGAAAAGGTGAAAAATATTGAACAAGAAGGTATGGTAAATTATTAGCATAGATAACTTCCTCTCATATTCACAATAAGATTGTGAACAATCCATGTTGCTGAAAATCATACATTATCTAATTATCAATTTTTCATTTGAGTTTCGCCGCGAAAAGTTTCATTTTCTCATTCAATGACACTACCTCTGATTATGAACTCAAGATTATTTTCAAAAATGAATCAAGTCTATATTTAAATTATTGATAAACGTAGTTGAGGTCAATAGAATCGATAATTTCAATACTTTTTTTTTAGATTTTCGTATCAATTCAAAACTAATATTTTTTACATTCGATAGTTTAAACCGCCATGTTAGTTCAAATATTGATTCAGGAAATGGGCTATTGTAAATCAAAATTCATACCGATCATTTTTCTCCATTCGATTTTTTCACCTTAGTCGGCGGAAGTATACTGAAAATGTCTTATTATTTGAAAGGCGTTATAGGTACATACATAATTATTTTCAAATAGGTTTTTCAAATTTTGGTAGAATTATATCCAAGAATACACTCAGCATATCTTGAGGTACACCAAAGATAATTTAGTAGTAGTACGCCTGAAACTCCATGATTTCTTGTTCGGAATAATCGAATGCATTTGACAGATCACATAACACTGCTGCAACAGATTGTTTCTTATTGATTTTAGTGAAAATTCGAGTGGGGAAGTAGCTAGTTATATCCACATTGAAATTCAGTATGAACAAGATTGGTCTAAGATATGATGGATTCGCTTCTTCGTTTCCATTTTGAATCGATATAATAACGAGTGATACATATTTCAATGTTTCTTGGTCGAATATTCCGCATCAAATTAACTATCCCAATGCATTGAACACCGTGGGAATAGCGTGTCCACTCTTTCGCATATTATCACCAGATTTTAATTAGTGATATTTGTCCAATCAGTTTCGAATGATTGTAACCTTCCGGTTCCCATATATTTTCTGATGGGCAAGATATAAAATATATATCTTACCTGTTGGATATCACTTAATAGGAATTTGCTAATAGGTAAACATTTTTTATTATTGATCTACCCATATAGAAGATTTGAGATAATATCCAACCGAATAGTACGCACATTCAGTGTTTAGAAAAATGAAAGAGCTGGAATTTGAAGACCACCCAAGCTTTGTATAACAGTGTTGTGATGCAATTCATTATGATGATATCGTTGTTTTACCCACATGACTGAAAAAAATTTTGAATTCAATGAGATTATCTAGTATTTTCCATGTACTCAATCCTGGAGTTGAAATAAGATTGAAAAAAATTTATGACATTTACTGTCTTGTGCCTACTTTCTATTTCTCATTGAACTGCTTATAGCAAGATATCATTCAATAATACCAAAGGGACCAAATAATGATTCAGTTTAGCCCTCAAGGGCAATATTCATGATTCTTATGGTGTTTCAAGTGCTAGTTTTCTTTTTCACTATGATAGTCAGTCGACATCCATTATAAACTGTTAGTAGTATGCTTAATATCAAAGAAAATAATCTAAATGCATTGGGTATCTAGATAGACTGGATCAGTCATCTTGTTCGTTCATTTCACTCTACAGAGTTACACCACAGCATTTATACTATAACCCACGCGGTTAATTGATGATTACACTTCAACAGTAATATTATACCATAATATAAAGTATTTCACACATGGTTGCTTAATGATTTTTATAATGGGTCGAAAGTGTATGTCATTGAGATATTATATATGCGTTAATTATGAGTCTTGCGGTAAATTATATTCATGAATCGAATAATGTTTTGAGTTGCTATGAAGAAAATGTTCTGTTATACTTACAATAACTTACAATGCGTCTCAGAAGTATGGGGTCATAGTAAAAGTCCTAATTACATTTCAAATGTTATTGCAATATCAATTTACCAAGAGGCGAAAGTATGAACTTAAAGCCCCAGATCTGAATGGAATCCAGCTCACTTCTTTTAAAGAAGTTAAATATTTAGGCGTGATAATCTACCAAAAACTGACTTGGAACAGCCACAGAGTCTTTGGCAAGACATGGTGACTGAAACCACAAATGATCTATTGGTCATACCAAACGATCATCAAACCCATGGTCACATACGCTTCATTGATATGGTGGTCAAAAATGCAACAAATTTCGGCACAAGTCAAGCTGCAGAAAGTGCAGCGGCTAGCTTGTCTGAGAATCACAGGGACAATATTCACGTGCCCCACTGCAGCCTTAGAGGTAATGCTGAACCTTTCACCTCTGCACCTGTGTGTGATGAAAGAAGCAGCAATCAGTGCCTTCAGACTGAGTCAGACAATAAATCTCAAATCAGGAAATCGAACTGGACACTTGAAGATTTTGGAAAATATTTCTCTAGATATCATGCCAGTTAGGTACGACTTCGAAATGCAGTTTGAAGTGGTCATAAACAACCACCAAATTTGCACAGAGAACGGACCTTAACTGGAAAGGAATGCATTAGTGTGGTATACTGATGGATCCAAGATGGATGAAAGGGCTGTAGTGGGAGTTACAGGGCCAAATATCAGGCTCTCAAAACCCTTTGGTAACACCCCAATCATCTTCCAAGCAGTAGTACATGCTTTAGAGATATGTGCCCAGGAGTACCTCGAAAGGGACACTCGAAGGGCAAAAATCCATGTTCTATCAGAAAGTCAAGCAGCACTGAAAGCTCTGAAGTTATACACTTGTGAGTCTAAGCTGACTTGGGACTGTATACAATCCCTGAACGAACAACCATGTCACTTTGATGTGGTGCCAGGTCATAAGGGAGTTGAAGGCAACGAGTAAGCAGACTGCCTTGCCAAAGAAAGGGCAAATAACCCTCCTGTAGACTTTCCAAAGCCTACTTGAGAGAAGAGTTCCGATGCTGGGAAGTAGTAAAAATGAAATCTCACTGGAATAGAGTGCCAGGACAAAGACAAGCGAAAAAGCTAGCGAGTCTCTCGCCAAGGAAAGCTAAACAGCTTCTCGAGTTGGACAAAAATGACTTGAAACTGGTAACGGGATTCCTCACTAGACACTGCCCTCTGAGGAATCACCTCAAAAAGATGGGTGAAACAAAGTTGCTCAGCAATATTCTGCAAGAGGCTGAAGTTCCTGGAAGGGGCCTTCTTAGAGCCCTCGGATGTCAGGAACCTAGCTCCCAGGAAACTGATAAACTTCGCAACAAGACTCGGAATCCCGGGCCTCGAATAGATTGAGGGTTATGTACAAAAGATCTAATAGGTTGAGGTGTTTGAGAGGCTGCACAGCACAGATAGCTAGTTTTACTTTTGTTTGGTTCCTCATTTCGTCAGTGAAATGATCCGATTCCAGGATATAGGTGAATTTTATTTATCAACATGAAACGCGTATACAAGTGTGATCAGGTAGAAATTTATGTTTAAAAGCATATGCGCGTGCCAAACGCTATTTTTCGAATGTTGGGTTTATGAAGATGATCAAAATGATATAGCACTAGTCATTTTGATCATCTTCATAAACCCAACATTCGAAAAATAGCGTTTGGCACGCGCATATGCTGTTAAACATAAATTTCTACCTGATCACACTTGTATATGCGTTTCATGTTGATAAATAAAATTCACCTATATCCTGGAATCGGATCATTTCACTGACGAAATGAGGAACCAAACAAAAGTAAAACTAGCTAGCTACAAATGATGATATATTCATTGATTGTCAGTTCAAGTCACTCACGTTCTTGGGTCAAGAGTTCCACCTCACTCCTTCACATCGTAGAAATTCTTCCTAGACAATTAGCCATAATTGATAGTTTCTTCCGAACACGTTTTCCAAAATACAGTCCGGATGATAATATTTTATGGGTTGTAAAATAATATTGAAATGGAAATACAGTAATGGATGATTCGTTATAAAGAGAGATCGAAGGAAATACCCATATCTGAAAGTTAGTAGTTGGTCCATTGATAGCCTGTCAGTTCGTGATTTTCAGAAATATTGGGAGATGTTATTGTAGTTCAAGAAACTTATGTTCCTTCACATGCATTTTCTTGACCATAATTCAAGGTTAAGGCGATTTATTTTCATTTATAACACCATTAATGTTTTAATGTGCAAATGTTTGGGAATTTCTATTCAAGCAACAGTGCTCTTTATCTTCAAGTTTCAATAATTCAATAATTTAATAATTCTCACTGACTGAACTATTATAGGTTTGTGATTGAGAAATGTGAAAAAGGAATATTTCGAAAACCTCCCAAAGGTGTTGTCCTACTTTCCATCTTCTTTGTGTCGCCTTATATAGTCAGAACAAATAGTCTCGTCATCTCTGGGGAATTAGCGTAGTCCGTACCTACGGAGTATAACGTTTCAGTTTCATTAACCTGTTAATCCCAGAACCACTAGTTCACTTATATAAATTTCACAATTTCCATACCAAACAGACTCGTATCTTTCTCGAAGCGTGATTCATCTTTCAGCAGAATAGAAATCAGTCGACTCACAATCTTCCATTCGTGTCCAGCACATGATTCCCCTTAGAATTATCTGCGATTTATAATTACCAAGCAATTTGCTGCCCATTTTGGTAGGAGATACGCATCCATACATCAATGCTGCAGTGTTTGAGAAAAAACCCATTTATAAGCATTATACGATGTGGCATGGTTTTCACTCGGTGATTACTGTACCAGATGGACCGTAACATCAACCAACGACCAACAATCGTGACTGGAGGGTCCCATTTTGGGCGACAATTATTATGGCGGTTATGCTTGGTGCTACCTAAATCAGACTTGTCAACCGAGCAGTTCACAAATCAGATCTGATGGATCGTTGAAATTACTTTTTCAGCGATTCTTGCTGTCACTTTCATTCTTATCAATATAATCCGTTCTGAAGTTTTTTCAGATGTGAGATGAAAGTGAATGTTTCCGGTAGGCAGGTGCTCTTTTGTTTTGAAGGTGATGATTCTGGGGATCAATTTTGTGATGTTCGGAGTATCTACTTTTTTCAAAAAATATCTAATAACTGCAAAAAATTAAGTTTTTTGGTGGAAACAATTGCAATAATTGTAATCATTCGGGACGCAGGTTTAATGTTGACATGCAATGATAGAAATCACTTCATGCAATAATTCACAATAAATAATGTTTCTTGATTTCGCTGTTTGTAACCTAATGATCGTAAAATGATCGTAAGGAACCACAAAATGTTTGATTCACGTCGATACACGCAGATAAATAGAGCAGATGAATGTATTTGACAAAAAACTAAAACTAAACTAAATTGTTTATAATATTGAATTATAAATGTTTTTGATGACCCATAAAATCCTAATTTATTATAAATGAATACATATTTTAGTGATTCTTGGTTACTGTCATCGTGCCTATTGATTGACACTCTCTAAATTACATTGAACATGTGCCTCTGTTAATTTATTCAGTTGTGCCCACGACATCAAAGATTAAGAGGTGATAATTTCCATATTTCCAATAAATTTAACCCATAATTACTATGTTTATTCGACTCGGCTCAAAAGTATATGCAATGGGAACGAATGAATGAATGAATGTATGTAACTTTTAATTCGACTTTCATTCCCAAACTTCGCTACCGTTAGCGAATAATTTTTCTATTATGTCAATTATTAGTCGATTTTCAGGTTTGACGCTGGAAAACAGATGATGGCAACCTAGTCACCAAAATACGTATTTGGTTTCCCTTGAATATTTTGTATTTTTTCATTTTTTGTATATCTCATTGCAGTACCAAATGATGTGGTTAAAGTTTTTGTTAGGTTGTGCTCGTATAATATATTCATTCAATTATCTTCTGACATTTTCTGTGCCTGATCGAAAAAACTTCGAAATGGTATATTTCATTACGAGTCTGGAAATAGGGATTTTTTCGTGCGCGTGTGACAAATTCGGGAAGTCATGCAAGCCCGGAAAAATCATTTCTGGACGTGTAATGAACGATATTTTTTATTATACTTTGTTGATGTCATTATCTTTGATGGCCAAACAACTCTTTAGCATTGAGAATCGACTCCATAACGTGGAAGATTTTATAGATTTAGGTTTTTCGATAAAATAAACTAGAAGAATATCGTCACCAACAATTTTGATTTTGTTCAGATTTCGCTACTCTGTGAAAATTTGATATTTGTGTTCATATCTCGACCTGGATTTTGCTGTGCTGCAGTTTGCTCTAGGATATTATCGGGAATTTCGGGATTTTCTTCTGAGTTCATTTTGTTGGTTTAAATTTGATTGACAGAGAATAAACAATGCTGACAATACAGTGTTTGGCATGCATGATTTGTTTCCATGGTTATTCTCAAAGTTTTTCCGTGCACTGTTTCCGTGCGCTAGCCCGAAATAGTATATTACACAACAAGTGTGGAAAGTGACATATTCCACACGAGTAGTCGTTTAGCACGAGCCGCGTAGCGGTGAGTGCGGAAACGTAACGAGTGAAGGAAATGCCTTTTCCAACGATTTTTGTACATTATTTTTCCTACGACTCCGAATACTTTCATTTCGCGGGAGGTCTTGTCAAAAATGTAACTTGAGCGGTCTCTAGAATTTCAGTTGGTTTTGATTCAATATCAAGTACTGTTTATTTCCATATTCAAGATGATATGTGAATACTTCTCCGACAATTTCTCATTATGTGAAATACTGATTGATTGAGTTAGTTTAGTTTGGACAAATTTTATTGATATTGACACCAGCGTACATAAACAAACTTGACATCATACGCCTGCTAGCGCCAGTAATCACGCAACCAGGAACACAGAACAATAGAAGTACGTAGTGCGCAAGCGCGTACGAGTTACTCGAGTTAGTGCGTCCTTGACTCTTTGCAAACATCTGTGATACCAAAGAATCTTCTCGTTGGTGATACTGTGATATCAAACTGATGCAAGCAGCAAGCCGCGCATAAAACTGTAGCCGTACTCTTTTGAATGATCTCACCCGCTGTCTTCAACATCGAAATAGTTCCAGCAAAGAGTATATAGGTTCCAGTTTTAAAGTGAATTCAGAGGTTATCGTAGAAATTAAAAGATAAAGAATTCTCGGTATAATTCAAAACGAGACAGAAATTTCAATAGATAATATGAATTTGATTTGAGAACGCTTATATTGACAGTGAGTACCTTTACAATATACCTAATTATTTCTATCGATTCAGGCGAGCGTTGTGATATATTTCATGTCAACACTAGTGCTTTTTTTCTGAATACTACTTTCTGAATAACAAAACAGTGTGATTATTGACGTTTTCATAGATGGTCGTAGGAAAAAGCATATCCTTACAATATTACTAATATAGATGAAAATGAAGTGTTTTCAAAAATAAAAAAAACTATTATATAGGTATTGGTTTAGGTATTGTGAGACGTTTCGTGTCTGTCTTGCACCGGTGTATGTGATCCCTCATCGGCCGGAAAATAATGCAGTGCTTCACTGGATGGTACTGATTTTTAAACCCATCCTTTGTTTGGAACCCACGCTATGATTTGGATGCCTCCAAAGAAATTACCTATTCTCGGTATTTTCACTCGAAGCGTCATTTCGCAAATTCGTTCTCATGTGTTACTAATCCAATAATACGCTGTACCGAATAAATTGAAAGTAAATGATATGTCGTGGACACAATAATAATGCGGCTCTAAGCGTCCCCAAGAAAATCGAAAATTGCCGCATAATTTATTTACACCTACTTTCGTTTTCGAGTGAATGGTGAAAATGTTTTGCGAAAAGGGAAAACAACACACTTTAGATTATGCGGGAGATGCATTATGGATTTTTACAACAAGCAGATTAAAACCATTTCAAAATTTTATGATGCTATATAAATGGGATGTACGCCCCTACATAAAAGGGATACTGCTATTATAATAGTTATTTATGCACGACCGGTCTTAAAATGGCCCTTTATCGCCCGGTTGTACGGGCGTAAAATAGCACTTTACCGTCCTCGGACTACTTTACCGCAAGCCAGGCGTAAAATGGCACTTTACCACCCGCCGGACAATACATTATTAATTATTCGCTTCCTCAGCTGCTTTACTGATTTCTGGTGGAGTACAATTCACACTTTCTTCGTCACTGGAATGCATTTCGTAGTGACTATTGTCTGTATTAACAGCAGATATGGCTACTAGCCTATTTATTCACTCACCAGTCTGGAACATGAGCAAATTGTAAACCCTTAATAACTCTCTTATAAGAGATAGAGAAAAAGTGAAAACACTCTCATCTAATGCTTTTTTGTTAGGAACATCATGGGCGTAGCAAAAATCATTTTAAATGGGGTTAAAAGGTATTTGAGAACCGTTTTAATCATGCTTGAGAGGTTACAAAAAACGAATAATTTTTTGATTCCGACAGTTTGGTGATTATTTCTGGCTTCCTATAGATACAACAGCTTAGAAAACCTGAGTATATGAAAATTAAAAATCTCAGCTAGTTATCTTGTTAGTTATAATGATTATTCACCTCAGAAGATATAATATCAGTCCTTGCTCCTGCATTTGAATCAGTATATCTTGAAGAGTTCTGGTGTGAAAAAGCAAGTGTATAATCTATTATTATACGGGGGGAGAAATGTTTATTGTGTTATAAAACTTGGCCAATCTAATGGATCACCTGCAAAAATTGATAAATCCTTTGAAGTTGATTGCCTCATTAAAAAATTGTTAAGTCGAACATCTTCTTTCTTTGGGTGAATATTTTAAAGAGATTTGTGTTCCAAAACACAATGGAGAATTGCTCAAGCACTATCCGAAATGTTCTGGAAGAGATGGGTGAATGAATATCTTCCAACCTTGACATAGAGGACAAAATGGTACACGAAATCGAATCCTTTGAAAATAGGAGACATAGTTCTCGTAGTAGATGATAAGCAACCCAGGAATTCGTGGCCTTTAGAACGAATAACGAATATATTTCCCAAAAAAAAAGACGGACAGGTTAGAGTTGTGGATGTGAAAATTAGATCAACGGTATATAGAAGACCTACAACAAAAATTTGTAAACTCAATGTGGAAACCACCAGAGAATTAAATGAAGAATCAGAAGAGGATATTCTATTATCCTAAATGAAAGAAGAAAAAGAATCGGAGAATGTATAATCTATTATAATACGGGGGGAGAAATGTTTCATGTTTTTTCTCTTTTCTCTATATATGTTAAAAGTAATGTCATGTTTGACAAGTAATATAGGAATTGTTCTGCCTTTAATTCCTTATTATATATAGTATTTGCCTGAAGTAAAAGGTCCTTCGATATTTAGCCAAGGATTATTTGCCAATCCAGTCTAAGCCCGAAACAGCAAGTTTGGATCCTACAGTTCAATATCTTCTAATGTTCAGTTGAGAAGTATATATCATAAAAATATCTATTTATATAAAATATTAAAATAATTTCCAAATTTTCTGTATGTTTATTTTGTACCTTGCAGCAAACAGAAAGTCCTAGCGATATCTGATCAAACAAAGGTTGTGAACCCCTGCTCTTAACTGGCATCATTGTTCAATGGAAACTCTCTGGTAATCAGTGATGCAGCATGAAATTTCATTTGAAGACTACTAAATTTCCTTTGGTGGTAGCGTGATAGCCCAGAGGGTCGGTCTGACGGTTATGATAGCAAGAGCAAACGATTATTCCTTCTCATTCCCTAACATCGGGATGAATTAGCCATATGAAGATTCATTGGCAAGGTGCTATTCAACTATATGGTGGTCTGTAACAAATTGCCCCTGCACACGAACGGAATGTAATTTTCTGCCATTCGTAATAGCTAGACGGTAATCTGATTGGGTAGGTACATCCCTGAAGTTCCGTCGTCAGATTTTCAGATTCATCAGTTCAGACAACGAACGAACGAACGAACCACGTAATCACAGTAACACATTTATTTTTGACATGTTGAATATCAACAAGAACTGTGTTACTCATGTGGAAAATATTACAGGGTGTTGCTGTTCTATTACTAAAGATAACTATAGAGAACGATAAAGTATTTTATATTGAGTTGTTCATATCTTCATTATCTAGAACATCATGTAAGGAAATCCAGGATATAAAAATGTTGCGTATTATATCCAACACGAGTCAGTTTTTAAATGCTTGATTAACAGAGGTAACAATTTTTGGCGAATCCTGTTAATTATTTAGTAGGTGTGATTATAATGAGCGATCCGTTCAACCATTAATATTCATAATTCAGTCACTGTGTGTCACTGAAAATTTCAATTCGTACAAACATGGCCTATGTTCGATATATGCTGCATTTGTGACTTTTTTTATTTTTATTTTGGGTTCAGAATGTGATGCATGAATCCGAATCAGGATCATGAGATAAATCCAGGAATACTGTGAAATACAGGGCGTCCCACTGAATAAAACAAAGATGGCTTCACTTCTGGAGAAACCGAAAGTGTAGTACTAACAAAAATATTCTGGTTAGATCATCAGAGTTTTCTTCACCATCTCTACGAATTCTCAGAGCCATTCTACTTCAAGTTATCATTATATCACAATAACTTATGAATGAAAGCAATAACATATCAAATATTCAGCAATGAACCTAAATCAAATTCTGAATAATGAAATACAATTTCACTCCTACATTAAATATCCTAATCTCCTTCAAAACTCTTGGACATTATAAAATACCCACCGATAAGTGTTTGACACTTTTGACAGATCTACTGAAATGAGATGGCAAAACAATGTGTTTGGAGGTGAATTCTATAGTCTTATTGCAGTATCTAGGCCTACATAATAATGCTGATGAAGAAATTCAATTGAATACCGGATTCCTCGTGTATCTTGAAATTACCGGTAACCTCAAATTCCCAAGCAGTTTATCTGATATCTTGCACTTTACAGCCTGACCACGTCGAATGGAATTTGCATTATTCAATGCTGAGCCAGGCGATGTATTAACTAGCAGAAGTTAGAATCTTGAGAGAGAATGTCACTGTAAACAAAAAATGGCGAGTTCATTCCCATAGATCTTCGTGAGTTATATTTTACTCCGGTCAGTGTGTTGCAGGAAGGTATTAAGGAAATTGTTTGACCTGAAGGGTATATCGATGTCAACCAAATTTTGACTTTGAATACTCACTAGACTCTATATACGATCAAATTCTTATGCTAATAATAAATAAATCTGTTGAATTCATGTCATTAGCACACTGGAAAAAATGTTTTAGTATCACTTTTATGGACAATTAAAGAGAGTATATCGAAAAGGGAGAGAGAGATCGATGAATTCATTATTGCATGCAGTATCACCAAACAAACAACATGAAATTCATTGTGTATTGAATCTCTCACTGCCCTATACATATAAGGCATTCCTGTGGTAAGCAATGCGGAAGAAAATATGAATAAAAAGTGGATGATAATGGCCACGAAAATCAAAACGTCGAATTCAAAACCTAAGAATGCGTTTTTGTAGATTACAAAAAGTGGAATGAAGAAGATTTGGTCCATCTTCAATTATGAAGCGAGAAAGTTATGACAATTATAATCCAAATGTTCAGTTTACAAGTATTCTGAAAACGAAAAGTAATAATGAGAACGATTAGATTTTATTTGTATCTTTTACGATTTTTGAGATCCCAATGATGAGCGAAGAATTTCCCCGATATTGTGAAATATGAAAAGAAAACACAACATTTCCACTGACTCCGAATAATATAAAAAGAGAACATAAGAAATGACAGAACAAAAAAACTTATCTTTTGAACTTAATAATTCAATCTTGCCAATATCATGTCTTATGGCCACAATGATATATCCCGAATACGGACCTGTAGATCGAATCAAACCACACGATTATGATGGACAGTCAACCCTGTATGTTGCTGTATCAAATTTATCGAGATCCTCTTGTTATAATGAAGAATTCATTGACATCGACCTTCATGATAAAAGGAGCCGACAATTTCGATAGGTCAATATTACGTTGCACTTTTCTTTGTAATTTCCTTCGTACCTGTACCGTACACATTTTGAAATATCGTTGATATTATCATTGTTCTTTGCGGTGTGCTGAAGTATCAGATATTGAATGATTGGTCATGTGTGAAGATTGTTATAATGATGAAATAGAAATGTACTTCCCACCTCTAGCCGTGAAACTAAGATACCATTATTCAACTCCTTCTGAAAGCGTAAGGTAATCTGATGAGTACCCTTCGCCACAACCAATGTGGATATAGATATGGTGTAATGAGTCCCATTAAAAGGCACTTGAAATAGTTGACTAGACTTTTGCCTACTTGATTTTGTTGAATTTCTATCATAGTTTCAAACACTAGTAATACTTCCACGACTTCATATGGATGGCGCCACGTCAGCTGATTTCACATGATGATCATTAATTTCCACCATTCCTCAGTCATTTCGATTTTGTGTGATTTGTTCAATCAATATCATGATTGAATAATCAAACAATATTCATATTTCATGTCGAAACCACTATTATGGATGAACTGTCACTGTCACTTGAACACGAAACCATAGAATACTGATATCAATAGAGAACTGATTATCGATATTGATATCAAATGCGATATTAACGCCATCTCCGAACGATTAGTGAAATTTAACCGGTGTTATGATCTTCGCTAATCGAGAATAAAGGTCTTAACGAAAAACAATGAAGAGTCGTTTCACCATATCTATATCCACCTTTGTCACAACCCTATGTTTCCTTTCAATAATCAAGTCAGCTATGTTTAAAAAAAGTCGTTCGATACCTCTGTTGTCTCGAGACGAACGAGAAAAATAGTCATGTGAAAGTTATAGATATACTCCATCCTTATATTCTATAATCATTTTTCGATATTCAGAGTGTTTCCTATAGATATAGGATATCGAACTTATGTTATCTTGAATTTCGATTTTTCTTAGTTTACGTCACCCTGTAGCAGTAGTTTTGTTTTGAATAAAACTAAAGTCCAGAATATTACCGGTTATTTCAAATTAAACACCCTATATTTATTATCCAACTTTTAATTAGAATATTGTTACAGTAATTGAGTAATTCCGATTTTTATGGAAATTTCATAAATTAGAACCTTCTTTTTTGTATACGTTGCTTATAGCAACGGGCGATAACCGTGATGATTTTGTTAGTTCCTATTGGAAGGAATTAATAAGTGATAATTTTTCTGTCAAAAATGAAGCGCCTTATATTCATTGACAAGCGTCACTCAGAATAAAATCTGGGTAGACATGTGATATTAGATGTTATGATTGAAAACGGATTACTGTTTTGAATTTTCCTGAAAAATTAGTAATGTACATCAGTTACTATCTACAGTATCTACGCATAATTAATAGGTCGTGTAGGGTTCATCTTCTCATCATATTAACAGCAACTCCAATTTATGAAATCTTTTTACCGAATCTCCCACGCAGCAGAATTAATTCCCCTTTAATTTTTTCTCGGTTTCACTCATGTTTTTGTTGATAGAAAATTATCCCAAGTCGAAGAGTCGAAGACAAAAACATTGGTGACCTTGAAAAAAATTATCGGTAATAAGTCTGCTGCTAGGGAGATTACAAGTGAAAATTCCTCAGTAGGGCTTCAACAGTCTCACTTGACATTGTTCTTGTTGATTTGAAAGTCAGTATTATAGATGACACATTGTCAATTCAACTATACATTTGAAATACAGTCATTTATTCGTTTATTCATACGAATCTAAACACTGTGAATTTGTTAGAGTCTAAAGAGATTTTGCAGTTAAAATATTTTCAAATAATGATGAATGTTTAATTGAGGATTTTATTTGAACGTCCCTCGAAGTAATTTCCCTTTGTCCACTTGGCTGAGATGAATGTGCGTTGAGGAGATATAATTATATGATTTTTCTGGCCTCGAGTATTTGCAAACCAGTTACTCAAGAGCTATTAGGTTTTTATTTTCCACTGATATCATCTCCAAACAGGTGTTGAATTCCTCTGCGATTGTTAGTTATGCGATGCCAATAAGGTTATGTTTTTGTCGTCAGATGCTGAATGAGATCATTTTCAACTTGCTATTATCCACAGAGGATGGAAACACTTTATTTCGCATCGATAAATAATCGATGGAAATCATCGAGTATGATGATGAAGAATTGATTGAAAGAGGCACCCTACACGTTTACCCGAGCGTTTAACACTCCATCATTTCTAGCATTCCCAAGCTGCCCTGAAGTCATTTCATTACCAGTTCATTCAATCCACTTTTTGTTCCTCTTCTCCTTGATTACATTTCAATTACAAAACTATCATTCATCATCTCACCATTGGAAACATCAACTAAAAAGAATTCTAATGCAAAATTTTATTGTTGGGATATGAAACTATTTCATGCGTTATCCATGGTACTCAATTCATTATGAATTCAAATAGAATATTAGAACTGTTTTACCGTGAAGAAAGTATTCAATTACTTGTATAAATGAAGAGATTTTCCGCCTTCTATGTCGAAAAAGGTGCAATAATAACTAGAGGAATCAATTTACTTCACAAAACCGACGCCTAGCTCCTACTAGAAAAATGATTGCAATGTAGCTTGCCATTATTGATTCGAGTTATACTGAGCTGGATTAAAATAAAATACTGTGTTGCATGTGTGAGATTGAAGAAGCCATATATAAAATAGCAAACCTGTTCCATACTGGTAATTATTATTAATCACAATGATACTGTTATGCTAAATATTTTGCTACCATTAAGTTTAATTGGTAGGTATTTTTCATATCTTAAGAAATGTGTTACGCATTTTAATTTCGTGGAGATACATGAATAGGTACATGGAATATTCATTTATTGTCAGAAATACCATGATATAAGTTGAAATTTGACTACATGGTGATTAAAAAAGTCGTTATACCTTTAAAATTCTTCAACCAAAGTGTCAAAGTTGATCATAATTGTCACTCCTATAGCTGGTTGAAGATACTGATTATCAAAAAATCTGGAATTGGACTCCTCTAGATAGTCTTTCAATAATTCCATGAGTATATCAACTTTTTTCTATAACACGGACCTATGATAGGAATGTCAAGTTTTCTTCACTAAATTAGAAACGATGGAATATTCAATGAGATTGAGCAACTTTTTTAAACGAAATTCTTATCAATACCCAATTCTCGATTCATGAAATTTTATTACTTGAAATCAGAGGTCAACTTCATGAATATAATATTTTTTGGAAAGCCATTCTAAATTCCTTTACATTATAGAAAGTTTTAGATGATCTGACAGATTATTTCAATAAGGATCCTCATTATCTTCCTATCATGCTCCCTTAAAGTTTATGACTCTGAGTAGAGAACTTACTCATAAAATGCATATACTATGTGATAATTTTCACCCAAAGAAAACATTATATTCGTAAAATCGTATATGTATCTAAAAATAATTCAACTATTACCTCATCCACAGATCGGATGGTGTTTCAGAGAAAACTTGTATTTTTTATTTAGGGAGTGAACATACCAGATATACCATAAAACATACTTTTCTAGAAAGAGGTCCAAACTGAAAAGACGAAAATCTTTCTTCAAACTCAGGATATTCAAATTTCAGAAAATGCATTCATTACCCACAATAGGAATATTATCCATATTGTTAGAAAATCCATAGTGATAAAAAAAACTATGATCACTATCAACAAGAAGAGAACATCAAGACCTGATGAAAATTAAAGTTGAATAGGTAAGATGAAGGATATGGAATGAAAAATTAACTGGAGTTAATCACTTGAAAAAAAGTTACTAAATAACTGTTTGAAGGTATTTTTCTTGAGGCTGTAATCAAAGAAATCTGATTACTATAATAATTATAGACACTTTTGTAGCAGTTTTAATAAATTGGATATTTGTTTTAATATCCCAATATCTGTGGAAACAAGAAACTAATGAGATCGAGGTATGTTTTAAAAAATTACATAATTGAATGTGCATGGTGGTCATTTCGAAAGTACTGATAATATATTAGAAGTAGTTGATATTTCATTGGAAAATCATATTTTTGAAGATACTTTTCCAATTTCACAATCCATTGTAGAATACTGTGCCAAATGAAATAGGTATAAAATAATTGATATGAATCATAAAAATAGTCAGCTATGCCTGTTTGTTCGAGAATTCTGATGTTTTCATAAATTATGAGTGAATTTGTAATGCCTATCGGAATATTTGTTCAAATATTTAGAATATTCAGAATTCAGGTTTGAGAATCATTTTCATGATACCTACGTATAACCTACAAACTTTTAAGGATGATTCCAATACATAGATGTTTCACAAATACCATCCTTTCTTTGATGCAATCGAGAGATAACAATTTTTTTTTCTCGAAGCCAGAATTTTTCATTCGTTGTATTAAGCAAATTATATAAGGTGTGTGTAAACTAGTTTCAAGACTATATTATGAAATGACAAATATATTAAATACTAAAGAATTTATTGGATTGAAACGATTTGTCAGTAACATTTCTGCTCGCGAATAAATGAAATAGAAGATATGTTCGACGATTCCATGGGGAATAAAACCTCATTACTACTATGAAATATCTGTGTTGGTTCAACAAATTGCAGGATCGAAGTGCATGTGAACGCCGCAAGGTGTCTGACCTCCAATAAAAGATTCACTTTATCAACGCCTTGCCACACAGATCGTATAATGCCCAATGGCGTGAATATGATTTTTTGCGTAGGGGTGTGACCAGTGTTGGATTCTTGAGAAAGATATTTGTATGATATTACTTTATCTACTTTGAAAATGAACTACACGAGAGTATGACAGCGTGGATCTGTTAGTTGGGACCATATTCATCTATTAACTACGACTATTGATAAACAGACGAAACCAAAGAGTGTCATTGACAAGGCAACCTTCCTCAGAAATCAAGACGCAATGGAAGTGCCATCAGTTTCTATAATAAAATATTGGAACGTTCAGGATGATTTATATGCCTACCATTTTTCTAATCTTGATTGCTTCATCATTTCCAATCCTGTATAGAAGATTCCTGATTGCTCTCTGTCAAAGCTAAGTAAACTTTATGTATTCCACATCAATATACACTATCAAGTACTTGGATGAGTTTCCAAATGACAATATATACAAATTCCCATGTAAAATATCTGCGTCTTTTGAATATAAGATTGACAATTGAACATTTTATGGGCTTCACTTTGCTAAAACTGTCTCTTATGGCGCGAATGGTCAATATGGTAGTTGATGGATAGATTTATGGTACGGACAAATCGCTGGAGTTTCATTATATGATTACATCTGAAACACTCTTTAATCTTTGGCTATACTATAGGTACTGGTTCGTCAGATATAAGCTTGAATATTCTTCACATATATGTAACACCCTCACTATCAGTTATACATATTGACAAACCTCAGAATCATTTCAACGATGCTTCTCCAACAAGAGGTTCAATTTGAACACCTGGAGAGCCACAAAATGAATGTTCTCAAGTGTGGACGTGAATGACAGAAAAACTTGATATTCATATTCCAAGAACTACTTCTCGAATCATTAGCACGCACAAACATCTACAACAACTACAAATGATCTCAGATAGACTATTGAATACATTCTCTTGAAACCAAATCGAGGAATTAGACATTATCCTTTTTGTTCGTTGTCTTCTTTCTGATTAATGATTTCTTATCCCTCTGAACGAATACGCCAATGGCCAGTATTGTCCCTGACCCTGAGTACAGAGATATCTAAAGACAAGGGTCGAGCAACGTGGTGGGTCTGTATTCGGTATAAAGGTGAGATTATGTCACAATAAATAGTGATTTGAGCGTCTGTGAGAGCTTGGCAATTCATCCCTGACCCTGAGAATAATGACCCTTACATCACTGTACTGATGATATTAAAATAAAGCAATAACATTTCATCAATAGAAATCTGAGAGGTTATAGCTGAAGAATTATTCTAACCTGTGTTTCAATTCAATCAATAACTGCTAGTCCCACCAGGATTTTCTTACTTCCATGGATCATGGAGAACAAAATTTTAGACACTAACTTCCCATCAGACATTTCCACTGGCAAAAATTCATCGTATACTGATATATTTTGACTTATTTCCAAATTGGTCTCGCAACCAATTTCTTTTCCATCCTTTTTGTATTTGGAAAACGGCAAATATTGTTTCTTGTTTTTTTATCTGCACACTCAAAGATACAGCCTTCTTTCTTCAACCGCTGACTCTTTGGAATAATTCGCATATAATACACTAATAAGCAATGCAAATATCTGTTCACCCTGTTCATTTCGAATAGCCTAACGCCTCAAGGATGGATCTGCATTTTTTTATTCTTGCTTGCGACAAAGTTCTTGCGATTCCAAAACATTTGTCTATCCGTCTATGTCAAAGTAAAATATACCTAACAGCACTTTCTATAGCTGCTAGTGCTAGAGCATCATTGATCCATCCATTCGTAGACCATGCTGCTTATTTTTTAATATTGACATCTGAAACAATAACACTAGATGGGGTTATCGTGGCTGGTATGGCCATTATCACCACATGAGTTGGCTAAGGTTGTCATCTTTAATTTTCAGAAATTTTCAATTAATGAAAAATCAGGACAAATAGCTTTTAAATGATAAGCAAATCTTAACATGATAAAGAAAAATGAGAACAATACGTGGTAGGTATATAATCCCAACCCAATCTGATTATTTTCATCCTTGTTTGTGCATTTTATATCCGTTTCTTTGATTTGTGATAATTCCATATATTTTCAACAATCATATCATAAAAGTTTATTTGCAGTTCAAATTACATATGATCTATCATTCTGTTCGTGAGGATCCCACCACACATTAAAAAAATCATCTTGCATCAGCATCGAAACCAAATATAGAGAATACGAATCGGATTTTAATCGCGAGAATATAATTTTTCAAAACATTTCATGTGGTCCATATCAGTGATCATTAATCGAACTTTTTAATATTTTTTTCAAATTATATTTGTAGCTCTACAATTTTTGCAATAGCAAATTCATTCCTCGTATAGTTTCATTCTCACTATGAGTACTATCATGATATAAAATGAATTGAAGGCATTTCCTCAAATATATAATCGAAGAGAATCACTAGGAATTGGCCTATATTTGCATGAGGGCCTTTAACGTTTTTTTTTTAAATTCATCTATCGATTATCATGATCTGCCTTGGCAACGCTGAAAATAAATGATACTCTCCTATTCCATTGTCTACAAAACTATTCTCGTGTATAATTCTTGAATAAATGAGATCTGTCCAAAGGCAGAGACCCTTCCCGAACAGTTCCAAGAATAGCGCTCTATGGGGCATATTAAGCCACTAAAAGAAACTCGTAATATTTTATCACCCACAATAGTGGAGAAGAGATGCCGACAGCTCATTAAATTCAACAACTCTTGCCATGGGATGTCAGATATATGTTTTTTAATATGCATGTTGAAATTCAGCCAGAGTGATTTGGGTGTTATATATACCTATCCGATTATATTCCGCAAAGAATCTTCTGTAGAAAGAACCTGTGGGTATACTAATATTGACATTGTTCATTATAGTTTTTTTATATAACACAATAACATGAAAACGACAGTATGCCACAAAATTATCTTATATCAATCAAAATTGGTAATCACCAATACTTCATTTAGTTTTATAAGACGCTAGGAGTGCTGCAATGGAACAAGTGCGACAAAATGTCTTATAAAACGCGTGTCGTATAAAATTTTCTCTATTTTGCATTAATTTGAAGTATTTTATTGAAAGAAATTGATCTAATATCGATAAAACAGACACATCTTCGATTGGTAACAATGATGACATTGTAATATTTGATGAAATCTGAAGCACAAGCGTAAAGCCCAGTTTACTGTTGAGCGATTTTGATTTTTGCTATACCAGTGGTGAAAAATGCAATGTTTTTATTGGTCAATTTGAATCATAGCTCACTCTGAATTGAAATTTGTCAATAAAAACATTGATATTTTCACTGCTAGTATCACCAAATCCAAAATCGCTCAGATGTAAGCTGGGCCTAACTCTTATGACTTTTATTTGACAGTTCGATTGTACCAATCTCCGAATAATAAAAAATGCGGATTTTGAGATAGATATTGCAAAAATTGTGTTTTTTGAATACAAATTTTTGTAAATGGAAAAAAATTTAATCCAAACAAATTAATCGGTGACCTAATTACTGGTGAAGTCATAGGAAAGGTAAAAACTGATTAAAAATATAAAAAAGTATGACTAATTATTTATAACCGTGTTTTTTTTTTATTTGAAAATGTTGTCAGGTGAGGATCTGTAAGGTTTGATTCTATTTTGGCGTCAATGTTTCAAATTTTCAGGATTGTATTCGAATGCAAATACCATGAGCGAGATACGTAATGCACTCTCCACCCTGTATAAGCTAGTTAGGTCAATGTGAAATAACTTGTTCAGACATTCATATCTTCACCAAATCCAGTAGGCCATAAACCTCTCGAGAACAATTGATACCTGCTCCCAAGCTCACAATAATTCTAATTAAACTTCACTTTCTAGGATTCCAGAATAACTGAAAGAAACCCGAGTGCCATATATGTGTGAGTAGATTTAATGTCTGCACACACAAATATCGCATTTCCTATACATTCGAAATGTTCTGGTCAATAGATTCGAGTCAGATAAAGATATATCTAGAGACTCGGATGTTATAATGTCAAACGAAATGGGGCACGATAATTTACTTGCGAGTGTCCCACGTGAAAAATCCAACTTTCTAGATCTTGCCGTGCAAGAGCTGTTGCAGCGAATTTACATACCCACCTACAAGTTTACATGGTTGTAAACGATAGAATATGGTTGGTCTGTCATCGCACGCTATACTTCGCACACTAATTATCATTTAATTTCATTGGCTAGTCGGTGTTCTCACGAGATTATCACGTGATGTTGAACAGATTGACGATCAAATGACAATTAATCGTATTAATCTGATTGCTTCCTGACAATTACCTAATGAGCTGATTAGGTTAATATTTTATATCGCATTCTCCACCTTCAACATTATCCTTAATTGGTGCAGATTGATATCTGCATAGTAAATTATTGTATGTCTTGTTTTGCAAGACGATGAAATTATCGGGTGACTGCTGCATCTTATTGGACGATACATCTTCTAATCAGATCAGAAGTTTTAGAATACCAAGAGTTGATTTTTGGGTGGATTTATTGTCATTGGAGAACATGCATTGTGCTAGCGAGTAATTGCCCAAGATTGCCTTATGTCACCTCAGTCACCTGATAAAAACGTCGATAATCATGGTTGAAATGATTGTGTTGATAAGCAATAACACCATGTTTTCGATTTTGTATTTCGGCTTCTGATTGGCTATTGGATACCTACATGATGTGTTTTCGTTTCTGTATTTCGCGATTATATTATTTTCCGATTCCCTGGTAAATAAATGAATGGAACTACACCAAATTTTCGTCTGAACCATGATAAACACAGACTATTAATATGTATCAACTTCATTTTCCACAAATTATGGATAATGTAATGTAACCTAACCACAAATTGTGACAACAATCAAAATGAATTTAGCTCAGTAGTATACCTAGTGCATAGGTAATCTTGCCTACATCATACAATGGCATTAATGTATTGTTGGTTGCATAACGGATTTTATTGTGTCGAACTACAAAGCATTATATCAAAATAACTTATTCACAAACTGTACGTTTAATATTAATTTAAACAATAAATAGGAAATCATCAGAATGGCTTGATTTTATTCATGAAATAATCTGAACAAATACAACTCGTGTTATTGATGATTATCGAAAATTCCTTCTCTTTTTCGAACAAATTTGTGATTCGATAACATCAATACACTTGTTGTATTACATGCGATAATTCCACTTCTAATCCTGCAGAACACTTCAATACACACATTAATTAATCCATTTCTCCAATAATTTGAGTTGTAAACAGGAGATCAATATATCTTCATAAGTTAATAATGAATAAATTATATTATTATTATTATCATATAGCCATTCAATGGTCCTGATCGATAACATGATTATATCTATGAGGTTGATGAAGACAATGCATGTCAGAATAATAATCCAAGCGAAAAGTAGAAGAGGTCTGGTATACCATCTTCTTTTATACAACGTGTCGCTTTTACCGTTAAATTATCTCGTAACTTGTCAATATATTTCTATAATATCAATAATATATGCCTCATGAAATCACCCGAGTACTGATCATGAATGTTTTTATATGGAGGTATCGAGTTTTATTGGTACACTGATTGAAATTTATCGTGAGACTAGAGTCTATTTTTGCTGCAATGAATATAAATTGAGAACTTATCAAACATTACCAGCAGTAGAATAGTTATTGGGAAAGAGATTATCATCTTCCACAGCCATGATGGCTCAATCAGACAAGTTAATATACGAGATGTTTCAGATTCATAAGTCTCAAACTGTGGTACCAATAAGGATATCAATCAAATATTCGAATCGATATATTTTGGTGAAAGACAGGAAACATGTTTTTTGTTGATCATTCATCGTTGATTGAGTTTATTGAACATGAGTATGAATATTGCATGTACGATCTCTTCAATTTCTGTCATAAAAATCATGAAAATTATATATTCATATGAAGTATATAAACTATTTGACTTCAATTCAGGAACACCAAGACGTTCTTCGAATGAAGCTGGTGATTTATTTTTCATCACGAAATATCCCTGAGGAGTTATATCTATTTCCTAGACCTGTGATGTTAGGCGAAATGAATTAAGATGCCCACCGTGTAACCATGTGATAGGCAAGATTTTGAAAATATGTTTTATGATGCTCGCGGAATTTTCCTAAAAAATAGAATGTGTGTCGATTATATAAAGGTTATGTAGGGAAAAATTGTAATCATCCGTTTGAGATTGACGCTATAACGCTCGCCAGATGATGGCGGCTACTAGTGACGTCATTTTTATCTCTGTCAACAATAGATGTTGGTTGCCAATGGAGAACTTTTGCATGCGCGTGATTTTGAAGTCAACGCAATCGATTTATATTTTTGAAGCATTTTTGATGCGTCACGAAGCGTCGAATTTCCCAAACTTTGAAATAAATCTACTTGACTCCGTCCATTGACTACCTACATTTCAAAAAAATTGTAGTCTTTTATCCGTTATCGAGATATTGGCGTGCGGAGTTTCAAGTGTTCGAAAGTTCTTGTATCATTTTTCCAATTCCATGAATAAAAAGTATCATAATATTTGTTTTTCTTCCAGAATGAACATTCCTCCGACTCCACCTCCCCACCGGGATGGCCCCTATGCCTCGGCCCGGCGGGTGTAGCCCTCCACCTAGGTCCCCTAGACTCCTCCCTAGTGCGCAACCGCGACTGCTACCTCTGCCTACGCAGCCGCAGCCAAGCCGGCCTTGAGGTGGCCTTGATCTGGCGCCACCAGCGCCGCATCCGCTGCCACACCGTGGCCGAATTCCGCAACGCGTTGCGCACCCTCGACGACGTCATCATGTGCTCGCGCATGCGCTCCCCGGCCGACCTTGAACTGGCCGCCTACGACGACTACGACGGCTCGGAGCTGCCGCAGATGCTGCAGAGCCTGCTGGTGTCGGTGGAGCATGCTCTCGAGCGGGTGCCGCTCGATGACCTGCAGTTTCCCTGTCCGCAGTGCCTGCAGTACCTGCGGTTGGACAGGGCGGGGGATGAAATGGGTTCGTGCGGGTGCCAGTGCTCCTGCAGGATGGCTGAGGGGCTGGCTGATAGGAGGGATTCGTCGATGCAGACCAGTCCGATGTTTGAGTTTGTCGGGTCCATTCCGCACATTGATAGTGATGAGGATGATGATAAAGACTCCGTTGGCTCAGGTGAGATTATCAATTAGAATTCCTTACTAGCTATGAATCCGAACCATATTCCTTCAGTTCCCATCCATCGACCTTCAGTTGGTCGTTCTCTATAGTAATTCACAATGCTTTTGATTAATTGATGATGGATACAGGACTCCATTGGGTGAGGTGAAATCATCCAATGAAGATGAGGATGATGACAAGGACTCCGTTAGGTCAGATGGGATCTTCAATTCGATTTCTTTACTAGCTCTGGACCGATGGAACAGTTGAAGAAGTGATTCAGTTGTTATCCGAACCATCTTTTAGTGTAGTCGGTTTCATTGATGATTTTTGTTGCGGACAGTAGTCTCCACAGGCATTTCTGGAATTTCATAGTATTTTCATTGCTTATTGAAATTGATTGGTTGATGATTGAAATATAGGGTTCCATTGAGTCAGGTGAGACCATCAAATGAAGTCGAATTCCTTACTAGCTCGGAATCGATGAAACTGTTGAAGAGGTTATTCAGTCGGGTTCTTCTTCAAGGACTCCATTGGGTCAGGTGAGCTTATCAAATGAAGTCAAATTTCTTAGTAGCTCTGGATAGATGGAACAGCTGATGAAAAGGTTTTTCAGTCATGATTATTAGTTTCTACACCATCTTCAGAAGCAGTCAGTTTTTTTTATGATTTATGTTGGGAGTAGTAGCCTGTGGACCCATGGAAGGGTCCACAGGCGTTTTTGGAATTCCATCGACCTTCAGTTCGTCGTATATTCATTACCATTGCTTGATGGAATTGATTGTTGATGGATATATGACTCCATTATTGGGTCAGGTGAGAATATCAAATGAGGTAAACTTTCTTACTAGCTCTGATGGATAGATGAAACAGCTGAAGAGGTGATTAAGTCATGATTATTGGTATCTGAACCATCTTCTAGTGTTTCGGTTTCTTTTATGATTTTTGTTAGGGATAGTAGTCTCCTCAGACAATTTTAAAATTCCATCGACCTCCAATTGATCGTATATAGTCATTTCCATTGCTTATCAAAATTGATTGATTGATAATAGGTATAGGACCCCTTTGGGTCGATCATCAAATGAAGTAGAAGTCCTCACTGGCTTTGTGTCAATGCAACAGATGAAGTGGTGATTCAGTCATGTTTATTTGTATCCAAACCATCTTCTATTGAAGCCGGTTTCGTTTTTTTTATGGATAGTAGTCTCCAAAGGCATTTTTGGAATTCCATTGACCTTCAGTTGGTCCTATCCGCAGTAATTATCAGTAAAAACACAGGAAACATTTTGTGCAAATTCTTTGAAATACAAAAATGAAGATGAAAATTCAATATGTACCTACTCAATTTAATTCATTCAAAAATTATCTCTTTCGTGGTGAGATAAGGTAGCTGATTTGAATATGTAGTGGTATATGACTCAAATAATAAGTTATCGAATATGCAATAAGGTTAACAACCATATGCAAAGGAATCATTGATATTGTGGTCGGAAAAAACATATTTTGTCGTGTCGAGGATTTTCTAAATCTTCCTCATGAGGATGTCAAAGTTATATCATTCGAATTCGCATACAGGAGCTGAGATAATGATGCAAACAAACCATTAAATTCAATCAGTTGGCAGAATTGTGCTGCCACTCTTCTCTGTTGACTATGCAAATTAATGAAGCTATGTCATTTCGTAGTGTTTCGTGTGGGTAGCCGCTTATGAACCTGAGGGTCACATTCATCATTTTACCTGTACTGGATAGTATTATTTGCATTTTGTGAAATCAGCGCACATGTCCTATCATTCAGGCTATGGAAAAAGTAGAAAACATGCAAATTCAGCTTTCATTATAACTTCTTACTTATGTTAATAGCTGTAGTTGACTTAAAAAAGAGTAAATTAGCTACTAACATGAGAAAAATATGAGCGTAATATGATTCTTCATTGGTACATACATAAATGATTTTGTCATAAATGAACAGTTTATATTCTTATCATTTATAACTAACAGTTATAGTAACATATTTATGTCGAAAAAATTAGGTCTTTTCATTCTATCTCTGAAGACAGATGATTATTAGTATTCGGACACAGAAGATTTTCTAATTAACCGAATACTTTCTATAATGAATTGGTTCTGTAACAGCAGTTACTCCCATTATTCACGTCAAACGACACGGAAAATTGTGGCTGAGCCATTCGATTTTTCAAATGTTTCGAATCTTTAAATGTTTTAAAAAACGAATACGTTTGTGTTTGGAGTCAGACGGTCACCACTTTGAACACTTGATATAAACTCAAATATTATTGTTTTATTGAATTCGGTTTTTCCATTTTATTTATAGTTCCTTTCATTTTATTTAATCCTATTCGAATTGTTGGTCATATTTTGAACAATTTTTGTAATGAATAATAATGTTGAAATATTCCTGAAATCTTAGCTCTGAACTTACAAATAGCTTTGGTAGTTTCGTTGATTTTTTCCATTCATAAAATCACCTAATGTAACTTGATGAATATTGAAATTGACGAAGGTGGGTTCGAAATCTGAAAAAGGGGTATTTTCATGAGAATGTGTAGAGTTAGCCATAGGGAAGTATATTAGTTTAAGTTAGAGAATAAAATTTTACAACTGTCCTCGTGATGAAATACAGGGTGTTCCATTTGAAATAATGAAGTTATAACCATTCGAAAGTAGCAATAATTCAGTGTTAATTTTTGACCACCCTGTACACATTAGTCAATTCTCCTCACTTGTGACACGAAAGTTGATCCATTACTTATCTCCAAATTGAATTTGGTGAAAAAATGTTCAACAACCATTGAGAATTGAATTCTCAAAATAATGACCACATTTTCACAAAATTCAAAATATCTCGAGAACTTCAACGTTTAAATATGATGAACATTTATAAGAGTCACCTTCATTTTCATCGTAGAATCCGAGAACAAGAAAATATATAGGGCATTCCATTTAATAAACACAACTTTGATACATTTAATGTTTTTGGGATACTCTGTATATCATGACAATAATTTCAAAATGTACCCCTAATAGTCCTCTATCTGTCCCAAATCCGAAACATTCGAAAAATCGAACGACTTAGCCACAATTTTCCGTGTCGTTTGACGTGAATAACCCTGTATAGTCTTGTTTCTTAATGTTAAACAGGATAAGAGATACCACATCGCTGAATTCGAAATATTCATAAATTGAATTGGAATTCAATTCAATTCTTGAACTTTCAATGGGCAACTGTCCTCTTCAGCAGTGTTTACTTTTCATATACTGCTAGCACTCATATTCGGCTGCTACTTTCGAAGATCCGATCAATTTTGATTTATAAATGAAAACTCACAGTAAAATAAAGAGATCACTGTTTTCCATCCGATCTGGTTCAAAATTTTGTGAAATTCGAATGAATAGGGCATAACTGCTTTCCCAGAAGTTATCTGATATACAATGAATCAGCAGAAAAAACTTAGCTGATTTCGACATAGTGATTACCTAAATTTTGACTCTTTCGAATTTATTTATTTTGCATCCAGTGACTTCTATGAAAAATCACTACTAAATCCTCAATAGTATTTATTTGATTCAAGTTACATATTATGCATGACCATCAATCATTCATCCAGAAACTCTTGAACAGTGAATAAGAAAATAATTGATATACATAAGCAGAAGCTGTCAATTCATCAGTATCATTCATCTAATTCACTATGGATGATGGACCTGGCAGATGAATGTTGACCCATTGATATCGAAAATGGTTTTCGATTACCCACGGTGGCACTTTTTGTTCGAAATTCATTTTTTGTCATTTTGTGCCATCAGCCTTTTCTTGAAATTGCGTTTGATATTTCTTCACATCACCTATTTGAGGCGCAATTGGGACATAATATTGATTCACGCCACAGAGAAGCTTTATTCACACACAATTTGGAAAATACATCAAAATGAAATTAGATTGAGCCTCGAAATATTCTTGTTCGAATATTTTTCGGTATTGTCCGGTACAATAATGTTTTCTTGCATTGTTTTACGTTCTTTATGTATGTATTTTCGACGTTTCCGATTGCAATTATCATCACGCTAAAAAGAAGGTCCACGACCTGGATATTCATCCATTCCTGTATTCAGTCTATTCGCGTAATCTGAACCATTCGTCACCAGAGGCGAGTAAATTGTCTATAACTTGAAATCGCAATGTATCTTAGTAGTACACCCGTTACTCCAAGTAGGTATCAGTTCTCCATAATTGTTCCATGGTGCCAATTCATTCATTTTGTAAACTACGATGAACAAAATAAATGAATCAGTTGCATCCGTGTGCAGAACCATTTGACCAAATTCTCCTTGAGAAATATGCTGCCGATATATTTCTCAAACCTTAATTGGTTATGAAATTTCAATTTTTTTTTGACTTGCAGAATTAAGTATGTATTGAACTTGTCAAAAGGTTTCCTAACTGAGAAACTGAACTTGTAAGACTAAAGGGGTATTTTGGCAAATGATCATTCGACCATTCACAATAATGCTTATTGAATGTTCTAAATATCAGATTTTTGAACAACCCTCGCCTACTCATAGTGTTTGATGATCTATATAAAAGAAGAATCCTTGAAAATGGTACCAAGAAAATGCTGCCTTGTATCATGCCATAAATTTGTTTAATAGTCTCGAAGTTACAGAATACGAAAACACGAACACAGAAACCTTCAAAACTTCTCTCGACCAGAGTTATTTTTATCGAACGGTGAATATTTCATATCTAGTGAAGTTTTTCTAGATGCTTCCCCTTCGAAGAAAAAATTCAATAAATATTTCCTTTCTCAAAATACTGGCTTGCACGAGTTTTCTCTACGAACATTAAAGGTTTTCGTTTCGTACAGGCGTATTGGTCGCGAATTTCTTGTGGAAAGCTATCATTTTCTTTTTTCCAGAATGCATTATCACTCGTTATAATTGACAGTGTCATGTAGAGATGAATGATAATATATAAATAAATCATCGATTTTTTAGAACAAATCATCACAAAAGAACGAAGCATCACGATTCATTTTATTTCCGTTTCAAGGAACAACTTAACATTTCTTTGTTTTGGCATTAATGTGTGAAATGAATGACGTTGTCATGTTTGTCATACATGTCATAATGAAGTGTTGTTTACGATATAATAATTAATTTTCCATTGTAACTTGTAAGTATTTGTTGTATGAATAATTAATTGATTGAATAACTGGAGAAAATCTAATGATCAACTACGAATGAATGAAGTTGTTGTGCCCAAAGCACTCATTTCTATTCCATTCAATCATCCAGTGTTTATTTCAAACAACAATTAATCACAGAGATATTTCAGTTACCGTTTCCTGATATGGGTAAATATCATTACACATTCAAACAAGTGACTTTCCATTTCTCTCAAGTCATAATTAAAAATGATAAATACTCATTGCTTACCACTGACTATTCCATACTGCCAATAGGAAGTTTGATTTCAATTGAGTGGAGGTGTAATTGAATGATCACTAGGTATATTCATCGATGCATAATTTATGGGCATAATGAACCAGTAAAATGTTTCTGTGTTCTGTTCTCATAATCAACACTCATTGTATATCAGGAAAATAAATAATACATAATGTAGTTGTCACGTTTTTTCCTATGTGAAATTTTCCTCACCTACTAGATAACTGTTTATCAACATTAACGACACTGGCTTCATTATTTCTTCATACCTCAACAGATAATCAATATTTTCTTCAAGGAATATTTAGTGTTCAATTTGAACTCACAGTTATTCGAAATTGTTTATTCTGGGTAGGTATACAGGACGAAGACAATTTCGAAAATGAATTCCATTGCTTCACCAGATTCTCCATGCACGGAAAAAAATGACTCAGAACGACGGTCCTACAAAACTGTATCATATACCAGAAATATGAAATTCTGATATTACCTATATGATAGTTCTGTGATATGATAACCCTGTCAGATACAGATAAAAAACCAATTCTTACTAGAAATTGTTATCCAGAGACAGATAACTGGCATATAAATCTTATAATGTATTATATAAGCGTTATATGCTTGGTCCTATTAGAAATTTCTTATACTCTTTATATTCTCGTCTTATTAACTGAAGATTCTCTTCGATTTGAGATAATTTCCCATGGTCCTAGAGTAGAACTATTTCTGAAGTAATTTGCGCCGATTAAACCCGAATAGTGCCGAAAGCATGAATCAGAGTGGCGTCTTTGTTTTTTAGATCATTTCCAACTGGAATTTTGTTGGTGTGGGGTTGAGGTGATCGGTAATTTATTATATGTGCAAATCGTATTGTTTATTGTGTTGTGCAGAGTACCTGAGTACATATGACGAAATGAAAAACTTTTTGAGAAAGCAACTCAATTTGAATGGGTCCTTTCAACATTTTTTAGGTGAGTGACAAGAACCTGATCGTTTTCGATTCACTAAAAAAACATTACTTCCAGTACATGAAATCAGAGTAATTTAGATGCTATTAGCGAAACTTATTCATTTCCTGATGCCAGCTCAGATTTTGAAGCTATTCTGGATGAATCTATATCAGGAACATTGAATTTACCTACCCTGTACGGATTCACCTAAACTTCATATTGATATAGACATGCACGAGAACAAAAAGAACGGGATGTTTTCCGGGGTCTCTCAGGAGGAATCCAGAAGAAAAGAAGGAAAAGAGGGAGTAATTCTTGCCCACAGAGTAAGTGACTTTTGAAATATACTAATAATATATAAAATTAGAAATTTTCTGCGTTAAAACTATTAATTATTGGTCCGAAAGGTACACATCTCAACTTTTTATTCACTAACGTTTGATTTTTGATTGGAACAAATACAGGGTGTTCAGAATTCATATAACATTCGTTATCGAATTCATTCTATATTTAGCTTATATCTAGAGTATATAGTAAATATTATATAGTGATTTGAATGGACATTATAGTTGGGTTTTTTATCTATTTTTGTAGATTCGGAAGGAAGAATCAAAGAATCATATAAATTTCAGTGTTGCCAAATATACTTGATGATGTTCGAGAAAGCATCAGTGAAAATGAAACAATTATTCCAGAACGAAAGAAAAGGAGAAAAAGGTATCCAACCCATAGAAAAGAGACCCTTGTGGACAAGATATCAAGACATCGTGACGTAAGAAATTTGTTTTTGGTGATAGAGTTTCAGTTTTCATGAGCTTCTTTGTCTCCACTGTATTATATTATTAGACTTAGTTTATATCGAGTTCTACAAGTTTTTACTCAATATCAAATTCTACTGTTTAATGTGAATAAAGTTGACTTGACTTCAAAAGTTATTATACTTTGATATATGAAGATGTTTCTTTTCGTGATTTTTTCATTTGAATTCTGTTAACAATCATTTGAATGAATTATCAGTACATCGATTCAATAAATATTTTTGGAGAAAGAATGAATTTTGTTATAGTTATTTCATACATTATCCACCATCCATCAGGTATAGGTATTCAACTTTTTGTATATGTATTTTGAGTGTCTTTCCTCAAGTGGATACACTTTATATTGTTATCTCTGGAATGACAGAGTCGGTTGTACTGAAAAAAAGTTTCATTTTGGTGAGCTCATACAAGATGTATTCACAACATTGCCAAAATTTGGGTGGTTCTGGTAATATACCACGAATAGTTCCCGAAATAAAGGAAATTACATTCCAGCCACTTTACATTTTTCTGAATAATTCCGAAACTACCCAAAATGTGGCAACGCTGTGAAGGCATCTTGCATGATCTTCTCAAAAGGTGACTCTTTCCAATTCAACAGACCTTCGAGCCGGAGATAGCAATAATGAAAAAAAAAACTCTCTAATTGACAGTTCAACGAGATCACTAGTCTTATATGAAAAGTTTACTGGTTTTATATGACGAGGCTTCTAACTTTTATATAAGAAGACTGCTGTATGTATATGACGATATCACAATTTTCATATGACAGGATTCCTAACTTTATATGATGAGATTACTACCCTACTATTACTCATTACCTGGGTTCGAAAGAAAAGCTTACTAGTTTGAAGTATTGGTTACCTAATATTATATGACTGTGTTCTTATTTTCATATTTCGAGGGATCTCATTTCATTGGACCAATCATTCAGGCATATATGAAAGTAGTATAGTTATAAGATACCAAAGCATGTTTGGAATAGATGATCCCTGTCGGATAATTTCAGGAGTCCGTTCTTCTGTCACGCCGAGTATATGCAATTCAGCTAATGAATATATGAATTTCATATACTAAGTATCGGATTTTTTTTCCGTGTGGAAAGCTGATTTCATCGATCTATCACACTTTGGGTCTAGCTGAAAGAGATACAGGGTGTGAAAAATCGAGGTTTTTCAAATTTAGGAATTTTTCGTGTCGAAACTACTCATTGTTAATCAAAAGAGCTTTTACACTTTTCTATATCAACATTTGATGAACTATCTTATAATATTTAATTGAATCACCCACAGGGTAGTTCAAAATTTAGAGTTCTGAACCATCCTGTATTTGAAAGAGAAATGCGTATTTCGATATCTCATCTCGTTTACTTAAAAGAATACAGTGGTACTATTTGGACACCCTGTATGTAGAAACTTCAAAAGCGTGTAAGATGAAGAAGCTGTAAGGTTCAATTCATTATTTCTTGAAATATCATGGAAAACTACTTATTCCATAGGTCACGTGATTTATGGAATACTATTTATGGAATCAACATAATATTTCCAAGAATATATGGTTGATTCCAAAATGTATTGTGTAGGTACATGACTATACTAGCAAAACGGCAGTGAGTTTCAACTTTTGATCTGTTACCGCACCATATTTGATGCTTTCCACTTTCCACTGATCACCTATCTCAATTTTATCAAAATGGTTCATATTTTTTTCAGTGACAAAAGTTGATAATTTCTAGGCACTCTTGCTTCTGTCACTAGGTATAATGCAAGGTGGATATAGGATGGTGAAACAGCTTCCTATTAACAAGCACTTGAATAAACTGTAGACCTTTGCCTACTTGATTTCATACCGTAGTAATATTTCCTGAAATTAACAGAGATGGCGACATACCTTGTTTCGGTAACACAGAAACTGTGCTTCTGTCATATTTTTATCAGTTTGATCTGTTCTAGCTCGTGTTCTAGATGATAAATGACGGGGAAGAGTCAAAATATCAATATTCATTTCAGATTTATCTAAAATATATTGTTTTAATGTCGTTTCAAGTCACGTCTGTCAGATGTGAACCACAGAAATACGTTAGCAACAGAAATCTTCTTCGATAATCGATCTTACCGCCATCTTCATTCAAGTCGTGGAAATATTACTACCGTCTCAAACGGTCTACAAGTTTTTCGTAGAAACAATTGAAGAGCTGTTTCACCATTCTATATCCACCTTGGTATAATGTGTACATGCAAACATAAACATTGATGATAACTTTATTAAATCCTCATTTACATATGTTACGACAGAGTATGAGAACCCAAAACATAACCTAAAAAAGGTGTCGCGGTTCAAATTTATCGATTGGTTGAATGGTCGTCCCAAATACATACTAACCTGTGGAAATCAACGAATTATGCAATATTATATGCAGCTCATTGAGACGCCAACGTATGTTTGGGAATTGGAATCAGGTGAGTGTGTGAAATGTGTGCAGCGTAGCCCACCTGGTATGGATTTATAGTTCCAGAGCTTTAGGCAATAACAAGGCGTTTCTAAAAAGATGTATCTGACAAAATATACTACTTAATATCAGTTCGAATGAATCATGTCCTTGATTGGAATGCTATTTCATTACAAATTCGTTGAAATCTTGATAAGCCCATTGGGAAAAAAAGCTCGGTCACTCAATTTTCATTTTCAGTGGCGCATGTCTTGGTCTACTCATATTTTGGATGACGTCATCACTGTTCGAGTTCATAGACGTCATACATCGAACGGTGATTACGTCATCAAAAATATGAGTAGACCAAGAAATGCGCAACTGAAAAAGAAAATTGACATGTCTAAGCTTTTTTCCCTAATAGGCATATCAAGCTCTGAACGAATTTGTTCCAGCCTTTACGTGCTCACTGTATAACGGCAATGCACTCCCGTGGAGCTCAGAACCTATGCATGAGGACCATATTATAAAATTGTTCTATATAAGAAGTATAACGGAAGTGACGATGTTAAAAAATGAAATATTATTTCTCCCCCTTTCCCGATACGATTCCGTAAGATATAAAGTCACTTTAAAATCATATATAGAAAATCTACTCTTCTGATTCATATATATATATATTTGTATTAATTCAATGCAACTATTGCAAGTGTATCATGTGGAATCAAAGAATCATGTATGCCACCAGCCACAAGCCACAAAAATCAAATATTGCTATCCTGTATCTCATCTGTAGCAACCTGAATGCAATTCTTTATTGATGATGTTGAAACATTATACGCAGACGATACTGCGATTGTCACCAGCTTTGGATTTGTGACTCGCTACTTTCAAGAAACAAGAAGAAGCAGACTTTATTTCTGAGATAGTAACATTCGACAATCTGAGGAAAACCAGTAGGGTTAATATAAAAAATCCATGAATGTGCGGAAGGGAAAAGTACTCGGAAAAGTATTATATGCTTATCCACCTTGTTGTATTTTGTAATTTTCCTAACAAAATTGAAATACCATATGCATCACCTATGTATAGTTCTCTGAAAAATCAAAAACATTCTATTTTTCATTGAGAAAAGAGTTGAATGGATCATGGTACATCCCCAAAAGATTCATCAATGGGGACTTCAAATCGTAGAAAATCATGTAGCACTCGAAACGACATTGTTCGCAAAAACATAAATCCACGGGAAACCACTCCACATAACATTGAACTGAACCAAGACCCAATATTCGAAAGCATCATGTACAAAAGTCAAAAACAAGATTCACGAAAACATTAGACTAACAACGAAACACAGGAATCCAAATGAAACAGAGAACTGCAAGAACACACACTACACCAAAAACTCGAGGAACATAATATTCCATCAGAATTGTACATAAAAAAACCTCCAAACTGGGAAAGAAACGTCCGAATACGACTGGTAATTTGACAATTCGTATAAAACGTAATATGAAAATGAGCTCTCGAATATTCACGAACGTTAAAGTGAACGTTAAAGTTCAGTTGCTTTCAGGAACAGAGTAGTTAACATCGATAAAGAGGTTTGTTTTTCAATAATTGTGACAGTGATTATGTGGGTGGCCCGAACGAAGAATGTTCTGCTATGGATAGGATGGTTGCCATTCATGAAAAGATTCGATGTAATAACAGGTGATTGTAACTGATTTCTGAATTATCTGGTTGATTGCTTCTTGCTTCGATCTCTGGATTTTTTTTCCATATTTCGAGTTATATGAATGATAGATCCAATACTCATACAATCAAATTTGTTTCTAAATGAAGAAAAAACATGGATATATCATGTTTCAAACAAATCCAGGCGCGATCATCAATACTTTTCCATATATCAACATATCCTTGGACGGTTAATATCTTTACTATAACAGTGATTCTCATTCCCAACTTTAACTGCATGAATATGAAATCTTGAAAAACGATATTGTTGATTTGAATCGAAACTATTTACCTATCATTGCGGTCCGTACCAAAGAACGAAATTGATGATAATGTTTGTCGGAATTTTCAATCACATTATTTAATTTAATGCCCTCCCACGGTTCATTATTTATTATATTCGTTTGTAATAATTAACCAGTTAGTTATATTTGACTTACATGGCATAGGCGGCAGATAGTTATAAATGGAAATAATTAATAATGCAGTTTTATTATTTCTGACTAACGCCGACATCGTCAAGGAGATCATAAATCCAACCATTTATTTCTGACAAATAGTGATTGAAATTCATCAGCGAGTGTTACTCAATCAAACAAGAATATATTACTTACCTACTCTCTGACCGCACCTATTCTGGAGACCGAAAGTTCTCAGTAGGGCGATGATGTTGTTTCAAATATTGTACCAGATATCAACCATCTGTATTTGTTTGAATATGCGATTATATGCGATGAGGTTGTTTGGTTGAAGAGATAAAAGAAGAAGTATAAAATGTGGCGGCATCATATTTACTCCCAACTGTCACTGTCATAACTCAGTATTTTTTATTCCACCATTGTGTATTTGTGTTAAAATCCAGTGTTAAAATGAGTTTAAAAGAAGGTTTTTTCAATGAGGCCTCACACTCCAACATCTTCTTTGATTTATAACTGTTAATGTGTCACTTGCTACTCACACACTTTATGATTATGTTTATGAATTTAGAAACCAATAAATGACCCAAAAGTTATGCATTATGCATTAGAGAAGTTCCAATATAGTTATGATTGTGCATTGATGAAAAATATATGCTTTTACATCCGATGAATCCGCCTTCAGTCCTATGAAGATGTCTATAAGTTTTCAGGAACTATTAATGGGAATATGACCAAACATCCAATAAGAGACAATGCCTAAGGCTATAATGAACCAAATTAAGAATATATTTTCTAAAATTTCTGTGAGATATTCTTGAGGTACAGGTTCAATCGAAACAATCATTTTTTCAATGAAGATTATATTTGAAGTCCTTGAAAATTGAGAGCCTGTATAAGTATTGTTCTCAATTACAAATGCGTAGGAAGCACTGAACCTTTCGATGGAAATGTAAAATTTAATTTTTCTTTCAAAATAACAAACTATCCAATTACTGCTGAATAAATATTTTTGATGGTGACTGTGTGCGATGTTTGTGTGTACATCGCAGGAAAGTTGGTTGATGCCCGCTGAACTTCTCTTCATCAGAATTATTTTTTTATTGAACGGTAAAGGTTTGTCCCTGAGTCATAATCGAGTGGGATTTTTCCTGATGTCTTATTCAACCTCCAAACTTTCACGATGTTCCACAAACATTATAGGTTTTCCTTTCGTATATTCAAAGAGAGAAAAACTCCTCAGGGCGAAAATAAAGAGACGTTATAGCTATCAATGAAACATGAAGTAACATTACTGTATCACTCTAAGCTCGATACCCTTCAAGATTCAACAGTGCGGTGAACCATTGAAAAAAATTCAAATAATCATGATACCGTTAGCTACCGTGTAGAGATCGATATTTTATGGTACATTTGTGTCTTGAAAACGTCCAATTTGCATATATAGAGGTGCTAATCAATGAATAATAGTATGCAAATATTTATATTCCCAATTATAGCGACTACTATAATCAATCTTGTAGGAATGGCGTTTATCCTAATTGATTCCGGTTTGTGTACAAGCAAAATACAAAACGCTATTACATCTTGATAATCAATAATAAACGCACATTTTATACCGTTTCTCCCGTAACACTCCAAAAGGACTTTTAATTTTTCATTGAACGAGCACAGGTGCGAACCAACAGACTATAATTCAATTGAAAGTGCAGGAAATGACATAATATTTCATTGAGCGTTGAAAATGATATGGCACACCGCGTTGGCACGCCCGTGTAGTGAATTCGTTTGGTAAGGAACTTACAATGTCATGTTTTGAATGACCATAAAATATTCGCCTGATTCGTAGCTGAAAGAGTCACGTGTCATTGAACTCCTGATCACTTGGATTTGGGAAGTATTTTTACTGGACTCTCGGAAATGTAAATTTTCCAGATAGTGTCTACAGACATTGTCAAAAATAATCTTATCGCACCAAGTGAACAGAGTAAAAACAGATAACCTGCAGGGACAATGTCTGACCTTCAACAAGATTTACCAATTTTTGTTTTCACTGCATGAATGTTAATTACCCTCGTAAATACCTTTTATTTTTGAGGTATTGAGAATCATTCGAATGCTGAACGAAAATTTCCTTGTTAGATTACCCAACTTCCAAGTTCTCTTCTAAATGAAGAATTATATATAATCCTTCCATCCCATTGGAGAGTATTTTCAAAATAATTTTATGTTTGGGTACTGAACTCCATATTGAACAGTATTCCATTAAATTTGTGCTTGGTAGATAATGATAGGGTGTTGAGGTGTGAAGTAGGCTTAACTCGAAACTGACAATATTTTCATCGAAAAAATATTTCATAATAACAATCAATCAAAGAAACTTTATTCTGTAGAAACGTGGATAATTCAAATTATTATGATAATTTATGATTTTTTCAGAGAGGGATTCATAGGCTCTTGTGTGATTGTGTGATTAATTGTTATTTTTCGAAAAAGTGATAATGGAATGACAGTTTTCTATACGTTGAAATTGAAGTGGAAATACATCGCAATGTGTGCATTCTTATAGTAACTGAGAAATTATCTCATTGATTTTCCAATTCACATCATAATTGCAAAAAGAAACAAATTCGAATTATTAAACAAACATGTATTGATTGATGTTTTTTGTCAGTACCCTCAAATTTAATCAAGAACTAAATATTGAACAATTTCTGATGGTAAAAGCGCATTAGTATTTTTGAGGCCCCATTTTGACAAAAAAATCGATGCTTCATCACAAGAAAATTTCCGTTCTTCTGCCATCCATTAACTCAATAATTGAGTGGACTTGGCTATCTGTTTTCGTTTTTTCAATCCATTCAGTTCAGATCTATCGGAAAGTAAAAGCTAGTTGTCTTTGTGCGAGAGATATGCAAGACAAATGAAATGGGGGGAACATTATTCTGTTGGTTAGATATAAATAATCAAGCGTGCATATCTTTATTTTTGAAAGGTTTCGCATGCGGAAAACCCTATTTGGGCATGCATGAGCTTTTATGGAAGATTACATATTTGTTCCTTGTCTTTTATGATTGCGAATAATAGGAAAACCACCATTCCAGTTGCGGAACTCAAGATGTAATATTCATGCCCCCAAGTAAATGGAGAGTAGGTATCTATTTATATATTCACGGAAATAATTTTCTCATTTTATGACTTTGATTCAGTTGCTCTCTCACATGTTATAGATTTAAACGACTGATCCAATCATATCGATTTCAATATAATATTGAAAATAACCACCAAAATAGAAATGCTACGAAACAAATTATCAACACCCACTACCTGATATCAACATTAGTATTTTATGTGAATGTGACATATTATTACACTATCAAAAGTGTATAGCGAACCAGGAATCTAGAAATCTGCAGGTATTTATGAGTATCAGTTTCATCTAACGTTGCAAACATTTCTGAGTGAATACTGAGAATAATAATAGTCGACTTTACAAAACTTTCAATATTCTAAGCGACAAACAAAAATCTTGCAAATGCTTTCGATATTGTCGATCCTAATGAACAGATTGCCAGATTTGGGTCTACCGCACTCTACTCATGGAATCCTATGTATCAGGCCGACAACAGTATGTTAACATCAAGTATGATGTAGACAAATTAAGACTGGTTGAATTCGGGGTTCCTCAAGGCACAATTCTGGGCCCTATACTCTTCGCCTTCTTCCTAAATTAACTGCAATATTATGGGGAAATATTTCATTATTTACAATAATACAAAAACTAGATTAGATTAGATTTTAGGAAATGCGATCGTAATAAAGACTATGCAGCCTCTCAAGCACCTCGACCTATCAGATATTTTGTGCACCTACCATAAATGAAATGATCTCATGTCTACAAACGTAATATCCACACGGACTTATCTCTGATACTTTCTGAAAGCATTGACAAATTCGAAACTCAAAATTTTTCTTTCTTCTTCGTATTCAAAAATAATTAGTACATGAGTGTCAAGTTTCTACGTACCTTCTATAGTTTGTTGTCGGATGAGGCACGTACTCATTTACTCTGGAAGAAAATAGCATTGGAATATATTGTATCATATAATTTTGTTTACCAGTGTTAAATAACTCAATATCTTGAGGTAATAATAATTACAAGCAAATTGTGATGAAAACGATGTGGAAACAACGTGGGCATCATTTATCTCCTGAATAATAGCTCCAATGTAGGTATGAGTTATATTTGCATGCCCAGTTGAGACATTATTGAACGTTTCAAGAACAGTAGAATGAAACTAGGAATGATGAATATGAAACCGTTCAGCGATAACGATACAGATAATGTTTGATTTGAATATGTAGTTCATCATCAGAGGATAAGTGTATGCTTTCGAATGATATAAGCAGTGTTATGTTGTGTTACTATTTGTCCATCTATTCAACTATAGTAAATGATTTATTGATTGAAAACGATGAAGATAGGAACTGCATTCTAGACGTTTGTACATTGCATCTGAAAAAATCAACTTGTTGAGAGATAATTCTACTTGATATTTATTAGGGAAACAACAGTTCTAGTGAAACTTGATTACAGTATCCAAGCATCAGTACCTACCATCACCTTTTTCTGTGATCAACAAAGCATCGATCATTATCTTTACAATAATTTCGTGTAGCCTTACGCATAAGTGATCTTGCGTAGGTGCACAAGAATGAGGTTATGTTTTTTTAATCAAAAACCTGATATGAAACGACTCTTGTATCGCGCACCTGATTCGCATTGGCGATTTCAGTTGGACACAAGCACCTGAGAAAAGAACTTGTGGTTGACACACGCTCACGCAAATACCTTTGCGACAGATTGAGGTTATACGTTCACAAATTTCGAATATTTTCTTCCAACCTACAGGTGAATTGCTGTCCTAGTTTCGCAAATAATGCAATTGGAATATTATCGAAACATTATGCAAGTTGCATAAAAGGGGCATTTTATTATCTATAATTGTTTCATTGAATGGAATAGCTGACTTTCAGGCTAGGAGATATCTCAGCTTGTTCTCAAAAATATTTCTCACATCTATTTATTTACCTATACATGCTCTCCCAATTCACGAATAGTATAGCTTTTATTTCAGTCAAGTTCTTATTGAATAACTGTTAGTCAAGGGCGAGGTCAAAGGGTCTATAATGATTAGATCGAGTTCAACGTTTCTTCAGAGTCGGTTTCAAGCAATCAAAGTGAATCTACCTCTGGAGCTTTATATTTGTCTACATCAACAGAATATAAAGACAACAATACCGAATTCGAAAAATGCGGAGTATTATCGAAGTTCTGAATTGTTGAACTTGTCCAATTGTATTCATGAACATCATAAGAGTTGTGTAAAAGAAGAAAATTACACATATTCCAACCATCATTCAGAAGATTAACATACTTTCGAATTCTAAATTTCCCTTGTTGAAAATAAGGGAAACAAACATAATCACCTAGAAACACTAGAAATCACAAAAATTCGAACCTATTATGTAGACCAACTTTATTTAGTTAAAACTATAACTTATAATCCTTCTAGTTATTCAACTCGATAGAGGTACTAATGGTACAAATATGGTTTTGATTGTATAATAAGATATAAATATAGTTATATTTGCAATAGTTATTTCAGTATACTATAGTACCTGAAGAAGCTGTCTATGTGAGGTAAAATATATGTAAATATATTTTTCGTGAGAATCTTATCGTCCTTTGTGATTCAAAAAAACCTAGAGCTTTTGAATGGAGTCTTTTCAATTTTTCATCCTTTAACAAATCGATAGTTTTCTCTGGTTATAGGCCACCCAGTCTTCATGTTTCGCTGTACCCGAGTCATCCTGTTCTGAGAATGGCATTTGCAAACATAAAATATTGACAGTGATCACAAATGCTGATTTATTCACTTGTTCGCAGCATAATGGAGTTCAATACTCTCGTAAAAACTATTATAAATGGGTTTTTGTGTAATTTACTACCTACCTATATATCGAGTCGTTTCAATGGTCAATAAAATCGCTACAAGAACTCTACTGCTTCATAAAAATTCCGAATAACACATGTCGAGAGTCTCATTCACATATTATATAGAGGCATTCCTGTTGTTATTATCTTTTACTCGTATAGATTGGTATTATTCTTTCCAAGAACTAATTGGCAATATCTACAAATCAGCTTTGCATAAAAATATTTGGTAGACCCATCACCCATAGTTATAATCATTTTTCTTTTTTGTTTGATGTTTACATCGCATTAAATCTAATGGAGCTTGCCGCAGCTGTTTTCTGTGAATTGTCAATGGATACTATCTGAGGTGTTGTTAAGAATCTTGCAGCCAATTCGTGAAATCAGTAGCACTTCTCATTTATACAAAGGCTGGGCTCTTTGTAATCAAAAACTGCAACCATTCAACTTGGATTTCATCAAAAACAAAGCACCCCACACTTTCTTCTGGGACTTTCAGCTTTTTATTTATCATGATTATTGAATAGGTATTTTTTCTCCAATTTTTCCATCCCCAATGCTAATTTTAAATCATCTTGGTCATAACATTCATTTTTATCATAATAACTGGATATATATTTTTTTCGAATGAATTTCAATTTTATTAGGACATATTTTTTATGGATCAACAAATAGCAGTTTCTGGTTATATAAGGTGCCAAATATAGCTCACTTACTATTCAAAAATACCTTCACCATTGAAATGGCTCTCTAATCTACATAAAATTTGTTCACTACCGGAACCAGTGGAATGGAAAATTCTCTGTGTATGCAGCTACCATCGATCGAGAGTGAAATTATTGCCCAACAAGCTCTCAATCATCTCAGTTTAACAATCCAAACAGTAAATCATGTTTACAGAGGACAAATTTGTACGTTCTTGAGCATAACAAGGGGAAGTCAATTGAATGTTATTCATGACAGCTGAGCTCTATGATTGCCATACCTTGTTAAACAATACTGTCGAGGAACGTGCATTAAGAAGTTGTGATTATTGCTGTTGTCTGAATTTCTAAATTCTTCATCAGATCAAACTAATGAATTCAAGAATTCAAGCATAGTCTCAGGATTTGTGTTCTAGAAAGTAGATATACTAATCGGTTCTTGACAAAAGATAGAATATTTTTAAGGGAATGGTTCACATTGCGTGTGAATACCTATACAATATAATTTTCCCTTCAATATAATTTCGAGTATCCAACAATTTTCTAAAATGTGTTGCCTCGAACACATGTATATTATTCCTTGAAGGAAAGGTTCACATTATTTGAAGTGAACGAAGTAGACAAAAAATGACAATGCTGTGCTATAATTTGGTGTCATACCTGGTATTTGTAGATTTTGTTGCACAAATAGTACATAAATCCATCCTCAAAAGCAATAGATGAAGACGTTGAAAACTTATAGATGAACAGTTGTGTGCAAAAAGAAGTCGTACAAGGTCTTTATGGTGATGTGAACCTGCCTATAATGTTCCAGATTTCATTAAAAAGTAATACACGTACAAATTTGGAACTTTTGTGACAAAAAAAAAGAATTTTGACACTACTTGTCAAAGTCGATAAGAAGTTTAATTAAGATTGACAAGCCTGACTCGAAATAGCCAATAACTGCTGTACGACTTCTTCATGCACACACCTGTACCTAACCAACAAAATATGAAATTTGGTGTGATTGTCTCTGGAAATCTTCAAGCCACGCCTATGGCTCCAGACTGCATTTCAAAATTGAATTAACGTATTACCACTTCTAATTGATTGCGTTTTGATTAAGGCTTGTTGTGTAACTTGAACCCTAATACGTTCTATTCAATGACTCATATATGGAATGAACAAAGCGCGATGAAATAATTTCGAGAAATTGAAGTAGAGCAGTTGGTCATGTGATATTCGATCTGATAAAGGTGGTATAAAACACTGATAATTCGATACGCTCGAAATTGAGTAATCAAATCATTTGTCAGGAACAATAAATATTTATGTGTTTGAAAGTTTCAGAACCATCACCAAGAATTACCATCCGATTTTTTTTGAAACCCAGAAATAAGATTATGTACCTATAATAACCGTGAGTCTGGTTGCAGATGCAGACATAACATTATAATTATCCATACCTGCCATATATATCTACGAATGATTATGAGTTTGGCATGGTTATTAAACTGCACTCTACTCATTATTTTGCTGAAACTTCTTCGACTTTGTCATCTCAAACCCACAGCCCACAGGATTCGAATTCGTGCACAGTAAAAAAAACTTGGGTGTAATTTCAATCAAATGGTTTTCAAAGCAAACTCCGACGAACACAACACCTAAATATCAAGGTTGTGCCCTTTTTATTATACATCTCACAATTGAGTGTTGAGTGGTGCTAAATCCGATCTTAGTAGTGAAAAATGACGCGAATGTGGTGAAGTAAAACGATTTTGAAACATAAAATCATAAGGGACACCAAATGGATGAAATTTAATATTCTCAATTATGCTTTTATTGACGTTAACGCATAAAAAACACATATTATATAAAATTAACACCAAGTTACACCGTGTCATATCACGATGGAATCGAGGCGGTGTATGAATCATTTAATTTGGTGGCAATGATCATTCGTTAAGAATTGAAGCCTGAAAATACCTGATTTGATTTAAATTAATAAAAATATTGTATGTATATTATAGGCATCTGAAAGGTGTGAATTTCATTCGCTCATCTGTTCGATCTTAGAACCTTAGAACTTTTGCCAATAGGTGGCACTGACGTCCTTCCTACCGTACCTGATTTCAATATTGGGCTAGATATATTTGATTTTGATATAGATCAGTATCAATTGGCCTAGTCCCTAGTACCACTGATCAGGATAAATAAGCCGAAACAGATCGTTATCATCCGAATTGTCCCTGGATTCTTCTGAGTCTAGTTTATCATCATATGAATTATATTTCAATATGTGATCCAAAAAAATACCGGAGGTGGTGAAGAAAAGCACTGATTCGCATCTCATGATGCACACCAGAAAAGTATTTGCATGTCCTGCTCAGTGTTTGTACGCACCGAAGAGAATTTCGTGAAGGTAGGATTCAGCATCAAGAAAGTCACATAATGTGCATCACACCACTGCGGCGGCAAATCGCAATTTTTGGAAATGCATAAAGAACACCACCAGAGTGGTCATTCTGCTGAACACTAGTGTTAGTGACATCTAGGTTTGATTTTTAAAAACACCTATGGAAAAGGTCACATTACACATACAGTGGTCAATAATATGCCGGTGTTTACTGACACTTGAACAATCAGGACCTCAGGGGACACCAGACGGTGTTAGCTGGGTGTGAGCTGGTGTAATTATTTTTTTCACTGTGTAGTCGCACCTCAGTTACCTACATTCATTGAGTCTTCATAGTATTTAATATCGATCAAGTATTCTCCTGATGCGAATGAAGGCATCTTAATGAGTGTATCCATAGTTTCCCCGATTTTTCAACAATTGAAATATCTCTCAAGCACCAGAAGATCTCTAGCATCGATGTCTTCCCAAAGATTTCAATGCACTCCAAATTCAGCCCTAATTATTTCTTTTGCAGGTTCTTCAAGTAAGAAGTTGGAAATCGCCACTCCAAAACGAATAGATGAACTGCCAGATAAGCTGTTGATGTCCGGTATAAACTTGCCAGGTAATAAAAATTCAATCAGAGTTCAGCATTAACTTGCACATGATTGTGGGATTTGGACTCAACAACTGTTTACTCTTTGGACTCAACAACTGTTTACTCTTGATATTTATGCGGTAGTTTCAGCTCTCTGAGCTCTCATATTATTTAGTCAAACGAGTCCAATATCACGGCTGTGTAACGTTGATAATTTTCTCAATTTCTCTTGTTGTTATCGCCAGACCACACATTTGACATAACCAGCGAATGCTGTGGATTGTTTGCATCATGTGCAAACAACTTCTGATGCTCAAGTGGGAATGTGTTGACATGGGCAAGACTCAAGACAACGGTAACCTTTCATGCGTTACGTATAACTTCAGGTTCTTTCCATTGATGTTACCTCCTCATAGTGGAAGACATTTTATTTTTAATATTTGATTGATATTCAATAATTCGATGAAGTCTATTAGGATTGTGAGAGTTAATGTTGAAAATAGTAATTGCTTTAGTAAGATCGAAAATGACACATAGTTTGATGAGTGAAATTTGCGTTTGATTTGAATATGAAATTCGATGTGATGGTTTCGATGAAGTTAAATTTCAACAATTTATAGTATATTACACAACAGGTGTGGAAAGTGACATATTTCACACGAGTAGTCGTTTACGGAAACGTAACGAGTGAAGGAAATGCACTTTTTAACGAGTTTTGTACACTATTTTTCCTACGACTCCGAATACTTTCATTTCGCGGGAGGTCTTGTCAAAAATGTAACTTGAGCGGTCTCTATAATTTCAGGTGATTTTGATTCGATATCAAATACTGTTTATTTCCATATTCAAGATGATATGTGAATACTTCTCCGATAATTCCTCATTATGTGCATTACTGATTGATTGAGTTAGTTTAGTTTGGACAAATTTTATTGATATTGACACCAGCGTACATAAACAAACTTGACACCATATGCCTGCTAGCGCCAATAATCACGCAACCAGGAATACAGAACCATAGAAGTACGTAGTGCGCAAGCGCGTACAAGTAAGTGCGTCCTTGACTTGACTCCTTGCAAACATCTATGGTACCAAAGAATCTTCTCTTTTTTGTGATACTGTAATATCAAACTGATGCAAGCAGCAAGCCGCGCATAAAACTGTAGCCGCACTCTTTCGAATGATCTCACCTGCTGTCATCAACATCGAAATAGTTCCAGCAAAGAGTATGGTATAGATTCCAGTTTTAAAGTGAATTCAGAGGTTATGTATCAGACACATTGAAATTAATAGACAAAGAATTCTCGGTATTATTCGAAACCAGACAGAAATTTCGATAATTAATATGAATTTGATTTGAGAATGCTTATATATTGACAGTGAGTACCTTCACAATATACCTAATTATTTCTATCAATTCACGAGACCGTTATGATATTTTTCATGTTAACACTAGTGCTTTTTTTCTTTCAAATAAACAATACCATGGTGATATGAGCTACTTTCTTAATAAAAAACAGTGTGATCATTGACGTTTTCATACGTGGTCGTAGGAAAAAACATTTATCGTATCATTGAAGAAAAAATTGCAGAAGCCGCGCCGGAATCGAAACTGGACCCTCTGGGCCAGCGCCCCAACGCACTCGACCACCAACCAAGATTAAGACATTATTTTATGAAATCTTCATTAATAATCATTAACATCATAGATTACAAGCATAATACGTAGGCTACTAAATAATTTTTTTTTGCATCGCCGTTGTCAATGATACGATAAAACTTTGAATCTCTCTTTGAATGCAACTCGATATTTAGCGATTTAACACCGTCTCCGACATTGCGGTTGACTCGGTTGGCGCCTCGTAACCTAGCATGTTCTCGACTATTATATATCGCATAATGCCCACGTCACATTAATAGCTATAATATCAATTATTGAAAAAATACATAACGTTTTAGCTATCTTTATGATACAGAGTTTAAGAGTTATATCTTGAATGATCTACACTGTCATTCGAATATGGATTGCCACTGACATACTCCAGTCAATTGGTGTTCAAAATAGGGGTTAGCTGAAAAGTTTTCCGGGAGTTTTGGGAGTTTATTCTATAGATTTTTATATGCTTTTTTCTAGTTTCAACTTTGCCACCTCGTATCTTCGCCGCCATATTGGACAAATGGCGCCTAATAGCAGTTTTTTCATAATATCTCCTTTCCGACTTATTTTACGATAAAAACATTCGTATACAAAATTGAACTAGAGAAAATTTACTACAATTTATGCATAATTTTTTTTTTATATAAAATTTATAGTTTTAGCGTTATAGCGTCGCTAAGTATACTTCAATATGCGTTTTGGCGAAATAACACCCCTGTAGGCCTAATTCACATGTAAAATGCATAATTTCGTAATTATACACAACAAAAAATAAACAGTTTTCAAAACTCCCGGAAAATTTACAAAACTTCCGGAAAATTATTCAGGTAAAACTACCAAATGACTGGACTAATATACCCAATTGGCCGATGATAGATACATAAAATAACTCATCCCGTTTTGCATTACATTGTTGTCCTCGATCTTGCCTTTTATGAATAACCTGTTAATTCCTGTACTTGAAAATTTACATATTCGAGTAAACACACTGTGCATATACACTCTTTCATAGGATGTGATAATTATGCAGCGCTGTAGCTGAACTGCTCGCCTGAAAAATAAGGTAATTTACAGGTATGCTAACACTACTGGATGCCTGGGTATTTACCTTCAGCTGTTATTATTTCAGCAATCATTTTAAACGGTGAGAAACGCAAATGAATATTCGTCATTCGGTGAAAAATCTATCTGCATGTTTTTATTTGAACAATCTTTGTAGCAATACGCAATTGGCCCAGATTTTCGAGGAAACTAGTTTGTAGAAATTCATGCTGGTCTCAATAGAAACAGCTGAAAGTCCAGTATACTTGGCATATCTAAGCCAATTTTCAAGATGAAAAATTTGAATTCTCATGATCTGTTATATTCATTCAAGGTGCTATTATTTCAAATAAATAAAAACCGGATATCACTTTGGGATCAACAGGAAGTGACTAATTCCGATATTTTTTCGATCTTTACAATATATGTATGTTATATGTTACATTCTAGATAATTTGAAATTTCAAATTGAAATAATTTCAGTATTTGAGATACCACATTTTCTGAATACCTAATTTTTATAAATTCACTGATAAAGTACTACTGTTGATACAATTATTCATCTCTCTTTTATAGATATTTTCATGGGCGATGCTCTTCTGAAATATCAACAATCGTTTCTCCATTCTTAGCAGTCTCTTCGAGATTAACCCGTCAAGTTCAGTCTTCACACCCCTTCGTGGTCAATTTAGTGACCTGGAGAATGTCCCTTTCCAAAGACTCATTCATCCAACGAACATCGAGACTTTGGAACCCATTGCCTAGGGAGGTGTTCCCCAAGGCATACCATCCCCAGAAATTTAAGAAGAACACCGCAACTCCTACTTTCATTCCCTTGGTTCTCACGATGTTCTCTGAACATTACAGGGTATCCCTTTTCGTGAGAACCAGAACATAAAAAAAACTATGATGCCAAAATCAGACAAAATATCAAAGCCCACTGCAATTCTTTCAATTCCAATCACGTAACTTTTTCTCTATGATCTCAAATGAAAATACCACGTGTTTAACGTCCTTAAAAAAGCAATATTCGAAATGATAAGGTTAGATCCATTTCTGGTTGAACCGGAAGTGTTTATTTTGCTCAAACCAAAAACGTTCTGGAATGGATGGTAAGAATTTCTAAATATTAACTTCAAAATGTCTGAGATATTCCATTGAAACATTTATACTGGGACACTCGCTATAATTCATTCGAGAATGGGAAAAGTGGAATATTGTCATTTTGTACTGATTTTTCATATAGCAAAGTGGAACTCATAACTTCCAACCCGTTATTGTTTATCTCTTCCATAAAAACAATCATTCAATTCATACTTCACGTCGTAATGCTGTAAATTCCATCAATTTCCATGTTCATTACGAGTTTCATATTATCATACTATAATTAATCTATCAAGCTGATCAAAGTGCCGGCGATCAGAATCAATTTTCATGGTACTCTTGAAAGTGTTGACTGATCGTCTGGGGTTCACATCTCAGAATGTTAATTAAGTCCTGAATCTAATTATAAGACATCGTGGCTGTGAAAAGTCGATCTCGATGATTTGTCGCAATTACTAATGATCATCTACCCGCAGAGATGAGCTGGACGTCACCATTGAAATTCTTGTGTATATACCCATAAATAATGCTACAGCGAACCCGGTCGATATTAAATACAATGTTAATGTACAGCGCTGATATTTTCTCATCGTATCGAACTTGGCAATGAAGCTCTTCATTATGGACTTGGATCAGATTTTTGTTGTTTGCATGTGCTTCCTGCTCGATTGATCTCTCTGACGAATCAATTGTTGCTTGGCTTGGATTCATGGTAGATATTATATATGAGACAGTGAAAGGCTCTCAATTACCAATTGAAATATTCCAAATATGATTTTTTCATGCATTTAAAGACATTTATGAGGATTATTTATCTGACTTTTGTGCATATTAGTTCCCAGATGTTCACTATGTTGCTAATGAAATACGAAACATATTTCTTGCATCATTCCGTTCAAAATGTAAAATAACCAATTTCAACGAAGTCAAGTCACGTGTGTTTGTTTTTACTGATGTGGAATAGTCAAAACATTGTTATACTATGTATTCTTGATTTTGACTTAGCATTGAATTCCTTTCAAATGACACCCTATCTGGTTGCTTCACCCACATGGGTGAATATCTCTCATGAGAGTGTGATAACTCAGAAACTGTCACAGAGACGCGGGTTATTGAATTTAAAATTTGTGTTATGGGATTTTCAGGATTTATATGATGTTTATTTTTCGTCTAAATTCAAGACATGTTTGAGATTTATGATTCGGTCTTAGTTAAAGGAGGTTTTCTAAAGATCACCAATCATAAGCTCATGTTTGACTCTGCAAACAGGATTATAATATCGACACCTTCGTTATGCAATTCTCTATTGAACAGAGGTCTTGCTGTGTCATTTATATTGTTATATTTTTTCATTTAGGATTTGAGTTTCTTGAGGCGTGAAAAATCCGCATCGAATACAGATTTTTCAGAGAATTAAAACTGATTTGAAATTACTCTACGCTGGATATATAATTTGAAAATTCAATATATGAATTAAAATATCATGATACTTTCCTCAGCAGTCAACAAAAGTGACTTCTTCGTCTATTGTTAATTTTTTTGGTTCATTATCATCTCATTTATTTTCAGAATATTGTTCAATGATATCACCAGTTTCTGGTCATTCACTAGTTTCAGCTTCTTGATTTTAATTAACCATTTGATGATATATCATCTCAACTTGTTTATCAAAAGGATATATTATCGATAAACCGCAGAAAATATCTTTGAAGAAACAGCTCGTGTTTCGCTGATCATAATTATGCAAATTGCCTCTGAAAATGTGAAATGGATCTCGTATGCAACGTTTTGCCAACACGTCAGATCTCCGCATCCACATTATTTTTAATGGTATTTACTGTTTAGTTGGCATGGCAAATTCACCAAATGATAATTCTCAATCGTCAAATCGCAGAGAAAATATTTTATAAATATTCAAAAAATCAGTTCACATCAAGTGATCACTTTAGTAGCATGTATCATGTAAATAATCAGGAACCTTTATTTTCTGGAGTTCAGGGAACATTGAAACATCATTATATGAAATTTTTATTGGTGAATATTAACATCATAAACATACCAAAACCTTAGTTATATACCATAATTCAGGTCAGTTACGAGAGCATAATTTGTTACATACAAGCATATTACGTTAGATACCAAATAATATTTATTTATTTGTTATTTATTTTCGCATCGCCGTTGTCAATGATACGATAAAGCTTTGAATGTAACTCGATTATTATCGATTTAACACCGTCTCTTACAGTGCGGTTGACTCGGCTAACGCCTCGTCACCTAGCAATGTCCTCGACTATTATAAATCGCATAATAATCTCATTACACGAATAGCTATAAAATCCAATTATACGAATATACTGTGTCCCATTAGTGAACTAGAATAGAAGACTATCGCATGACTCATGGTTCTGGTAACCTATATCCCAGAGCGGGGATGGTGCATCGATAATGACAGGTATGCGGAAGCCCCTGGAGATCAGAGTTCATCCACACCTGTAACCGATTGACCGGATGCTCCTCGATTATTAATGGCGCTTTCTTATGAGTATCGTACACCAAGTGACCCACTCCAACAGAATTCTAATGATCATACAAGGTGTTTCCCACATTGAGTTTAGAATTTCCATAATGCATCATCGAAACTACTCGAGCCTCTAGATATTCATATAGGTCTTCCACACTTCTGATTCAAGTTAAGCCAAACGCATTGCATATTGTCAAGTGATTCTTATGTAGACAAGGTTTCTATCAACCAAAATGCCTAAAAATATGATCTGTCTCACGAAAGAAATTGCTGGAGCTGATGTATTTTGGAGTTCTCATAACTAGCCTGATGAACTCTGAATAATCTGTCGGAGAAGTCGGGGCTGAATAAGGACGTCTAACTTAAATTATTCCTTATATTAATCACAATTATACTCTGGAAAAACATTCGTTTATCTGAATGAGCTGCTTAAATTTCAATTTCGGTCTACTAGGCACAGATCAAAACTGATTATCTTCATCAACCTTGTATAATTCCTGATTATATTACCTCAATCTTCGCTTGGTGATTTTATAGGTTATAATATTTCGATGGATTAATTCGCGAATGATTTTCTGATTCAGCAAAACTATTAGTTGCCCGTTACTTATATCCCATATATGGTGGTAAATCAGTTAGGTATATACTCATGATGGTACTATATGGCGAATCATCATGAACATGCAGTTTAGAGTCATTGATAGCGATTTCTGATTCGATGAACACACATTGTGGTATTTGAATGAATAGAAGTTGTCTAGTCTCCTCAGAATCTTTGTTTCTTTCTTCTCAAATCATTCGGCATCTTCATAGGAACTTTCACGATGTGGATGGATCAATATGGCTGTCAAAACTCTTCCGGAAATGAATTTTCGTTTCAGAACAGTATCAAAACCATTTGAACAACCTCGATATGACACTGCTATACAACTTCTTTGATATTCCAGCGGCAAAGAACTATGGCTCGATTTAAAGTATCGTTTGAAGTTTTTATGTACCTACACCACTAGATATATTCTTGAATCCTCATAAACAACTTATTATTTATTATATTTCCCTATACGGCATACATTGCAATGGTCACTCTAAAGTCTAAAACATTAATGACATTTGTATTCTGATTCTGTTCTTTGAACTGATTCAATTTGTTTCACTTTTTTCATCTGGTACGAATAAATAAGATTTTCTGAAGCTTGAGCATGCTTAATATGGCACCTGATATCAATATTGTAAATGGTTTAGGTCGAAAATACTCTATCATGGGATGATCATGTGAGGTCCATTGCTAAATCTGCTTCACTGCTTCACATCAGAAACTTCCAAGAGATACTTTACATCCCAATAGCTTTTCATGATCTAATGAGATGAAAATCTTCCGATAATAAAGTATATTTGATTTTAGGCAAGGATTCAAGCTGATACTCCATATTGTTACCAAATTACCAACAAGGCAACCTAGTAACCGATGTTTACACAACAATTTCCTCAACTCATCTTTGCATCAAGTGATCTTTGCGACTGGAAGTTTTTGCTCTTCTCTCACTTTTAATTCCAATTTGAGACTACTCAAATTGAACTATCCGTATTTTTTCATTAGAGCGAATAATTGAAGTGATATGCTAATATTTGGTTGGTATTCATGACCTCCACTGAGAAAAGCACCTCTGGCGAAAGCGGAATCATCCATGCCTGCTATTCTTTTTATCTTTTCAATAACCACACTGATTGGATCGAGACTGTAATCATAATTATCAGCAGCATACTTAATCAGGGTAGGCATGAATTAATTCAAATGAATTGAGTTAGTGATTCAATTCGAGATATTATTCAAATTACTTTTTCAAAAAAGTCAAGTTGAAAGTATTATCAATTCGAACTTTTTCCAATGGGAACAATTTTGCCAATTGAGATACAGGGAACAGCTGATGTGACTGCTTGAGGCATATGTATTCGAAAAACTTGCATACACTGGTTAAAACATGATATTGATAATGAAATGAATGAATGGATTCCTAACATAGCCATCAAGCATAATGCTGAAGATCTGATGCCTCGACTGAAAGCTATATCGTGCTCATCGCATTATTTGGAAAAATTTAATGATATGATTGGGACGAAAACAGAATTCCAGCTTTTCATAGGTACTACTTTATTGAGTAAATCCACTAAATATCCAGGAGAATATAAGTTCAACTGAAGAGAAGGAGCAAATGGCTTTGGAATCTGCTGCTGCAGAGTCTCCAAACATGTGACCGGTATCGTTAATATTCTATAGAAAGTTGTCCCCTTATGATCAGGTCCTGATGCATGACAGATATTCGATGTCAACATATTCACTGAAAGATATAGATTCTGCAGTGCAAAGTAGCATCAAACAACTTATGACAGCAGTAGCTCAGTCCAGCGTTCGTCGGGATAGCTCTCCAGAGAGTATCCAAACGAAACAAAGAATAATTAGGGAATGTGTATAACAAAAAAGAAAGTACAAATTTTTATTCATGTAGATTATTTTCCGTGTTCTGTATATCGCAATTGGCTTGGAACATCAATAAGCTATACTGCTCTGGGTCCTCAATTGAGGAAAGTTTGAAAATTGCATCTCCTGGACCTCCCTATGGAATATGCGTGGGATCCCCCCCCCCCAATCAGTTACGTCAATCGGTGCCGCGTGCCGCTCGATACGTGCCTCATTAACCACATTATTCGACTATTTGCATGTGCGACTTGTGGGAGGATTCGTTATTTACGCAAATTGAATTGCACGTTTGCTAATTTCGAATTCAGATGATGGCAATGGGAGATTGTGGAATGTAATTGAGTGGAGTAGACGGACAATCGTTAGAATTTCATTACGGAACTAAGGGTGCGCGAATTTATCGATAAATCGATAATTTTACAAACAATTATATATCGATAATTCTGATGAAATATGCGGTACTACCATGCAAAGTCAATTGGAAATGCGTGAATGGTAAATGTCAACAATTTTTATCCACCAGGACCATGAGTATGGAAAATAATTATGTAGAACGGATTGGTTAGCAGTTGATGAGGAATTCTAGTTGGTCAGTGTTTTCGTGTGATGATCTCCTCCCTTATCTACTTTGTAGGCGAAGCATTCATTTTAGTGTAGTTATGGGGATTTCGTGGTTTGGATACTCATTGCCTAATTTGTTTATGTGCAATTAGCTCGGCAATTAGTGTTCATTCTGTTTCGTTATTTTTCGTTGTTCGAAATTAAATCTTACATGAAGTGAAGCCAGACCTTGAGTAGTAAATTGCGGTGTCAGCTATAAAAAATTGAAGAAATGAATGGTTGTAATTCAAGTTTTCCATGTTCAAGGGGGAAAAACGATAATAATCGTTACTGATGCCTGTTAGGTTTGTTTTGGTCTTAATCAACTTGAATAATTTTTGTGTACAGTGCGTCCGATTAACCATGCTTTTGCACGATATCTCAGTCCTCTTTGGAGATAGAGAGTTGCGGTTTTCACATTAGAGCAGTACTTTTTTGTGTAACAAACATAATCGAAAACAGAACTTCGAATTGTATTTGATTATAGTTCCAAACGATCCATTCTAAAAATAGTATTTCTCTTGACTAACTATATATAAAAACTGAATATTATCAAAATACTGGGCTAAAATTCTAAATATCATATGTGTTATATATTTCTGAGAAGTGCAAAGCATTTATGTACAAAATATTATGAAATATTCAGGTTCCATTTAAAAAACATGACTTTGGGTTATATCCGAATAATGAGAGCTCATTTCGAAAATCTGAATACGCCACTTGATTCTACGTGAAAAACTGTATGTGATACAATTCTTACTTTTCTTATATTTTGAAAGATAGTTGAGATACAGGGGGGGTCCCAAAATGCAATATTTTCAATTCCGTCCTGTTTTTTACTTTTTTTTGAGTAAAATTGGATCGCAAAGATGAAGAAAAAATATTTATTTGATAATTTTGTATGAAATCAATGTATACATACCTGGAAAGTATGTAACTTGGTATGTACCCTCTCCGAATATTTTTTTGTCAAAATATTCTCACTGAGACCCTGAGACCATAATGAGATTAACGAACTGAACCCACAACTGTGCCAAAATGATGAAAGGTGTTGATATAGATCTATTGTTTTTATATTATATTTTTTGATATATCAATGTTCTCGCTAGATCGCTCTCAAATGTTAATGGGTCACCCAGAGAATATTGATTAAAGTGTTCGAAAGTGTTCGAAAGTGTTCGAAAGTGTTCGAAAGTGTTCAAAACCGCCAACTTAGTTGCAAAGCATATATCTTATAAGTTTGATAGACTCCTCCTTTGAGGGTTGCTTCACTTAAAACCTATTCCTTCTGATTAAAAATCTATGCTGATTGGTACTAAATTTAGGTAAGCCATCAGTATGCTAATTGGTTTCAAATTTTCATCTTTGCTCAGGCCTACCTTTTTGTAAATTAAAATCAGATTTTGGAATGCCATATTGGAGAGAATCATTGATGATAAACCCAAGTGGTGTAGCAGTAACACACTGTATATCACCATCTATATTCGACAGTATTGTTGGAAATCGGATATATCCTGAGGTTGGTAATTCAGACAGATTTCTTGGACGTTTCTCTAACCGCTTTTATAGTTTCTCACGGCGTGAACCTATCATTGACCTATGCTGATTAACATGGACTCCTGGTGCCGATAATAAATGCCATATCAGGCCATATCACTCATCGTTTCTTCTTCCTCCATCCATGACTTCGTCTAAAGAGCGCACTAGTTCACTGTGTTCATGCCTTGCCCTTCATGCATCACCTATTTTGGTGCCGATGATGAGTCTTCTTTTCCCACATCGAGATATTAGATATTTCTGTCTTCGGCAATTCATGCAATTGTTATCTTCAAGTGGTAAGTAGGTGCTAAAAGCACGTGAATATAAAAATATTTTGCTCTAGGATCCTAAGGATTTCATGACTGTGTACATGTGAGATTAATAATCATGCGAACTCTTCCTAATGTTTTCATGTGAGGATTGAACGTGTAAAATATTTTCATCTCGTGTCAAGGCTATGATAATATGCATTGTGATAAATTAATATTTCAAATTTTTAACAACTGCCAATACTTTCTGATTGTAATAAAATGTCAGTGCATATTATCGAATACCGGTGTTATTTCAATTTCTGTAAACAATGAATAACAGTGAACAAACTTTCATGTTCCAATGTACATGTTGCTATTTCCTGATGAAGAAGTGTCCAACACATAAAAATAAGTTGACTAGAGCGAAATTTGAGGAGTTATTGAGCTTTTGAAAAGTGTTTTTCAACGTCAACTTAGTTCCAAAGCAACCCTCGCACCTCTATAGGACTTGTTTAGTGAGTTAGGAACACGGGGACCTTATCATTCAAGGAAAGTAAAAAAGGGCATTTGACAGGGATATGGAATTGGACAAATATTTATCAAATTGACTATAATTTGAATACATCAGAGGACACTGTTCGTAAAATGTTAACATTTTCTCGAAAATAGCGATCATCGACCGAAAATGATCATGATCGATGACTCGATGAGTGTATTTTTGTAATAATCAAACATGATACAACAAAATCGCTTTTCAAGAGAAAATAAACAGGTCAGATGAATGTATTATAATATGCAAATGTTGATTGTTCTTCACAATTATACAAGTTTCGATTATTTTAAGAAATACTCCGCTATCTTATTTTCTGAAGCCGGATAAAAATTGTCAGCCAGAGACAATCTAGGTAGGTATAGTGAATTGAGAATCTGATTTTTCCTGAAGATACATTAAGTGAATCTAAGCTTTTGACCTAGTTCCATTACAATTAAAGTAATAATACAAAAACATTCCAAAAACGTTCGTTAACAAACTCATTAATCTCATTAAAATGTCAAATTTCGTCACAAGTGGGTGTATCGTCGGCTTATATCGCCAATAGTTGTTCTTGCAGATGCATCGGACGCTCTATCTTAATCAGCAGTCCCACTTTCCAATAGTAAATATGCCGACCTGTAGTAAAGGCCAGGTCTCTTCGCACGTTCATTAAGCTTAAACTATTATCTTTGTATCTTATCAGATGCGTTAATTTGTTTGGTATTTTTTCTTATCGAAATAAAATCGCAGTAGAGAAAGTCCCTTGTTTGGTACTCTTTATTTGTTGATAGCACAACTACTGCTGGTTATTCTGCTTGAATTGCTTTAGAAATGGTGTTGTTACGTGGGTATCATCAATGGAACATCACCAAAATCGAGTAGATATATGAGGATTACTCATGTGGAGCCAATGGGTTCCCTTAATTTCTGAGAAGAATAATTGAATATGCTACAAGAGGTTTCATTCTGCATAAGGATTAGTATAATTATGAATCTTCTTTGTGGAATGACTTGACTAAGCTCTTCTTATCTAGCCCATTCTGTTTCATTCAATATCACAGGCTGTCTGTTGAGATCTTCTAGATACTTCGGAAATATCGATTAACAAACCTCTTTGGCAAAAAAACTATGCACTGATTTATTTCACTGATTTATTTCCTTCATCATTGCCAAGAACCTGTACAGGATTTTAGTTCATTCATTAGTCATTCTCATCATGTTATCGAGCATTTCAAATACTTGCTTCAGTATATAGTCCAATCATGGACCTGGTTGGTATTTTTTTAATAATAATAATAATAATATTTATTTCTTTGGTTGAAAAGTACAGTTGAAAAAAATCAATGCACAATAAACAAAGAAAATGTCAAGTCCAGAAGTAAAAATAGCAAACTATGCATACAAAAAACGTGTATATGTAAATAACTACATATACCCACATTATAAAAGTCAATCGAAATAATAAAACAAAACACTTAAGAGTAAACAGTACAACCAAACCTGCTAAAGCTGAAGATCTCATGTAAGTTGATCAGTGAATTCCTGAATTGTGTAACAAGTCCTTTGAAGTAACATTTTTTTCAGATGCATTTTGAATACATGAATATTTGGGGAATTCTTAAGAGTTATTGGAAGCATATTGTATAATTTACACCCACTGTACTCTACGCTTTTTTCATACAAAGAAGTTCTATGAGCGTTTGTTAAGATTAGGTCTCTAGAACGAGTATTGTGGTTATGTGATGGACGATAGGACTGAAAAATGGATTTATTTCTGAAAACGTATGCACTAGCCTCTAGTATATAGGTGTTGGCAGCTGTAAGAATTTTCAGCTGTTTGAAGGCATCTCTACATGAATCACGGTACCCTAGCTTGGCAATTATTCTAACTGCGTATTTCTGGAGGAGAAATATTCTTTGGACAGAAGCACTCATACCCCAGTTGAGAATACCATATCGGAGGTGTGAATGGAAGTTAGCATGGTACAATGTTAAGAGTATACTAGGGCTGCAGTGATTTGACATGAATCTAATAGAATAGCAGCTCTTCTTCAGTTTAGTACATAATGCATCAATATGATGATACCATATTAATTTTTTGTCTAGAGCAATTCCTAGCATACTTACAGTTTCTACTGGACTAATTGATTTTTCACTATTTTCATATAGTATCACATTCGATTCCCTTTGACCGCGTCTGCTAAACAGTATGGTGTTAGTTTTAGATTTGTTGAGTTTCAAGTTGTTCTTTTCAGCCCACAATATGATTTTATCATGTATATCCTCAGCAGTTTTTTGGAGTGCATCCATGTTGTCTTCAACAATCTAAATATTTGTGTCGTCAGCATAACTTGTGACAAAAGCCGAGTTTGTTTTGCTTATGAATGAAATCAGATCATTGGCAAATAACAAGAAAAAGAAGGGGCCTAAATTCGAACCCTGAGGAACTCCCTGCATAATATCATAGTCATCGCCCATGCATTGATCAATTCTCACTTTTTGCCTCCTACCTATAAGATACGATCTTACCAAATCATGTGGTACCCCTCTTACACCTGATCTATAAAGCTTTGATAGTAACAGTTCATGGTCCACACAATCAAAAGCACGTGAGAAAGTTAGTAGGTGGTAGTGAATGTTGACGATGATATTTCGATAAACACCAGATTCGACCTGACCTTTATAGAGTCACAAAGTCACATTGAACACATTGAAAAACACTTACCGAACTGACAAAATTATCATGTTAAATTGTGACATGAATCTTCGATTACTCACCTCATGGGTACTAATAGGACCGTCCTATATATACTAACTCATTCGATATAGAAATATCTTCACAGTTGGATGCCTGAATTCTCCTAGCTAATCAGAATGAATCAACCAGGACTGTGATACCGACTGGCCTTATTATCATACGATTGTAATTCAAAGCGCAGCACGCGTCGTTTTCTTGAAGTCTTCATCGAAACTATGACAAGAAGAGCTCTTTGTCGCTGCCAGACCAACCAACAGGAAGCATAAAAATGACAGTCGGGCAGACACTCACCTTGATTGAGTACCTATTCAACCACTGGCGTTCCTATAGAAACCCCGAGATGAAACTAGGAGGGGATTCGATAAAATATAGAAAATTCAGGAGAAGGTTTTAATTGAATGTTAAGTCGATGTGAAAAAAGATATAAAATGGATAAGATATAATTTTGGTTAATATGGTGATTACTATTCAAATGAGATTATAGATTTAATTAACGAAAGCTGTTAATGTCAGATCTTCATGGAATTCTCAATATGCAATTTTGAAGTTGATCAAATACTCTCGGATATTTATCGAGAATATATCATTCATATCTCCAGAAAAGCCAGAATCTTATAATCACTGAAAAGTAGGAAACGAGATAGATGTTTCAAACGATACAATTAATGAAAAGGATATAAGCTTGCTTCGCACATCGGGGCAGATTTTTGAAATTGCGACTGCCATTACTATTCCTGAATTCATTCTTGCCTGTAATTTGCTGTACTGCAACCGCAGTAGAACCAGTTTCGAACACAAATACGACGTAGCAAATGATAATAGAAATTGTACTGACAAAAGTGGTGACTTCTAGTTTCCGAAACCATAAAAATAACTACCCATATTGCTACCGTCAATATATCAGTACAATAATATTGTGATGGTTAAAGTTAGCACCGCCTATAGCTATCAAATTGGTCGAAGAATAAGCAAAGAGATACAGATGAGGAAGAGGTGGAGGAACTTTTTGAAGCGAACGAAGACAAAATGGGCGAAAAGATCACTCTCATTAAGTACCGATGGCTATGCTAGAATATCTTCTTATGCAACAATCTGATGGAAGGAAATAGCCAGATCATGTAATTCCATTGTTTTTCTTCATTTTCCTTGGTATTTATGTAATTCTTTTGTTTCTTGTTGCAGGCACAACCGACACTGATGGACGGCCGATTATTCTTTGTTATGCCGAGTGTATTGCCAGAGTAGGACTCAACAAGTATGAGATCGCCAAGTTGTTGCTCTATTATTGCACCATTCCTACGTGAGTATACCTAATATCAATGCTTTAGTTGTTGATAAATCATGCAATGAAAAAAGTTATCACTTTCGTGACAATATTTGCAAATTACTAACAGTTGTATTTTAATTTTCCGATTTTTTCAATTGATCAACTACCTCACAATTTTATTCCAGACCTGAGAGCAGAGAAAAAGGTTTCACCATCCTTCTTCTGGCTGAGAACGAGACTGACTACAAAATTCTCGAAATTTTGGACAAATCCTTGTACCTCATTGGAAATTCTATGACGATCTATAGATTCCTTGTTTGGCGTCCAGGCATAAAGAATAGGGAAGAAAAAACATTATCTAGTCGTATACAGGTGGGTACCATAATACAATGTTCTTCGAAGTGAACGTTAATTTATATTCTGTTACTATAGTATAATCAAGTTGCAGTATGACTTATTGATTTTCCTTATTTTTTAATAACATCATCATAACGACCTTTATCTGCCACTGTCATCACCTGAATGTGAAAAAGACTATTGAATTACCCGATTTTATGAGATATCATATTCTTCATTAGTTTACCGGTTCTTCTATTATAAGGAATATACATTTGGGTATCATTCAACTAATCCAACTATACCCATACTATACGAATACAATTTTTGTGCCACCCACCTTGGCTGCACTTCTTAATTCAATAGCTAACTCCATGCTGAAGTCATTATCATTAATTATTGGAAACATGATGTTTAAATCGGATCTCCCAGGTACAAAATGAAGTGTGCATACTTTTAACTCCAGTGATTGATTAAATTTCAATGTTTTCCAATAGTCCGTAGTCGGCTTTCTAGCATGGTCAGTGCAATTACTGAGCTGCTCGTGCATGTTTAGTGTGTTCTGATGGAGTCATGATTGATGTGTTAAACTGGTTGTTGAATGTTTGCTATGTACATACAAGTTGAAAGTTCTTGTCGATCACACTTGATATTACTGTAACAGAACACCTTCGCGATTTTTTTTTCTCACGTTTGCCCTTCCAGCAAAATGTTGCTTTGAATGTACTTCTGGACCTCGACAAACAGATAGTTAGCCATATATTATAAGTGATTAAAAATACCTTGTTGTACCCGAAGGTGTCTAGGTATACCAAATAATTATGCATAAATAAATTTTGCCCAGTTCTTCTTGTTTTTCGCGAGTTCTTTTTCCTCTTTCCACGTTCTGTTCCTCTTTCTCAGACTTTCCGTCACCTCGTTTTCCCATGTCTTTTTTGGTCTTCCCCTAGGTAATTCATCGATTTTCTTTGCCTGTAAAATTTTCTTCGTTTGTCTTTCATCTTTCATTCTTATCAGCTGTCCGAACCATTTCAATCGTTGTCTTTCTATGGTATCCAATATGGGTTCGATTTCGAGTTATTTCCTTATCACTTCATCACGTATTTCTTCTCTTATTGTTTTTCTTTTCTGAGCTCTAAGGTAATTCATTTCCATTGCTTGAATTTTACTTTTTTGTTGTTATGTGAGCACCCTGCTTCCATATCCAAAGATTAATGTTGGTATACATATTGTTTTATATATCGTCAGCTTTTTCTTGGTTGATACTTCTTTTTCCTTGAAGAAGTAGTTTTTTAAGGCGTGGTATACTTTTGACGTGTTTTTCAGTATATCATTCAATTCTGCTTCGTTTGTACCATCTTTCTGTATCTTTATGCCGATATACTTAATAGTTTGTTTGTTCAATATTTGTATCGTTTATTTATACCGCTGTCTCTATATCTGTTTTTCCTATTATCATCACTTTTGTCATCTCTACATTTATTCTCAAATGTTTTTTCCTCAATGACGTATTCCATATTTCTAAATTTTCCTGGAGTTATTTTTTTTTGCAAATATTATCAGATCGTCGACGAATGCACATTCTGTTACGTATATTGGTTTTGAATTTCTGTACCCCACTAGAAAATGTTTTGAATTATTATTAACTTATTATTAACGACTTCCAGTATGATATTGAAGAGAGTTGGGCTTAGAACACTACATTGTCCTAGTATTTCGCTGGTTTCGAATTCTTCAGACTCCAAATTATTTGCTCTTACGTAATTTCTTGTATTTTTATAAAAGCTTATTATGTTATCAGCCTTTAATTAACCCCTCTCCTCTTCAAGCTTGCCGATATCATATTTCTTGGTAGGCTGTCAAATGCCTTTTCGAGGTCTATAAAGGCTGCGGATATATTTTTGTTTCTGTTTCTCTCTATCATCTATTTCAATGTGAATATATGGTCTTGTATTCCTCTTCCTTTCCGAAAACTACTTCGCGATTCCTTCAATTGTTGCTTTCTCTGATGTTCAATAATCGTTCGTAAACTTTGAAGGTAATACTCAGGAGTGTTTTTATATAAATGTATTATAACTCCCACTTCCCAGTCCTTTGGTATAGTTCGTTCTCTTGCTGCTACATTGAAGATTTGAGTTAAAACCTTAATGCCGTTAGGACCCAAATTTAAAAGCATTTCTGGGGTTATTCCATCATGTCCTGCCGCTTGGCCTCTTTTCAGCATTTTCAGTGCTGGCACTATTTTAGTATCAAATTCCTCTTGCTCTTATTCCTGTTTTACAATTCTATCGTCTACTTTTTTTTATTTTTTTTTCTGTCTGCCTTGTTGTTCCTCGATGTTTTCTAGTTTCGTGTTCAGTGTCTCTTTGAAATATTCCTTTCATCGTGCAATTACATTTTCCCCATCTGTTATTATCTTTCCTTCCTCTGATTTCACATTTTTAGTTTCAACGATGATATGATCATGGAATAGTTCATAAACAGACCTAAGTCCCATCCCATAGAGTTCGTATAGCGTGAAGATTCTTGATGAATTATTCAATAGCTAATCAATTCTCAGATTCTATCATATCTATCAGACCTAGATTCTTCTATATCAAGTACTCCAGTATTATACGACTAATGGTAAATTTTCCTAGGTCAAAGTATTATCTGATGAGTCCTCCCTCTACCAGTACATTAGCAAAGAACAAGCACCTGCTGATTGTGGGGGCATATGTACTCACGACCAACTTGAGTGGGTTGAGTTCTTCAGACAAATGGAACCGTTTCTGGCATCCTGCAGAGTAGCAGGCAGGAACCTGCTTTCTACGCTCTCGCAACTCAGGAATGAGGAGGTACCACAACAGGTCACTCGTAGGTTCCTCAATCATCAGTGCAGGTAAGTCAGAAATACTGAATTGTAGGCTACCTATGTAGTTTCATTCACATTCCTTGGTGTTAGCACTAAACATCCAATATCAATTAATTAACTATAGCAATACCAATCTGAGGTGTACTTGGATGTTCTACTCGTGACAATATTGTTATTTGTTTGAAGAATAATCAAATTCCAGAAGCACTTAGTCTCGAATGAAATCACTTATTTGAGTCATAAAAAATTTGTGCACGAAGTAACTATCACCTAAGTATTTTCCGCATTGATTTTAATAAGGAGTCTACTGGCATTATCTTATCTCTGAAATGTTTTCAACTTGAAAACAGCCACGCCACTCTATTAGAATATCACGGTGCTTAACGAATATGTGTTTACGTTATTCTGTCCTTATTCAACATCTGCAAAATTTCAGACAGATCAAGAAAGCTTTGGAATCCGAGCACATGCAGAAGCTGATAAGAGAGGGAAATAAGACTTTATCCAGTTTGGAAGAACGGAAACAATGGTTGGCGAGTAGTAGAGATGTCAAAAGATCTGCCAGTATGTCCTCTGAATCTTTTAGTGCAGTTGATAGGGTGACAAAGAGATTAGAACAACTCAAACTGGAGAGGATGGATAGGCTGAAGGAACTGTCTAAGTTTAGGAGTCTGCAAGACGAAGTTGATGCGGTGAGTTATCATCGAATATCTTTCAGACATTCATGATGATCATATTTGCCGAGAACATTTTCGAAGTACAATTCATCATTTCCTTGTTTCAAATCTCTATTCTCTTCACAATAGATCTGGTTCACGTATAATTTTTCGATAAAAGTGACAGGTCCTTATCACTTTCTCAATCTTCACCGTATTGTGCTATCATTAAGTGTACTGGGTGAATCATCATCAATGTCCCCCCTTGGTAATCACAAATTGATAGGTATTTTCGAGATAGTGAATAGTCAATTCAGAACAAAGAAACATTCGATCTCGAAGAAACTGAGAACTCTCAACTTGGTTTTCGAAGAAGGAGAAATACCCCAGTTGAAATAAGAAACAATGGTGTCAACTGTGAGATGAAACAATGATACAAATGACTGTCCTACTTTTCCCGTGTCGAAGTTCACAAACAATTCCGCCAGGGATTGATAACAGTTCTGATACCACCTAGACGAGAAAGAAAACTTATACTAGGTTACTCACGATTCAGGAATCTGAATGGCTAATTGGCCGAGCAAGATCATTCGACAAGATACTATAATAGGTTGTGTACTTCCTTATCAAAAAGCTAGGAATATTCATGTCACCTTGATTATTTAGCCGGAAGAAAGCAAGAGAATCGTCTCAAAGTATTTCATCTGTTAATGCAGTTAGGTAGTAATAGTGATGATTATTCTACATTGATTTGAAGGAATGTTTATGAACTCATGAGAATAGAATATTCAAAATGTCTCCTAATATTCTTCAATCGGCTCTACTGGCTTCAGACAATGAAGAACCAGCAAAAAAATAGGAATGTGCTTCAATTTTTGTTTGTTTCTATCTGAAGCATCATAGTAGTCATGTTTTTGTTCAAATTCTGCACAGCGTTGATGGAAAGGTTGAATACCTTGAAGCAATCATTTTCATCGTGAATCATAGAAATTGCGAGTAGTAGATCGTGATAAATGTCTAAACCGCATATTTTTTTGTCATATCGTTGCTCAGGAAGTGAATAATGAATAGAGCACTTCCTCTGGTCGTTTTTAACTTCGATTTATTCCAGAAAAGTGCTCATTGTCTTAATTGTTTCGAGTTGTTGACCACCCACTGTGCGCTAAATGGCCGCAAGCCATCGTTTCACTTGCGAAATGGAGTATCAACGAGAGTGTAGTGATAGTTATCAATCACGATTGTGGTGAATATAGTGTTTTGAGCAATTCAATCATAAACGTTGAGACTTTACGAGTGCACAGGGTGTTTGGTTGATAAATCACCACTCTGGATTTGAATTAACCAGAGTCTACAGACCTTGCTTGATGACCATTTATTTCAATAATTCATATGCGTAATGAATGATGGTGACATGTTTCATAATTATGTCTCTCTATGAGTGAGACCATATTTTACTGACTCTCAACTATCTCTCTAAAAGTGTATTTCCACAAAAAAAACATTTGTTGTGAAAACAAGAATAACTTTCTATCGCGAGTTCGTTTTTTCGTCAACAACAAAAAGTCCCGTCGCCAGGCGAAAAGATCAATAGGTTTTGTGTCTGTTTTTGTAAACAGAATTCGCTATGTGGAAACCTCTGGCGATAACAGTCTCACTATTTTGTTCTGGTAGTGGTGTGACTTTGATGGCATGATGAAAACTGTTCGTGTAGTGGAAACGACAGAAAATATCTTCAAAACAAAACGAGTACAGACTAATTTTTTGTTTGTTCGGTAAAAGTACAACTTTGTTGTTTCTGTTTTTGAAATTGAAACTAGTCGCAAGCCTTTAGAGTGGAATTCGTGAAACCTCACAACGAAATGACGGGCGAACAAGATCTTATAAGAAAATCAACCGACCATATTTCATTGAACCCCAACTATCCATTCAACTGTCATTCAACTGTCTCAAGCAGTAGGTACCCCAATTCATGTTTTCCTTCTGATTCTGAGAGGACCTATGTGAGTTTATTTTGCCATACTTACTTGCTTGAGTGTATCTCTTGATATGTCTTATCTTACACTTCTAACACAGCCTCTAACACTGACGATGAACTTAGAGATTTCATAATTTCATCGAAGTTCGAACATTATAAAGGTTATTTCGAAATCGACCAAATAGTCCTCGTAAAATCTTCAGATCGGACTTCACCATCGCGAAATGCATGCCGCATGCCCGCAAACATCAAACATCACATGAGAACATGATTCTACAGAAAAGACTGGTAAACGCTCCTAATTACATGTGTTGCTTTCCTCTTTTTGATTGATATATTAATTTTCTAATTGGCTATTCAGGCGAAATAGGATAACTTTCTCTGTTTCCATATGGCAGGTGATTGATAGCATTTGGAGGTAGGTACATATATCCCTGAATCAATTCCAGTCGCAGAATATCTTTGAAGTTTTGAGACAGGCCTAACGTTAGATGATAGGCTTCAAGTTATTATATTTAACAATATTGACCCCACACGGATATAACCACGTTTTTTGTAGTTACCAGATAACTACAAATAATGGATGATCATTGATTCATCTCTGTATATCAAGGGTAAAAGCACCTATTTTCTCTGACTGTTCTGACCACTTCTGACATACAAAATGTGAGGAATATTATTCAATCGTTATCAACTTCATTAGTATGAAAAATTAATAGTTGATAAGTGAAGAGGTGAACCACCAATTGAAAAAGTCAATGAAGTAATAAATTGGAAATGATGATGAAATGTTATTTTGGAGTTCGAGTGAAACCATTGGCGAGGAGTAAACATCTGTTCGATCCACTCATATCAGCTTCATTAGGAAGAACTGTTGATTTTCGTGTGGACTTCCACCTATCATTTTCGATCTACCGATGATTTATTATAGTAATTATTCCGTCGACCAGCATAATTATCAATATCGACTGATATTAATTGCTTTGTTAAAGCGTAAGTGTTCCTGTATCATCCACTAAGGAATCGAGAAATTGTTTATAACAATTTTCGCTGAGATACCGAGTGATCGTGCAGGTCAAAACGTGGGCTATTATATTACTCTCCTCAATTACATAAAATGAAAAGTTAATTTCAGATAAGCTGTTAGTTGAACGGTACGAAAATATTGCTTTCATTTCCAGTACTGGCAGACTCATCAATATATCTCTATGACATGACTGAGATTAGCAGTTCATGGTACTGAGCATTATGCAGCTTCGACAGGAATATATCTTCCGAAATTTATAGACTGGTGACCATAGTGCTGGAAAGATAAATTTTCTATTAGGAATCGGAATTTGTGACATGATTTATTATAATTGTTCGTTTCACTATGTTTTTCTACTTTATCTTTCAGTGTAACTCAAAGATACAGAAGCAAAAATTCCTCTTGTATTGTATTCCATCACATACCTACATCGATCCTGTCAATTTTCTTTTTTTAACGTCATTTCCATGAATAAATGGAACCTATTGCATATTGAAAATGTATATATATACATAGCTTTCTGAAATAAGTATTTTGTTAGGGTGATGGAAATTCTATTGAAAGAAAAATAATAGACACATTTGATAGACCTCTTTTGATCGAAATACAACAGCTAGAATTAACATTTTATAGAAAATATATTTGATCGAATTTCTTATGACAGAATGATACATTTGATCGAAACACAAATGATAGAAAAAGCAATTAGATTGATAGAAACAGCATTGAATGAAAATGGAAACAGTCACAGTGACAACAACCACAACAGATTTCGAGTTAGCAGCCTTGAAAGCTTGTCAATAATTACTCTTTTCGATGACTGCAAACTGCAAATCAGGGATTTTTTCAATTTCGAACAGTGTTTATATCGACAAATACAAATATCTGGGCTCAAACAGCAGTATGACTCCGATGCAAATTTTCAGCTGGAAAATAAACTTTCAGCAGCAATTGCCTTCGTACCGTTATCCGAACTTTTGAAGTGATTTCCAAAAATAACGTCATTCGCGAAGATGCTGAGGATTTTTTTAACTGCTTTGAGGATACCTGGATATGAAAATTTCAAAAAAGGGAGAGGAGGCGGCCTTTTTTTGATAATAAACTCTGGAATTTTCACCAACAAACCCTTGAAAACCGCTACAAACTAACAACATCGTTGAAGAAAGGCAATGAGAAATAAACATCTACATGAAAATTTATGGAAGGATTACTTCGAGAATGGATCATGATGGAACTAAAATTGCGAAAACAAATTTGTGGGGTTGCTGAAGTACCAAGAAAGGTCAAAAAAGTACTATAAGGATAAAAATGCTATAGTTGTCAGAAAATTCCATGAATAATTCGAAGATAACGAAGTTTATTTTCTGCAATATTTGAAAGCTATTGCATCTAAAATTTAGTTTCCAATATCTATTTTATCGTTTTGTTGTTTAATTAAATATACATTGTATTTTCGATCCATTGGCGTATCCAGACGTATCCATAGAATCTTCTATCTATTACTGCTTTCTATCAATTGTATTTTCTATCATTTTTGTTTCGATCGAATGTATTTTCTACCGTAAAATATTTGATCGAATGTATTTTTATCATAAATACTTTCGATCAAATGTGTTACATTTTCATGAAAACTGAAAGCGAAAGAAAAATTACCTGACCTCAATTTCAGGATATCGTCACAGTATTTTGTCAACTCTTATTACGAATTATAACAACTCCTCGTTATCTATCCAATTTCCACTACTTCATTGAATGTTCGAGAAGTTTCAGATTATTTGATGAAATGACTTCATCACATCGTTAGTTTTTTACCCGCCATGCAAAGATAATTTTGTTGTGGGATAAAATCAATGTGCACGATAATGAATTTGATTAATGTCCTCGTATGAATAGGGTCAAAATTCATATTGATATATGTGTGATTGAAAAATCACACATATCTCAATAATCGATAATGTAGGTAACCGGAAGATATCATATAAACTCATCATCATGCGAGTTGAATTCTCATGAGATGACTCCACATTTTTTCCACCACACTCTTCACAAGTTATCGACACTGACACGTTCGGAAATAGTTGTTGTAGTTATTACCTCAACGGTAATGAAGCTTAATTAGATAACCATCACGCGTGAGAACCTGCAAATATATTCAATATTATATTGTCTACAGTTGCTCTCGTGGACTAGACAAGTAGGCGAAGAAACGCTCACCAGTTTAACTTTGCTGCTGCGTTCTGCTGGCGATTCTGATGCTGCCAAAGATGTTGCCAACGAATTCGAGACGTTTTTCTTCAATGCGTGGGTGAGTTACAAACAACTAAAACATCAAATGTTAGTGAATATCAGTCACTATTGAGTGGAGGATTGTTAAAAGTCTTAGAGACATGTTCACTCGGTCCAATCTAGTCATCTTCAACTAATTGATCAAAATACATTACTAACTCGAGATACAAATTAAAACTCTACATCTAGGTATATAATATAATTTGATGCAATTTTGGCAATTGCAATGTCATTAGTAGTCAGCTAAATACTGAAAGTATTATTCAGCAAGATTCAATTAGATTAATTCATAAAAATGATGTACTAATATTAAATCGAATTGTATTATCGAAGAAAATGAGCGAATTCAGTCTGATCAGCTTATAAACTTAGTAGAATCTTCAAGAGGTGAGGTTATCGCTTCCAATCACATGATTTTGATATAAAATGGTTATGAAGGAATTGATGAACTTCAACCTGGCTGGGGTGTTCTAACTCAAACCATGTTAAACCATACTTATGTCCGCTGATATTTGTGAATGTTCATTTCTTGATAATGAAAAGAAGTTGTCATTAATGTACTTTCATCATCATCATCATCATCCTGATGTCTCTTATCTAGTTAGGTTTGTCTGTGTCCTGATTCTTATCGAATCTAATTTTGCCTTACGTCTTGATAAAAACGAAATTTAATGTTATCCATGTTGATTATTGAAATTACCACAATTTTTTTTATTCCTTGAGCCATGATGAGGGAATCAAGAACATCACTTGAAGGTTATGTGAATAAACAAATAATCGGGAGGCATGATAATGTTCAATATTTTCAGCCAAACTGAGCAGATATTCAGATATTTACCTGATCTGTTAGCAATGTGATTTCCATATAATAGGAAGAAATACAACTCTTTCGCTCCATATTAATATTGAGATATATTATAAACAGATGATTATCATGAAAATTATAGCTTGAAGAAAGATTCAAGTTGATAGTTGTTACTGACATTTGTTGGGTGAAATCAGAATGGGTGCACAAGTAAATTGTATATCAATGATATAATTAATATTGCATCATGAAATAACATTGTCATTAACCGATCCTTCCGAACTACATTTGACAAATATTGCAATATTATCGACAATCGCTGAGTTAGTTAGACAAAATTCATAGCTTACAACATGTTCAACGCATTCGAGTTCGTTGCTCTTATACAGCTCCAAGGAAACATGACCTTTTTATAGCTCTATTGTCACGTTGTACCTATACCGAATGAATCTAATATCATTATTCTTGAGGTATGCATGAGCCTTTTTTCTGGAATTTAATGTTGTTTCTCCCATTGTCTTACTTGACATCATATCCAATGAAGGCATTTCCGAGAAATGGAATATTAATTGTATATATTATGGAAATCATGAGATGTGGGAGATTGAAAATGAAAAGTGTCTCTCACTCATCCTCTGTGCTATGGAATTTTCAGATAACCAGGTGATGATTGATATTTGATAACACACCAAAATTATCTCACATATATCTTCACGTTCATAATAATAAGTTGAATCATTCAACTAATTAGAGATCGCGGTTATGTAGTTAAAAATTCCAATTTCCATGTCATAATCAGGTACACACTTCATCATGTAATTTGCATCGAATAGATTTGATAACCATGTGATTTCTACCTGTGATTGTAGTTTGAGCATTCGAATTGTCTCTCGTTAACTCTCATCTTCATTCCAGAGACAAATCGAGAAGGCAAATGACCTCTACGAAGAAAGCAAAAATATAAATGAAACAAGAGGCCAACCTTTGAAGGAACTGATGAAAGACCTCCACATTCAAATGAAGGCATTCAGAGAAAAACTCGAAGACACTAGAGAAAGAATAGAAGACAGCTGCAGATGTTTTCTGCTACTCGAGTCCTGCCAAGACATCCTGGAAGATGACAGCAAGGAACAGGAAGGATTCATCAAGATGGCTGAAAAATCGGGAAACGATAAATTGCTCCAGATATGTCAGGTATTGGTAGATGTTCGATATTTCGTTCGGGATAATGAAATTCTGATATTTCAGTCGGCCAAGAAGAAAGAAGAGATTGCTGAGTCAACCGAACCACCTGATAAAGTGATGGAAAATCCAGGTTCCCCACGATGTTCCGCAGCTGAAGTGAGTGCTTCAAGTACTCCCCTGAAGGCTCTGAATAACCAGATAAGGAGGCGATCGGTCAGTTCGTTGGCTTTCATCTACCACTGCAATCATCATGCGGCGGGAGAATTCTGCAACTGTTATGAATCCGATACGGAGAATTCGGTCTCCTACAGACTGAAGAAGAAGTACATCCAAACGCTACAAGGTTGCGACTGGGCTGATTCAAAGGACCCTCTGGAACGCAAGAGCAGCGGAACTCTGGGTGGCATCAAGGAAGAACGTGAAAGTGTGGAGAACCTGCAGAAAGTTGACTTGGAGCTCAGTGACTGTAATAAGTGCGACAGTGGGGTGTCTACTGCTGAAAACTCAGTCGGAGATGATATTATGTACACTAAGAAGAAAGTGCGGCGAACATGTTCGTGTCAGTATTATAGGGAGAGTTGTAATTTGTGTAGTACCGGAAGCTCTAGCACTGGCTCCAATCAGGACCACACAGAAAATCAGCACGATAGTTTGATAGAAGAAGGAATCGATGGATTCTTGAAGAGGTGATCAGGCAGTTCCAGAAAAAAGTGTCGATTTGCATCTAATATAATGTTTTGTTTCAGTAACAGTAGTGATGATATAGATGATCATTTCTCAGAGGAAAGACGGAAAGTACCTCCTGTAGCAGCTAATAACCATTTGTATTGTCATGCCTCAACATTGGACCTGCCTTCAGATGCCTTGTATAATAATATGGATCCAAAGACCCAGAAGTGAGATAACCACTTTCCTCTGTTAATGTCAAGCTCAATTCACGATACATATAATTGTTTATGTTCATATCGATATTCACAGTGGATGTATTCTTGCAACAAGACAACCGTAGTTGTCATTGACATCTACATAAAATCTTTCAAAGATAATATGACATTTAAGTTCCTAAATATTTCATGGCCGACAAGTTTATTGAAATCATGACACTGAACCGACGTAATTTTCTTGAACAAAATTTATTCTCCATAAATTGAGGTACGATCTGTTTAGTTTTTGATGTTCTGAAGCAATTTTCATTGTTATGTGATTGCTTCGATGCTATGAATAAACAGTTGCGTTTCATCATGGTATAGGTGCATTCTTGTTATTCTTACATTATTGTAAAACCTTGCAGCAAGCCACTGAACAGGAAGAAACTAATTAATATGGGTTCAGGGCATGAGAATCAAACAACTCATACAAAATATAATGTATGGAAATAATAATAAAATTAATTCATTCGGACGTCGTTAAGAACCTACTGAATTCACTCTTGAATATGTTATTTATTATTTAACCACTTGTGTCTTGAGATCATTTCCGTAAACCACCTTGTTATTGTTGTGATTCTATTTATTTCGAAAGTTTTTTTTTAGATTATATTCATTGATATTTACAGGACTCTTACATACGTTATCAAGGAAATGGTTGAAACTGAACGAGACTATGTAAAATCTCTAGATTACATCATCGTTAATTACATACCAGAATTGCAGAGGGAAGATATCCCACAGGCTTTGAGAGGCCAGAGGAACACAGTTTTCGGAAACGTAGAAAAAATATATGAATTCCACAGCCAACACTTCTTGAAGGAATTGGAGGAGGTCGTGACTGACCCTCTACAAGTGGGGCAAATATTTCTCAAATATGACAAGAGGTTTTATTTGTATGCCTTGTACAATAAGAACAAGCCTAAGTCAGACTCGTTGATGTCAGAATATGGAACATTATTTTTCAAGGTAAAATCAATTTGCTAATACGTTCACATATTTCGTATTAATTTGCACAACATTCAAGATTCGCAGAATGATATATTTATATTCTATGTTGGCTTCATATTTGTTCTCGATGAATCAGTTCATGCCAACTCTTTCAGATCACACCCAATTTCATCAACACCCCATAAACTACGCCCCATTTACCACTTTCCTCAACAGACCACATCCACTTTCACCCCACGCTAACAAATAACGTCCTCTTTTACCTCCTTCCTAAACAGGCCACGCCCCTTGGAAAGTGGTGAAGTGGGGGTATTCTGAACCGACGCTATTACTACCGCTCTGGTTTATCTATACCTCACGGAGAAAAAAAGTCACTTACCATAAGTGAATATTTAATAAAGGCTAGTGAAAACTTGAATACTATATGGGACAAGGCAATAAGTTGATAACCCCAAGAACATTTGTGTTCTTGGAAATGAACACTTACCACTATTGTTCTGTTTCATTATATAAAAGTTCGATACTCATTATTGAACACATCACTTGCTGAGTATCATCTAACTCACTTATAGCAAGTGAACTGTTTTTCTATCAGTATAATACACGTAAATTGCCATAATTAAACTGATGAATAGCCTCAAGTGGGTTATTCACTCAATATTAGCGATTCATTTACTCATCATCCATGATCCATTTCAATTTTTTTTTACTTTTGAGGAATGTTCGCGTAAAGAAACCAACCAGCAATTCCAATGTAGTGATTAGTAATATATGTTATTTCTTGAACGTACTTCAAAATGTATTGAAATTTACCAACAAATATCTCATTCGAAATAATATGTAAGGCATGAAGGGCATACCTTTACAGAAGAATTCGAAAAGTAATTTGAATCTATATTGGGATTGTCGATCGATCTCTTCCTGCTGAACTGCGTCCAATCGAATGATTATCTGTGGAAACAATGAGGTAGGTATATATACTTCCAAAACTTCATCAACCATAAACAACGAGAATTAATCATAATTGGTGCAACTATGGTCCATGAGCCGCTATTTCACACGTCAGAACACCTCAACTCGATGATACTCAATGACGCTATACGGCCGCGCCGCGATCGATTTGTGCTATCGACTGATTCGGCACGCCGAATATGCCCGAACAAAAAAATAGTTAATAGCCATTGGTGAGTTGTAGACTACCCTACTTGACTTGATCGATTGTTGTTATCGATGAGCTCGCTTAGAGCAAGTGATTTTGTTTCAGGAACATAATTTAATGATAGTAGGTATTTGTATAGCTACCACGAGTTTATTGAATACTTATAACTTTCGAACATAAATACTGATGACTATCAATAAGTGTCCTGATCGATTACTACAGAAACAAACTTTCAGAAAAATGTTTTTTTCTACGGTTGGTATCTCATATTCCTACAGTAGGTGAAAATGTACCCGTCACAATCGAATTTTTTTCTAGTAAAAGATTTATTTGGCCGAGTTTTCTCAGTGCTGAAAAGAATAGTTCTATCTCTAAAATCAATATTGGCACCTTCTGAGATGATCACAATATGTTTCAACTATAAAAACTGAATTCATCCTATCCGTTTCCAGGTAAAGACCAATTTATCTTGTTTATTTCAGAGCAAACAGATCGAGTTGGCTGATAAAATGGATCTTGCGAGTTACCTGCTGAAGCCAGTTCAGCGAATGGGAAAATACGCATTGCTTCTTCAGCAGATGATGAAAGCTTGTTCTGCATCTTTTTCGGATGCCTGCGAAAGACGCATCCAAGATATAGAAGACCTCAAGCAGGCCGAAGAAATGGTCCGTTTTCAGTTGAGACATGGAAACGATTTGCTCGCGATGGATTCCATAAGGGAATGCGATGTAAGTATCAATTTGTATGTACACTTATTTTAACATTTCATGAATTTCAGAGATTAAAATGTTAAATGTTTTCATCGCTTGTGAATGTTTAGTGAAATCTTGCAATTGAATATTATAATATATTTATGAATGATACTTTAATTTCCATTTCAATATCTTTCGAGGATGACCTTTTTTATGTGAAGATGGTGACGCTATTCGTTTCAAAGAGTGAACTATGTTCTCATAACTTGAAATATAAATTTCCACCCTTTGAAAATAGCAGATATTGATAACATATCAACCAAGATTGATATAGATATGGTGGAACGAGTCCCGTCGGGCAATAGAGATTTTTTTAGACTTTTGCCTACTTGATTATGTCGAATTTCAAACAGTGGTGATACTTTCAGGAGTTCATATAGATGGCGCCAAATATGCTGATTCCGCGTAAATCAATGTAAATCAATGACTTGATTGAACATTGAAGAATGTTTATATTTCGAGCCAAAACCAAACCTATGAATTATCTGTCACTGTCACTCGAACACGGATCATAGAATACGAATAATATAGAGAATTGAATTATCGTTAGGGTTATCGCATGTGATACAACAACTGTATTGATGATTATCGAAACACAAATTCCTTCGAAACCACACTCGCGCTGTGCGCTCGTGTAGTTTTCAAGCAACATGATTTGTTTCGAAAAAGAGAAGGAATTTTCGATATTCATCAATAACACAAGTTGTATTTGTTCAGATTATTTCATGAATAAAATCAAAGCCATTTTGATGATTTCCTATTTTGAACGTACAGTTTATGGAATTAGTTATTTCGATTATGCATTGTAGTCCGACCTCGAGTCCGACACTACAAGTTTCGTTATACAACCAACAATACATTTATGCCATTGTATGATGTAGGCAAGATTACCTATGCACTAGGTACTACTGAGCTAAATTCATTATAATTGTTGTCACAAATGTCACAATTTGTGTGGTTAGGTTACATTAGATCAATATTCTAATTCTATTACTTATACTGAAACTGTCCATTGTATGATGTAGGCAAGATTACCTATGCACTAGGTACTACTGAGCTAAATTCATTATAATTGTCACAATTTGTGTGGTTAGGTTACATTAGATCAATATTCTAATTCTATTATACTGAAACTGTCTAAAATTTGTGGAAAATGAAGTGTTTATCATGGTTCAGACGAAAATTTGGTGTAGTGGCATTCATTTATTTACCAGGGAATCGGAAAATAATATGACAGATTGCAACTGGTAAGTCGTTGTTTAATTAAACTACCCTACTGCCTACGAATCAGAAAGCGAAATACAGAAACGAAAACACAGCATGTAGGTATCCAATAGCCAATCAGGAGCCGAAATACAAAATCGAAAACATTGTGTTATTGCTTATCAACACAATCATTTCGACCAATCAAAAACGTGTATTTTAGCATGAATGAAATAATCAATGCAACAGTAACGCCATCTCCAAACTATTAGTGGAATATTACTAGGGATACGATCTTTGCTGAACCAGGTCTACAGGTTTTGACGAAAAAACAATTATTGAAGAGTCGTTATACCATATTTATATCCACCAAACAACAAATTTCTGATAGCACTAATAGCACCGTTGAATTTCTTGATCTCTCAGTTGATCGGTGCTAAATGAACCCATAAATGAAGATCAGAGACTGTTCGGTCATATGATATTGGCAGTAAAAAGTTTTACATTGCTATATTGTTGTTTAGTCTGAAATGAAAATGTTCGTAAAAAAATTGTCTACACGAGTAGATCAGAAAGTGTCTGGTCATCGATGATATGGGCAGTGAAACGTAAAGTTTTTCATAATCATTATTGCTTTTCATTCTTTGAAATGAAAATTTCTGATATCGTAGAAAAATGGTCAACACGCGAGTTTCGCACCAAGTTTTTTTTATAACTAATATACTTTCGGATTTTTGTAGGTCAACCTCAAGGAACAAGGTCGTCTGATTCGACAAAACGAGTTCCTAGTATGGGAAGGGCGTTCCGGAAAAAAATCACTGCGCCAAGTATTTCTGTTCGAAGAGCTGATACTATTCAGCAAAGCCAGAAGATTCCCAGACAGAAAGGTGGGTACCCCTCTCCACTTCGGTGCATTCCATGACATGCTCTGATTTTCAGAATCTCGATCTGTACATCTACAAGAACAGTATTAAAATGACTGATATCGGACTGACTGCGAAAACAGGAGACAGTCCGAAGAAATTCGAGATTTGGTTCAGAAAGCGGAAGCCAAACGACACATTCACATTACAGTCGATGACTGAGGACGTGAAGAAAATATGGACAGAAGAATTGTCCCAGTTGCTATGGAGACAAGCTATCAGAAATAGAGGTTGGTGGGTCTATTTTATTGGTTCACTGATAATTCATTCCGATTTTGTAGATGTTCGAATGGCTGAGATGTCATCGATGGGAATTGGTAATAAACCTTGCCTGGACATCAGACCAAGCGATAATCAAATCAGTGACAGATCTATCAGCTTCGCTCAGTTGAGTAGAAGTGAGTATAAATTCGAGTTGTATCCAAAATGTTTGAGCTGTACTATGTTAATATACAATCGCACGAAATAAATAATTCTGACTACTAACCTGACTTTATCTCAATGTATGAGGTTATAAGGATAATATCGCCACTTGAAAAATAACATGATCTCTTTTGAAATATTCGGACGATTGCCTTTAGGAATAACCATTGATGACTCTTCCGATAGGGCTTATATATTCATCTGCATCACCTATTTCAGCAGCTCTGGAGTTACCAGATGAATTCTTTTTATTGACTGAAGTGCCAGACAGTTTGTTGGTGATGGATTGTTGGGCGACACCCTTATTCGTCAATGTTGAGTTGTACTGAGGTTTTATTTCGATACCAGTTCATTCGACCTCTAACTGAATGTACTTTTTCATACTTTTTCATTTGATATTATGAATGGAATGCTCCACTTTCAATCTAATCGTTCACGATATTGCTCAGTGGTAAATAAAAGTTATTGAATTTCATCTGATAATGATGATAACCATACACATAATCCAGTATCAACAAAATATTGTAGAATAAAACAGATGTCTAATTCGCTCAATAATCAGTAATATCAATATTATGTTGAAGCAAACTATTGTTGGCATACATAACTTCTGCTTTATTGAATTTCATTTCACATCTCACAATCAACAGAACGTCGGAAAAATGACTACGAAATTTATAATGAATAAGTGGAAGGAGGTTACTCAGTTATTCTCAACAGCATCCGCACAAGTTTACCAATATATACGTGCACATATCCTGGAAACCATTAAATATCTTCATTTGTGACGATTGTATGCTCGCCACTCATATGTATTATTTATATTTTCAGCTGTTCCAAGATTCCGCAACTCAATAGTTGGCAACATGGCAGAAGTGTGTACGAAAATCAAGCGACCACATTCGGTTATTTCCATGTCAAGCAGCGTGTCATCGGGTAGCTCTAGTTCAAGTGGGTCAGGTGGATCTAGTGTTCCGATAGGTCTTGCCTTTGAATCGGCCTGCGAGAGTCCGAAACCCTTCCACAAATCTGCCACGTTGAATAGCCAATGTTCTATAGGTGAGATTGATTAAAATGAATCTGAAGAATAGCTCCTACAATCAATATCTAACGAAATACAAAAGGTATAATATGAAAACACTATTATGCCTGATATATTCCGGCAGCTGGATCATCAGTGGACCTGAAGGAAAGAAAAATAAGGCGGCTCTTTATAGATTTTTTGTCAGATGATTGTGCTCCAAGCAATTTGAACAATATATACGGGGTCACTCACGGTCGATGGTACCTTAGACGTTTACGGACAACGGGACGTAGGATTATTCTGAAAATTTGGTTTATTGGGTAATCAGTTCTGTTCTATCGATCTAAAATACTTTCAGCGTTGCGGCGTTGCCGCTTCTATCAAAAAGTAGCAACAACTTTGTTATTTCATATGGAACACCCTAGATTTTATTTCATTTTTAGATTCTTCGTGAGGAGCTGATTTCGTCGAGGGTGATGCAAAACTCAACATTTTGAACCACCCGTATTTGTTTCAATTAAATATCAATCGATAGTAAACGGAAAGTTGAGATAGGGACATGTAAGCCGTTTTGAGCAAGAATGGATAGTTTCGGCACAAAAAATTCCTAAATTTGAAAAATCTCGATTTTTCACACCCTATATCTCTGTAATCTTTCTCGCTATACCCCAAGTATGATAGATCGACGAAATCAGCTCCTCAGGAAGAATTTAAAAATGGAATAAAATACAGGGTGTTCCATTTCAAATAACAAAGTTGTTGCTATTTTTTGATACAAGCGGCAACGCCGCAACGCTGAAAGTATTTTAGATCGATAGAACAAAACTGATTACCCAACAAACCAAATTTTCAGAATGATCCTACGTCCCGTTCTCTGTAAACGTCTAAGGTACCATCGACCATGAGTGACCCTGTAGAATTTGGAAAGTATTTGAAAAGTTTTTTCAACCGCCAACTCAGCTGCAAAGCAACCCTCGAAGTCTCATCATTTATACATTCACATTATACCTATTACTAATATTATTTTTTAACATGATAGACTCAGATCATTTCTACTTGCAAAGGTTTGCTTTGATAATTTTGTCGTGGCCTTTTTCGTTATATATGAATAAACTGTGTGTGAACGTCAAATTTAACGTTTTGTTTTTTTTCAGAAAGTGGCATCGTAACAGATATGTCAGTAGGATCAGATGACTTCGCTGAACAAAATACAGGATCTTGAAGAACTTGTGACAGGAATATAATGGAAGGCGTGAAAATCGTTGTTGAATTCTAATTGTGATGAGTGATTTGAAATAAAAAATATAATATGCGTTTCTTCCTCATTGATGAAGTTTCCACAGGTTTGACGTCCGTGTGTTTGAGTATACTGAAAAATGTCTTGTTCTGTTGATTTTTGTCTGGAGAACCAATGTAGGAAGAATGTTGAAAAATATTCAATCAAGGTCATATCTATCCTGTCCTCAAGATGATTTCAGATTTTGCTCTATTATTTGTCTAGAAAACTACATGGTTCTCTGAAATACCGTTACTTTGACTTTTATAGTCAGAAAACACTATGTGCCAGGATATGTTACTTACACTTAGGTTGTAGATTTTTGAGTTGTTCAAAATAATATATCAATATCATCATTATTATCCTATAATGTATGTATGTTATGAACTCTAATAGTGTACATAACGAAGAATATTTCAGTCTCAATTTTTTTTATAATTTTTGAAAAACTGAAAAAATTGCAGTAAAATTACCTCGTATCAAACATGTTTATATACTTACCTACTACTTTTGTTTATTCTCAGATACTCTATTTATTGCTTTTTTGTAGTTTGTAATGAAATTCAACAACTCGATGATTTCTGTAATATCAGAAAATCCATCATGAAATATGTACATAGAAAACAATGAAATCGTGAGTACTATTGGACGCAATAGGTGCCCGTAGTTGAATGGTTCACCATTATTATATTAAGAATCGTGGCGATACAGTGAAGAGGTTTCTGATAAGGATTTCTTCGATCATACTTCATTTCGACATCAATTCATCTGATCATCAATATCACTTTCCTGAATTTAATGGTTCAAAATGAAAAACTTCCCACTTTACACCTTGTGGCCAACATTTGGAGAAATGAAATGAACTGAAAGAATTATTTCAAGTTAATATATTTCGAAACCAATTTTTATACTTACATGGTGAGTCAGTTGGCGAAGGCAGCCTGTATATTGTATCTTTAATACTATTATTAGATGAAATTTTGTAAATGCATGATTTTTATAATTCACTGTAGTCATATTGGTTTTTATTGGATTATATACAGATGCAAAAATTATTGTTTTTTTTTCACTCTCACATTTCTTTATTTCCAAATACCGTATCCAGCATGTGCGAACTAATGTTTCCTTCTTTCCAAAAGCATTTTTGAAGCCGCCGAGAAAATGCGGTGAGTATTCTGGGATCATTCACTTCCACACTGCGATCTTCTCTGATCTATCATATCCAAATCGGTTAAAAGTCTCGCCTTCACTATTCGAATCCATCGACTAGTTGTTAGATCCCTCTTGAAGCATATTTTTCGTAGCGTCAAAAATCTAATGATAGTTGAATTAAGCTATCAGTTGAGTTAACGATACATCAACGGTGCTTACTCATCAGCTGAGGCTTGCGTTGCCACAGTTACAAACAAATTAAATTGTTAAATGCATAAATGCTTCTGAATAACCGAGTCATCATTTTTGCTACCTGTCTACTGAGATTAACTCATAAACAATGAGATGTTATTGGTTCTCAATAATTGATATAGTCTAAATTTTTGTTAGTTTTATTGAAACTATGATTTTGACAGATTCTTTGACATTTGACAGCTACCAGTGAACATTTGCATTCTGTTTTATCGCCGCGTCGTCCAAAGCCTACTCTAGCAAAACGTCATTTACATTTTTGGAATGGAAATTCTAAGTTCTATCGAAATATGCAGGAATATACAGGTTGTCCAATTTGAAAAAAATATTTTTTCATTGATAACTATTGATATATGATTTAAAAAAATAAATGACTTGAACCATTGAATTCAACGTTTGAAAGTGCTTTGGGAATGTTTTTATAGAAAAAATTTTTGACTGAAAGAAAGTTACAGCAACTTTTGGAAAATGCACATTTCCGAAAAAAAATCTGTAACTCAGAAACGGTGATAAAGATATCGATATGCGGTTTTCACCATTAAGTTTGTCATAAAAATGTACCCTCATACACAGTCATCGGTTTTCATATATCCCGTCTGGAAACAGGACTTTCCCTTTAAAATTGTCCAATTTGGCCCACCCTGTACATTCATCTAACAAAACTATTTTCCTTTGGAAAAAACGAAATTTTGTTCCAATAGAAATTATAAAACCGCACTTCTCAATAAAATTGACAGTTGTCTAGGCATTGACCAAACTTTATTGATCACACCGCATATTGTTGTAGCTAACAACGGTTATTTAAACAAACCTAAATATATTATGGGATGAGTATTTCAGTAATTTCATTTACAAACTATCATTATATTCAAAACAAATTAATGAGTTATACAGGGTCACTCACGGTCGATGGTACCTTAGACGTTTACGGAGAACGGACGTAGGATTATTCTGAAAATTTGGTTATTTTGGGTAATCAGTTTTGTTCTATCGATCTAATATACTTTCAGCGTTGCGGCGTTGCCGCTTCTATCAAAAAGTATCAACAACTTTGTTATTTCGAATGGAACACCCTGTATTTTATTCCATTTTTAGATTCTTCCTGAAGAGCTGATTTCGTCGAGGGTGATGCAAAACTCAACATTTTAAACCACCCGTATTTGTTTCAATTAAATATCAATCGATAGTAAACGGAAAGTTGAGATAGGGACATGTAAGCCGTTTTGAGCAAGAATGGATAGTTTCCTAAATTTGAAAAATCTCGATTTTTCACACCCTATATCTCTGTAATCTTTCTCGCTATACCCCAAGTATGACAGATCGACGAAATCAGCTCCTCAGGAAGAATCTAAAAATGGAATAAAATACAGGGTGTTCCATTTTAAATAACAAAGTTGTTGCTATTTTTTGATACAAGCGGCAACGCCGCAACGCTGAAAGTTTTTTAGATCGATAGAACAAAACTGATTACTCAATAAAACAAATTTTCAGAATAATCCTACGTCCCGTTCTCCGTAAACGTCTAAGGTACCATCGACCGTGAGTGACAATGGCAATGAAAATATTATTTTAAGTGTATATTTCCTCAGATTCCGTTTGTTGATGAGACAAAAATCAATCTCACTGTGGCATTGCTCTGAATTGAATAAACATGGCATGGACCGATTAAAAGAAGTTGTAAAATACTTCAGATATAACAGGTGAAGTTATAGCGACTTGGATATTTTAATGCATAGTTAAGTAACGCGGGATGCAGACTGTTTCCTCAGAAGACCAATATGAACTGGAATTTAAAATTCTTTCCCGTTCATATGTTCGGGCGCAATATGTATGTATCCCCATTTTTATATTGCGGTTGTATTGGTGGAACATCTGCTCAATCTACCTCTCTTATTATCCGCATATGCCGCTTTCACATTCCCATTTTATTGAAATATGCGATACTCTTTCTTGCCAATTCCGAAGATATGTTCTCCAGGGACGATCAGCTGACATTCTCATAGCATTGAAAGCGATGAAGTTGTCCTACAAAAATACCATAAAATTTTATACCACTTGGTGAGTGCTCATTCGTGACTATGATATGAATAAATTACATCATCTCGATAAAAAACGATAAAAAACAATCAAAAACGAAAAACTAAGAAAAACGATGGAAAACGTTGAGAAACGATGAGAAACGATAAAAAACCAAGAAAAACGAAGAAAAACGATAGAAAACGAAGAAAAACGATAAAAAACGATAAAAAATTATAAAAAACGATGAAAAACGATGGAAAAACGATAAAAAACGGTGAAAAACGAAGAAATACGATTAAAAACGATGAAAAACTATGGAAAAATATAGAAAACGATGAAAAACGATGAAATACGATGAAATAGGATGAAAAACTATGAAAAACGATGAGGAACGATAAAAAACTATAAAAAACTATGAAAAACGAAGAAAAACGTTAAAAAACTATGAAAAACGAAGAAAAACGATGAAAAAAGGATGAAAAACGATGAAAAACGATGAAAAACTATGAGAAACGATGAAAAACGATGAAAAACGATGGAAAACGATGAAAAACTATGAACAACGATGAGAAACGATGGAAAACGATGAAAAACTATGAAAAACCATGAAAAACCATGAAAAACTATGAAAAACTATGAAAAACTATGAAAAACTATGAAAAACTATGAAAAACTATGAAAAACTATGAAAAACTATGAAAAACTATGAAAAACTATGAAAAACTATGAAAAACTATGAAAAACTATGAAAAACTATGAAATACTATGAAAAAAACAACTCTAAACAACGATAAGAAACAGAGACGATAAAAAAGGTAGAAAACAAAAATAATACCATAAAAGCGATAAAGATCCTTTTGTGCATATTTATATTTATTTCTCTTAATCGGTAGTAGAATTGAGAACACTGCTAAAATATGTTTGTGAGTTTCCCAAACGATAATTTATCTTCCAATGCTCGAGGCTGAAGTTTTCGATCGTTTTAATCAAATTTTAGTATGTTCACGTGATGAGGAGTGCAACGATTTTGAGTGAAGGATTTAGCACTGTCATGACGATTACTATTAATGGCGGCTAATTCCCTATTGTAAAACATTTACTAGCAGTGAATAATTGCGATTGCATGCCTTCCTTAAGTGTTTGATTATTCCTAAAAGCTACACCCAAATATAACGAAATTTTCAACGATCGGTGACTATTATCGAGAATTATTAACAAAATGGTATTATGAAGAAACTTCTGAATTGAGTAGCTAGTTGGTGTTGAAAGATGTGGAATACATAATCCTATTTGTTTCATCTGTATATAGCCTTAACTATTTGAAGAGATGATTCACATAAAATAGCTACAGTTGAAATAAATGAAATACCTAATGATGATAAACGTCGATAGAATTATGATGTTGATTTATGAAAACATGATGTTGATTTATGGAAACATAATTAAAAGTTTCGAATAGAAAATCTATCACTATAATTTTTGTTTCCTAATCTTATTTATTCTATATGCAGAAGGCATGTGACTTCAGAGAAATAGACAAATTTATTGCATATGAGCTTTTCCCAATTCAAAAAAAAATCTTCATTTTGTTGATAAACTGCCCATTCTAGATATTCATTTTTGGTTTTCCATGAATTCAGTGAAACATGTCGACATCACTATCAACCCACTACTGTTGATAATGAAATAAGTAATCTGCTGAGTGACTTCTTATAATGAAATTTTTTCCTTAATGTGAGGTAAAACTGAAATGAAACTTTAGAATATATGACGAGGTGAGCAATTTTGTTTTGATATGCTCCTAGAACGTAGATTGAAAATTGTCAGTTCTGTTCTCACTATTTGCGACACTTATCGCTCATTCGACGGATATACAGATTTCATGATATTGCCTCAGTTTTGGCGGTTACTAAATATATAGTCACAGTTTTGGTGGAAATTCCTTATGGTTTTGGTGGAAATAACTGATGGTTTTGGTGGTAACAGTTACAGTTTTGGCGGTGGATAGTTTATTATTACAAAGTTCACTAAATTTGTATGTGAAATATATACACGTTATTTATACAAAACAGTATGGAAATATACCTCGTATAGGATGCGCTCTCTACAAATTAACTTCTCATAGCTCCACTGCTGATTAAATTGATGTATTTACAATTTACATAATAATTGTTTGAGTTCTTCCAAGCTAACCATTCTTGTAAAAAAATACTGGGGTCTAAGATCCGAAAAGTTGAATATTATGGAATACGAATAATGCATTATTATAACGATCATCAGTTTTCTCAGTTCACGGCTTTGTTTAGTCCTGATATCATATCCTAGCCTAGAGCCTAGTCCATCAAATAAATATGCTGAATGAAATTAATCGATTCAAAAATTCGACAACTTAATTTTCATAGTGTAACAAGACGGATGTATGAGAAAAATATGATTTCAATATGTCATGATATCGAACGATTTCTGGTATACTTCACCAACAATTCCTATAGAAACACAATTCGAATAGGTATACGACAATACCCAAAGAGTAAAAGTAAAGACAGCATGAGAAAACTCATCGTCATGACAATTCATCAATGAACATGAGGTAGACAATGGACATATAAAGATTACTCTCTTGGCTATTTCCACAAATGTCATTGATTCATGATTCAATTCCACAAAACACAATCTATCAAATCTTCCATATTTCTCTTGATATGTATTCGTATCAACTGGTTGCATTCATAAATTCGCCATTAGCAGAACTCCATAACAATTTTTCAGCAACCAATATAGATCTATTCCCCGCACACCATATTGCCGAACAAATAGCCATAAATCTGCAGCATTGACAGCTCAAATTTTCCGGTATTGCAGCCAATGCGTGTGGAGCTATTAATTCCGATTGTCCCCTTTTCCGTCCAACTTATATGCTTTCTATAAATATATCAGCTCCCCATTTTACATTTTGCTACTGTCCCGGAATTTATCGTTATCAATAGGAATTCGATTTGCAGGACAACATATTTTTCACCTACGATTTATTTCGAGTGGTTTTTCGAATTCGAGTCGACTCCCTAGGCGATTCCATATCACGAAGTCTCTAGAGAGAAAACAAGAGGTGGAGAAGACATGGTGCCCATACCAGTGAACAACAGTTCCTCCACATTTCTTACTATGAATTATCTGATTGAGTTTGTTTACAAACATGAATAATCCATCAAACCTAAGTGTGTAGCACAATGTGGAATCAAAATGGATTTGAGATTTACAAAACGTCATTATTGATAAACTGAGATCTACTAGATGATCTATGATTGTACATCCTCGAGCCTCCAGATAGACCAGGTTTTACTACTATTGACCAGCAGATGCTCAAAAGTATCTAGTCGCAGTGGTGAATATGTTTTCAGCATCCGACTTAGGGTTATGCATTCATAGTATGTAAACTACGCAACACTAATTACGTCGCACCCCGAAATTTTGCCCCTGTTTAAATTTGAATAACTTTTTTCTTCTTTGAACAATTCGAATTCTGTTTGCACTGTTCGCTAGCTCAGTCCTTCAGCTATAATCTCGTAGTTCTTTGATATATGAGGTTATTTCCATAAAATTGCTACAGGATGTTTTTTGGAACTGTGCAAAATTTCGAAATGTTCAAAAGGATCCCAAATGAAGAAAAACAGTTTTTTTTCAACTTCAACATCAGAGGCATTGAGATTATCTCATTACCTTTGACCATTTCCAAAATTGTCTTCTTATCACTTTTCTTTACAGAGTGATCTCAAAAAATCAATTTTTT